>OZ030010.1:118785667-119409917 GCA_964023405.1 Apodemus agrarius | reverse complement strand
GCAATAAAATAAATACAGGTCTTACCCATTTCTGGGTGAAAATAAGAATTGAAGTTTAAGAGTCTGAACATTGCTGAAGGAAGACCCCAGACTCAGTATGGGAAGACAAACAGCCTTAATTCTGTAGAAACATCAGTATGCAGGACTCAACCAATCTCCGAAATAGCAATCCCAGACAAAGACACAGGCCTTCTTATAGGAAACCAGAGTAACCCTCTAGAAGGAGTAATCTAAAATTTCATTGGTGGGTGCTAGATGTTCACAGGGAGTCAGTGGTCTCCATTCCTATGTAATGACCTTTTAGCCACAGGATGAGAAAGAGATTCCCAGCACAGCTGGCCCATCCTGAGTTAAGATATTTCCTCATTTTTGTGGTTATTCCCAGGCTATTCTTTGGGAGTGGTATTATGACCTTGTTTCTGGATTTTATGGTCTGTTCCTGGAGCTGGCCTTCTTTTCGAAATCTGGCTTGGTCCTTAAATGGAGCCAAGGGGGGGTTTTGTTGTCTTTTCAGAAGTCAGTTGATGAACTAGTAGGCAGAGAATAGGAAATAACTGCTTCTTTCACTTCAGAGAGGAATTGAGTCAAATTAAACTAATGTCTCATATTCTTATGAGATTTTCACAGGAGAGAAATGAGCAGAAATCTAGAAATAGTCATTGTAGTCAAATGGATCTTTTAAATGTCAATATAAAATTCAGTTGTATATCATTATCATTCACAATTGATGGAATTATCTCTTTTTCTCAACAAAGTCATTTATAACCATGAATATCAAAGTTCTTTATATGTAAACCTTAGAGCTGAGGTTTAAATAGCTAACATTCTTATTTAGCACTCCAGACAATATAGATTGATAAGTTGTATAGATGTATCACTCTTATATTTAGTAGTATAATTCAGTTTTTCTAGAAGAGTGCAATATTATCAAAATCTAATGTCTGATTCTAGCCTCAATATGGTTATGGTGCTTGGTTTTTTTTCAAGAAGGAAGTAGAGCAATTGTCCTGAATTTTAAAGTCAAGAAGTCCTGGCTTTATAAATTGACTTGGATAGAGAAGTGCATAAAACATCATGCAAAGGTCAGTAGGGTTGATTTTCCATTCCAAACTAGTGATCCCTGGTGGAAAAGCAATGTAGTACATATCACCATGTGCTACAAAATGAAAATGTGTGCTACCACAGTGTGTGAGCAGTACCTGCTGCACTAAATAAGCACAGATGCACTTCAAATTAATATTTAATCTGAGATGAAAAGCACTTAAAGGAGTTGGGGATATGAGTTACTCAGAAGAAATTACTTCTTTCGCACACAGAGCAATTATAGCACTACAAAGATAACAAAAATAAGATTGTCATAGTCTCCTTGGCCTTCAGTAGGAAGTCTGGAGGTGAAGTGGCTATCTTCTTTTCTTCATCCTTTTTTTCTTATAAAAAGACAATTCTCTCAGACTGTCATTACCTGGATCAAAACTAAAGCTCATAAAGTGCTTTTGAAGGAAAGATTTGCTAAGTCCTTGAGGGTGGATGAGAGTGACTTTTAATTGACATCATTAGAGGGTTATTAGGATGAAACAGAACCAAGAAACCATTATTAATCTTTAAAAAGAAAATGCCTAAAATCCAGTTATAATTTTTTGAATTCTTCCTGTGAGGATATCTTCTGAATCACATTCTAAGAGCACATTGGAGTCTGGAGCTATTGTGTTCTTGGCTTTCATTTTAAACTTGTTTATATGGCCTAAGAGAAGTTTAAACATCACATCGGAGAGTGAGTACACAAAACCACTACCTCAAAAGGGGA
Organism: Apodemus agrarius; assembly: GCA_964023405.1. Classification (NCBI taxonomy): domain Eukaryota; kingdom Metazoa; phylum Chordata; class Mammalia; order Rodentia; family Muridae; genus Apodemus; species Apodemus agrarius. The sequence continues at coordinate 119,408,113 of OZ030010.1, read as the reverse complement.
AAGAAGACAAAAAACACAATAACCTACTAAATCTCTGAGAGTATTTTTTTCTAATTATCTCTAAGAGAAATGACTAAACGATCTACACTGAGAGGAGGCTTAAAGTAAAGGCATTTTATGATAATGGTAGGTATTGTAGGGCAGATGTGTCATCAAAATGCCACACAAAAATTGCTTTACTGTGGCTATTTTTAGATAATGGGTTAGTCATATATGTTGTAGCAATTAGAAGTTTCTCTAGCTTTTAACTTGATAAGATAAAAGGTATCATTTGACAGAAAACTCATTCATCAACCATTGAAACTTAATCTTTGTTCAATCATCAATATATATTGAGTACCTACTATATACCAAACAATACTGAAGGGTAGTTATGTGAAGCAGCTGGTCACACATGCACAAACCAGAAACAGGAATGAATGCATGCATGCTACTCATTTCCCCCTATCCCTCTCTTCCTCCCTTCCTCCCTCTGTCTCTGTCTCTGTCTCTCTGTGTCTCTCTCTCCCCCCCTCCCTCCCCCTCTCTCTCCTTTCTCTCTCTTTCTCTCCCTCCCTCCCTCCCTCTGTCTCTAAGTCTCTCTCTTTCTCCCTCTCTCTCCTTCTCTCTCCCTCCCTCCCTCCTTCTTTCCCTCCCTCTCTCTCTCTCCCTTTCTCTCTCTCTCCTTCTTCTTCTTCTTCTTCTTCTTCTTCTTCTTCTTCTTCTTCTTCTTCTTTCTCTCTCCCTCTCTCTCTCTCTCTCTCTCTCTCTCTCTCTCTCTATATATATATATATATATATATATATATATATATATATATATATATCTTAAACTCCAAATTTTATTCCCCTCCTGGTCCACCCCCCCACTGTTACACATCCCACATCTCATCCCTGCCCACCTGTCTCCATGAGGATGTCTTCACCCCCACCCCAAACCCCACCAGACCTCTAAACTCCCTGGGGCCTCCAGTCTCTTGAGGGTTAGGTTCATCTTCTCTGACTGAGACCAGACCTGGCAGTCCTCTGCTGTATATGTGTTGGGGGCCTCATATCAGCTGGTGTATGCTGCCTGGTTGGTGGCTCAGTGTCTAAGAGGTTTAGGTTAATTGAGACTGCTGGTCCTCCCACAGGGGTCACCTTCCTCCTCAGCTTCTTTCAGTCTTTTCCCTAATTCAACCACAGTGGTCTGCAGCTTCTATCCATTGGTTGGGTGCAAATATCTGCTTCTGAATCTTTCAGCTGCTTGTTGGGTCTTCTGGAGTGTGGTCATGCTAGGTCCCTTTTTGTGAGTCCTCCAGAGTCTCAGTAATAGTGTCAGGCCTTGGGACCTCCCCTTGAGCTGAATCCCACTTTGGGCCTGTCACTGGACCTTCTTTTCCTCGGGGTCCTCTCCATTTCCACCCCTGTAATTCTTTCAGACAGGAAGAATTATGGGTCAGAGTTGTGACTGTGGGCTGGCCCCCTTATCTCACTTGATGCCCTGTCTTTCTGCTGGAGGGGGGCTCTACAAGTTCCCTCTCCCCAATGTAGGGCATTTCATCTAAGGTCCCTCCCTTTGAGTTCTGAGAGTCTCTCACCTCCCAGGTCTCTGGTTCATTCTGGAGGGTCCCCACAACCTCCTACCTCCAGGGGTTGCCTGTTTCCATTCTTTCCGTTGGCCCTCAGGGCTTCAGTCCTTTCTGATCTTCCTTCCTCACCATCTCAATGCCAAATTACTGAAATTAGAAGATTACCTTTAGATTTTCACATAATATTGTGGATATGTATGAAATGCAATGTTCTATTTCCATGTGTGTTCAAAATATGTCCTGATAAAATGAGGCAATTCATTCTCTTGATATGTAGGCTTTGACCTCTTTTCTGCAAGTGTTTTTTCTTAATTTATATATATTTTATTTTTCCATTTATATATCATGAGCACATATCTTGATCTTATCTCTTGATAAATACTACAACTAACCCTGAGGATGAAAGTTTACCTTTGGTTTGTTCATTTCATTCATGGATATACACTCAAAAGTATGATTTCTGAATCATCTACTATCAGCAATCTAGTTTTATTGCTGGTGCTGTTTTGGGGTGGTCTTATACAATTTTTTTTGCCTGTATTTACATCTTAGCATATTTTCCTTATGTTTTCTTCTAGCCATTTCATGGTTTGATATCTAATATTTATATCATTAATCCATTCTTTATACATGTAAATACAGAGTATTATTTATTGAACTGTTCCTTCTTATATGTTTTTTCTTTCTCTTGAGAAGTAGTTAGCTATAAATATGAAGTTTATTTCTAGTGTCTTAATATCATTCCCATACTATAGTGCTATAATATGTCTTGAGATCAGATATTGAGAATTTCCATCTTTGTACTGATTTTAAAACTTGAGATTTTCCTATTTTGTATATTTTGTGATTACTTTTTTAGTTATGTGAAGAATTGTCAATGTTATTGTAGTGGAAACTCCAGCAAATCTGTAGATTGCTTTGGGTATTAATGTATATTTCAACTTAATTAAATGTATATGTGTGTTTGGCCTGTCTGTGTATAACATGCATGACTAGTGCCTGTGGAGACCAGAAGATAGTACCAGATCTCGTGGGACTGGAATTACAAATAGTTGTATACCATGTAGGTTTTGGAAAACAACCCTGGGTCCTCTACAAAACAGCCAGTGCTCCTAACCACAGAGTGATCTTTTCAGACCTCCATAAATACTTTAATATTAATAATAATATCAATTCTTTATATTGTAAGATTTGGAATTCCTTCAGTTATTCTATCTTTTATTTGTTTTATTGGAATTTTGTAATTTTCATTGTAAGGGCCATTTATTCCCTGGCTTGCCTTTTTATAAGGTATTTTGATTTTTAGCTGTTTTAAGTGGGCTTGATTTCATGGCTTCCTTCTGAGCAAGTATATTACTAGTGCATAAAATACTATTTTTTGAATTTTTAAATGTTTTGCAGATTCTCTGAATTTATTCATCATGCCTAATAGTCTTTTAATGTAATATTTAACTTTTTCTATACAAAGAAAATGGGAATAATTTGACTTCTCCGTTTTCTATTTTCATGCCTTACATCACTCTCGTCCTAATTACTGTATAAGATTGCAGTGCTATGTTGAGAGTGAATGGTGCGGGTGGATGCCCTTGATTTTTTCCAGAACTTAGAAATTAACAAAGCAGGTTTACTGCATTCTGTATATGATGTCAGACATAAGCTGTCATAAATTATTCTATCTGCACTTAATTTTTACAGAGATTTTATTATTAAGGGGTGTTGGTTAATTTCACAGAATGTTTTTTTGTAAATGGTATTATTATATAATTAAGACCCTTTATTCTACTGATATGATTTATTAATTTCATATGTTGACTTACTGTGTTTTGACCTACATTAAATCTTATGTTAGCATGTTGAAAGAATGATCAGACAATCTATTTTTGTTGTTTAGTGAGGCAGGGTCTCCTGTAGTCCACGGTGGCCTTAAACTCACTATGTAGCTAAGAATGACCTTCAACTGCTCATCCTCCTGCCTCCATCTCTGGAGTGCTACAGTTATAGATATGTGCCACTACTACTGGTTCTGAATGATTTTTTGATGTGCTATTAGGTATAATTATTAAAGATTTGTTTAAAATATATACATCTATGTTCATAAGGTGTATTATTTATAACATTTGTTTATTTTATGTGTGTGCTATGTATTAGCATGTGTGTGGGCATAGATATGCTTACACATACATTTGCATGGAGAGGCCCAAGATTGGCACTGGGAGTCGTACTCAGTCACTTACCACATTACTCACTAAGGCAAGGTCTTTCATTTGAATCCAGAGTTTGCTAATAGTCTGAGTAACCATCTCCAGAAATTAGAGGCCAACCACTATGCCCAATGAGGACTTACCTGTTTTTCTGTGATCAGAACCCAGTACTTGTATCTCTTAATACTGTCCTTTTCTGATTTGAGGATTTAATAATACTGAATCACAGACAAAGGAATTCCTAATTTTAATGTTTAATACTTGAAAATTAGTCTTAGTTCTCCTATGAAATGTTGGTAGAACTCAGTTATGAAGCCATCTGGAATTTAGCACTGACTCAATTCTCCTTATTATTTTTAGTTCTGTTTCAATTCTCTATACCTTCATGGTTCAGTTTGGTTAGGTTCTGTAAGTCCCGATGGGTACCTTGCTTACAGACTTTCTCATAGGTTGATTTACTCAACTATTCTTTTAGGTACTGGGTTGTAATGCCTCTGTCATCATCTTAGATTTCATGCATTTAGGTCTTTAATCTTTCTATGGTTAAATTTGAAAATGTTCATTTTCAGTTTGGTTTTTAAAATACCCCCTGGTTATTTAATTGGCCTTTGGCTCTGTATTTCATTTACTTCTGTGTTGACCTATATTATTTCTTTCACTATTTTTGGATTTTGTTTGTTATTTCTTTTCTAGTTTCTTAGGCTACAATTATTTGGACTAGATTATTTATTTGATAGCATTCTTATCTTTATTGCAAAAAACTTCCCTCAATACTGCTTTGCTTACTTTTAGAATGCTGTATTTCTATTTTCAATTATTTTGAAAAGAGTTTAATTTTACTTTTTATTTCTTTCTTTACTTGTTTGTTCAAGAGCATATTGTTTAGTTTCTAAGAACTTCTGCAATTTCAGAAGTTCCTTTTTGTATAAGCTGTAGGTTTTTTCCCATTGTAGTCATATCATTTAGTCTATATGTATTTTAAAAACTGTGTTGCCTTGCTCCTCTTTCATATATTTGGCAAATATACTGACAAAATTACATATATATATATATATATATATATATATATATATATGATAATAATATGTGCTTCATGTTTTTCAAGATCTAACTGATCTAGTCTAGGGCAATGGACAGTCAATAACAGATACTTCCTCTCCTGTTGGATCATTCAAAGTTTTGTGTTCTTCCATTTTCCAGTTTCATTTTTACTACTTTACTGTATGCTTATCCAAATAAACTTACTGAATAATAGCCGTTTAGATTTTTGTTTTAATCTATTTTGTGGGGGTGGGGAATCAAACTTTCTGATTTCTATTTTCATCTTGGGTTTGGGGTTTTGATCTTTTTTTATGGTAGTGAGGGATCAAAACTTTTGATTCTTATTTCCATATTGACAGAACTGAATAATTTTTGAAATGTTCTTATGCTGCTTTTTATTATATAGAAAACAGATTAGAGGACTGATATTTGAATTAAGGAGACCAGAAAATGAACTATTACAATATGCATATGAGAGGGGAAATAGAGTTAGATAGAGACAAGATATATTTAAAGAGACATTCAATGGGATTTGATGAGGGATCTCATTCATGTTAGCAATAAGAAAAACTACATTTCTCTGCTGAACCAACTGAATACCTCATTGTACCCCCACTGAGTTATGAGAGGAAAGAAGCATGGTGAAAATAGAACAATTAAGAGGCATATTTTATGACCAACTGAGTTTGACAATGAAAATCTGTGATCTTTAATGGGTTTTAGGGCTATCTTTTGGAACTCGGTGGGCTCAGAAGTGGGCATTATAACAAGATAATACTTCTTTCTAAGAATCTTTCAGCAGCCTTAATTCAACAGCATAAAATAAGTTCACATGAGCCTTCTCCATCTATAAATGATTGTTGACAAGGCCAGTCTTGTTCATTCTCAATGCAGGTAGCTACAACTGCTGTGAGTTCAAGATTGCAGTGGCTTTATCATGCACAGAGGGCTTTGAAGAGAGAAGGTGGAGCTGTGAGGAGTAAAAGGCAAAAATAATTACAATGCCTTTTTATGTGCATGAAAATGTCAGAGAACAATTGTAATCAAATCAATAAAAATATGTTTTATGGCTGAATAGTACTCCATTGTGTATATATACCACATATTTTGTATCCATTCCTCTGTTGAGGGGTATCTGGGTTCTTTCCAGCCCAGTCTCAAAAGAACACTCATGGTATGCACTCACTGATAAGCGGATATTAGCCCAGAAGCTTGGAATACTCAAGACACAATCAACATATCAAATGATGTCCAAGAAGAAGGAAGACGTGGCCCCTTGTTCTGGAAAGGCTCAGTGCAGCAATGTAGAATACCAGAACAGGGAAGAGGGAAGGGGTGGATAGGGGAACAGGGGGAGGGAAGCGGGCTTATGGGACTTTTGAGGAGGGGGAACCCAGGAAAGGGGAAATCATTTGAAATGTAAATAAAGAATATATCAAATAAAAATGTCTTATGCTGAAAGTATGCCTGTCTACTACTTTGACTGCTATATGTTGAATTCCAGCTGCACATGTGAACTTAAGCACAAAAAGAAGCAACATTCAAGAAATTGAAAGGAATCAACAGAAAACAGCATGTAGAGTCACAATAGTTCTTGACATTCCCAGTCTTCAAGCATTGATGGTTCTTTTCTAAGTGTCTGCCTACCTGAGGTTGCATATTATCTGATGTTGTCTCCTAAGAGTTCCTTGAAAGTATATGCCAGAGGATAAGTTGTCATTGCTGAAATAAAGCAGGCATTGCAAAAGACATGAGGAATATATAGGTCTAATTAAGAAAGCAGAATGAGGACTTGAGGGATTGCTCAATGATTTACTCTTACAAAGGACCCAGGCTAGGTTCCCAGAACCCGTATGGCAGCTCACAACCATCCATAACTCCAACTTGAGGGAATCCAAGCCATTCTTCTGACGTTTGTGGGCATCAATCCTATATTTGATATGCACACATACATGGAGGAAAAACACTCACATACATAAAATAAAAGAAAACTTTATTTAAAATAAAGTAAGAAAGCAGATTCATGTGGAGTCTGAAGTCCAAAGTAACTACTTGGGAGAAGAGAAAACTAATAGCAAGAAAACTAAACATGGAGGGAGAGATGTACTATGAATGAAACTAAATAACTTAAATTTTGCAGAGAGACAGGGCTACTATCATATTTATCTGTTAGATTTCTCTGAGTATAATTTCATTAATAATTGTTTAACAATTATATATAGTAGGAGGAGGGTCACAGCTTTATATACATAAAATGACCTAATCCATCTGGTTGTTTGCAGAAAGCTAAGAAATGTTTGTTACAGGTACTAAATGGTGTATTTTGATTTTGGCCTGACCAATAAATTTATAGTAACCTTTATCAGTACAGTCCTAACAGTCTTAAATACTATATACATTATTATTATGATATAACTTGTACATTAATATAACATGTGTAAGTGTATTATTATATTTTTAACATGTAGGGCTTTGCCACAGAGAGACATTAATGATCAATATTCATATTTTTGTTCCATAAATGGCATATATTATGGGGAAACTATAATATTAACACAGTAGCCTTATATAGTCTTATACAGTCTTTCATTTTTTCCATTTATTTTTATTTTTGTTTTTTTTATATATCTTTGTCTTTTAAAAATTGTTTAAGGATAGTATTTACCAATCATTATAGAAAGTGCTCCTCATTTCTAAGCCAGTGATATTAACTATAATTTACTGATGAGATTTTTCTTTTCAAAGCTTTCATCTATATGTTCTCCAAAACTTCATATCTAACTGCAAGGATACAACTCCAACAGTTTTTCTAGGATAAGAGCACACTTACCTCACACAGAAAAATGAAAGGTGTTCATTAACTAGTCTATGTATTGCATGTCTAAATTGTGTGACTTAGCTTAGTAATAAATTGAAACAATGTTTACAGACTAACCTATTTTCTAACAAGGCCAGAAGTCCCTTGCTATAATGAAATAAAGGACATTTTTGATTGACAGGAGTTGGTAAAACAAACCAAAATTATCTTTTTTTGAAGTTTCAAATAATGGTTATTTTATATCCTCAAAAACTTAAAATTTCTCTAAATTTTGTGTTAAGATATGCTTTGTAAATCACTATTTTTAAAGTTCTTTGCCTTTTTGAAATGATTTTCTTTTTAAATCATGGGAAGCATTTCTATTTTCATGACTAGGTCCCATCTGTCATCGTGCATATGGGCTTGCCCTTTTCCTTTTGCAAATGGTCTATTTTTCTTCCATTTTAACAAATATGTTCAAAATTTTCATAGCAAATAAGGAAAATATTTTCCCTCATTATTATTTGGCTGAGAAGTGGCATAAACTTATGACTCTAAAGAATTCATTACTGAAAATGCTTGTCATTTCAGGACTTATATTTGCAAAATAAAAACAAAACATTTTCTTGACTTCCATTGAGAAAAATACTTCAATTGAAGTTTGTTGTCAGAGTACTAATTCCCGTGTCACTGGTATGTTTTTAACATACTACCCAAGAAAAGGAAAATCTTTCAGAAAAAGTTCAGATTCTGGGAATTGAATATGAATTACCTAACATATAATCTGTACTCAACATTTGGCATAAAAACAAAATGCAAATTCTACCACAGAGAATTGCTTCAGGGAAGAGTTGAAAAAGGAAGGTGGAGAAGATAGGCATAATGGTGAAAATGAGGTTATGTGAATTATTGAAATGATTCAGGTTGGCAAGTTTCTAATATATTCTCAGGTTCCATCTGAAATAATTCAGTCTCCCCAAAGATAGGTCAGGTGGTCCCCAGACAGAGGAAATATTGAACTATCTGAAAGAAATAAAACTCTTGCCTTGATCCATTCTTCATATTGAGGTTAACACCTCCCAGAAGGTTTTCTATCAGCCCGGGAACTAAAATCATGAGCCTGTGATGTATATTCTTGCAAGCATGGGAGTGTGTACATGCATGCACATACACATGTACACTTGTACTCACATATATGCAAACCATGAAAACAAGGTAGAAATAATAACTCTACTTATCAGCAGCTTCCAACTGAAACATGCCAATCATGTCATTCTTCTAATGGAGAAAATTAATATATCCCATCAGGTCCACATGATATGAAATGCTGTGAAGTGGCTGCCTATGGAAAAGTTGGAAATTCCACTTTGATCTACATTTTTGATGTTTGCTAATTGCACTTATTATCAGGTCCTTTCTGCTCTTTTACTTTGACATGAGATCCATTATCAGTGACAGCATGAGTGTGAGTATTGTTTGATTTATAAAACTTATGATGAGATAATGGAAAAGATGTGTGTGTGTGTGTGTGTGTGTGTGTGTTTTCATATTAACAGACTGAAAGAAAATTAAACTTTATCGTGCAGTGGCCCTCTTGAAATTATTTCTCTTTCATGTATAGTTTAATTTTAAAGAAACTAATCCATAGTGAAATGTTTTGTACATAAGAATCTAGTAGCGTCTGCCTTTAGACTTTTATTCTATGATCAAATATCAAGTGAACATCAACAAAAAATTGACCACAAAGAATAAGACAGGCTATGTTGTTTCGTCTTTGCATCCTCAGAAATTACTAAAATTAAAATGTATAGTCATAAATGGGTAGAGTAAGGCAAAAATAAGAATGAAAACTTATATTTGTTGAAAGAAAATATATACAAACTTACATTTATATGAAATCACTGGTAAATTAATTAATTTTGTGCTTTCAGTGTTATTTGATTTATTTAGAATAAATCAGGTTACCTAGAAGCAAGTCATTATGGCAATTAATATGGGCTAATGTAGCTGAACTTTTCTGCTTGCCTAAATTTTACAACAAGGACCAATGCTAATTTAGAATTTTAATGTGGTCCTGTACACACTGACAAATTATTATTCTCACAGTGGAAGCCTAAGTAAAATAGGTGGATTATTTATTCACTTATTCTTTATCTCTGTTATGGGCATTGCTTGTTGTTTGGTTAAACACATATGTGCTCACACACTCACGTACACATACACATACACACACACACACACAAAGATGATGAAATCATGAAATTATTTTAGCCCAAATTAAATATTTTATGTTTATGAGTTTTAATTCTTTGCTGAAGGACATAGAAAAATAAATTTACCTGTACTCAATCCTCAACCAAGTTATCTTTTGTTCAGTTCAACTTGAAAGGTATCATGTTTGATTTGCCTGTTTCCCATTAACTTTTCTTTCTTTCACTCTATTTTTTTCTTATATAAATGCAACCACAAGGTTACTGGAAAAGTAATATTCTTTATAGCTTTTGAGAATATGATCATGGTTTGGAAGTGCTTTATGAACTAGCTTTGTTTTAAAATTCTTTAACTATTTCATATACTATACTGAGTATAGAGAATTTTAATGAACCCAAAGACCTCATTCATTTCCTGTTTCTCCCACTGGACTGCTTCTTTTTTTCAACAAGCCTATTTCAATGTCTGCTTTTTTAACACACTGATTTAATTATAATCTCTTATAAGCGTGAGTGGCAGGTTATTTACCAGAACATAAGCAATGTACTAATTGCCATACCACTGAGGAAAATTTCAGGCAGTCCCCAAGTACTCATTAACTGCCCATAGACACTCAGTGAGGAGTACAGCCTCATCAGCCTCTATCCCAGGCAGGATGAAATAGTGGATAAAGGCCCCAGTCTTGTACAGCTGCAGTAGAAAAGAAAAGATTCTGAAATAGCTTTTGTCCATAAAACTGCTTGCTTAAATATAAAATTTGTTCATTGTTAAACCACAGTAATTATCCACTACAACATCAAGCCTCCATTGACCTATTATTCTTCCAGTCTTTCAATTTTCCTTTATAGTATTTGAATATTCATATTAAATCCCTGTCAATCTTTCATTCAGATAGATATTTTTGAAGATTGCTCAATCTTTGCATAGTGCTAATTTAAGAATTTCACAAATGTTTGAAAAAATAGTAATTTAAATGCTGACTTCCTATTCAGTAACTCATTGAGGTTATATTTTATAAACATATATTGGTTTGGATATGTATTTGGAGGGAGAGTATATAAAAAGTAGACTGTTTGAATAAAAAGCTTACTGTAATTTGTTTTTAGCTAAAATACAACATGATAGAATACTACTTATCCTTGCCAGAGCACATATCTGAAGACATAATGACAGAAGCAAATTCTCATCTATCCATTTGAATTACTTTGCGAATAGCAACTCTTACTCATTACCAAACACAGTTAAGGTAGAGTACACAACGCATTTTTTTTTCTTCTTGTCTCAAAATAATGCATAGGTGATGTATATTATATTTGAATTAAAAATTATCATAATGTTTATTCTTCAGCTTCCCTTGGAAAAGTTTTAGTACATTTCTGCCTGTGTATTTTGGACTTTGACCTAATACACTCCTTTAATTTTTTTTCTATTGGTGTTTGACCTTCATGTATTTCTGTGTCAGGGGTCAGAAGTCCTAGAACTGGAATTGCAGACAGATGTGAGCTCTTAAAAACCAGTGCTCTTAACAACTGAACCATCTTCCAGCCTCATTTTTCAACTAGATTCTTTTTGTTTTCTTCTTTTCAACCTGTTACACTCTTAAGAAAATTAAGACTTATATACAGTTGCAACCTAAACCAAATCATAAGAAGGTATTACAAAGTATTCTAAACATTCATTGGCTATTCAAATCAACAGGAAACGCTGTTGAGTAAAGTATGTTATTTGCATTTAAGCTGAAATAACACCATCTGAGATATCTCTTACAGAAACGATAAAACAGAATCACTGTCTAGAAAACTGGTTCAGAACTCAGCATCTCTCAGGAGTGGTGCTATCCTGTGTTTTACTAAATCATTATTCTGTTCTATCTGATGCTTCAAGCACATTCTGTTTTATTATAGAATAAAGAGTTTATTGACTGCAAAGGGTCTACCTTATCTTGAACTCATAAGATACTCATAATTTATAAGAAATACAAGTGACCACCTCTAAGGAACATAGCTTTAAACTATAAAATCCCAATTATGCTTAGATAAATTTTTGAGATTAAAAATAACTTGAGACAAACTTAGATGAACCACATATGCTAAAATTAGTGACAAAAGGAAACATTATGCATGACATTATCACACAAAAATAATGTGTGTAATATTCTATCTTATCATATACTACCATAAAATGTATACAAATATAGAAAGTTAACTTTTTAAAGTTGATATAGATGCTTACACACCATACTTGAAAACATTTAAAGTCAATATAAAAGTAAGCAAATGTAATGATATTTTAAATTGTAAATTTGAAATTGTGCAAATTGCATAGCTTAGCATTGTAATAGTTACATGGCTATTCCCATTGCTTTGCTTTGAACAAAAGTGTTGTAATTATCCACATAAAATGCAGTGTCAACTTTCTCCTGTTATATCCTATTATAAAGTGATCTCTCAGGATTCCCATAGACTTTTTTTTATTTAAATTTTTATTTTCTATATTCTATGTTTACATTCCAAAGGCTTTCTCCTTTCCCAGTTCCCCCCACCATAGTCCCATAATTCCTCTCCCCCCCAACTATTCCCCATAGACTTTTAACTGCATAGTACCTATAGCATACAAAATCTTCCTTAATTGACTGAATATATCATCGGAGAGTTACATGTAAAATCAATTGATAAGCAGAAGTTTCCTGGACAAGGATAAATATGAGCACAAAGGTACAAAGGTGTCTGCTGGAAGATAGAATTCTGTTAATTTGATATGAAATATTCCTAACCCTATTTCAGATACATTAATTCTTTAGTCAGGGGATCCCTTTAACTAGATTAGTAGTTCTCAACCTTCCTAATGCCACAACCTTGTGATACAGTTCTTCATATTGTGGTGACATATAACCACAAATTTGTTGTTATTTTATAACTATAATTCTGTGATGAACATGATATATATATATATATGTATATATATATGTATATATACATATATACATATATATATACATATATATATATATATATATATGATATACAGGATATCTAATATGGGACCCCTGTAACAAGGTCATTTATTCGACTTCCTAAAGGAGTCACCACCTACAGATTAAGAACCACTGAATTAAACAAAAGGAAAAGCCACAATAGTGATAACATTTTTCTGCTTCTCCCCTTTTCTGTGTCCCATATTTTAGGTAGGGCAAATTTCTTCAAACTTCTAGAGCTATTAACCAGTCATTTTAATCAGATGTGACTGGTTTCTCCTAAAATATGTCACAACTCACTTATAGAATATTATGTAGAATAGATCTTTCATTCAGATGTGTATTATAATGTCCTTAATTTCATTCTGAATCAATGGCCTTTACTTTTGAAAATATAAATATTGTTTGAGTATTTCATATTTAAGTACTGCATTTACATCATTTTTCCCCTCTATCTACCCATCCTCCAACTTGTCTCATGGCCTCCTAAAACATAGTCTTCTAACCATTACCCTACCTAAAACCTTCTAAATAGACTGAAGAATATACATATAGATTACTATGGTAAGTTACAAAATCATCAATGAAATACATAGGGTACCAAATTTATTACAAGGATCTAGCAGGAGTCTGGCAAGATGGCCTCCACAGTTAAAAGACTGTACTGCTCTTACAAAGAAAATTTCACTTCCTAGCACACATCAGGCACCTCAAAGTGCTGCTAGGACATCGGGAACCATCTTCTCATCTCTGCATGTACTATATACACATGCATAAGTATATGCAAAAGTAAAAATAAAACAATTTTCTTAAAAAATATGAAAATATCTCATAATGAAAATAATCGCTATAATGTCTACTGAGGTCTTGACCTAAGGAACTGGAAAGAACACACTAATCTCCACGGTCTCAGTTACTTTGCATGTTTCTTTGTGTATGTTTGTCTCCTTAGCCCTACAGATGGGCTGTTTGATTCTCACTTCGCATGATCAGAAAAAGCCACACTTCTGATTTTGAATGGGCATGGCATTTAATTGTAAAGCATGATTCAATATCTGTCTCAACCTTGATTCTCAAATGCCAGGAAAGATGATCTTATTAGTAAAGTTTGGATCAAGAACCTGAATCCATGATACTTGTGTCTCAAAATAGGAAAGGAATAGTCACATAGCTGCCACAAAAGCTTTAACTCTGCACTACATGCAGTTATTGGGAAAAGGGAAAGTGGACTTAGCCAAAATGCCTGAAACAAGATGCCCCTGTAGTCTGCTTTAAAGTCCTGGTATGCTAATTCTAATATCTGAGATATTGTTGGATTCATCTCAATAGAATGTCCATTTCCCTTTAAGCAAATCATAATTTTCCTTGATTTTTGTATGCTGCAATTTAGGAATATATTTTGGACGTTGATGATTTCTGGACTGTACGATCGATTTTACAGCTGTGTGCAGTTGTGCTTGTTTTCCATTTGGTTTAGAAAGAGGTTAAAAATTTTGGACTTGAGTATCAGACTTTGGTTCTGGCATTATAGCTCAAAGATCAGTTTTGTTTTTGCTATTCTCAGCAAGAGTTTTTGGAATGAAATCTACACTAAATATTCAGTGTACTGTCTCTATTCATGCACTATTGAGGATAAACCCTTTACTCCCCTTGGCTTAGAGTTGCCTACCTAAACTCTGTACCATGGTTAAACTAGAGATACTATAATTTTCTGCTAGGATATTTGTCACCTTAAGGAATTCATGGCTGCTTCATGCATTATATTTAAAAAATAAAATGAAACAACCATGAACTGGAAACTCACCCTTGCCTTACAAGTTTTGATTCCTCACCAACCTACTACTTTTATTCATTCTCCAGTACCTATGGGCCATTTTGTTGGTGTTGTTGTTAAGGAGGAGGAGGGGGAGTGGAGGAGGAGGAGGAGGAGGAGGAGGAGGAGGATTATGTTGATGTTATTGCTGTTGAGTTTTTCTTTAATTATTAATTAAACAAAATAATTATTTAATTATTTCTCTCATATGTTACATCCCAATTGCAGTTTCTTCTTCTATCCCTATCGGGTCCTCTCTCTAACTCCGATCACTCCTCTCCCATTTCCTTTCTGAAAAAAAAAACAAAAAAACAAAAACAGGCCTCCCAGGAATATTTACTGAACATGGCATAATGAGACACAATAAGACCAGGCACAAACCTAATACCAAGGCTGGACAAAAGAACCAAGAAGGAGGAAAATTGTCCCAAGTATCAGCAAAACTCCCATTGGAGTACTACAAAACCACCAAGCTGCAGGACCATTAAGTATGCACAGATAATCTAGCTCAGATCTATACAAGGTTTATGTTTGCTGTTTCAGTCTCTGTGAGTCCCTATAAGCCCTGCTTAGCTGATACTGTGGGCCTTGTTATGATATCCTCTATTGCTCTGACTTCAACGATCCTCCCTCCCCCTCTTCTGTGGGATTTCCCTGGCTCTCCCTAGAGTTTTGCTATGGGTCTCTGCATCTGTTCCCATCAATTGTGATGATTGCAGTTGGGCTAGGCATCAATATATGAGTAGAATCATTCCATTGACCTTTTTTTTCTGTTTTTCTTTTTTTCCTTTTTTGCCACTCATATTTGTTTCTATCCTGGTTCTCTGTGCTGGATCTTTCTTATAGTCCCTGGCCTTCTAGGCAGTGTCAGGAGTGGCTCAAGTTGGACCGGTCATTGGTTGGCCACTTCACAAGTTGTTTGCTGCAATTGCTGCAGCATATGTTGCAGGAAGAACTAATTGTAGGTCAAAAGTATTGTGGCTGAGTTGATGTCCCAGTCTCACTTCTGGGACCCTAGCCTGCTTACAGAAGATGGCCTCTATCCCCCATTACTAGAAAACTTCACTAGGGTCACTAAGGCAGATTCCAGGGAGTTTCCACCACACTAGATTTCTACATTACACCCTAAAGCCGCCAACTTCAGCCACCTCTCCCAGGATTCTCTCCCTCCATCCTTCCCACCTCCCACCTGATTCTTCTTGTTCCCATCCCAACCCGCACCAAGTCCACCCAAATCTTGTTGTCTAAAGATAAACATAATATGATAGAACTCAATTAAACCACTATCATCACTTAGATTTTCCCATGAGTGTCTCTTGTGAATGCATTACCTCACTTGGGATGATATTTTCCAGTTCCAGCCATTTGCCTAAGAATTTCATGAATTCATTGTTTTTAATTGCTGAGTAGTATTCCATTGTGTAAATATACCACATTTTCTGCATCCATTCCTCCATTGAGGGACATCTGGGTTCTTTCAAGCTTCTGGCTATTATAAATAAGGCTGCTATGAACATAGTGGACCATGTATCCTTATTGCATGCTAGGGAATCTTCTGGGTATATGCCCAGGAGTGGTATGGCAGGGTCCTCTGGAAGTATCACGTCCAGTTTTCTGAGGAACCGCCAGATTGATTTCCAGAGTGGTTGTACCAGCTTGCAGTCACACCAGCAGTGGAGGAGTGTTCCTCTTTCTCCACATCCTCGCCAACACCTGATGTCTCCTGAGTTTTTAACCTTAGTCATTCTGACTGGTGTGAGGTGAAATCTCAGGGTTGCTTTGATTTGCAATTCCCTAATGACTAATGATGTTGAACATTTCTTTCTTTTTTTATTTTCTTTTTTTTTCATTTTCTATATTCTTTGTTTACATTCCAAAGGCTTACCCCTTTCCCAGTTCCCCCCCACCATACATCCCATAAGTCCTCTCCCCCCCAACTATTCCCCAATCATTGCCCCCCCCCATTTCTCTGTTCTGGATCTACAAAAATGGATCCAATCTTTCAGGCCCAGGGTCCTCTCCTTTCTTCTTCTTAGGAATCATTTGAATTGCTAATTGTGCCTTGAGTCTTTTTTTTTCTTTTCTTTATTTTTTTGCTTTTTATTGTTATTTTTTATTTTTTGTTTACTTTCCAAAGGCTTTCCCCTTTCCCAGTTCCCCCCCACCATACGTCCCATAAGTCCTCTCCCCCCCAACTATTCCCCAATCACCCCCCCCACCATTTCTCTGTTCTGGATCTACAAAACTGGATCCAATCTTTTCAGGCCCAGGGTCCTCTCCTTTCTTCTTCTTGGGAATCATTTGACTTGCTAATTGTGCCTTGAGAATTTAGGGCTTCTGGTCTCATTAATATCCACTTATCAGTGATTGCATTTCTTATGTATTTGTTTGTGATTGAGTTAACTTGCTTAGGATGATATTTTCCAAATCTAACCATTTGCCTACAAATTGCATGAATTCATTATTTTTAATTGCTGAGTAGTATTCCATTGTATAAATATACCACATTTTCTGTATCCATTCCTCCTTTGAGGGATATCTGGGCTCCTTCCAACTTCTCTTAGGGTGCTTATCAGCCATCTGAAATTCTTCAGGTGAAAAATCTTTGTTTAGCTCTGTACCCCATTTTTAATAGGGTTATTTGGCTCTCTGGAGTCTAACTTCTTGAGTTCTTTGTATGTGTTAGATATTAGCCCTCTGTCACTAAATGAGTGAAGGATATGTATGACAGGAACTTCAGGTCTCTGAAGAAGGAAATTGAAGAAGACCTCAGAAAATGGAAAAAATCTTCCATGCTTGTGGATTGGCAGGATTAATATAGTAAAAATGGCCATCTTGCCAAAAGCAATATACAGATTCAACGCAATCCCCATCAAAATTCCAACTCAGTTCTTTATAGAGTTAGAAAGAGCAATTCTCAAATTCATCTGGAATAACAAAAAAAAAAACGCAGGATAGCTAAAACTCTTCTCAACAGTAAAAGAACTGGGGGAATCGGTATCCTGGACCTCAAGCAATATTACAGAGCAATAGTGGTAAAAAAAAAAAAACCTGCATGGTATTGATACAGTGACATGCAGGTGGATCAATGGACTAGAATTGAAGAGCCAGAAATGAACCCACACACCTATGGTCACTTGATCTTCGACAAAGGAGCTAAAACCATCCAGTGGAAAAAAAATAGCCTTTTCAACAAATGGATGGTTCAACTGGAGGTCAGCATGTAGAAGAATGCAAATCAATCCCTTCTTATCTTTTTGTACTAAGCTCAACTCCAAGTGGATCAAGGATTCCACATAAAACCAGACACACTGAAACTAATAGAAAAGAAACTGGGGAAGACCCTTGAGGATACGGGCACAGGGGGGAAGTTCCTGAACAGAACACCAATAGCTTATGCTCTAAGATCAAGAATTGACAAATGGGACCTCATAAAATTATGAAGTTTCTAAATTGAAAAAGGATTATCCTTTTATATGCATTTCTGGAAGACCTACTACATATAAATTCTAAACTAGTTGTTTTGGATTAAAAAACAATGAAGTACAATTCCTTATTCCCAAGTGAAGACCATGTAGTTTAAAATAGACATATGGTCAGCTAAACTATGGTTTTCTTTAGAGATATAGTTCATGCCATGATGCTGCAATATGATGTGCAGAATCAAGTCAGTGAGGTATTTTGATCATAGCAATATCATGATGTCTTAGTTACCATTCTAACTTGTATTATAGAATAACAGAAAAATGTACAGAGGTTCAAAAATAGTAATTGATTCTTTATTCATATAAATGCCACTAAAATTTTCTAATCAGTGAGCAGTTCTCTGGAGATTAACTCAGGGACCACACTTCTTTCCATCTTTGGACCTTCACTGTCTTCAACATGAGGCAGACATTACCATGTTTATTTGCATCAAAACAGATGAAGGGGGAAAACCAAAGTTTTATTAGACCAGAAAGTAGTACTAAATTATTTTAGTTTTAGGCATCACACATATGCCTTCATCTTTCACATAAGAGAGTGGAAACACACAAGAAAAAGTGTGTTTTATAGAGTAAATGGAAGACAGTTTGGTGAAGAGCTTTGTAGTCTCTGCTGTGAACTGTCAGATATAGTTACTAAAAAGTATATTCTAGTTACAGCATGGGTGAGGAGGTGGACAGAAAGAATCTAGAGGTGGATAAAATTATTGAAATAATTTTAACATTTTAAGTGGCAGATAAGTAAGTTTCAATATATAAGATATTTGGGTACTCATGCTAGGATACCTCTCAGTAGTAGGATCTGGTGACTGAATTTAGAGATGGCAAAGTGACCAAAAGGAACAAAAGATTGATACTATAACTGATTAGCTGTTTGCTAGGCAAACAATAATTCAGTGTTTATTGAGTACCACGGAAGTGAGAATTCATCTCATTACACTGAAGTCCTTGCCTAGCAAATAAAACAGCCCAAATTTGATCACTTTTATAGAAAAGGTAGGGAAAGAAGAAAGAATAAAAAGAAAGAGAGAAAGCAGGTACAGGAGGGAAGTGGTAGAGATAATCATTGTTTTCCTTGAAAATATTTGTGATGAGAAACAACACATGCATAGAATACTGTGAATTCATAGGGTCTGTTTGTTGAATGTGTGTGTGTGTGTGTGTGTGTGTGTGTGTGTGTGTGCAAATACAAATTAAAAAGTAACAAATGAAAGGCTATGATAGAATTTCTGGGACTTCAAAGAGCAAGGTGTACTGATTCTAATATACTTGAATCATAAAGCATACAATACTTTTGTTTATTTCTCATTTGTATTGTTTTGAAATGTCAGGATGAGTTAGTCTAGGTATTAAATTCAATAGAAAAAACACATTTTAAAAGTATGGGAATCAAGCAAAGAATGATGGAAATAAATAAAGGCATGGCAAGAAGAAAATTATACTTTTAAACTTCAACAGTTACCAGACAATTCATTTTTAATGTGCTATGAATTTTCTGCCTTTCCAATGAGATGGAATAATGGAAATACAAAATAAAGCATTCTATACATGAAAATTGGTTTAAATGATAAAACATATCTATAAACAAACAAAAAACAAAAGGCAAATAAAGTTCACCATGCACTAAATCCCAAGTGATAGAAATTTAGGAAGATAGGTATCAGGAATGTATAGGCTATTTGAGCATAGGCTGAAGTTTGGATTTTATTCCTTCATTGGACAGATAAATATTAAGGTTATATATTATGGCAAATAAATAATACATGGCCCACAAAAGGTTCAACAATCATTTTTTTCAATTTTTTTTGTTTTGTTTAGTAGGCAAATAAAATACCCATTACGTTTGAGATATTGGGAATATGTAAAATGCTCTAGTAGAGCTCACATAAATGTAAAGAAGTAATGCCATGTTATAATGGAGAAGTCTGGTGTGTGTAGGGACAAAGTAAACACATTCAGAAGTCACAGAGCAAGGGATAGTGATGGCAGGAGAGACCTTTGAGATTATCATCAAATAAGAGTGTACATGTCTATGTATTAAAAGGTGAAAGGTAACAACTTAAATATCTTTCCAGTGGAGAAGCAAAGAGTAAGCAATAAGACTCAACGACCGTTAAGGTCATTTAGTACCTGGACTTTCATGTATAGTACTTAGTCCTTTAAAGCACTTTAAAGCTGCTCAGAAAATATCCAGTTATATCTATTCTTTCTCATAGTCCTTGGTACTGTGTCTAGTTTACTTCTTTTCAGCCTCAGACATCTAACTAATTAACAGAGGTGGGAAAATAATGATTTTCCCATCAGTAGTTGAAGGCTCTGCTTGTCCCTGCTGATGACCTCACTTTGCATTCCCCCAAGGCTACAAAGTCATTTGCAGGTGTGTATGGTTGCTTTAAATCACATTTGCAGGCCACCACTGCTATACCCCATCTATGTTCTGTTCAAAGTGAGATGCTTAACTGAAATAACAGTATCAACAAATACCATCTTGAGTTCAAAATCAGATGGAGGTGACAAAAGTTTTATGTGATGTGAATCACCACCATCTTGATTGTCTCCTACTGTAGCAGCACTACATTTCTTAGAAGTTAATCATATTTTCTTAGTAAAATGTACTGTTTAAAGTGCGTAAGTATACATTGGTCCTTGGAGGGTGGTAATTTTAACCTGAAATGTTTTAGAACAAGATAATAAGCTAAGAAATGAGTTTTTGGACATAATGCCATTCGATTGCCACTAATGTACCTCATCTCATTTGTATGTTTATATACAAAGTATCTATTATAACTTTAGCCCTTCATGTCTGATTTTCCATGATCTCACTTCTGATTTTATACTAATCAGGATAACTTTTTATTTCTTTTCTTTTCTTGTTCTTTTTTCTTTTTCGTTTTCTTTTCTTTTCTTTTCTTTCTTTCTTTCTTTCTTTCTTTCTTTCTTTCTTTTTTTTTAGTTTTTTGAGACAGGGTTTCTCTGTGTAGCCCTGGCTGTCCTGGAACTCACTCTGTAGACCAGGCTGGCCTCAAACTCAGAAATCCACCTGCCTCTGCCTCCCAGAGTGCTGGGATTACAGGTGTGCACCACTACTGCCTGTCCAGTATAACTGTTTTTAAATGAAGGATAATCTACAACTTCTTTTGTGCTTCTTTCCTAATAGTTATCTTACATCATCAAAATAAAAGTAGGACAGGATTGATATTTGGAATCATCCAAACTTTTGTTCATTGCCCAGGTTTGCCTTTCCTAACAGTGTGGTCAGGTGGCTCCATAGCACTATGTACTTCCGACAGTGTAGCCTTAAGCCAAGCACCGTACTCTCTGTGCCTCAATTTTTCTCCTCTACAAAATGGAAACAGAATCAGCTACCCATCTGCAGCATATCTGTGAGAATCAGAGGTTGTATTGTACATATTACCAAATGTAAAGATTTCAAACTCATTGCCAACAGTGTTTGCATCTCCCAAATAAAGTAAGTCACTTTCAGTGGGAACAGTTCTTTTTTGTGTACCCCTGCCCACATTCCTCAGAAATATATTCCAAGACCCTTACTGAAGGCATATATATATATATATATATATATATATGTATGTATATACATATATATGTACATGAAGGCATGTATATATATATATACATATATATGTACTCATATACAGATGCATCTGTAATAACATTTAATTTAGAAATTAGTTACATATGAGATTATCAAGATAGATATATATTTATCATAATTCAATTGTCAATATTCACTATCCCTGGGCTTTTTTTTATCCTTCATATTATTTGGTTAAAGAAGGCTTACTTAAAAACAAACACGATGGTACTAAACCAGCTAATCTGAGGACTGAAATGGCTACTAACTAGTGGAAAGGTCACATAAGCAGCTTAGAGATGTTAGACAAAGGTATGATTTATATGTCAGACACAATAACGTGAGAAGTTAATACAGTTTAAAACTGTACATATTCTTTATTTCCAGAATTTGTTCAAGTACTTTCAGATCTCTGTTAACCATCATGCTGAATCTATTTAAAGTGGGAAATAAATGTAAGGAAGGTCTATTGTAATGGTTTTAAATTCCCCTTCTTTTTCTCCATACCATGCTAGACTCCTAAGTATTTAAAAGAAGTAAAACTGAAGACAATGTATCCAGGCCTCTAGTCCCATCCCTTTCCCTACAACATAATCCTAAAAGATAATTTGACAACCATTCCATTGGTGACACTCATTTCAAAGTACTAGGGAAGCAGAGAAAATGATTAGATTAAGAAAATACTATATGGCTTTTCTTACATCCCTAAATAGCCCAAAATGTATATTCTATAATACATGTACTTTTAATAAAAGTACTGCAGAAGCAGGGAGTGCAGCTCAAAGATAGAACATCTGCATAGCAACTTCAGCACCCTTGATATAAAAGTTTTGCAGTAGAGATATATGAAAATATTGTATCCAGTGAGTATTGACTTTCAATTTACAAAAGAAACATATGAGAAATGGATTTTCTTTGAAAAATATAAAATTTTTAATGTTTTCTCAATTTCCAGCAGTCTTCCTAAGGAAATGAGCTACAACACGTGCTTACAGTTGTTGAATGATAAGTTGTTCTCAAAATACTTCCTGGCAATCAATCAGAAAATTATTATAAAATACTGGCTGTTAGAATATGATCTCATGAAGTCATTTTCCACAAATTTATTTTAATCTGTCAACTTCCAATCTCTGATGTGAATGGAACACTCCATAATTTATGTCAGAATGCTGCAAGTCTCCATGCTTTTGAAATGGAGATGATTACTCTAGGTAATTATAATTGGCAAGTAATTAAAAATCTGATTTCTTAATATGTTGTATAGATACATTAGAACATGTGTTTTAAAAAAGCAATAAACCAGGCTAGAGAGATGACTCATCAGTTAAAAGCACTGTCTACTCTTCCAGAGGATCTGAGTTCAATTCCCACCACCCACATGACAGTTTACAACTGTCTGTAACTCCTGTTCCCAGAGATCCAACACCCTTACACATACATACATGTAGGCAGAACACCAATGTATGTAAAATAAAAATAAATAAGTAGTTTCTTAAATAGCAGCAAACCAAGTAGAGATTCATTAATTTTGGAGGCTTTTTGTCTAAGTTGGTAGATAATGTAGTAGAAATTCAGCTCTCAATAAATTTATAAGCAGATTAAATGCTATTTATTAATTTAAATGTAAAATTTATAAATGATCTTGCTCAAGCTTATTGAGTTGAATATGATTTACCTACACTAACACATAGAATTTGTCCTACGTTTTTGTCTGACATAAAATGTATTAGAAATATAAATGCATCCCCCCAACCCTAAGGTGAAGTAATTTAAAATACTAAAAATAAAATAAAATAATGTTCATTTATTCAAGTCTTCAAAGAAAATTTTGTTTTAAAAGTTCTGCTTAAATAACTACTTAGTTAAATAATCCCGGTAGTAAGCTCTGTGTTATGAAATGAATCCTTTGAATAATGAAAAACCTGTCAAATCCAGCATAAATGGATGAGACAGTAGCTATATGACCCACATAAAATAAAATATTTATTATCCACATGAAAATTTGACTAACCCATGTTATTCAAATTCATCTTACATGGAAAATGAAGTATTATATATGTTTGTCTGAATAACTTCATCAATACTGAGAATGCGAACCCATGCTTCACTCTTTATGTCAATTATTATGTAAAAAGATGTTGGAAAGTAAATAAAATACTTTTCCCTCTGTTATGTTCGGAGCTCAAGAAAATAGAATGAACAAATATTCGATAGAACTGAATTTAAATTAAATGAAACAAAAGAAGGGACCCTTTTTATCAGGGATATTAAAACTTCAGTTGTGATTTTATAAAATTCTTCAAAGTTAAAAAGGCAATGATATGGTGAACACCAACATTTTACTAAAGCACCCCTCTCTCTAAAAACAATTAGCATTGTAAATACCAGTGATTGCCTGAGGAAGAAGTCCTGACCTTCTTACTGAGATTATTTAATGACATTAAATAGAGGTAGAAGTCACACCTATAATCACTAAGGATCATTTTAAGAAAGGAAAAGGAATAGTGGGGACTATGAGGGAGAAAATATACATATATATGAATGAATGAAATATCATATGGGAAAACCAAAACAAAAGCAACTAACTAACCAAGAAAACAATACCCCAGGAGCCCAGATTTCTGATTTCCAGCCATCTCATTGAAGGTGCTATTATGACAGACTTGGAGACAGTAAAAATGTTTTGGTTTACTTGTCAGTGAGACTGGAAGAGGTATGATACAGAGAAGTGATTTATTCATATTGGTGGACAAAATCCTATCTTGCCAATTTACATGGGCTATTTAATAACTTCTATGGTATAGTCGAAAATCTCTAGTCATTCTAATTGAAGCCCCATTGTAAGTAATTGTTCAGTACCACCCAATTGCTTTCTGTTTTTTTTTTTTCAATTTACTTTTCGTCTGTGTCATTTCACATTATCATTATCAAAAACGAGCCAAGATTGGATAAAATGGACAAAAGCTTGGGAGAGTAGTCTTTAAAGTATAATGGAGAGAGCAGGAAAAGAAAGCACAAACTGCAGAATGCAGTGTAGAGAGTCTTTACTTGTGGACAAGCAAGAAGGAAGACTTACTAAAACCATCTAACACTTCAGTGAAGATCCAGAAAAGCTTTGGACAGGTCAGTAAACAGTGCTAGAATAAAATTGACCCACTAAGGAGTGGGGACTCAGCATGGACACATTTATTGACTTCAGAATGAGAACCAGGGTTTCTGTCAATGATTCCACTATAGTGGAACTTAATAATGGATTGTTATAGATGCCTGTGATATTTTGAAAAATGGGGATTTATTTATTTATTTTAATTTTCCCTGCTTGGACAGTTGTGTTTTTTTAATCTGAGAATTGTCTGGGATTCTTGGCTTTTTAAATAATCTGAGGATATCCTTAGCTATTATGACATCTTCCCATCGTCATTTTCCAAAATAGTAATTAGAGTTAAATGATATCATGTCTTACTAAATTCCATAAATCCTAACTTTTGTTTCAGATAGGTCATTAATTTCTCCCACTCCACTTTAGGTAAATTGATCTTTGCAACCAAGTTCATTAAATCTTACTTTATTAATGTATCTCTTTTTATTTAACATGACTTTTGAATTTTATTTTCTATTCATATTGAAAATATTTTTTCTCTCATATAATACATCCTGACCACAATTTTCTCTCCTTCTCCTCATCCCAAATCCGATCCCTCTCCCCAGTCCCCCACATCTACTCTTCCTCCTTTTTGTGTTCAGGAAAGAGCAGGCCTCCAAAAGACAACAGCCAAACAGGACAAAACAAAACAAGGCAAAAATCCTCCTATTCAAGCTGGACAAGGCAACCCAAATAGGCAAAAAGGAGTCCCAAGAGCAGGCAAATAAGTCAGAGATATACCTGATCCTACTGTTAGGAACGAGATACAAATTGGAAAGAAAGAAGTAAAAGTGTAATTATTTGCAGGGGATATGATAATATCAATAAATGTCTCTAAAAATTTCACTAGGCAACTCCTCCAGCTGCCTTTTCAATTTTCTTCTGCATTACAGTTTACATTTCAATACCATATTATTTCTAGAATTTCTGATACTTCTTTTAAATACAGTGCAAGGTTCTATGTTTTCCATTATTTCTTTTGCCAGTTTAAGTATGTGTATTTTATAAATTCTAATCAATCCATTATCTGAAATCCCTAAGATTTATTTTTTAGCTTTTTAAATCTTTTATTTAAAGTGGATTTTTCATATAATTTTCGACTGAAGATGGTGATCTCATTTCTATTTGTCTCAGCCAGGATGTCTTGATAGTTTTGTATTAATTTTACTTATTGACAATACTTAGAATATACACAGAGATGAAATAAGTTTTAAATCTGTCATTAATATATATCTATGTCTGTAAATACAAAAGAATATTTTTAATTATCTTCATATAAATCCAAGGTCACAGCAGACAAGCTTGTATATCCCTTGTACAAAGGAACAGGATGCCTAGAGTGCACTTTTGAGCATAGCATTTTAAGGATTCATATACCTGCACCACTGAAACACCAAATGCAATTCCAGCCTTTTAAAGAAATATTTATTCTAATGACTCTGTTTACTCTAATGACTCTTAAATTTTATATCTTTATTCAGTCCCTAGCAGGAGAGATACAGCATCAATACAAAATAAAATTCCTGCTATTGTGGGTTTGGCTTTTGAGCCTGTTTGGTTTTGATTTTGTCTTTTTATTTCTTGTGCCAGTGTTCTACACTTGAGAAGATATATGTGTTATTTATCTTGATTTTCTAGGTTTGTGGACTATGGAATGAAGTGTTGTTGGGACTCTTGTTGTATTTCATTTTGGTTTGGTTTGGGTTTTGGTTTTCTGGTATTATATCATTGCTAGAAATTGGGTTCTTAATTTACTTTATTCTATTTCCATGTAACTTTATTTTAAAGTAAAAAACTTTCTCTTTATAACATAAGATCTTGATGTTAAAAGCAACCTGATGCATCTACTACATTCATGGAAAATTACATTGCTTTCAGGATGACTAGAAGAGCTTAGGAACATGCTAGGCTGCGGTACTCAAAAATGTTTTGACCGAGCTTACGATTCTGTCACTGAAAGAAAAGCAGAGGTCTTCTTTTAGAGACTACTAGAAAGGCATGTTGCTCTGTTTTTAGTGTAGGTCATTGCTTGTTTCAAGGAAATTGCTCTAATGTTATCTGTTTCTTATCATCTCATAAGAACAGTAAGGAAATAATCCCACAGTGACCCAGATTGATAGATGTATACATTGTAAAGTTTTATTTCATCAATAAAGACTTACTTTCTTA
Organism: Apodemus agrarius; assembly: GCA_964023405.1. Classification (NCBI taxonomy): domain Eukaryota; kingdom Metazoa; phylum Chordata; class Mammalia; order Rodentia; family Muridae; genus Apodemus; species Apodemus agrarius. The sequence continues at coordinate 119,381,138 of OZ030010.1, read as the reverse complement.
AGAAGGTTTCAGTTCCTGAGTCCTATAAAAACTAGATATAAGAAGCCAACTGCTAGCGTATTACCACATAAGGTTACATCTTATGACAAATACCATACAAACATGAGTCATATCATTCAAGAAAAAATTTAAAGGTTCATTTTATAAAAATGACAAAGGGTGCCTTTTATTTTATAATTAGCTCCCTTATAATCAGCTTTATAATGAAAATTTCCTTCTCCTTTACAGTATGCTGTAATATTGCTTTAGCCCTCCTATTAAATTAATTTTGAACTATTATCTAGCAAATATACATTGAAAATCAGAGATTGGCTTTGTAAAATTTTACCACCTTTTATAGGGCACTTAAGTGATGAATTTTTAGGTCATTTAATATAACAAAGTCTCATAATTTTAAAACATATCATCCTTGTAACAGAACTCAAGGGAAAATGCTCTTAACTCTCACATGGGAGAAAGGAATCCATTTCACCTGTTGAAGACAATCAATGATTTTAGTGCCATAAAGTAATAGTGATACAATTATTGCAATTATTTTGTATGTTTAAACCAGTGAGCCTAAAGGCCTCCATAGTAGGACTATCTATGTATTACACTTGAGAGTAACTTTAAAATATATGATAAATGTTATTTGCATTTAATAATTAGTAAAATTTGCTCTTTCCAAATAAATCTTAAATTAATAGGGTATTAAAATATGTCTGCTGGTTTTTATTAAATATAAACCTTTTCTAGGCTGTTGGAAAACAGTTTCATTTTCCTAAACTATTTATTGTTTTTTTTGAGAAATGGTTATGTTTATTCGACTCACATATTTGAATTTCATCTTCACTTACTCTTGCAACTGGAGCTGATCATGTTTTTTCTACATTTAAAACAATTCTTTGCCCTACTCATTGTGAATGTGTGGTCAGAGACAAGGGAGGAGTAGATAATATCCAATCTGAACATCTTTCCTACTCATAATTGAAGGCACTCACTGCATTCTAAACTGACATTTACGGATGGCTCTGGACTAATTTATCCTTCCCTCTTCAGCCTGCATATTTCTTCTGTGCATAATTCCTTCTTGAAGTTAATGGGAATTTGGCATGTGACATGAGTACGTGTTTCATGAGACAGGAATCTGGGATCTGTCATTTAATAAAGAATCTGCCTTTTCCCTTAATTGCTCTGTCTTCCTAATGCCTTTCATTATACCCTGGTAGTGCAGGCAGGCATTCCATCCTAATGGGAAGTGGAACTGTTTTAAAATGCAGGTTATATATGGCTTACCATGAACAAAAAGCAGGTGCATGATCTATTGGAGTAAAGATGGATTTTGAAATGCTATACTTTTGAATAGAAGATAAAAGTAAAAATTCTGTGTGCATGCTGCATTGTAAACATTTTAAGAATAAAACACAATATCTCTTGCCCATGCTAAGTGAACTCTGGAAACACCTTACTTAAGCAATGAGCTTTAAATCTGAAAGAAACTACACCCTTGTTTTATTTTTCTTATTGTTCCTGAGTGTTGTATATTACTGTGCTGAAGTTTAGCTTAGCACTGCTAATATCAGCATTTCTGTTTTGCAAATAAAAACTTTCATTTATATGTATGGTGAAATTATTTTATTATTGAAACCATTTTAAATAAATTTCCAATAATGTCACAACACATTGAATAAATAAGCTATACTGTCAATGCAAGACAATGACTTATTAGAAGGATCTTAATATGCACAAATTTTAAAAGTCAATTTGAAAAAATGTATATATTTTGTATTATGCTTTATGTATAAAAGAAGATACACACACACACACATATATACATATGTATATATATATGTATATGTATATATATATATATAAAACAACAATTTTTAAGAGCCCATGCATTTAAAAGAAAGAAGATTGTAGGTGCATGGAAGTTTTAGGGAAAGTGGAATGATGTAATTATACTGTGATCTCAAAACAAAGGAAATCATTTAAATAAAAATTGTGAAAAGTAATAATATATTCTTATGTTTGTACTTGGATAAAAATTTACTGGATTTATTAATAGAAAATAGTAAATAGATTTGACTCCCTTAAAGGAGAAGCATTGAATGGATAGAAAGAAAGAAGATAAATGAAGCTTTTCCGTATGTGCCTTTCTACCCATAATTTTAATCTCATTGATTTATTACTTACTGACTTTTTGTGATAGGAATGAAGTTAAAACTTAGAACCTAGATTTTTCACACTGTCACTAATTAGCTTTATTAGACTTTGTCTAATTCACCAAACCTATCTGGGCTTTAATAATTATAACTTATGTAAATTAGAATAATTGGTTTCAAAAGCACTACTATGTTCTTATGTCTTGCGAGATAGAAAATGTATAACTGTATAGTACGTCAATATACAGATCAGTGTCTTAAGGAATAAGATTGGGAGTGACTGACAGTCATAATTTTACCAATTGTAGGATTTATATGTTTCCCCTAGTTATTCCCTGAAATTATAGTTAAGATAAATTCTCTCAATAAGGCAGACAGATAAGTATGCATTTACTATTTGAAAACCCAAGTTTACTGCCATGCTAAAAATAATTTCTATCTTTTAACCTTAAGCTAAAACTTTTCACAAATATTTGCTGAAATGTCCTAAGTATAGTAATAGCAGTTGAACTCAAAACATTGATTTTTAACTGCTAATCAGTGTTTTGATAAGCTTCTGAGTCTTTATTAAATATGTGTTCATGTTTGATATTCATTTTGTTTAGGCTTCAATTATTTAATTACAGGTCTTGATATGAAACTAATCATGCACACATCCATATGAAGCTTGCATACTGACAGGATAAAATCATTAAACAGTCATTACTGTAAACTGACGTTGGCCTCAAATTTTTGCAGTTAACGGGGGAGTTGATGCTTGATGAACAATCCAATTAAAATTGGCAACAAAAGACCTAAAATGTCAGCCAAATTGCTTTTTAATAGTCAATGCAGCCGTCACAAAACATAAACATTAAAGTCCCCATAGAAGCATAAAGCTTCATGGTGAAACAATTCTAGAAAATGAATAATAATTACAGCATCCTGAGGATTCTTTTAATAGATGTGCACTCATTAAAATTATTTTGTTGGTTAGAATAAGATGACAAAGTTTGTTTCTCTGAATATTTCTTTTTATTTGTTATGATAACAGTTTGGTTTAGAGAGGTGTGATTACTGTTAGTAACCAAAGAAATTATTTTCAAAGTTTTAAAAAATCCTTAAAGTTTTGACAAAAAAGGAGTACAGATAGTATACATAATGGCATGCTACTCCTTAAAATAATAATGATGAATCATTTACTATACTGACTTTTTCCTTTATTGAAAATAGATTTTTTCTGTTATAATATATACTAATTATAGTTTTCACCCATCTACACCTTTCAGTTCTTTCCCATCTCCTTTCTGTCTCTCATTGGAAATCAGTCTTCTAATAGATAATAATAAAATACAAATAAAAAGATAAAATGAAATCAAACACTTTGGAAAAGACAAAAGCAACAAAGGAAAAACAGTCCAAGAAAAGGCACAAGAATCAGATAAAGACAGAGATGCATTCATTCACATACTGAGGAATCCCATAAACAAAACAGAAAACCCAAAACCATGTTATATGCAAAGGACATATAGGCTAAGAAATAAATTAAAAAGTTAAATAAAAGTGAAAAAATAAAGATGAAATTACAAAATAAAATAAAAATCCCTGACACTGCTTTATAAGACAAGAATCTAAAGGTACCATTGAGGTTTATTGTTTATTTCTTGTTTTTCTCTTGGCCATTTACTGCAGAGCATACAGCCTACTTAGAGAGCCATTTGTTTCCTTATTGAGACTCCACTGGAGGAAAATAAATTTTTATTTACAAGTGGTTATCAATTACAGATTGTTCCTGTGTTATGAATTGGACCATGTGTCCACTTCTACTTTCAGCTCTAGGACCTCCTCTGGTGCAGACCCATGCAGGCCCTGTGCATGCTGCCTCAGTCCCTATGACTACATATGTTTGTCAGTCTTGTTGACTCAGAGGGCCTTGTTTACTTGGTGTCTTCCATCCTTACTATCTCTTATATGCTGTGTGCCTCCTCTTTGAAAAGTTACCTTATGCCCTAGTGGGAGAGATTTCATGGCAATATCCCATTTATAGCTGAGTGTTCCAAGATCTCTTAATCTCTGCATTTTTCTCTGCCATAGGTCTCTATATTAGTTCCTGATTTTGCACTGACATAAAAAAATAAAATTTATTGCATATTTCATAGATATATAGCATGTTGTTATAAGATAGATATAAATAGAAGGTAGAAAAACAGTCTTGATTCTAGTCAGTAATCTCTGAGTAGCAATTAACATTCAGAGGCTTCAGTCTCTGGATAAGCAATATCAAATACATAAGTGGATTCATCACATTGATATGCCTTATGTAGCAGTTTTATTTTTAGTTGCTGCTACAGATTCAAAGGTTATAATGCATTTTTCCCTTTGGTTCAGTTGTTTTGCACATAGAGAGCAAAGTAGTAGATTTTAGAAAATGTTATTTTATGTGCTATGAATAATCCAACTTACTTGCCATCATTGGCATGTGTTTCAATAGATAGAGAAAGAAATTGTGGGGATTTTTTAAATCTCTTTGATATTGCCACAGGAAAAAGATGCCAAATGGCTCCTAAGGAAAATGTTTAAACATTATTTTAATAATATATATTTATTTTCTCAATGAATTATTGATACATATATAATATACCAACAAAGTATTGACTACTCTGATAATCAAAAATGAGTAATATTTGTATGTGATCCCAAACTTAGTATTTACTTTACGTTTAAACATATAAAAATTTATAATAGTTCTTAAAAGTATTCACTTAAAGAAAATAAGAAACAACTCTCTCCCCAATCCTCACAACTGTCTTCTTAGCCCGTCTTATCTATTTTTAAGCCCAGAGAGCCTTACTCCATATTGATAGAGGAGTAGAGCCTTAATTCAGATGGTTCCCTAATACATCTATGCATTGAAATATTTGTCATTTAAACATAGCCTTCCTCTACAATCATAGACTTTAATTTAATGTGTAATGAAGGATAACTTGATACTTATACTTTTCCAGCTGCTGTTCTTCTGTTTTATATATTGGATAACTTGATCCTATGTTTTCAGAACATTTTCAAGTCCCTCAAAGGTTTGGGACTTCAAACTCTATTAGCTGAAGCAGTGAGGAGAAAAGCCTATAGGACTATAAATGAAACTTTAATGGCACCATATCACAAAATATTAAATGATCCAATTATTCATAAAAATTGCTTATATGTTCTACTCCTTTACGTAATTTAATGATGACAACCTACACACACACACACACACACGCACGCACGCACGCACACACACACACACACACACACACACACACACATATATATATATATATATATATATATATATATATATAATAGATATGCGATATTTAGGCTATATCTTTAAGCTGCATTTCACCCTGTGGGGAAATAAAAATGCTTTGGTCTCATTTATGCATGTAATCATATAAAATCCTGTCAGTAATTTGGATAAGTTTGTTTTAACAAACCAAATCTGCCAGCCCTTTTGTCACTGCAACAGAGTTAAACATAATGTGTACACAAAAAAGTGTATTTAGATATTTACAAAGAATGTATAAAAGTTTAGCTTGCAAAATAACAATAGAGGGATAAAACATGTATGTGTGAAAGAGAGAGTCACACCTTCATCTGGCCAATATAAAATTGTTTTCTGAATGCTTCATATTTACCAATTTCAATGCAAAGTAAAAACCATTTATTAACTTATTAAAAAATGAAACTGAGTCCTGTTATGACCTAAGCATTTAACGAACATTGAGAATTTAAAGATGAATAACATACAGAATTACTCACAAGGGTCAGACTGCCTACCAAAAAATAATAAGAAGAAAACAACAAAAAGAAAATATTATGATAATGTAGTCAGATTTCTGATAGGTAACTGTAATATATGACTTAAAAATACAAAACATAGTGGAATAAAGCATTACAGACAAAGTAACATTGCCAAAAATATCACAAGAGCATCAAAGCAAAGGCAGCATATACAATACTATGGAAATATATAAGAACAAGATAGGTATAATGGAAGCTATCAGGGCTTATATGCTCTATCAATGATTTTGAACTGTATCCTACAAGCAGTAATGATACATTTCATTCATCATAATTAATAAAATGATGAATTAATTAATTTGATTATGCATTAGAAACATACATAATTAAATAAGGTGTTGATAAATTATAGAAATATCATTTTATTTATTTTCTTTTTTACTAGATATACTCTTTATTTACATTTCAAATTATTTCCCCTTATTTATTTATTTATTTATTTATTTAGCTGTTCATTTATTTATTTATTTTGATGTGAATCCAACAGGTTAATCGCAGGACAAGGTACAATCAATATTGCTGAATATGTTTAATACATATAAATAGTTTATAGCATGTTTTCTTTGTAAAGCACAACCAGCACATTTCCATATAGAAAAAACAAAACCACTATTATAAACCTTTTTAAAATCTTCATTTTAAAGCTACAGTATTCAAATACAATACTTAAAAATATTCAAGATCCTCTCATCAAATAAACTTCTCTTTACAACTGACAGAGATCACCACAGAAAACCAAAATCCTGTCAAAACACAGTTGAAGAGTCCAATTCCAACTGATACATCTACAACACAACTCTCTAAACAAAGGCTCAGAGAATATTAAAGAAGAAGGAATGGAAAGGTTGCAAGAGCCAGGGGATCAGGGAGCTAGAATGAGATTGTGCTTCCTAGTAATTTCTGAAGCTACACCCAAAAAGTGTCAACCATGTGTCCACCCAAACCTGAACAGAACAAGAATAACTCCAATATGCATAGCAAAGTGAACAGAAAAAAGTGAGGACTCTAACCTATACAAAGAACTACAGGCAACTAAGGAGGCTAAGAGTGGGAAAAATAGTCTTCATCAGGGAAAAGCACATGAATTGATTGTCCAGTACAGCATGATCAGCTCTAAAAACATAATACAAATAACATTATTCAGACTTATCTGGTTATATTTATGAATATATATATATATATATATATATATATATATTCATGTCACAACATTGTTTTTAAAAAGAGGCCATGAATTTGAACAGGAGCAAGTAGGGCTGTTTGGGAGGGTTTGGAAGGTGAAATAATATAGCTATAATTGTATACATAAATAGCAAATATAAAAAATTCAAACAATGAAACGCCCCCACATAATTAATAATTAACTAATGATATACAAAAATATATCATTTTAATCCACAATTATTTTACAGTCAAAACCAGTAGCATGAAATTTTACTATGATAAACAACTTGAAAAATCAATCATTTGACTAGATTGTAGATCAATGTTTTCCCATTTATTCATCTCACAATATTCCACATTTAGAATCAGATTTTAGATCATACTATACAAAACTAAAACCAAAGTTTCGTGGAACAATTGATTCCTTTAATCAATGTGATACTCTACCATATATACTGTTCGCTTTCAGTTTTTAACATGTTGGTCAAAATGTTGATTTCATAACACATCAATGTCATATTTGGACTCATGGAAACACCATTCAAAATAAAAAACTTTGGGGCAAAGGGTGAATTCAAAGTCAAAGAATATTGATTTAGAAGCTGAGAAACTGTGCTATGTGTGGTGGTGCACACCTTTCATACCAGCACTTAGGAAGCAGAGACAGACAGATGTCTGTGACTCTGAGGCCAGCAAGGTCTACAGAGTTTCAGGACAGCCAAGCAAAGATATGTAAAGAAACTGTCTCAAAATCCTTGGGGAAAAAAGACTGGGCCTTTTGCCTTCTTTCTTTTCACTTCTTATTATCTCTGTGACCTTGGTAAAGTCAGTTAACTTATTTGGTTTTTATACACAAAATGGAATGATGCCTTCCTTTTCTATATCACAGACTTCTGTTGTAGTGAACAAATGAGATAATATATTTCAAAGTGCTTTGCAAGCCATAAAACACTATGTAAGTGTAAGGAGGTGATAGGCATAAAATGAGACTATACTTCATAGTTATGTATTTCATGTGACTTTGGTGAGCCTTTTAATCCTTCAAATTCATTCATGAAAAATAATTTCCTTGAGGGTATCTAGTCACACCAGATATATATGAAAATAAGTTTGACAAAGTGCTTCCCATTCTGAATAAAAGACATCAGTGACATCAATTCAAGTACAGTTTACATTTTTAGCCTCCTAGAAAAGAGTTTGATACAGATCACCACACTTTAAACTAAAAAGATGCTTGCTAAAATAATGGGAAGAGTCCATGGCTTTATATTATATAATTTGCTTATATGACACATCCTTTGTGATACATGGCACTACTGCTAAAGTTAGCCTTTGGCAAAAATATGTCATAAACACGTTTGCAAAGTTCTAATAGAAAGAAATCTATAACAGTGAAAAAGAAGGCAGGCAAGCTATTTATTTGAAAAAGCAGTGTTTAATAAAACATCATTATGAACTGTTTTCAGCTTTTGATTTTTTTAAAAAACAATGACCTGAAAATCAATGATATGGGGGAGGAGTTGTCCAATTTTGTTCATCAGAAGATCAGTACTGATTGTGTGCCAAACTGGAAGTGCTAAGAATGTCTTTCCAGGAGCTTTATCCTTTTTTAATAATAGCAAAACAGGCAAAAATGTTAGCCACAGAGCCTGAGAGATGGCTGAATGGGTAAAGGCACTTGTTGCCAAACCAGGTGACCTGAGCTCAAGTACCATAATTAACACGGTGGAATAAAACCTCTTAACTGACTCCACACACATGTGACAATACATACATCTATGTACAGACATGCTACGTAAATAGTTTAAAAAAAATAAGGGTGAGCTACATTAAAATTCACAGACACAGTGGCAGGCCTGAGTTGTATTACCTTACTCAAGTGATGAAGATTTAGTGTGTGTGTGTGTGTGTGTGTGTGTGTGTGTGTGTGTGTGTGTGTGTGTGTGAAAAAGGAAAAGGTAAAGGTAAAATAAAAGTGAATCTCATTCAGCCAATTTCAGTAGAAAGAATTTGAATGTCATGGTATATCCATAGAATACAGTGGCTGTGTTTGAACCTGGTATTTTGTGTGTCTGTTCTCCCCTTGCTACTACATGTTTTCCGATATATTAAGAAATCTGTAGGTATATCTAAAATATCATGTTCTTGGAAATTAAAATAGAAACTAGCTACTTATTTTTTTAAATTTCTTTCATAAGTTACCATATAGAGGGTGAGAAATAATGATGGTATTTTTAAAAAATGTGTGTTTTAGCAGATTTGCCTTTCCCTTCATCTGCTTTTCATTTACATTTCAAGAACTATTTAGTGAATAAGACAGGATTGTTCCTTGAAGATAAGGAATATTGACAATGAGGGATGAATGTAAAGGCTTAGAGGTGGAAATCATCAATGGTCTGTTGAATGGTAAGCAATGGAGTTTGACAGGACATAAAGTATGGAAAGTGAAAATCAGGTATTTTTTCATGTTTAAAGTTTTAATAATATTAAATTCAATTTCAATGTAATAATTCTGGTTGCGTTTTAAAATACAGTTGGCATTTTCTAATTAAAAATTATTTTAAACAGGAATTCTTCAAAAGATGTATTCCATTGGCCTTTGCTTCAAAGTATTTGAAGAAACTAGAAAACAGTTTTTAATCCACCAGTAAGCTTATCTAGTGAGGCATGGTATTAGACCATACATAGCTTGATAGTAGAAGAAGCTCCCTATCCTTAATATTTTAAATTTATCTGAGGGACACGAACAAACACATGTAGAAGAGATCCAGAGATGGGCACTTGTACAAATCCCAAGCTCTGTATGCTATTACTTCTACCAGGATCCTCCATTAGATTTCTTGCCCTGTTATTTTTTTCATATCCCTTACTCCTCAGTCTTCCTTATACTCGACAGCTGCAGAGACATCTAATTGGTTATGAAATTGAAATGTCAAGCCAAAGATTTATGTCCCTCTATCAGTTATACAACCCACCCCTATGCTTGTCCATATTCTTTTCCCATGTTCCTGTTTCCAGAAGCACAAAATAAATAGCTTCCCATGGGAATATATTGTCTTTAAAGAATATTGGTGCCTTTAGAGAAGTCTGGAATGAGGATAGTGAATTGCTGATAAAATTTGATTATCTTCCATTAAGTCACATTAATAAATATTTGAAACATAAATTCCTGAATAGTTGGACCAAAGCTTAGCCAAACCTTGCAAATATCAGTTATATGTAGTCATTTGTACTAGCAGAAGACTTATCGTTTTGTAATAATTCTCCAGGTAATACAGGTTTCCATTGTGACACAGTTACAGTGGTATCCAACAAGATTACAATCTGCTTTGGGATAGAAAAGTATCATCCTTTTGAATGTCTTCCAGAAATAGAAATGTACACATATAAGACTATGTCTATTTAATCCCCAAATTGGGATATATTGCTAAGTATATTGAGTACCAGGTTTGGATGACTCATCTACTGGCATGGCACTAGTCATACATGTAAATGGATCTAAAGTCAAGGAAATATCTTCATGTGAAAGCTATAATATTCGTAAAATGGGTATTTACAAATTAATCCCAAGACAGTATGATAACAAAACACTTGTGGAGATACAAAAAGCTTCAAAACACATGCCTTCCCACTGATTTCAAGAGTTTGTATACACATGCTTACATTCGTGTATATGCATAAAAGAATTTAGTATTTTATGTAATCTAATGGATCAGCATAATATTTTACTAGAGCCATCCATTATTTCTGGCTCTTACATTCTTTTTTCCACTTCTTCCATGATTTCCCCTGAGGCTTAGGGAGAGGACAAGTGACACAGAGTTTTCATTTAGGACTGATATTCCCCAGTATTGTTTTCTCCAGACATTGGCAAGTCATGTATCTCTGTATTAATAACCATCAATTTAAAAGAAGCTTCTAGACATAAGAGAAGTTAGGCACGTGAGTCAGAGTAGCCGGGTCTATATGAACAGGACCTATGCAATACTGAGGCAACAGGTAAGGGAGTAGGGTGCACTCTTTAAAGTCATACTCCTGACTGGAAGCTGCTGGGAATTGATGGCTGCTGGGAGAGAGAGAGAGAGAGAGAGAGAGAGAGAGAGAGAGAGAGAGAGAGAGAGAGAGAGAGAATCAGTTTTCCTCAGAGATATGGCCCCTGAATTGCTACACATGCTCCAGTAGATAGCCCTATATGCAGGCACATATTATATAGGAGTATCCTGCTGTTTAAACATGAAGTTGGGAGGGAATAATGGTGGAAGGTATAGGAGAGATATTTAATAATTTTTCTTTTCAAAATGTAATTACATTTTAAATTATTCAAAAACAAAAAACAATGAGCATACAATTTTCTGTTGAACATTTCCCCAGGAACCTTGGGTTAAGAATACTTATAATGGAGGCAAACAAAATACGTTTTGTTCAAAACAATGCATTATAGTACATGCTTGGCAGTGGACGATATTTCACAACAGCAGACAAAAGCAAACGAAATTGGCAAGTGAAAAATTACTGCTGAAAGTAAGGTCACGTTGAATGCTCAGTTGTTTATATGATGACTCTTTTGCCTTTTGAGAGAAGTGACATTCACTTTAAATATTATGTCTTTTGTATATTACAAATCCAACAATAACCAGTATAAACACTCTTATTTAGATAACAAAATAGCTTAGGTTCAGAAAAAATTTTAGTCAACATTAGAGCATCTGTCATTTTTGTTCTCTATCTTTATCCCTTTGTTTACTTCCATTCATGGCTCAAGTCACATAGTTACTTTGTTCCTTTACAAGAGGTCCACTTCCCTTCTCTACGTACCATTCAGCTTTTCTGTAAAAGTTCTGGGGTCTCTTTGAAACTTTGGCACTGATTGCTAGACTCTGCTCTTTACATGCACTTATCCTCTCCTGATGACTACTCGTGGTTTCTTGTGGTTATTTCTCAGGCAGATTCATCCAGTAGGTAAAAAGGGAGATATATTTAATAATAGCTTGAATTGTATGCATTTTTAGAGTAAAGTGAGTAAAGGAGGCATAAATGTATCTGTTGCTCTTTTAGTTCCAACATATATTTTCTGAAATACAGATGTTGGTAACCATTTTATATAGAGGTAAAAGGACCATTAATACTTGGAAAGTCATGTTTCTCTCAAATGCCGCTAATGGTTAAACATGTGATCTTGAGAAAATAATATAAATTTTTCATGCTTCATTTTTCCTCATCTTGTATTTAAATGTATTTATTTATTGCACGAGCAACTTTATAATAGCAATAACTTACCATGTCTTATAATGAGAATGGTGATGGCGATGATAAATAAATGGAATGATATTTGCACCTCTCTCTCTGTCAGAGACCTGAAAGTAATTAAACACAGTAGAAACTATTTACTCAGAATGTCTTAGACCTGATCTGTTCTAGATTAATTATATTAGAATTTAGATAACTTAATTTCAAGTGAACATAACAATTTTTAAAGGCATGTTAGCTCATAAATTATCCTACATAGTGTGGGATGCAAAGTAGAGTAAGAAATAAGTTTTGAAAAATTCACTGTGCCTTAGAAAGGATGATGCACAATGTAAAATTAAGATCTGTATAAAATAAAGACATGTTTTAAAACCTGTCTTGAAAATGTTTATCTTATGCCAGTATGCAATGAAGACTAGTTGGTGCTATATACTGAGGCATATTCCCCCAAATCCTTGTGTTAAAATCATAGCAGAGGTGATATCATGATCATGCTACCCTATATACCAACATGATTTCATTTGCAGATGGGACTTGTGGGGATCATTATGTCTAGATGCCATGACAGTTTACTTGCATGGGAGAGTAATGTGCTTGTGAGGAGAGACTCATTCTCCCTTCATCCTATGAGCACAGGGCAAAAAGGGTGTAGTCTGCAAGCTTGGAATAAATTCCTCCTAAGAAATCAAACATGTTGGCATTTTGAAATTTATACTTCCAGGCTCCACGTTGTGAAAACATAATGTTCTGTTGTTTAAGCCTGACTATTTCTCTTGGTTAAATATCTTACAGGTAGAATTTCCTTTATGGTTAATAATATATCATTATTTCTACATATAACATACCGTGTATCCATTCATATATGAAAGGATGTTTGGGTTGACAACATTTCTTGGCTATTACAGGCAAGGCAACAGTGACTATAGATGTGCAAATATGTTTTAAAATTCTGTTTCCAACTAATTTACTTAAATTCTGTTAATTAAAATTACTAGATCATATCGGAACTATATTTTTTACAGTTTAAAAACTTTAATATCTGTTTTCCATAGCATTCTAACAGCACAAAATTGCATTTTCTCTATACTCTCCACAACATTTGTTATTTTTCTGAATATTTATAATGCACATCATGATGGGAGAAAGTGACAGCTGTGGTTTCCTTCTCTGAAGAGCTGTATTGAGCATCTGATCTTTTTTTTCTGCTTTATTTCTTTTCTTTTTTTAATTTTCTATATTCTTTGTTTACATTCCAAAAACTTTCCTCTTTCCCAGTTCCCCCCTCACCATATGTCCCATAAGTCCTCTTCCCCCCTCCCCCGCCCATTCCCCAATCACCCCCACCACCACCATTTCTTTGTTCTGGTACTCTCCTACAATACTGGATCTAGTCTTTTTGGGACCAGTGTCCTCTCCTTCCAGTTTTCAAAAGTCTACGACAAGCACAGGCTCTCTCCTACTCTTTCTCTTCTCCTTCCCTCCTTCTCTCCCTCCCTCCTGAACAGGGTATAAGCACTTAGCTATTACTCCAGTCCCATGCCTATGTTCCCAATGAACTGAATTCACTTATAAGATTCCTTGGTTATTGTGTCTCCTCACAGCAAGAGAACAGTGACTAAGATGATTTGCATGCATTCCATACATATTATGGATGAAAATTCCTCATTAGACATGTACTTGCAAATATTTATCCCATTTCATAGGAATTTTCAATTTGCTCAGTGTTTTCCTTTGATACATGAGAAATAAACAATTATAAAGTCAGAAAATTTTCATTTATATATTTCCACTCATTAGTCTTCTATATAAACTTTTGTTGCAATTTTTAGGGCTTGAGGATACATTTGTCTGCTATACATTTTTCTTATATTTATAAATGGAAATGTTGTTTAAATTAATTGTATCTGCATGTTGCAATTTGAAGAATATAGGTACATATGCATACCAGGACTTAAAATATGAAATAACAATTAACATGTTTTTACAGAATATAATTTTAATTTTAATGCACAAGACACTGCTCACCTTGGCTCAGATAACAAACCCCTTATGTCAAGATATAGAAACAGAAATGCTTTGTATAACACATGTATTCTGTTTATACATCTTAAATTTACTTTTCTTATATTTTTATATATTATATATTTATATGTATAAATATAATTCTTTTGTTTATGATTTTTATTAGAGTATGATTGGAAAAGAAAGTTATATATAATATATATTTAACATTATGATAACTTACTTGCCTTGTTTAATGATTCTTATAATGTTATATAATATACACCCCACTTGACACAGATTTTTCATCCATGTACTTATTTTAAACTGACTCTCAGGTAGCTCAGACTGGCCTTGAACTGCTATGCAGTTGAGGATGATCTTGATCTTTTGATGTTTCTGCCTCTACAAGCTGAGTGCTCGGGTTGTAGGCATGCACCATTAAGCACAATTAATGCAGTGCTAAGTACCAAACCCAATGCTTTTATGAATATTATGCAAACACTGTATCAACTGAACTGAATACATCCTTAGCCTTTTATGCACATTTTTAAGGCCAGCTTTAATATCCACAAAATTTTTAGATATTAGATGTGGGCATATCTGTGGAGCATTACACTATGGGTTTATTTAGTATAATCAACCATTACAGCTATTTTACTGAGTAACATATGCAGTGTTACTATTTGTAGAGTTACTAAGCCCCTAATATCCCCTCATAATTATCCATTGTTGTAATTCTAAAGTACATTTAGAGGAAAATCCTTACATTTAATTCATAACTTACATAGATTTATTTTATTTTGATAGAATTTATTTGAAACTAACTTGGCATTCCCCATAAAGGAAGAGATGGACATTAAGAATGGCAATTGCTATTTAAATTAAGAATTTGTTTCTCCACATAATATCCCATTAGTAAAAATGGTTAGATGCTCACAGAACTATATGCAGAAATCAGAGACAAATTTCACACTTGTCTTCTTGAGCCATTATCTTTTATGGTACTTTCTGGATCAACTTAGGATAAAAATTGTACTCCAAATAAGGTAAAGTTGCTATTAGTCACATATATTATATAGACACTACTGAGGTTAGGGTAATTGCTACAGAAAATCTGAAAGAGAGATTTAATTATCTGTGCTTGAGCAAATTATACAAACAAAGTAATCTATTAATCCATTTCAGCATAAGTTACTACATGTTGAAATCAGAGTCATTATTTTACCTCCTTTGGTTAGAATAAAGATGAATGGCAAGTGCAATATAAACACAATTAATGTGGTTTCCTTAGAAGCCCAAGAGAACTGGATGAGTGCCAGAAAATGTTAGCTTAATGCCAATGTAACAAAGCCATGAACTTGCTGCTTCCCTTCCTTGAGTTTTCTATGTTTGAATCTCAAGATACATATAATCCACAGCCTTCTGCACACTGCCCTCCAAGAGAGAGTGAGCACCCAGTAGCACTTTCGCTTCTGAGCATGGAGATGAGATCTCCAATTTTTCTCTGGAGGGGAACAGCTAGGAGCACACAGGGCATAAGATCAGTGGAGCAACAGGGATAGACATCTTCCTGCTGCCATTTGCACCAGGGAGCCAGAGGGCTCCACAGACTTCTGTGCACAAACCCTGCCAGAAGAGAATTGGTCTCCCAGGAGTACAGACACAGGCTTACAGGCCCACAGGAGGGACAAGCTCCAGCCAGAGACAGCAAGAACAACTAACACCAGAGATAACAAAATGGTGAAAGGCAAGCACAAGAACCCTACCAACAGAAACCAAGGCTACTTAGCAACATCAGAACTCATTTCTCCTACCACAGCAAGTCCAGGATACCCCAACACACCAGAAAAGCAAGAGTTGTATTTAAAATCATATCTCATGATGCTGATAAAGGGCTTCAAGAAAGACTTAAATAACTCCCTTGAAGAAATACAGGAGAACATGGGTCAACAGGAAGAAGCCCTTAAAGAGGAAACACAAAAATCCCTTAAAAAATTACAGGAAAACACAAAAAATCAAGTGAAACAACTGAACAAAACCATCCAGGATCTGAAAGTGGAAGTAAAAACAATAAAGAAATCACAAACTGAGACATCTCTAGAGATAGAAGACCTTGGAAAGAATTCAGGAGTCATAGATGTAAGCATCAACAACAGAATACAAGAGATAGAAGAAAGAATCTCAGGTGCTGAAGATACCATGGAAAGCATTGACTCAACAGTCAATGAAAATGCAAAATGCAAAAAGCATGTAACTCAAAACCTCCAAGAAATCCAGGATACAATGAGAAGACCAAACCTAAGGATTATAGGTACAGAAGAAAGGACTTACAACTTAAAAGGCCAGTAAATATCTTCAACAAAATTATAGAAGAAAACTTCCCAAACCTAAAGAGAGTGATGCCCATGAACATACAAGAAGCCTACAAAACTCCAGACTAGACCACAATAGAAATACTTCCCATCACATAATAATCAAAACCCCAAATGCACTAAACAAAAAAAGAATATTAAAAGTAGTAAGGGAAAAAGGGCAAGTAACTTCTTTGTTTGTTTGTTTGTTTTTCAAGACAGGGTTTCTCTGTGTTGCTCTGGCTGTCCTGGAACTCACTCTAGACCAGGCTGGCCTCGAACTCAGAAATCCACCTGCCTGTGCCTCCCAAGTGCTGGGATTAAAGGCTTGTGCCACTACGCCCGGCTGCAAGTAACTTCTTAAGGCAGACCTATCAGAATTACACCAGACTTCTCACCAGAAACTATGAACACTAGAAGATCCTGGGCAGATCTCATACAGACTGTAAGAGAACACAAATGCCAGCCCAAACTACTATACCCAGCAAAAATCTCAATCACCATAGATGGAGAAAACAAGGTATTCCATGATAAAACCAAATTTATACAATTTCTTCCCACAAATCCAGCCCTACAAAGGATAATAGATGGAAAAATGCCAACACAAGGAGGGAAACTACATGCTAGAAACAGCAAGAAAGTAATCTTCCAACAAACCCAAAGAAGATATCCAAACAAACATAAAAATAACATCAAAAATAACATGAAGCAATAATCACTATTCCTTAATATCTCTTAATATCAATGGACTCAATTCCCCAAATAAAAAGACATAGACTAAGAGAAATATTTTTCATGTAAATCTTCAGTTTTATCAGAAAATGTTTGTACTTCCTCTTTCAATTAATTTAGTAATGTTTTTTTATGTCTACCATTTTATCTGCATTATTTTTCATGATAATCTTCAATTTTAACATCTTTTATATATATTTCTTCTATTTTATCAGAAATGTTTTCCATGTAAATCTCTGATTTTATCACAACATGTTTTTAATTCCACCTTCAATTAATTTAGAAAGGGTTGTTTTATTTCTACCATTTTATTCATATAATTTTCCATGATATAGTCAATTTTAATGTATTTTTCTATATATTTCTTGAATTTTATCAGAAGTATTTTCCATGTAAGTTTTCAAATTTACCTGAAAATGTTTATAATTCCACTTTCAGTCAACTTAGAATTATTTTTATACCTGCCATTTTTCTATATGTTCTTTTATTTCTTTTCTTTTTTTATTATTTTCTATATTCTTTGTTTACATTTCAAAGGCTTTCCCCTTTCCAGGTCCCCCCCTCACCATATGTTCCATAAGTCCTCTCCCCCCCCTGCCCATTCCCCAATCACCCCCTGTCTCCACCATTTCTCTGTTCTGGTACTCTCCTACAAAACTGGATTTAGTCTTTTCTGGACCAGGGTCCTCTCCATCCTTTTTCTTGGGAATCCTTTGCTTAGCTAATTGTGTCTTGAGTATTCAGAGCTTCTGGGCTCATTAATATCCACCTATCAGTGACTGCATTTCATGTGTATTCTTTTGTGATTGGGTTGACTCACTTAGGATGATATTTTCCAGATCCAACCATTTGCCTACAAATTGCATGAATTCATTATTTTTTTATTTTCTATAATCTTTGTTTACATTCCGAAGGCTTTCCCCTTCCCCAGTTCCCTCCTCACCATATGTCCCATATGTCCTCTTCACCACCCCCCTGCCTATTCCCCAATCACCACCCCACCATTTCTCTGTTCTGTTCTGGTACTCTCCTACAAAACTGGATCCAGTCCTTTCAGGACCAGGGTACTCTCCTACCTTCTTGGGAATCTTTTGACTTACTAATTGTGCCTTGAGTATTCAGAGCTTCTGAGATCATTAATATCCACTTATCAGTGATTGCATTTCATGTGTATTCTTTTGTAATTGGGTTAACTCACTTAGGATGATATTTTCCAGATCCAACCATTTGCCTACAAATTTCATGAATTCATTATTTTTAATTGCTGAGTAGTATTCCATTGTATAAATATACCATATTTTCTATATCCATTCTTTCTTTGACAGACATCTGGGCTCCTTCCAACTTCTGGCTATTATAAATAAGCTGCTATGAACATAATGGAGCATGTGTCTTTATTGTATGCAGGGGAATCCTCTGGGCATATGCCCAGGAGTGGTATGACAGGGTCCTCTGGAAGTGTCCTGCCCAATTTTCTGAGGAACTGCCAGACTGATTTCTAGAGCGGTTGTACCATTTTGCAGTCCCACCAACAGTGTAGGAGTGATCCTCTTTCTCCACATCCTCGCCAGCACCTGTTGTCCCTTGAGTTTTTAATCTTAGCCATTCTGACTGCTGTGAGGTGGAATCTCAGGGTTGTTTTGATTTGCATTTCCCTGATGACTAATGATGTTGAACATCTCTTAAGGTGCTTCTCAGCCAACCGAATTTCTTCTGGTGAAAATTCTTTGTTTAGCTCTGTACCCCATTTTTTGATAGGGTTATTTGGTTCTTTGGGGTCTAACTTCTTGAGTTCTTTGTATATATTGGATATTAGCCCCCTGTCAGATGTAGGGTTGGTGAAGATCTTTTCCCAATTTGTTGATGGCTGTTTTGTCCTTCTGACCGTGTCCTTTGCCTTATAGAAACTTTGTAATTTTATGAGGTCCCATTTGTCAATTCTTGATCTTAGAGCATAAGCTATTGGTGTTCTGTTCAGGAACTTTTCCCCTGTGCCCATGTCCTCCAGGGTCTTCCCCAGTTTCTTTTCTAATAGTTTCAGTGTGTCTGGTTTTATGTGGAGGTTCTTGATCCACTTGGAGTTGATCTTAGTACAAGGAGATAAGAGTGGGTCGATTCGCATTCTTCTGCATGTTGACCTCCAGTTGAACCAGCACCATTTGTTGAAAAGGCTATCTTTTTTCCACTGGATGGTTGTTGCTCCTTTATCAAAGATCAAGTGACCATAAGTCTGTGGGTTCATTTCTGGGTCTTCAATTCTAGTCCATTGATCTACTTGCCTGTCACTGTACCAATACCATGCAGTTTTTAACACAATTGCTCTGTAGTACTGCTTGAGGTCAGGGATATTGATTCCCCCAGAAGTCCTTTTATTGTTGAGAATAGTTTTAGCTATCCTGGGTTTTTTTTTTTGTTATTCCAGATGAATTAGAGAATTGCTCTTTCTAGATCTATGAGGAATTGATTTGGGATTTTGATGGGGATTGCATTGAATCTGTAGATTGCTTTTGGCCATTTTTACTATATTGATCCTCCCAATTCAAGAGCATGAAATATTTTTCCATTTCCTGGGGTCTTCTTCGATTTCTTTCTTCAAGGACTTGAAGTTCCTGTCATACAGATCTTTCACTTGTTTGGTTAGAGTCACGCCAAGATACTTTATATTGTTTGTGGCTATTGTGAAGGGTGTTATTTCCCTAACTTCTTTCTCAGCCTGCTTGTCCTTTGAGTACAGGAAGGCTACCAATTTGCTTGTGTTGATTTTATAACCAGCTATTTTGCTGAAGTTGTTTATCAGCTGTAGGAGTTCTCTGGTGGAGTTTTTTGGGTCCCTTAAGTATACTATCATGCAAATATTGATAGTTTGACTTCTTCCTTTCCAATTTGTATCCCTTTGACTTCCCTATGTTGTCTAATTGCTCTTGCTAGAACTTCACGTACTATATTGAAAAGATATGGAGAGAGAGGGCAGCCTTGTCTAGTCCCTGATTTTCGTGGGATTGCTTCAAGTTTCTCTCCATTTATTTTGATGTTGGCTACTGGTTTGCTGTATATTGCTTTTACTATATGTAGGTACGAGCCGAATTCATTATTTTTAATTGCTAAGTAGTATTCCATTGTATAAATATACCACATATTTTGTATCCATTCCTCCTTTGAGGGACATCTGGGTTCTTTCCAGCTTCTGGCTATTATAAATAAGGCTGCTATGAACATAGTGGAACATGTGTCTTTATTTATGCCCACCATTTTATCTGAGTATTTTTTCATGATAATCTTTAATTTTAACATGTTTTTCTATATATTTCTTCAATTTTATCAGAAATATTTTCCATGTAAATCTTCAACTTCATCAAAAAAAGTTTATAATTCTACTTTCAATCAACTTAGGAATACTTTTATGCCTACCATTATTATGTCTATATAAAATTTCCATGATAATCTTCGATTTTAACATGTTTCTTTACAATTTTCTATAATTTTATCAGAAATATTTCCTTGTAAATCTTCAATTCTATCATAAAATATTTCCACTTCCCTTTTCAATTAA
The DNA here is from genome assembly GCA_964023405.1 of Apodemus agrarius. Taxonomy (NCBI): domain Eukaryota; kingdom Metazoa; phylum Chordata; class Mammalia; order Rodentia; family Muridae; genus Apodemus; species Apodemus agrarius. The sequence continues at coordinate 119,360,121 of OZ030010.1, read as the reverse complement.
TTTAGCAATGGGTTTTATGCCTACCACTTTACTCTTTAATTTTCCATGAACATTGTCAATTTTAACATGTATTTCCATATACCTTTCCTGTTTTTGCAGAAATATTTTCCATGTAAATCTTCAATTTTATCATAAAATGTTTTTACTTCTTTTTTCAATAAAAGAACATGCTTTTCAAAAACAAAAGACAAAACAATAGCCACAGTCTCCATGATAATAAAAGTATGAGGGGCAGCAATCAAATTTTGGGAAGCAGGCCAGGTGATGGCTCAATAGATGAAGCAGCTGACCACCAACCCTGACAACCTGAGCTTTATCCCCAGGACACATACTGCAAAATGATTGAACTGACTACCAGAGCATATTCTATAATATAGGCCAATGTACATATGCACACCAGGGCATACATGAACACACACATGAGGGTATACACGTTGCATGTACACATACAAAAATAAATGTAATAAAAACATCCTTAAAGTTGAGAAGTAATCTAAATACTTGAGTAGCCTTGCCTACCTTTAAGTTTTTTAGGAACATATTTTAACAAATTGTAGAAAAAGCAGTAGCAATAGAAACAACAAATGTGAATATGCCAGTTTTCTCTTAAAATTATTTTAATAATCATTCATTGAAATATAATTATATTACTTCCCCCTTCCTTTCCTCTAACCAACCTTGTCAGTCACCTACCATCAAACCAACCCCATGTCCCTGACTCTCAAACTGATAGCCTTTCATTTATTAGTAGTGCATACATATACATTTGTGTACATGTATGTTCACATATTCACAGATATATAAATACAGCCTGCTGAGTACATTTTAATGATTTGTATGTGGAGGTAGCTTGAATCATAATGGCCCCTATAAGGTTGTAGGAAGTAGCACTATTAGGAGATGTGGCCTTGTTGGAGGAAGTGTGTCACTCACTACACGTGGGCTTTTAGGTCTCAAATGCTCCAGCTAGACCTAGTGTCGCCTTTTCTTCCTACCGACTTTGGATTTGAATGTAGAATTGTCAACAATTCTTCATCATGTCTTTCTGTGTGTTTCATTCTTCCCACCAGGATGATAATGGACTAAACTTCAGAACAGTAAACCAGTTACAATTAAATATTTTCTTTTATAAGCGTTGCTTTAGTCATGTGTCTCTTCACAACCATAGAAACCCAAACTAAGAAATTGATGCCTGGCACTGGGGTATTGCTGAGTTAGGCCTGACCATGTTTTTGTTTGGAAGAATATTGACTTTGGGACCTTGGAGTCAAAAAGTAGTGGAATTCTTTAAGCCACATTTAAAGGGCCATAGTAGTTAGAGCACTGAAGACTGGTGCTGAGAGTGATTTGAACTGTGGGGGCCCAAAGAGGAAAAGAATATTGGTATATGGTCTAAAAAACATTTTTTTAATATTTTAGCTAAGAATATGTTTGTTTTCTGCCCTTGTGCAAAAAAAAAATCTGCCTGATGCTAAACTAAAGAATTATGAATTAATAGCTTTGGCAGAGGAAGTGTCCAGACAGCCTAACAGTGAATATGTTACTTAGTAATTAGTTCTCATGCTTATGCAGATCTATAATGTAAAGGAACAATCTGAACAAAGAAAAATAACAAGTGTACAGTTTGAGGAGAAAATGAGTACAAGGAAAATTTTTTTTCTAAAAGTCTGATGCTAAATGGATTCAATGGAGTGGTGATCCCAGCTCAAAACCTCACCAGGCTAAGCTTCCAATTTGTAAAAGGGCATTAAGTAAAAGCTGAGTAGCCCAAACACCTTTAATCACAGTAGAAATCGGGAAGAAGCAGGCAGTGGATTTATAATTTCAAGACCAGCCTGGGCCATAGAAATAGTACAGCCAAACTTAGGCAATGAAGGAAACAACTGAAAACAAAAAGCTAATGAAAATATATTTGAACAAGAGAGTCATGTTTCAGTCCCAGCAAACAGTAGAACTTGATAGCTTCAGCATGTGCTTCTGACTTTAGAGTCAAGAATGCAAGAAAGGAGTTACAGAATCTTCCTCTACAACTAAAGAAATCTACCAAGGCCAGGAATATATCAGGGGTATCCCACATTGAATACTAGAGAGGCCATTGCATGTGGCTGTGCAGGTGAAGCGTGGATTGCCTTGGAGACTCCAAATGTTGAAGTTGTCATAGTTGTGCAATCCCTGCAGAAGAAAGCTGCTAACCCAGAGTGAATTCATCCCAAGAGAAAGAAGTATGTTGCAGTCAACAAACCTAAAATGAGTTGGAGATATGAAGAGTACTTTGACATCAGACGTTGAGATATAGAGTTTGGAGTTTGCACAGCTAATTTTTGGTCTTGCTTTGAGTCAGTATTTACTATGCATCATTTCTTACTTTTTGGATTGTAAATATATATTCTGTGCCATATATGTTGGAAGTATGTGATCTGCTTTTTTGATTTTGATTTTATAAAAGATTATAGTTAAGAGAATGCCATGGATTTCAAAAAAGACTTTAGCCTTTAGACTTTTAAACAATTTGAGACTTATAGACTATGGGGACTTTTGGAGTTGAACTAAATGCATTTCTGTATTATGACATGGCTATAAGGCTATTGGTCATGGAGTGGAATGTTATGGTTTGAGTGAAAAATGTACACAATGGTCATTGGGAATGCCCCTTTAAGGAGATATGGCCACATTGGTGTAGATGTAGCCACATTGGAGCTCATTGTGTCACCGTCAATGGGCTTTAAGTTTTCAAATACTCAAGCCAAGCTTGGTGTCACCCTCTTTTCCTGCTGACTGTGGGTTTGGATGCAGAACTATCAGCTCTTTCTCTAGTATCATGTCTGCCTACATACCACCATGCTTCCTGCCATAACAATAATAGACTAATGCTTCTGAACCTGTTAACCATCCCCAATTAAATGTGTTCCTTTATATGAATTATTGTGGTCATGGTGTCTTTTCATAGCAATTGAAACCCTAGCTAAAAGAGTGAGTATATACTATTTAAGGATGTCCAGTGTGCATTGTATGACCAATAAGGTATTCATCCATATAGGAAGCAAATTATCCAATTCACAGCAATAATTATTTACCCATAGTTCTTTGTCTAGGTTTGGGACTCTGTAAATGTTTCCCATTTCTCTATTAACATATCCATTGATATTGCCATTGTTCTCGTCTTGTATATGCAAATTCTAGAAGACTGTTTCACCAAAGACTTACTGGTATTCTGGCTCCTACACTATTTCTGGCCCCTCTTCTGAATAATGTTCTTTGAGCCATAGATGCAGAATCTGTGATATAGAGGTATCTGGTGGAACTGGGCTCCTCATAGTCTGTTGATATCTCAATTATGTCAGGATTTTTATTTTGTTTTACTTTGTTTTGTTTTTAGTTTCACTGACTTAATTTCTTTAAAATGAAAATTGGATCCCAGATCTAACATAATTCTGACAATTACGATGTTAATTATTATAACTAATTAGCAATAATTGTTTGTTACATGTAATAGGTACTATACTTAGCATTTGAAATGCAAGTTTGTGTGGTGCTGGTGCTATTTACATATAATATAAACTATCATCAATATTGTCATGTACTAAAATTATATTTGGGGCAGGGATGGCGAGATGGCTTAACAGTTAAGAACACTGGCTGCTTTTCCAGAGATCTGAGTTCCATTCCCAGCAATTGAATGCATCATAGCTCACAAACATCTATAAAGGGATCTGATGTCTTCTGGCTTGTAGGTGTATATGCAGAAAGAGCATTCCTACATTTAAGAAATGCATGAAAAAATAAATTTTAAAAATTGTATTTGGGTACATGATAAAGCAAGGTTATTACATGATGACAAAACTGCTCAGATATTATTAACTTATAATGTGGCTGCTGGTCTCTATGTCAATATGATAAAGTTTCTGCTTATGTATCTACTGTAAAAGCTCTACCTGTAGGTCAATACGCTTCAATACGCTTCTAAATCACATAGTTTGTTATGTGGTATTTCATGTATATGAATTTTAGATGTTTCTGAACATTCTGACACTTTGACCAGATATACAAACTCCTACGACCCTCATGAGGTGTGTTATACTTTGAGAAAATTCTTTGAAAAGCAGTTTTGCTTGAAGCTTGGCCCAGTGAATAAAGCATCAGATAACATTTGTGAAAGTCTTTGAGGAATGCAGATGAAAGGTGTCTTGTAAATACAAAGCACTAATGTTGTATGCATGGAAATACTTTCCCTTCACATCTTTGCTGTAATAGCTTTGAGGTGCTGTTGAAATAGACACTTTCAAAAAGCATGTGTATCCCCAAATTATTGAGTATTGAAAGATATGCAAGATAATACATCCAGAGTCCTCAAATGAGAAACATAAAGCACTACTTGTTATGTGAAGTAAAAGAAGCTGAGAATAATAATAATAATAAAAGCTAATCAATAGAGGGGTTCAGAGTGCTTAGAGGAAACATAAAGGATTGTTATCAGCAATTCTTTTTGTATTAGATATTTTCTTTATTTACATTTCAAATGTTATCCCCTTTCCTGGATTGCCCTCCAAGAATCCCCTATCCCATTGCCCCTCCCCTGCTCACCAACCCATTCATTCCTGCTTCCCTGTCCTGACATTCCCCTACACTGGGGCAACAACCATTCACAAGGCCAAGGACCTTTCCTCTCATCGATGTTGGACAAGGTCATCCTCTTCTACATATGTGGCTGGAGCCATGGATCCGTATATGTGTACTCTTTGGTTGGTGATTTAGCTCCTGGGAGCTCTGGGAGAACTGGTTGGTTCATATTGTTGCTCCTCCTATGGGGCTGCAAACCCCTTCAGCTCCTTGGGTCCTTTCTCTAGTTCTTCCATTCGGGAATCTGTGTTCAGTCCAATGGTTGGCTGAGAGTGTTCCCTCTGTATTTATCATGCACTGGCAGGGCCTCTCAGGAGTCAGCCATATCAGGCTCGTGGCAGCAAGCACTTGTTTGCATCCACAATAGTGTCTGGGTTTAGTAAATGTATATGGGATGGATCTCCAGGTGTAGTAGTCTCTGAATGGCCTTTCCTTCAGTCTCTGCTCCATATTTTATCAATGTATCTCCTCACATGTGTATTTTGGTCCCCCTTATAAGAAGGGCCAAAGTATCCTCACTTTGTTCTTCCTTCTTCTTGAGCTTCCTGTGGTCTGTGAATTGTATCTTGGGTATTCCAAACTTCTGGGCTAATATCCACTTATCAGTGAGTGCATACCATGTGTGTTCTTTTGTGATTGGGTTACCTCACTCAGGATGATAGTTTCTAGTTCCATCTATTTACCTAAGAATTTTATGAATTCATTGTTTTTAACAACTGAGTAGTACTTCATTGTGTAAATATACCACATTTTCTGTATCCATTCCTCTGTTGAGGGACATCTGGGTTCTTCCCACCTTCTGGCTATTATAAATAAGGCTGCTATGAACATAGTGGAGTATGTGTCCTTATTACATGTTCTAGTATCTTCTGGGTATATGTCCAGGAGTGGTATATCTAGGTCCTCAGGTAGTGCTATGTCCAGTTTTCTGAGGAACCTCCAAGCTGATTTCCAGAGTGGTTTTACCAGCTTGCAATCCCACCAGTCATGGAGGAGTGTTCCTCTTTCTCCACATCCTCTCCAGCATTTGCTGTCCCTTGAGTTATTTATCTTGGCCATTCTGATGGGTGTGAGGTGGAATCTTCAGGTTGTTCTGATTTGCATTTTCCTGATGATTAAGGATGTTGAACATTTCTTTAGGTGTTTCTCAGCCATTTGGCATTCCTCAATTGAGAATTCTCTGTTTAGCTTTGTACCCCATTTTTGATAGGGTTATTTGATTCTCTGGAGTGTAACTTCTCCCGTTCTTTGTATATATTGGATATTAACCCTCTATCGGCTATAGGATGGGTAAAGATCTTTTCCAGTCTGTTGGTTGCTGTTTTGTCCTATTGACAGTGTCCTTTGCCTAATAGAAGGTTTGCAATTTTATGAGGTCCCATTTGTCAATTCTTGATCTTACAGCATAAGCTAGTGGTGTTCTATTCAGGAAATCTTACCCTGTGCCCATGTGCTCGAGACTCTTCCCCACTTTCTTTTCTATTAGTTTCAGTGTATCTAGTTTTATGTGGAGGTCCTTGATCCACTTGAACTTGAGCTTTGTACAAGGAGATAAGAAATGATCAATTTGCCTTCTTCTATATGCTAACTGCCACTTGAACCAGCACCATTTGTTGAAAATGTTGTCTTTTTTCCACTGGATGGTTTTAGCTCCTTTTTCAAAGATCAAATGACCATAGGTGTGTGGAGTCATTTCTGGTCTTCAATTCTATTCCATTGATTTACCTGCCTGTCACTGTACCAATACCATGCAGTTTTTAATCTGGATTGCTTTGTAATAGAGCTTGAGATCAGGGATGGTGATTCAGCCAGAAGTTCTTTGATTGTTGAGAATAGTTATCGCTATCCTGTTTTTTTTGTTTTTTTGTTTGTTTGTTTGTTTTTGTTGCTGTTGTTGTTATTCCAGATGAATTTGCAAGTTTCTCTTTCTAACTCTATGAATAATTGAGTTGGAATTTTGATGGGGATTGCATTGAATCTGTAGATTGCTTTTGGCAAGATGGCCATTTTTACTATATTAATCTTGCCAATCGGTGAACTTGGGAAATCTGTCTTCTGAGATCTTGGATTTCATTCTTCAGAGACCTGACGTTCTTGTCATACAGATCTTTCACTTCCTTAGAGTCACACAAAGATATTTTATATCATTTATGACTATTGTAAAGGGTGTTGTTTCCATAATTTCTTTCTCAGCCTATTTATCCTTTGAGTAGAGGAACACCACTGATTTATCTGAGTTAATTTTATATCCAGCCACTTTGCTGAAGTTGTTTATCAGGTTTAGGAGTTCTCTTGTGGGATTTTTGGAGTCACTTAATTATAATATCATATCATCTGCAAATAGTGATATTTTGACTTCTTCCTTTCCAATTTGTATTACTTTGACTTCCTTATGTTGTCTAATTGCTCTAGCTATAACTTCAAGTACTATATTGAAAAGATATGGAGAGAGAGGGCAGCCTTGTCTAGTCCCTGATTTTAGTGGGATTGCTTCAAGTTTCTCTCCATTTAGTTTGATGTTGGCTGCTGGTTTGCTGTATATTGCTTTTACTATGTTTAGGTATGGGCCTTGACTTCCTGATCTTTCCAAGGCTTTTAGCATGACCTGGTGTTGGATATTGTCAAATGCTTTCTCAGCATCTAATGAAATGATCAGGTTTTTTTTCTTTGTGTTTGTTTATGTAGTGGATTATGCTGATGGATTTTGGTATATTGAACTGTCCCTGCATCTCTGGGATGAAGGCTGCTTGATCATGATGAATGATCATTTTGATGTGTTCTTGGATTCAAATTGCGAGAATTATAATGATTATTTTTGCATCAATTTTCATAAGGGAAATTGGTCTGAAGTTCTCTTTCTTTGTTGGGTCCTATATCGGCATCATGAGATGTGATTTTAAAACTAAATCTTTCTTTTCCGGAGTTTTGGAGTATCTAGGACTTGCTATGGTGGTAGAACTGGGTCCTGATGATGCCAAGTTGCCTTGGTTTCTATTGGTAGGTTTCTTGCACTTGCCTTTTGCCATCTGGTTATCTCTGGTGTTAGTTGGTCTTGTTGTCTCTGGCTGGAACTTGTTCCACCTGTGGGACTATAAGCCTGTGTCAGCACTTCTGGGAGACCAGTTCTCTCCTAGTGGGACCAGTGCACAGAGGACTGTGGAATAGCCCTAGCTCCTGGGTGCAGGTGGCAACCAGAAAGATCCTGTCCCAGCTGCTCCACTGTTCCTGTGCCCTGTGCACTCCTGACCAATCCTGCTCTGGACAGTTATTGGAGAGAAAATGTAGATCAGACATCAACAATTCTTATATTAACTCATGACTTAAGGATATCTTTGAAGAACTATTAGAAGAAAAGTAGTAAGTAAAAATTCTAGAAAGAATTTTAACTATAATGGAGGAATTGCTTGTAACAAAGTATCTTGAAATGGAGTAGATTTTATTTCATTGACTTGCTAGGTGGTACCTGAATATTATAGATTTCATGGAGTTCACTACTTCATTATTCATTTAATAATAGTATGTATTCTTTATACATTATACCAAGTACTCTACACAAGCCTACATTTGATTGTCACAAGTTTTAAAGGATGCTAATACTATCCCAACTTCACAGAAAACAGATACGTGAAAATATATATTTGCACTTTGTGGTAAATGGCACACCTATGTTGAAAACCTACATTGGTCTTATTCTAATGCCTGTAACTTATTTCACCATCACTTAGAAATATCATAATGTAGCCACTAACCTAAACTTATATGAAATGGTATCTTTTTATACATATGTTCATTAATTCTTTTTGGATTTCATACATAGTATTTTGTTTGTGTCTACTCCCATTACCAAAGTCCTCCTAGATATAGCCCTGATTCTGTATCTATCTCTGTTTCATCTAATAAGACAATGTCCATTCCCATTAGAGATGGCTACATACTCTGAGCTATGTGGTCATTTACTGGGTTGTATTCTACCTACCTAGAGACACACTTTAAAAAAAAATTAAGTCCCTCTCTCCAGGCAACTACAAATTACCAACAACTCCTCAAGCTAGGGGTAGAACTTTATAACTGTCTCCTAACTTTAGGCTGGGATTTTGTCTGGTTTCCAGGGAATTCATATCAACAACTGCCTGGTATACCTTATGGTATTCTTAAAAAATAACTGAAACAGGTATGTTTATTTCTTCATTCTGCATCAATGTACAAGTATTCCATAACTAATTAGATCAGTTCCTGTTTGTCTTTTCTTTTTTGATAATTTGTATGAATGGTCACAAGTAAAAATGGCACACTGTTAAGGTTTTACTCTTCTTTTAAAGGTAGACATTATTTCAATAATATATTACACTTGACTTTGTTGTACATCTATAGATCTTGACCTATAGGTGACTTTTGATAACAACTAAGAAATCTTATTTTAGACTATGATCAAACACGCCAATAGACATATTTAGCTAGATAAATGAGACATACTTGGGCTCTATGTTCTGTTTCCTAATGAGACAAGCTTCTCTAATATTGGCATAGATTTGAAGATAAAGGAGCTAAACAATAAGCTTGAATGACATGACTTCCTAAAAAACACAATCATGTTTTATATTACAATATTACAGTTTCCAAATACCGGTGAGGCTAAGAGTACACATAAATCTCATTATTTTATGTTATTGTATGCTGATGGAAAAACATATTAATGTTAGTGAGAGCTTGATTTTATGAAGTACAAGGGAAGTAAAATGGATCCATGTACACAGTTGAATCCTGATTTGATTTCTATTCTTTACAATGATTTTTCTTGACACTCAGAAACAAACCAAAGAAAAAGCAAGGTTGAATCCAATCCAGAATGTCATCAGGAATGTCCATGAATTGAAATCACTGTGTGGTCTATGCAAATTTAGATGTTTGGGAAAGAGCATATATGCACTCATCCACTGAGTTAAATTCTACAATTTTCTTCTAGAAACCACTTCACATAAATAATTTGTCTAATGCTATGTTCCTCTTAACGTCTCACATGTCATCAGCACAAATGGTTTCCTTGGATATTTTCTCAAGTGATATTTAAATTGGCTTAAGTGAAAATTAACCTGTTCACGAGACTTACTTGAATGAAACTTACCAATTGCTACCATAATTTTTTTTTATTTCTAGAATAATGACTAGTATTGTTATCAACAAAGTACATCCATAATGTCTTCAAAACACATTCTTACTTTTTCGTCTGTGTATATAATCTGATTTTCTTCCCTTTGAGATGAGCTATTTTTTTCATTTGACCTATTTTCTAGTTTGAAAAACTTCAAGTAATCTATGCATTCCATTAATCTCAATGGCGGGAGCTGTCCAATATAGTTTTCAATGCACATTGAATATTATATTAGCACATTCCACTAAATTGCTTATTTTGATGAATGTTTTTCACTTGATACAACAGCTATATGTTTCCTAACTGAGCCGCTTCCGTATTACTTCACTAGCTGTCTTTCAGTTAGTAAAGTCTCCAAGCAATATATATATATATATATATATATATATATATATATATAGTTTGAAGCTGCATATGGAAAGCTATTGCTACAAAAGAATTTAAGTCAGCACTTTTGATTCTCCCTAATGTTCATTTAAAACATTGTATCTCTTTGGAGAACCATAATGATCTAGTTAAATTGAAGGGGTGTCTGTGAGGGTGACCAATAATGTAATTAATGGGAAGAATCAGATATTGAAAGAAAAAATAAAACAAGTTAAAAACTCAGTGCTTACTACAAGCAATGCTTATAAGATAAGCTTAGTAATAGAGTTTCATAGCTCATCAAGTTGACATGTCAGAAAACATCTCGATATAATCTCTCATTGAAAATGTTAAAAAGAAAATTAAAATTTATGATATGAGAGAATTAATCAAAGGACATTTCAGGTAAAAAAGTATTTTCCAGATATAAGCTATGTCCATGTTGTGGTAAATCTCCAACCCACATGTGATTACAGGCGTGCGCCATCACACCCGGCTTAGGAAAAATTTTCATTTATGATTTCATTTGAAATATTTTCTAGACCTTTATGTTGATTGATCTTTTTCGTCTCCCTCTCCCTCTCCCTCTCCCTCTCCCTCTCCCTCTCCCTCTCCCTCTCCCTCTCCCTCTCCTTCTCTGGTTTAAAGAAATCACAACTCAATTAATTGGAATACAAGCTACATGCCTAGATTGGGCAGATCTACCACTAAACTAACTACTCTATTGCCATCTATGAGAACCCATATGACTTGCAGTCTTGCCAAGCCAGATGCTTCTCTCCATTCTCCTTCCACCTCCTCCTCCTTGAAGTCTCTCTCCTCCACCTCCCTTTCCCCCTCCCCCAAAACTTTTCAGCTCCACCTTCCTTCTAACTGCTTAATCACTGGCTCTAGCCTTACACAATGAGTACTATTCAGCCATTAGAAACAATGAATTCATGAAATTCTTAGAGAAATGGATGGAGCTGGAGAACGTCATACTAAGTGAGGTGACCCAGTCTCAAAAGAATACCCATGGTATGCAGTCACTGATAAGTGGATATTAGCCTAGACTCTTGGGACACCAAAGACACAATTCACATATCAAATGATATCTGACAAGAAGAAAGGAATGGACACTAGTGCTGGAAAGGATCAAAGCATCAGTGTAGGGGAATACCAGAACAGGGAAGTGGGAAGGGGTGGATGGGGGAACAGGGGGAGGGAAAAGGGCATGTAGGACCTTAGGGGCGGGGAACCAGAAAAAGGGAAATGAATTGTAAATATAGAATATATCCAATTAAGAAAATAAATAATAGAGAAAAAAAAGAAAAGTTAAGTTGGGGAGAAGGTTCACAAGGCACCTGTATTAACTCCTAGTCACCAGGAGTGTAATTAGCATCAAAATACAAGACCAGGGCTAGCCACAACAAGTCCACACAATGGGAAAACAGCTAGTAAAAAGTGAAAATGCAGGCAAGTAAGTTATTGGGCAATATAAAATACTGTACAAGAACTATAAGAATAGCAAGGCAATGGTGGCACACTCCTTTAATCCTAGCACTTGGGAGGCAGAGGCAGGCAGATTTCTGAGTTTGAGGCCAGCCTGTTCTACAGAGTAAGTTCCAGGTCAGCCAGGGATATAGAGAGAAATCCTGTCTCTAAAGCCCCCCAAAAATGACAAAAATAATTTAATTAAAGTTGTAGAGATTTAAATTTCTTCAAATTTACTCCTTTTGAAAAAAAAAAACCTGAAAATAAAATAATACAAAGACAGGCTAAACATGCGAATAATAATGATGATTCAAATCCAAATCATAAGGTATGCATTCCCTGAGTTCATAATAGGAAATGAAGGCATTATCCTTTATACAGATGTGTTATTTTCTTGCTCATACTTTTTTAAAAGACTCCCTCAATAACACGAAGTATGTCATCCAGAAAGATTAGTCGCAGACAGTAATATACTAGTATAGGAATCACGTTTCTCAGTTTTAACCCCAGCACATTTTAATATGTATTTGTGTATCACAATACCATGAAAATTCCACAAATTCTTTTCACAATTGTTTGCATTTTTTGGAGAAGAAACAGAAACAAACACACCTACATTCAGCCCATGAGTATATAATAATTTTTCTCATTCTATCAGTATATAGATAAGGAAATCAGCTATTAAAATAGCTTATAAGTTCACTCCTTTCACTATTCTAGCCAACCCTTTAGCACTCAAGGAGATAAATTGAAATACAACTCAGTGAGACTGGCAGTATTAGAGGTATTTCTCTCAATTTGCTCTCATATATCCTTCTGTCAAAACATAAATCATTTTTGAAATTCGGGTCTCTGTTGTACCAAGGAATCAACCAATATTGGTGTATTGACACTATGCCAAGAACCATAGTACAATTTTTTTCATTGGGTTGTCATGGTGGTGGTAGTGGTAGTGGTAGTGGTAGTGTGTGTGTGTGTGTGTGTGTGTGTGTGTGTGTGTGTGTGTGACTTAAGCTATGTAAAAATACTTCTTTTATATATATATATGTGTGTGTGTATATATATATATATATATATATATATATCCATACCGTTTTGTCATAATGTTCCCATTATACAAGAGGGTTGCCTATTCAACTGTTCCCCTAAATAATGTCATGCCAGGTTTCCTCCACAAAACTCTACTGTCAACTTGTATTCTTTGTCTCTAAAATTGTGTTTAAGGTGGGACTACAGAGTACAGGAATACTTTTCTCATCAGATATGTAGGAATTGATGGTTGGGAGTAGGATTTACAACCGGAATGTTTTCTTTGGCTTTTGAGGAGTTTGGGTAAGGATAAAATCTCTAGGCTTCCCTGCTCTCTAGGATTTGTTCATATTTCTTAGATTCATCTTTTTATTTTTGTAGCTGATGTTGCTGTTTCTGTTACTATTATCACAGAATGCTCTAATTAATTAACATATGATAGTTTAGAACTTCAGACATGAAGTACAAGGAAGGTAAGATGGCCAGGAGACATGTGCAGCCTGGATTCATTTTCTTTTCCTAGTGTTTCTTTGACACTAAGGGGTTAAGCAAGGTAAAACCTAAGTTCTTGATTTGTGCTTCAGTGATCTAAATTCTGTTTTCACAAATAACACTGCAATAATTTTTATGCATTGCTTTCTGAGCAAATATAAGATGAACATTTATAACAGTGCAATATAAATGAAGCCCTGAAAATGAAAACCGTAAAATTCTAGAATATCTGTTATTAATGTATTAAATGATACACTGACACATAATTCCGGACTTTCCATTAGTTGCTTTTCAATAAATAATGATTTTGGGGATTGAAAATAACTTACATACCTACATGTAACTTTAATTTCAGTGTAAAGTAAATATTAAACATCCATAGATGATTACTTTTTTATATTTTCTTTATGATATACTTCACTAGCTAAAAGTAGAAACCAAAGAATCAATGTTAGCATACTATAAAACACGACAATTACCTATTTCATGTTTTATGGTATATACTAGATGACGGTGTTTCCATTAAGAACACAAGTACTTATTTTAATTTTATTATCATATATTAATATATAGTGACATTTGAAATTCCAAATTATACAGTAAACCATGTTTTTTATAATTCTGCTTACATAAAGGATAATCTTTTAATGTAACAAATGCTTTGGCTCTAATAAACATGCTTAAATAAATAAGGAAAGAGTTTGAACCATACCCAAAGTTCTACAGGAAACTAAGGAGTTTTGAAAGTGGGAAAAAATAGGCTTCTCTAAGGAAAATCAAATCAATTGGCTAGTCAATACTAAATGGTCACCCCTGAAAACATACATTCAAATAGCATTATATAGACCGAGCAGAATTTGTGTGTGTGTGTGTGTGTGTGTGTGTGTGTGTATACACACACACACACACACACACACACACACAAGTAGCAAGAGATAAAAGAAAGGGATGTGAGTTTGAAAGAGAGTAAGAATAGGAATGTTTGGTAAAATTTCATTAGTGATAGAAAATAGAAAAATAAAAAATATAGAATTGCCTATTGGGGGAAATGGGGAGCCATCAGTTAAGAAGACTTGTGGCTCCTACAGTTCACACCCAACATGTTTCTAACACTTGTTAGATCTACCTCCAGGGATTTAAAATTGTCTTCATAGCACACACACACACACACACACACACACACACACGAGCACGTGTCTCAAATGTTTAAAACTGTCAAATTAGTCTAAAATACAAGCAAAGATTCACAGCCATGAAAATTAGGTAATTTTAATACTACATTAATTTAAGTAAAACAACATTTACTTGAGCTCTCTCCTTCCTCTTGCTGATAAAGACCAAGTTTACTCATCTTTTTTTTATTATTATTATATGTAAGTACAGATCTCTATGGATGGTTGTGAGCTACCATGTGGGTGCTGGGATTTGAACTCATGACTCATGACCTTTGAAAGAGCAGTCAGTGCCTTACCTGCTAAGCCATCTCTCCAGCCCCAAGTTTACTCATCTTAATCTGAATTGAAAAGTTGATTGTCTTAGCAAACAAGCCACTTGTAGTCAGAAACATTGACTATTATGCCTAAGGTTGGGTAATTTGACTAAGTAAAGGCACATTCCAGCAAAGTCAGGAGCAATTGGACTGGGGTCATGCCTCTTTGTAGAGTTTTCACTGATTGTTTTTCTTGTAAAGCCCATGAAATAACAGAAAAGGAAGTGAAAGAGACTTAGAAACTTTCTAGAGGTTCATCTCTTGCTTCAAAGGTAAACATAAGAGAGCTTAAATGTAACATATGAGTTTCAGCATAATCATTTCTAATGGGAGATCCTTCAACATTGACCTTTACACCTAATAGTTATGACAACACAACTAACAAAAATCAACTATGAATACTACTTTACTTGTTTGCTTAATGAGAGGATAATACAAAATTTTCAAAGACACTGAATGGTGTCAGCGAGCTGTGGGAGCATGCCCAGTGCACTGATACAGAACCAAACTGAACTCATGTAAAATTCAAAGCATTGTAAGTTATTGGTAGCCTCCTAGCCCTAGAACTTGGGTGATGCTTCTGCAGTCTTCCACCCGAATTCTTCTCATTTCTCTTTACCTGCTCTTTTTATTGTTGCTTGCATCTTCCTCAGACACCTGGCCATATACATATTCGCACTTTTTGAGATTATAACACAGTCTTCCCTTCTTTTTTTCCTCTCCTAACCATCTCATATACCTTATTCAAATTCATGAACTCTTTTTGCTTTGTTCTTACATGCATCTTTGTATTTGTTATGTTAAAGCCTCTTGAGCCTTTCCTTATCCATTTCAGCATCTCCTAGGCAATCTCTCTAATAGATTTCATTTTTCTACTCAAACCACTTGTTTGCTTAACAGGTGATTCTAATTTAATTTTATTTTTTTTTTAAAATCTATAGGTACAATGGAAGCTGGAGATATGGCTTGGCAGTTAAAATCAGTTGTTGGCTCTTACAGAGAACTCAGGTTTAGTTGCTATCACCCACAACTGTCACTCCACTTCCAGAGGAACTCTCTTCTTGCCCATGTGGACACCAGGCACATAGTGTCACTCAGACTTACATTAAGAGAGAATACCCATATACACAATATAAAATTTATTAATCTTTAAAGAATTATAGTCACATTAATGTTTAAGTTTTGTTTCAACCAGCGAAAGGATAAACTGTAATTGTCTACTCTGTTTTCTTGCAAAAAACAAATTTCTTAGCTTTTTAAACTTCTACTCTCTAATAGTAAATTGTAAGTTTGAAATCTCAAGTGTCCATAGGCAGATATACTTAAAATTAATTTGTTGATCACTGAGCACTGTAAAGGTAACAGTCATTAGCCTTAAGATTCAAGTTTATGTGCTAGTTTCTCATAGGTTATAAGAACTCATTATGACAAGTGAATAATTTGATACTATAAACTTGACATCTATGCTTGGGATTTGTAGGAGTGTTTGATACTAGTAATAAACCCCTCTGCCTTCCTTGAAGTCTGATTCCGTTGATTTCTTCTCAAACAGTTCAGAAAGCAACACCAAGCGGCACAGCCTTATAATTAACCTGGAGAGAACTGATACAAGTAGTTATGGCAAGAGCCTTTGTCATGATATTATTTGCACACATACATTATGATGATCTTTATACAAATTCATTATTATTGCTTCCAAAAATTCATCAAGGTAGTTAAGTATTAACATATGCCAATAATCCCTTGTTCACAATATTTGGGATCTACCTGTTTCAGAATTTTATTTTTTTTTCCTGAACTTACAAAGGTAACTTTACACACACACTGTGTATTGCCCAATATCATGTGTTGGGTTATAGGCCAATATCCTTTAATGAAACTCATTATTTTTCCCAATCCAATGTATAAAACCTCCTTTAATAAAACATCATAAGTATGCTGAAACAGCACCACATTTGGTCAATATTTGCCACCAGAGGAATTGGAAAGAAAGCCAACAATCTTCATGATCATTTTTACACTAAGAGATGCAACTTCTGATTTTTTGACATTTATCGTAAATGAAAGGAATAGATGTGTCCTCTTTGGCAGTACACAGGAGGTGGTATCTTTTGGGAAAAAACAAATTTGAAAGAACATAATCACAGTATCACTAAAGTAAAGAGTGATAAGTTTGATACATAAATATTGTTTTAAAAACTGATAGTGTGTCTACTTTGGAGAAATTTTCCAAGAGCAATTACATAGTTGGCATAATTTTAATACCGGTAATATTTTTAACATCCAAAGAAAATTAATTTTTATGTTCAGATAATTCTATTACAGCATTTGTTTTGAAAGCATTAGTTTGTTCCCTTGCTACTGGGCGGCTTTAGAACAGCTTTTTAATTTTAAGCCAAAATGTCTGTTTCCAACCCGTTAGAAACAAAACCTAGATGAATGAGGGAAAACTGCATGCAGTTGTATGCCATATGTAAATACATGCAATGGGCACACTAAAACAACCCCTACGTATGTAGCAGGAGCCATGGAAAGGTTCATCCATTTGTTAATTATCAATATGTATAACACTGTACTATCACTCTTACTAAATCTCTTTTAAAATGTCACTGATAGTTTAGGGAGTATTGTATTCGAATATAAAAGACAAGACATCCTAGCAGAGATATTGTAATTTCTGTTGAACGTTTTTCCAACGATAATCCAAATTAGGCATCATCTGCAAAATTAGTAGGGTAAGATACACGCTACCTTCTTCCCTTATAGAGTAAAAAGAAGTGCCGTTTTAAAAGCATATACTTCTACCAACAACCTTGCCACGTGCAAAATATCTTAGAATATTGTATTCGCCATGACAAAATATTGAACAAAAACAACTTAGGAGAGAATTGTTGTCTTACAGGTCCTAGGAGTGCAGTTTAATATAACAAGGAAGGCAGAGCAGTACAAGTAGAAGGTGACTGGGTACATTATTTCCACGGTCAATAATTATAGAACAATGAATAATTTAGCTCAGTTCCATCTCTGCTTTTCATGCAGAAGACGGCTCGAGCCAAGGAAATGGTACCAATTACAGTTGGGATGGTTCCGCCCCCTCCCCCGCCCCAGTTAATTTAATACACATATCTCTCCTCAGATTATCCACTAGCTTGTCTTTTCCGTGATTCTAGATCTTGTCAAGCTACAAATTTATATCCACTGTCACATGCTCCAACATAATTGTAAAGAATTTTCACATTGATTTTCATAGCATAATACAGTTGCGAAATGAATTGTATTGTCTTCTAGCTGTGTGGAGTATCAGCAAGTGCAGGAAGCAGCTCTAGCTCAGTGGTTAAGAGTGCTGAGCACAGTGTGGGAGGTACCGGGTTCGAACCCCAGCAGCCACTGGGGTTTCGGACCCTACCAAACTCGCACTTTTATCTTCTATAATCACAGCACTAGCAGAACTCAATGTTAATGAAAAATAAAAGGCAAGAAATCCTAGCAAAGATATTGTAATTTCTGTTTAATGGGTTTCCAATGATAATCCTTATTAGGCATCATCTGCAAAATGAGTAGGGGAAGATACATACTACCTTCTTCCCTTATAGAGAAAAAAGTGCCGTTTTAAAAGCATATACTTCTACCAACAACCCTGCCACATGCAAAATATCTTAGATCTACAGTTTAGAGTAATTTCCCCACAGAGAGATTATTTTACCACGTTTATTTTAGGACTTCAGACCTGAAATTCGTTCATTTCCACATACATTATATGAATTAGTCCTTGCCAGTTGAAAACTTAATTTACTTTCAGAAAGCTTTAGAACTATGTCTGAACATTAATATTGTGTAACCCCCCATAGCTTGAAACCAATTTTGCTTCTTTCACTTGGGCACTGGAATGTATGGTTGCCAAAAGCGTTTGGAAGGGCATGCATATGACTCCGAAACTTACAGAATTAGTGCTCTAGAGCTCCTAACACTGAACACTAATGTATTTTTCATTACTGTTTAATGTTGGGAAATCCCATTTCACGGAGCCCAAGGATTAAATTGCTTTATTTGGAGGGAACAAGTGCATTCTCCATCATTTTCCTGAGGTGAAAAAAAGAGAAAAAAAAAGAATGAATTTGCATTTCATAAGGGCTAAGGTCTGCAAGTAGAAAATTAAGTATAACATTCTAAAACTGTGAAAGCATTTAATAAAAATATTAACATTATGAAAGACTCTGCATATGAAATATGGGAATAAAAATAGATGATAAAATTGATTGTTCTATGCATATGAGTAAATATACATATTTAATTATACATGTATGCACATATATCAATATTCACATATATAATTATGCTTATTGTACATAGCAATTCTACCTGCAGCAGAAGTATTATAATATCATGATTGTACTTTTGAAATAACAGTAGTTTTACCACTATTATTAATTGGTGGCACATAAACATTTAAAGAAAATTCAGTTCACCATAAAAGTAGATTATCTTGAGTGATTGTTCTTTTGAACAACACTACTAAATGGTAACTTTCTTTTGAATAACTTCCTTAAAAGAAGTATGGCATAGTCTAGTAGATATCATATGTTTGTTTGGAGGTATTTATAAACTTGAACTCTGAACTAAAACTTCCTCTGGCTATGAAAAAAAAAAACACAACTTTTTTTTTCTCTACATCATTAAATGCTTTCTTTTACATGATTTTGGATGTCAAATCTGTATTGTGACAGTATTCTTCTTGATACATTGTGAGAGAATTGCTTAAAATGCTTCCTTTCACATAGTATTATTCTTCCCCAGGGTCCTAAGAAATGACTTTCAATGAAGAAACATACCTATGAGCAATCAACTAGATATTCAGTAGATATGCATCAGAATGATAACCAAAGAAAATACTACAGGAAATTGTTTTCGGCCCATGAATGAATCAACATCACTTCTATCAGTAAATCTTTTGGGACCTTGCTTTATACCAGTACTGTACTTCATGGTTTCTGACATATAAGAGAAGTTGAAAATGATAATTCACTAAGAAATACATATTCTTAGAGAGAAGACAAAACACGTCCTCTATCAAATGAATACCATAATATAGCAAACACAAAGGCTAAACTTTTATTAAGAACAGCAAATGTTAAAATTACAGAAAAGAATCACTTTCATTTTCCAAAATAGTATAATAGAAAAGACCACTGAATAACGAATCACCACGCAGGCAAATTTACAACAGTTTATTGTGGTTGGTAGTGTCAATTTTCAACTTGATAGATTCTAGAATCACCTCGGAGATGAGCCTCTGGCCTTGACTATGGGGAAAAATCTTGGTTGAATGTTGATTGATGTGGGGAAAGTTGTCTTAATTCTCAATACACAGAATTGCAGACTATGTAAGATCAAGAAAGCAAGCTAAGCAATAGCTCGCATTCAGCCCCCTCTGTTTTCCAGTTGTGGATGTGATATGATCAACTGCATCAAGCTTCTGCTCCCTTGACTTCCCAAATATGGTAGATTGTCTTTTGAACTGAATCTTAGGGTTTCATTACTGTGAGGGGGCATTGTGACTACAGCAACTCTTATAAAGGAAAACATTTCATTGAGGCTGGCTTACAGTTTCAGAGGTAGTCCATTATAATTGTGATATGAAGTATGGTTGCATGCAGTGAGACACTGTGCTGAAGAAGGAGCTGAGAGTTGTACATTTTGATTCAAAGGCAGCAGAAGGACACTGTGTTCTACATTGACTGTAGCTTGAACATAAGAGACCTCAAAGCCCACCCCAACAGCAACATACTTTCTCCAACAAGGCTGAACCTACTCCAAGAAGGCCATATCTCCTAATAGTGCCACTCCCTATGGGCCAAGCATTCACACTTATGAATCTGGGTAGAGGCATTTCTATACAAACCACCACAATTGTAAGTTAAAATATTTCTCCTTGCATGCCTGGGAATCCTCTGGGTATATGCCCAGGAGAGGTATGGCAGGGTCCTTCGGAAGTGTCATGTCCAGTTTTCTGAGGAACCGCCAGACTGATTTCCAGAGTGGTTGTACCATCTTGCAATCCTACCAGCAGTGGAGGAGTGTTCCTCTTTCTCCACATCCTCTCCAATGCCTGCTGTCTCCTGAGTTTTTAATCTTAGCCATTCTGGCTAGTGTGAGGTGAAATCTCAGGGTTGTTTTGATTTGCATTTCCCTGATTACTAATTATGTTGAACATTTCTTAAGGTGTTTCTCGGCCATTCAAATTTCTTCTGGTGAAAATTCTTTGTTTAGCTCTGTACCCCATTTTTGGATAGTGTTATTTGGCTCTCTGGAGTCTAACTTCTTGAGATCTTTGTATATATTGGATATTAGCCCTCTGTCAGATGTAGGGTTGGTGAAGATCTTTTCCCAGTTTGTTGGTTGCCATTTTGTCCTTCTGACAGTGTTCTTTGCCTTACAGAAACTTTGTAATTTTATGAGGTCCCATTTGTCTATTCTTGATCTTAGAGCATAAGCTATTGGTGTTCTGTTCAGAAACTTTCCCCCTGTGCCCATGTCCTCCAAGGTCTTCCCCAGTTTTTTTCTGTTAGTTTCAGTGTGTCTAGTTTTATGTGGAGGTCCTTGATCCACTTGGAGTTGATCTTAGTACAAGGAGATAAGAGTGGGTCGATTCGCATTCTTCTGCATGTTGACCTCCAGTTGAACCAGCACCATTTGTTGAGGAGACTATCTTTTTTACACTGGATGGTTGTAGCTCCTTTATCAAAGATCAAGTGACCATAGGGGTGTGGTTTCATTTCTGGGTCTTCAATTCTAGTCCATTGATCTACCTGCCTGTCACTGTACCAATACCATGCACTTTTTAACACTACTGCTCTGTAGTACTGCTTGAGGTCTGATTCCCCCAGAAGTTCTTTTACTGTTGAGAATAGTTTTAACTATCCTGGGTTTTTTGTTATTCCAGATAAAGAACTGAGTTGGGATTTTGATGGGGATTGCATTGAATCTGTATATTGCTTTTGGTAAGATGGCCATTTTTACTATATTAATCCTGCCAATCCATGAGCATGGAAGATTTTTCCATTTTCTGAGGTCTTCTTCAATTTCCTTCTTAAGAGACCTGAAGTTCTTGTCATACAGTTCATTCACTTGTTTGGTGAGACACATGGGGGAACCAGGAAAGGGGAAGGCGTTTGGAATATAAACAAAGAATATATAAAATTAAAAAACAAAACAAGAAAAACATTTCCTCTTTAAGTTGATTTTGTCAGAATATTTTTATTGTATCAAATGGAAAAGAAACTAAGGCAGTGAGTGACTGCGCAAGTCATTTCAACTCTCTAGGGCCTTGGGATCATCATCTGAGCCAGACTATAGACTCTGTGTTCTTCCCATTCTTAACATCTTTTACTATAGTCAGCATATAGTCATCAGCATATTAATTCATCGCCATCTTATAGAAACTAAATTAGTAAAAAAATATTATATTAGATATAATAGGCATATTATAAGTGACAGGTTCAAGTTTGGGTATGAAAGAAATTGAACTCCAAGCCAAGTTTGCCATTCCTCCAAAGCCTGTGCTCTCTTATAGTATTTTGTTATCCAGTACCTTTCATTCTGTGTTTTAGAAGTTACAGTAGTTTAGGAAGGAAGCAAACAGATAAACATAAATGAAACATTTAGAAAATGTATACCATTCTGTGTCTGTGAATCGTAAGGAAGAAAAAAAAACTGTATTAGCCTTATCTGTGCCATGATACTGGCCAGAGAATCATATGTGAATTCTATTCATGTTTAAACTACTAATTTGCTTTGGTTCCTAGACAACTTTCCTATCTGGAAAATGAGAGAACCTACTAGGTCCTTTGTGCCCTAGCACTTAACGCTTCCTTGACTCCAAACAATGTGCAAATCATATTTCTTTCTATGTGATTATGAATATGGATGCAAAAGTTTAAAAATATTAAGGAAATGTTAAAAGTACTAGAGGCGTGATGTTTTAAGATTTATGCATTTGGGGTTGAACAGAGGGTCCTGGGGTAGTTTAGGAATTTTATGGATTGTCTTAAGTATATAAGGATAGCTGAACCCCTAGCGGAATCTGTAAATAAAATAATCACCACTCTTTACCCTATCTGTCTTTTGTGCAATTCAGATTTTCATACGTTGAGTTTATTTAAAAGGGGAACCACGTATACTAGAAAATTCAGCCAAGAAATTGTCATACTTTTGCTCCTGGGACAGTATTTTTCTTTTTTGATATGAAAACCAAGCCATATCTTTAAAATTCATGTCTGAAGTGGAAGGATTGAAAGAAGTGATTTTTCCCCCTCTGATCAGTCCCTGCAAAGTGGGCCTCAGAACACACCAGCTGAGCCCTCTGTTAGGCAGGGAAAGCCTCTGGCATTTTTCTTCTTTTCAATTCTGTCATTGGGGAGGTGGGACAAAGACGTACCATCTACAAAGTTTATCCAGAATGTGCTGGTGTTACAAGCTATACTTGACATCTATTATGTTCCTCCTGTGGAAGAGGGACGACTATCTGCTACAATAGTGATTTCTTTTCAAATGGCTTTAATTGGGCTATTTCTCCTGGGCAAGATTCTAACTAACTTTCTTGATATGTGCCTGTCCAGACAGCTATGGAAAACAACCAAAGGATAGCAACATCAGGAGTCTGAGGACTTCTGTTCCTATCTGTGCTCTCTGTAAACAAGCAGGAAAAAAATCTCTCCAGTGCTGTCTAGGGTGCTCTAACTTAGCAGAGGCACTAAAAAGGTGTAGCAAAAGGCAAGGTGTTCAGACTTTGCTTTGCCTAGCCATGGAACTGTGTACAGTAACCAGAACAAAGTCCCCTTAGCCTGCCTTTTACAAGGAACACTTTGAGGTGGCTGGGTTGGTGAAGAGATTAGTTCCACACAGTTGAGTTACACACTTGTGAACTATTTTTCTGAAGTACAGATTTACTCTTGTGTTGGCAGGCTAGCATCCTTTCCTGAGGTAAGACAGAAGGTGGTCTTATATTTTCATTTGAAGTACAGAATGATTTTCCTCACAACAAATTTGTGCCTCTCACTAGTATTTTCAGAAATGTGATTTTTTTTTTTTTAGCAACTGATGGAAATCATCTCCCTGCCATTCTGCAGCCTTATATCTCATTGATGACAAATTGTGTGAGGTGGCCTCATTACTTTTAGCTGGTATATTCCTGAAGAATTTACATGTAAATGCAACCATGGATGTTTTACATTTCGTATGCTTGCTGAACGTGCTTTTTTAAGTTAAGTGACATTTTTACAGATGAACTTGAAACTTTTCTTCCACCTCACAGCCTATATTAGCTGAAAACCCAGTAAGTCTATCATGCTGTGTTCCCAAAGAAGGAGAGTAAGTCCTTATTTGCTGTTTTTCTTCTCTTGATTTTAGACATGCAAAGCAGCCCACACAACCAGTTCACCTTCAGACCCCTCCCACCACCGCCACCTCCTCCACATGCCTGCACCTGTGCCCGGAAGCCACCTCCTACAGTGGACTCTCTACAAAGAAGATCAATGACTACCCGCAGCCAGCCCAGCCCAGCTGCTCCTGCTCCTCCAACCAGCACACAGGATTCAGTTCATCTGCATAACAGCTGGGTCTTGAACAGTAACATACCACTGGAGACCAGGTACTTAAGCTATTATTCACCCTATTATACTTGAATATTGACAGAGGATGACTCTACTGATTGCAGGAACTCTTTTCACCATAGTTAGTTATCTGCAAAGAAACACAAACATGTATCATTGTACACAACCAGGTATGCATAAGTATAAGGGCAGATCCCTTCATAGGCACACAAGCAATAACGATTCTGGCACATTTTCTCATAGATATATGTATAAAGATGCAATCCCAGAGCATAAATACCTCATTTTTCAGAGACCCACCAACACTGAAATTAAGCAATGGTCTGAACTGTCACTGTAGCCTTAACATGAAAATCAATTGTGTTGTATTTCAAAGAATTACATAATAAATAAATAAATAAATAAATAAATCAGAAAAAACAGTTGGATAAACAGTAGTCACTACCATATTATTTCTTATAAAAATCATTTGAAAAGAAAGTGCAGTCTAATAGTTGAGAAAGGGTTGCATAAGAAAAAGGAAACACATAGGTAATTTGAAAACTGTGTTCTAGTAGCAGGACTCTTTGAAGGCAAATAAGGCACTTGTTTTTTGTCATGTCGCATATCTGAGTTTCTAAATTCACTTCCTAAGAGTTTATTGTGAGTAAAGTTCTACTCCTCTACAGCTCTGGTTCTTCTGAGCCAGACCCACACTGAGAAGTCAATCACCATTTCTGGTCATTCTGTCTTTGAAAATTTAGAGTTTTTAGAGAAGGCACTCTAGCTCAGCAATAGAGCACTTGCCAGTCATTCAGAAGACCCCAAATTCATTATTGTAGATCCAAATGCTACTTTCTATTAACATAGGAAAATATAAACTAGTAAAGCATACTGTTCTGTTGTCAAATTCCAGGAGTTCCTGTTAACTTCTTTATGTCTTAATTATTTTTGAAAGACAATTTTATATAAACAGTATTCATAATATATCAGTCAATAAACAATGTCTGGCATGAACTTGTATCTTAATATCCTCTGGGAATCATAACAGAAAGGGAGTGACTAATAAACTCACATTATGAGGTTTTCCTCCTTAGTAGCATATTAAATTAGAGGGCATCAGTAAGCATCACCACTAACACACTGAAAGTGCTATGGCCTCAATCCAGAAAACTGTATCATTCACCACATACTTGATTAAAATGTTTTATAAGCCACTCTTTTCTGTTACCTTCCAATAGAAAACACAGTGGTAGTAGTCCGCAACTTTGGTGAAGATGAGAAATTTTGAATAATAATAATGATAAGTTTTGTGCATTTGTATTATTATTGAGAATTTCATACAGGCATATGTTGTTTTTGATAAAATGTAACCTTTATTTCTTCCCATTCCTTTCCTTATCCTCTTGTTTATTTTCTTATGTTTTATTGTAATCAAAGGGAGAAAATGTATAAAGTGAGAGAAGCAAGAGTTAATTGAAATCTCCAGGGGCAGGAGAGAGAGCTCAGTAGTTAAGAAAACTCTTTGTTCCTCCAGTAGACCTGGGTTTAATTCCCAGCTCCAAAGTTGCTCACAGTCATGTACCTCTAATCCCATGGGATCTGATACCATTTTTCTGCCTGCCTTGAACACCAGGCACGCACATGGTACAGAGACATACATGTGAGGCAAAACACCTCAGATAAACATATGAAATTAAAATTTTGAATAATAATAGAAATCTTTATAGTTTTAAACAGAAGTATCTCCCTCATTCTCCTTTCCACAGATCTGTGGGGCTTGCTACAACTAAGGAACAAGTTTGACAATATGGTTAACTAGCTGTACTGTGGAGCAACACAGTTCCTTCCTCAGGAAGACAAAGAACAGGAAATCCGGAAGGAGGGTAGAGACAGGCTCAGGCACATTGAGAAATAAAACTATTCTTATTTGAAATGTACAACTAGGCATGTTTGTACAAATTGCACCCACGGACCTTCTGTATCTGTGCAAGGAATGTATTAATTGGTCTCAGTTTCCTACAATGCAGAGACAAACATAAGTTTCCATGTGATACTGAGAAGAGAGCCTTTTTAGTCCATTTGGAAACATATTCGGCATTGGAAAAAAGTGAAGTTAAAAATACTGGAAGCCTTACTGACCTGATTATCTAAAGCTTTCCAATTTTATCCTTGAAAAATATTCATTTCATGCTTAGTCAATAAAGTGTAAGAGCGAGTGCATAGTAACCTATGCACAAGCTAGATAATAGGACCTCTTAGAGCCTTAGCTTCCTCATTTGTAAAAAATAAATGGAAAATTGCCCTAGGAGCAAGCACTTAGGCCCTGGCTTCCATCACTAGAATACCCCCAAAATTGCCTACCCTGATCATGTGTTAAAAAGAACAAACTACTACAATATAGAATATGTCATACATTGTAAAGCACTGTACATTTGAAAGGTGACATTATTATCCCTACTAAGTAGTTCCCTGCCACTGTTTGTGTGTCTCTAGTAAAAGAACTGGCAAATAACTGAAATATTCTATTCTATCTCAGACAGCTACTCCAAGATTCCTTTTTAACCAAACTTGACCATTTTGGGGGGGATATTTTCTATTTTTTATTTACATTTCAAATGTTTTCCCCTTTCAAAGTTTCTCCTTCGGAAACCCTCTATCCCATCCCCCTTCCACCTGCCTCTATGAGAGTGCTACCCACCCACCCACCCACCCCCTCCATCATCCTCCCTAGCCTTCCCCTACACTGGGGGCATCGAACACCCTCAGGCCCAAGGGCCTCTCCTCCCACTGATGTCCAACAAGGCCATCCTCTGCCACATATGTGGCCGGAGCCATGGGTCCCTCCATGCGTACTCTTTGGTTGGTGGGCCAGTCCCCAGGAGCTCCGGAGGTTCTGGCCAGTTGACACTGTTACTCCCTCCATGGGACTGCAAAGTCCCTTCAGCTCCTTCAGTCCCTTCTCCAACTCCTCCATCAGCGACCCCGTAGTCAGTCCAATGGTTGGCTGTGAGCATATTATTACCCCTTATTTAAGTATAGGGGCTCACCTTCACTATTTATGAGTTGGTTTGTTATATGTTTAAAGCTAAATGCCTTCCCCAATTCCTTCCTATGTTCCTCATATTTCTGGGTTGCAACTTCCATTCCTGATATATTTCTTTAAAGAACACTCACTCACTTTTCACAAACTGCTCTTGGAACCTAAAGTCGCACACTCAATGCATCCTGAGGCTTATTAGTTTCCCTGGCTTCACAGAGCAGAGGTCATTCAGGTTTCCCTGAAAAGCACACATTTTCAATTGGATATTAGTCCCTGGCAACTTAGAAAACACTGTGCAACACCCAAAGAAAAGGCAAAGTTTATAGACACACATTGCTGCTGTCTTTATCCGGTAGCTTTTTCTTGCTGTTGGCTCAATTTCTTTTGTCTGCCACAGACAAAATATATTCTTTATTTACATTTCATTTTCCTTTTCCTGGCTCCCCACCCCCCAAAGGTCCCATATGCCCTTTTCCCTCCTCCTGTTCTCCCATCCAACCCTTCCCACTTCCCTGTTCTGGTATTCCCCTACACTGATGCATTGAGCCTTTCCAGAACCAGGATCTACTCCTTCCTTCTTCTTGGACATCATTTGGTATGTGGATTGTGTCTTTGGTGTTCCAAGATTCTAGGCTAATATCCACTTATCAGTGTCTGCTTTTACCACCTCACTACAGGATTGCTTATGTACCTCTTAAAACCTCTCATCACATTTCTCCTACTGATTGTCTTATCGCTAACTGTTTCGTTTCATTGTGGTCCTAGGTTCCAAAGTCTTTAAATGGGAATTTGATTAGCCCAGGTCATCTCTTATGTACCCTGATTTAAGCATTTTAGAAAACATTGTCAGTTAGTCTCTCACTCCACTGATACTAGGGTCAAGCAGAAAGACATGTGGGCAAAAGAAGTAATAACATACTGAACACCAACCAGGCATTTGACAAGCACTCTCAAGACATTCCTAAGATTGTTGTTTGGGAAGGAGCTGGGAGCTTATCAGATGCCCCTTAAATAGGATTCTTAGAAGTTGCCTTGACTCATGTACCGAGGGCTCTCTGCTATGGCCAATGATAAAACTGTCTCCTTTGTTTAACGATTACTTTTACTAATATTGTCTACTCTAAGATCATATGTTTTGATGGGTACATAACAATGCTAATACATATTAACAGCACTAGTAACCAAGATTCTAAGCAATTTTAATAAAGTCTAAGGCTAGATCATATTTTATAGAGTTTATAAATTAAACTTCTGAAGTTATATATTTGAAAACTGCAGTGTTGTTAAACTTTACTTTCAGGGTTACCCTTAAATTGTTTGAATTTGATTTCATCCTACTAGTATAGAGTTGCATCTGAATTCTAATTCTACTGTGCAAAGTAGATATTTTGCTCTCATGCTAATATATATATGTATATATATACATATATACATATATATATGCAAGATGGTAAGATAATCATCCTCATTTTCATGTAAGTCACTGATAAAATGTACATAGGACCAGAATCTTATCAGAACTCTCTAGTATGCCATAGGAAATGCTTCTACAAGGCTGTCTTTGCAATCTAACAGCATACTACTAGTAACATACAATCCACAGTTCTGCCTCTTATTCAGAGACATACCATAAGAGATCTTGCCAGATGTCTTGGTGATATCTACATACAGTATATATACGTTTTTTCTGATCTGCCAATCAAATAACTGCTCAAAAAAGTAGAAGAGACATTTTATCTACTGTGAATACCTTTGAGATAATTTATACTTTCTTCTCAAGAGTTTCTACCCTTAATTGTTTTTGGATAACTCTTCAAAATCATTTTCAAAACTAATTTGTTCTAGATTAATCCCATAATGTTTTGTATTCTACCATAAGAAGACTACATGTTTCTTTTCCATTTTCACAACTAATGTGTTTGTTTACCATCGTCAGTTTTCTGCCACATTTTACCGGTGCCACAGTCCCTCAAATGGGTATGTAATCCAACCCACAAAACAAATCTCTACTCTGTTATATTAATATATTTAGAATATCCAAATGCCTTTGTGTATGTAGAACTTCTATGTGATCAGGCACATATACATATATGTCAGGGGGCGGGTAAAACTCAAGCATCATTTTTCAGGTACCATCTACCTGGTTTTATGAAAAAAAGTTTTTCATTGGCCTGGGGTTTGAAAATTTACCTAGTCTGTTGGCCAGCATACTTTGAGCATCTGCCTCTCTGCCTCCCCAGAACTAGGTAACAAGTATACACCAAGTTGTTTGGCTTCCATTTTATTTATCTACTTTTTATGAATTTTCATTTAATATATTTTGATCATATTCTTCACCCTCTCCTAATTCCTCCCATATCCTCCCCTTACCCAATGCATGATCATTCTCAAAATGAAAAGAAGCAAAGATGAAATAAACAAACAAAACAACACACACTCTCTCTATAACCTCAAATGTTTTTAATGAGCCCACAATGTGTGCTTTAATGTATATGTACTGATGCTGTTTGCCATATTAAGTGTTTAGATCTTTTTGCAAAGAGTCTTTTTGACTAGGAGTCAAAAAAGGACTCCCTAATCATTCATTCTGATAGCAATTGTATATCTCTTTTTATTTGTTTTGACTGATCTACACATAAAAAAAGTTGCTATGATCCTTAGTGTTTTCTCAAGTCTTGGGCTCATTTTAGATGTGAATATTATTGGATTATTTTCATTATACATTCTATACCTTTGTATCTCTGCTTCACACACCCCTACTTAGGTACACAATATTGAAGCTAAATGGAGAAGATATAGTAGAGATACACAAGTTTCTATCATTAACAAACTTTCTGATCTCCATTTTAAAGTGTCTCAGGATATGAAACCATACCTACTACACTTAAAAAACAAAAACAAACAAAAACCTTTCCTAAAATCTAAGATTTTAGCTTCATACTCTATTCATTAAGCCCAAGAT
Source organism: Apodemus agrarius (assembly GCA_964023405.1). Taxonomy (NCBI): domain Eukaryota; kingdom Metazoa; phylum Chordata; class Mammalia; order Rodentia; family Muridae; genus Apodemus; species Apodemus agrarius. The sequence goes on along the minus strand of OZ030010.1, from coordinate 119,329,914 downwards.
AAAATAATTTCTTTCTCAAAAGTGTTAACCTACAAATTCCTCTATATTTTAGCTACTTACCTACATTTCATTTATAATACCTTCTGGGATGTACAGTCTTCAAGATGTTGAAAGTTTGCTATATATTTGTGTTTAGGTAAATAACATATCACTATGAGATTATAATCATCTCTGTTCTCTAAACATTTGTGGGACTTCTATGCCTGTGTTGTAAGTTAACAGATATTCTTATTAATATGGACAAATGTCTTATTATAGACTTTCTGATATGCTATTTATAAGGTAATATGTCCTTGTATGTATTCTTCAGCATCATCATGTTCTAGTTTTCTCATCTGTACAATAAGGAAGATAGTAAAACCTATTTCATGAGGTTTATATGGGTATTGTAAGAATTAAATAAATTAAATTTGCAATGTTCTTAGAGCAGCCATGAACCCAGGAAGCACTTGATAAATAGTAGCAATAACACCAACAATAATACAAGGACAAATTCTCCTTCTCAATCCTTTTCAATTTCTTTCTTCATTCAATTAAAAGTGTTTCTCTCTTTATGTTCATGCTCGCCCCAAGCAAAAACATACTTACTGTACTGCATTTCTGGGCATTCTTTTACATGAAATATCCACTTTTATCACCTTATTCTAGTCTTTAGAGCCCTACTCCCTTTTCTGTATTTTATGACAAAAAATGCATGGTTTAGTAAGACTGCCTTGTATTCAATGTCCAGAACAGCTTTAGGATTGCTAACTTCTTGCCATCAATCAGAGAAGCAATGCCCTAACAACCCACTACATTCCGATTTGTACCCTGCCATGAACCTCTCCTTCCTTAGCTATCAGCCTTTTTACCTCCTCTTCTACCTCTTCTCTCAACAGTGCCAGTACCAAAACATTTTGGATGACCTACCTTTTTCAACAAAAGAATGGACACCTTACCAAATCAGAGAGAGTTAATGATATACTTAAGCATGTGTACTTCAACATCCCTAGATTAAGGCACTTAACATTGTCATGGCCTAGATATTACTAGCTGCCACCAGCCTTAGTTCCTCTAAGTGTTATATGGAGAAAATTACAGGTCTTACATTATGAGTTTGTCTCAAGAGTTGAATGAAAAATTATTTGTAAAATATCTGCTCAGAGTCAGGAACATATAAAATATGAACTAAATATTATTATTTCCAATTTGGTTTAAAGATCCTGGCAGGAACCAGATGACAAGGGGAGGAATTCACAGTCACTGTACTTCAAAGAACCACATTAGCTTCAATCTGTTCTAAAAATAATCAACTGTTCTTTGAGTCTATGTCTTCCTGAGCATGTCTTGCAGAGTGAGACATTCACTGAACACTTACTGATCCTGGTGCGATGTGGCTCCTCCAAGGATCTCTGTATTCCAGAACCTTACCTCCTCTGTCCTAACCTCCACCTCAATGCCATTATATGGCCTTGACCTTTTGCCATTTTAATAAAAGCTGCCAAGTGTAGATTGCAGAAGCCACTAGACCTGATGTTGAATTTCACTTTCATAGTGCGGCCATGGACAATTTATGGAATTCTAAACCTCAGTTTTCTCATCTTAACAATGGGCTCCTCCTCACATTACTCACTTATATCCCATCAACGGTGACAAGTTTTACTTTAGACATTATAAAGGATTTATACACACCTTTTATTTTTCTTTAGATTTTCAGAATCTTATGTTCATTTTGGTTTGATTTTGCTTTCTTGCCTGTATGTCCCTCAATCCTATCCACACATTGAGTTTATGGAGCCAGGCATAGTTTAAAATCTAGTTAAGTGGTACTTCTTTCTGTCATAGCATCTAAAAGCTAACTCACAGCCTAAAAACCCAGAGTATGGCCTTCAGTTTCTCAAAATTTTCATGCAGCTTCTCCTTTGAGGACAATTTTCACTATTATTGTCTCCCTTAATTAGGTTCTTTTGTGTCTCTCAAGTCAATTTCCTAACTCAGTTTATAGCCTCTCATTCATCAGAATATTTAGCCAAGTGCTAGTTCAAGACCATGGAAGTTTTTTTGCCCTGCTCCTAAAAAGGTAATTTATTTATTTCGAATGACAGCTATAGACCTTGGTCTTCCACCAAAATAATTCCTACTTAAAATTTTTGCTGTTAATATTTCAATGCTAGGGAGAACACAAGTTTAAGAAAAGAATAGTGATAGTTTGACTTCTTCCTTTCTGATTTGTATCCCTTTGACTTCCCTCTGTTGTCGAATTGCTCTAGCTAGTACCTCAAGTACTATATTGAAGAGCTATGGCGAGAGGGGGCAGCCTTGTCTAGTCCCTGATTTTAGAGGGATTGCTTCAAGTTTTTCTCTGTTTACCTTGATGTTGGCTACTGGTCTGCTGTAGATTGCTTTTACTATGTTTAGGTATGGGCCTTGAATTCCTGCTCTTTCCAAGACCTTTAGCATGAAAGGATGCTGAATTTTTTCAAATGCTTTTTCAGCATCCAATGAGATGACCATGTGGTTTTTGCTTTGAGTTTGTTTATGTAGTGGATTACATTGATGGATTTCCGTATATTGAACCATCCCTGCATCCCTGGGATGAAGCCAACTTGATCATGGTGAATAATCGTTTTGATGTGTTCTTGGATTCGGTTGGCAAGTATTTTGTTTAGTATTTTTGCATCGATATTCATAAAAGAAATTGGCCTGTAGTTCTCTTTCTTAGTTGGGTCTTTGTGTAGTTTTGGTATCAGGGTAATTGTGACTTCATAGAATGAGTTGGGTAGTGTTCCTTCTGTTTCTATTTTGTGGAATAGTTTGAAGAGTATCGGTTTCAGGACTTCTTTGAAGGTCTGATAGAATTCTGCACTAAAACCATCTGGTCCTGTGCTTTTTTTTTTTTTTTTTTTTTTTTTTTTTGGTTGGAAGACTTTCTATGACCCCTTCTATTTCTTTGGGGGTTATGGGTCTGTTTAGATAATCTATTTGATCCTGGTTTAATTTTGGTATTTGGTAACTGTCTAGGAAATTGTCCATTTCCTCCAGATTCTCCAGTTGTGTTGAATATAGGTTTTTGTAGTAGGATCTGATGATTTTTTGAATTTCCTCAGTTTCTGTTGTTATATCTCCCTTTTCATTTCTAATTTTGTTAATTTGAATACTGTCTCTGTGCCCTTTGGTCAGTCTGGCTAGGGGTTTATCTATCTTGTTGATTTTCTCAACGAACCAGCTCCTGGTTTTATTGATTCTTTGTATGGTTCTCTTTGTTTCAACTTGATTGATTTCAGCCCTGAGTTTGATGATTTCCTGTCTTCTACTCCTCCTGGGTGAAATTGCTTCTTTTTGTTCCAGAGCTCTCAAGTGCAACATTAAGTTGCTAGTATATGCTCTCTCCTGTTTCTTTTTGGAGACACTCAGGGCTATGAGTTTTCCTCTAAGCACTGCTTTCATTGTGTCCCATAGTTTTGGGTATGTTGTCCCTTCATTTTCTTTAAATTCTAAGAAATCTTTGATTTCTTTCTTTATTTCTTCCTGGACTAAGGTATCATTGAGTAGAATATTGTTCAGCCTCCACGTGTATGAGGATTTTCTGTTGTTTTTGTTGCTATTGAAGAACACTCTTACTCCATGGTGATTTGATAAGAGGCATGGGATTAGTTCGATCTTTTTATATTTGTTGAGATCTGTCTTGTGTCCAATTATATGGTCGATTTTGGAGAAGGTACCATGAGGAGCTGAGAAAAAGGTATAGTCTTTTGCTTTAGGGTGAAATGTTATATATAACAGATATTTATATATAACATATATATATATATATATATATATATATATATATATATGTTATATCCAATTGGTCCAAAGTTTCGATGAGTTTTTCCATGTCCCTGTTTAGTTTATGTTTTCCTGGTCAGCCCACTGTGGATAGTGGAGTATTGAGGTCCCCCACAATCATTCTGTTAGGTGCAATGTGTGCTTTGAGCTTTAGTAAAGTTTCTTTTACGAATGAGGGTGCCCTTACATTTGGAGCGTAGATGTTTAGAATTGTGAGTTCTTCTTGGTGGATTCTTCCTTTGACTAGCAAGGAGTGACCTTCTGTGTCTCTTTCGATGACTTTGGGTTGAAAGTCAATTTTATCTGATATTAAAATGGCTATTCCAGCTTGCTTCCTGTGACCATTTGCTTGCAAAATTGTCTTCCATCCTTTTACTCTAAGGTAGTGTTTGTCTTTGACTCTGAGGTGTGTTTCCTGTAAGCAGCAAAATGTAGGGTCCTGTTTCCGTATCCAGTCTGTAAGCCACATCATCCAATAAAGGCAAACCAGAACGATGTGAAGGAGTTATGTCTGCCCAGAGGAGTTGGGGAAAGGTCTATCCATTTATTTTTAGCATATTCTGACAGATGACTATACCTTGGTATGACACTAATTGCCTTTATTGGCTTTAGGCCCATATGTACAGGATTATTTTTTTTAAATAAGAACAAAAACAATGAGTGAATAAGACAGTGGCTGGCAAAGACTAAAGAAAGAAATTAAATCCATATGACTAATGCTTGTTATCATACTTCTAGACCTAGTGTCTGACTTTGGGAAAAGAACACTTGGAAGAAATATTAACAGTGATGACAGTATTATAAATATCTTTGAAATAATACCTTTTACATATTAACCCATAAATATAAGATATCTAGTGGTAATTTTATTTCTGTATTATAAAGTAATACTAAAATCTACCTAAGATTTATAAGTAGCTTTTTCCTTAGGATATTTGCAATAGAAAAATAGATTTACAGACATAATTTTTTCCTCCAATAATGACTAAAGGAAAAAAACTTGAATGTACACATTCAGTGCTTAAATTTGACAATTCCTCATGATCTAATCCTTTAACAGCACCGGGGTTAGCCAAATCTATCTTCAGCCACAGATTTAAAGATTCATTTTAAGACAGGAAAATACTTCTGAGAACTAATCCATGACCTATAAATCCTATTTAATACACAGGAACAGTATCAACCAATCTTTTCAGCCTATAACAAATGATAAATATACAATATTTTAAATTTAAATAAAGATAACTCTGCATTCTCAATACATTCTTCAGATTGGAAACAGAGCTTTAGTAACAAAGAACAATACATTGGACACCATTGTCTCAACAGTCTGCTGTCACTTTGGTGATAGTATTTTTAAGCATGCTTTTTAATAAAATATTCTCAGATTCATATCAAAATAAAACAATAAGTAAACATAATTTATTATATTTTATAAGGAAGTGGAATTTCTTCTAAGAAAAGGGGAAATGTAATTTTAAATGGAGATTTATTTAGCAATCCAAATGTAAATGTAAACAGGTGTTTTCGAGAATTTAAAGAGATGAACTTCTTGGTGTAATAAATGAACAAAACAACCAAAAATTAAAATGTAGACAAATCAATCTCTCTGACTTTTTGGCTTCCCTCACCATATATCTACATAGTTCTCTACTGAATTCAATATCTAACACAAAATGCCTGATTTTCAGCAAGAGAGAAACAGCTTTTAATAATTATTCTGCTCCAAAGTTATTTGATTAATCATAATAAATAGGCTCATTGTCATGTCAAGTTAATCAACACTTGTGTGATATATTTTCCTGAAAGTATGGAATATATTTGGCATGCTAGAAAGACATTTCCTTTTTATTTTTTCTACAGAAGTGTGTGTGTGTGTGTGTGTGTGTGTGTGTGTGTGTTGAGTATAAATGTATGTGTTTGTTTCTGTGTATGTATCAAAGAAATTCTACTGAACATCACCCATTGGGAGAGACCAGCTGGTTCTTTATTAATCCACAACACAAAAAAAAGTGTTTGTGCTCTAAAAGCAGAAAATAAAATCGGGTTAAGTGTTCAGATCTTTGAAGCATCTCTGCAAGATCTGTGAAAGCTTGATACTGAGCATTTCATTTAAGAACTTGAAAGCTCAAGAAAGAATTGCCCCCTTTGGCAAACAGATAAGCAAATAAGCAGCAACATCTGCTTCTCTATTCTATTAAAAAACAAAACAAAACAAAACAAAAAAAACAGCTTTGGTGTGAGGGTATAAGATTGTGCATAATGAAAGACTTTAAATAGAAAACTGTTGGTTATAAATGTGATGATGGATTAAATGCAATGTAGATGCCTTTTAACAAATTTCATCAGGTAATTATTGTTTCTCTACCATGTTCCAGCACTGTTCTAGTTGCAAGGATTACAACATGGTGCACAATGAAAGAAAACCCTACCTTCAAAGATCTTATATTCTTGTTGGGAGTATAGTCTTTTCTCTTAGAGAAGTGAATCAAAGTACCAGACTTGTGGACTAACTAGATGTGATCTGGCAGAACAAAGATACAACTCCAAGAAATATTTTAACTTTTTCCCTTTACTTGCTTTCACATTTGTCTTAGTCAAAACTGGGTTAGTGAAATCTCTTAGACTGGGTAATTCGTGACCAGCAGAAATGCATTACTCATAACTATGGAGCTTTGGAGATCTATTATCAAGGTAAAAGTAAGCAGTGTCTGCTGAGGATCTGTCCTTCATAGGTGCCATACGTTGCTATGTCTTTCTCTACGGGCAGTTGTTCACATGACTCAGGACATTAGTACTATTCATGGCTTAACAATTTCCCAAATATCCTAACTCACCGGACATTGGAATTCAACAAACAAACTAAGGAAGACTAACATATCCAGGCTTTACCAAATTTCCAACTCCAGCTTTCACATGAAAGCGTCTTATCTGTGCTTTTATAGCATTCTGTGGGCGGAGTGACACATGCCTTTAATTCCAGTCCTTGAGGGGCATATGCAGGTAGATATCTGTGAACTAGGGAATAGCCTTGTCAGCATAGCAAATTCCAGGCTGCTGAAGACCACATAGTCAGATCCTGACCACTACCACACCAAATTTTGGCAGGGTACATGGAAAAAATAGAATAACTGAGAATAAACAAAAGAATATATGTAAACTCAGGAAGAGGGGTTAGTAGAAAAAAGATAGAAATATTAGGACACCTGTATAGGATATATAGATTTTCATCTAATTAATAATTGAAAATTTTAATCTAGATCCATAAGAGAAAAATGTTTATACTGTTACTTTTTTCAGTATCTGTGTGTATACATATGAATATACACATTCAAGTATATGCACATAATTGTGTGTGTATGTGTATGTGTGCACCCATGCGCACACAGAGGAAGAGCATAGGTTTGGGACTTCACTTTCCACCTTATATGAAACCACATATTTTTTTTTTTTTAATTTTATTTTCTATATTCTATGTTTACATTCCAAAGGCTTTCCCCTTTCCCAGTTCCCACCCACCATAGTTCCCATAGTTCCTCTCCCCCCCATATTTTTGCTGTTTGCTAATGTATATGCCAAGTTGGCTGGCCTACAAATTTCCAGGGATTTTTTTCTCCACCTCCCAACTTGCTGTAATGTCTGTCAATCATTATTTATGTGGGTTCTTGAACTCATCTATTCATCCTAGCATAGCAAACGCTTTCCTCACTGAGCCATCTTTCCATCTATCATTCTCTGAATGCTTGCAATGGAGAAATCATTTTACCATATTTGTTTTAACTTGTGGTTTTAAAACAATAGTTACAAAAGCTTAACAATAGTCTTCTAGGTCACTAAGTAGTATATAGAGAATCTACTTTAAATCTAAGTGTTTCTGGGCTAGGTGTTGTAGCATATACCTATAATTTTAGAACCCAGAAAGGTGGGGCAAGAGGATTTCCATGAATTGAGGCCCAAATCACTTCATGCTAACACATACTGAGAACATCTCTGTCTCAATTTAAGAAAACAAGTAACGACAAGAAACTCCTATAACAACAAAATTTCGGAGGTGAGCAAGCAAAATTTGTATATTGTCTGATTCTAGAGCTCACCTATAATAGGCATGGGTAATTAATAGTGTCACAGACTGACATAATCATGAGTTCCTGAGAATGACGCATGAAATCTTGGATATATTTAAAAAGTTTAGTGAAAGAATGAGAAAACCAAATTCTGAGAATACTGATATGGAGGCCTAAATGAAAGGACAAAATTGCTGAAAAGAAATAGCCTAAGAGTATAGAAATGAAAGGAGAATTATTTCAAGGCAGTGGTAATCACAATTTTCAAATGTTAGAGATGAGTCAAATTAAATATGGATGAGAAGAGAGACCTTTGACTCTGACCATTAAGAGTGTTGAGTAGCCAGTTTTACTAAAATGGTGAGTGGGAAGCAGCACAGATTTGGATTAGAGGAAGTAGGCATCTGAAGAACATCCCACTGTTTTATGTGGAATAGTAGACTGACACAAAGCTGAGTCAAGATAGATCACTCATATACATTGAAATGGGAAATAAAAGAATTACTTTCTATAAGTAGGGATTTGGTAGTCAGAATAATTATAATAATGAGAGGTATCAAATAAGAATATCAGATAAGAGAGCAAGAACATGGAAAAAAGTGCAGGTGTGACCAAATGGTTATAAAGGAAGGAGTACAATCCAACACCACAGTTCAGGCGTCTAAACCTCTCGCAAGGGTGATATGGTGATGATTCGATTTGAGAATTCCTCCATTGCCCATCTGCAAAAGGATTGCTTTTGTCAGTATCATGGCAGAAGGAGGTATTAAAATCCCCCCGCCCTTACTAAAAATCTGCTGTCAAACTTAAATCATATATTCCCAAAGGCAAGCAGCTACCTTGCCAAGTCATGATTATAAGTCATATTTCTTTCCTCCATCTGACATACATACACAGAACTCTAGGCAGTCCCACATTACTGACAAAAATACTCAGTAGTGACATATGTACACCTCAGGGCTTAACATTGATAAAACAGCTGCTAACTTATGACTACTTCTAATTCATCCATGGAATTATCAAGTACAACATGATATTACCCTCTTAGAAAATTTAATTTCTTTTGGCATAAAATATTCACAATCTTCTGTTTTTCCTGAATCCAATTAAAATAATTGTCTTTCATGTGTGACAGTCCAATCGCTCAAATTTTGTCATCTACTGTAGTGAACCATGTCAAGAACCCACGTAACTTTGCAGCAACACATTACTGGTTGCCTTTCAACAGCTAAATATTTTTTTTAAAAAAGTAAAAACATTGGATTTTAAATAATGTATTGATATATGTACAATTGTATGTGCACATATGAGCATATGTGCAAATATGTGTTAATATTTTCTCAAAATACTTTTATATGGCATCTTATATCAGACTATACAACCCTGGAAGGGCAATATGATGGGAAGCAGTCCCAATTTAAATGCAAGTAACAGAGCCTTGGGGAAATGTCATTAACAGTAAGAATTGGAACTGGAATGCAAGTCTACAAAATCAACACAATGATCTTTGCATATGAGCATGTCTCTGCTATAAGAGGAACTCTAGATTATCCCATTTTGTCTATTTGTGAGTTGGTTTATGGTTCAGCTCATTTTCCCTGCCTCTAAACATATGCTAGTTTGTATTATATTAATATAAAAAATCTTGATAAGCCTAAATACTCAGAAAATGGGGGGCTTCTGGGTAATTGTATTTGGATAAGCTTAAAGTTAAATAGAACTTTTCAAAAAATTAATATTCTTATTGAAAATCACTCTTAAATATGAATCCACTTTTTAAAATCCAAATGATGATAAATTCAATCTTTCACAGTTATATCAGAGTTGCCATTTTAGACCTGAATTTTTATTATAAAGTACTTTAAACTGAAAAGACATTGGAGAGTGAACGAAATGTCTAGTGGTCCAAGGATATTTGTGCAAATTTTAATAGTCACCTGTGAGTAGTAGAAAGGCACAAGATTCAAAGTTAGAAATCTTGAGGCCAAGTCCAATTTTGCTACTAAATAAGCATATGGCATTGATGATTTTCTTTCTTCAACATAATGTCATTTTCATCAACTGTCAGATGAGAGACTGAAGCAAAATATTTAAGATCACTTATGGTCTGCAATTTCTGTCACTCTGTGCCTTATCTTTCTGTGTCTTGCTCCTCCACTGAAAGAATTCTGATAATTTAAGCTTTCCAACAAGTTGAGTTATAATTAATTGCAAGTTGGATAATTCTATGTGACATGCCTATATATGAGAAATGAATTTAAGTTGGAACATTGAGATACCCGCAGAATTTCTATTATGTAAGGAGGAATGAAGAAGCTAAACATGCCTATCTGTCAGGACAGAGTGGAGATGGCAATCAGGTATACTTATGGAAACACTCCTAGGTCATTGCTAGCCTAAACGATGATCTCTCTGATACATGAAGGCACAATAAAACTGTTGATAATTTTCGTTACTCTGTGTGTGTGTGTGTGTGTGTGTGTGTGTGTGTGTGTGTTAAAACACAGAACTTTTCATGGACATAGGATTTAAAGCACTTCATATAAAAATTTGTCTCACCTAGGATAATACTTTGAAGCTAAAGTAGAATTTCAATCTCTTTCCTCATACTTTTATTTTCTGTCTAATTATGAAGGAAATAGAACAGCATTTCCTATAGTCTGAGTTACACTCCCATCACAAGCAGCCATTTTTATGCAGCATCTTATGAATCTTTTGTGGGAGTTCTTTTCCCAAATGTTGACAATTATGCATGGAGAAAAGAAGTATAGATTTCTCATATTTATCATATAGGTCATAACACTGCATGGGATCATTGTACTCTTGATATTGTCCTTCTCTTATCTGTGCCCCTATGCTGTATCAGAGTGATAAATGTGAACCAATGCTTCTCTTTGTGATCTAAAATTCATACAGCAAGTATGGACAATTTCATAGGAAAGGCCTGATTTTTCAAACATTCTCCTGTGCTCAAGGGGGATTGTACTTATTGAGTTTTAAATCACAGCACAGAGCCCCATTTGGCTCTTTCATAGGTTTTCAAATTGTGGGGGAAGTTAATGTTGTTTAAATTGATGTGATTATTATATATTCAACATTTTAATCAGCAGTTGAAGATTTGGATTTATGCTTTGTGGCAAGTTCATGAAAGCTACAATTTGAAAAGCAATTTTTTAAAATTGAAGTACCAAATGTCTTCAATTCTCCATAACTTACAAAGATTTCCTTTCTTTAGTCAGTAAAGGTAAATATTTAAGGCAAATATGAACGAGTTGCATATAATTGTATATATGCTCTGGCCTTAAAGTTTGAGGCATTTGTTTGGATAATAGAGAAATCACAAGTGAAAATAGCCTCAAGTAGTAATAACTGTGAGCTTAGAGAAAAGGATAAAATCATAAATTTCTGACAAGAAAATATTTCCCTGGAAATGTTTCAAGAGTGCCTAATTCCCTCTCATAGAATTAGAGATACTGAAAACTGCTTGTTCCCATTAAATGAATAATTTTAGACCATGTTATTTCAAAACTGTCATTGACATTTCAAGGTGAACAAATCACTGATGTGTACATCTTGAAGAGACAACTCGTCAGTATGTTTTGCAGCTTCTCCCCCTGCATGTTAGTAACAAAAAACACCATCCCCCCCCCAATTGCGGAAACATAAAATGTTCTTTAAACATTGCCATATGTTCTTTTCTATGACAAAATTAATCCACAGTTAAAAACACATCTAACCTCACCTAAGATATACTTTTCTGTCGTTTTTAGGCAGCCTATCTTCAGTATCTGTAAGACAGAATCTGTCATTGAATTCTCACTCTTTAAACAAGCCTTCTTCTAAGTCTTCCCCCTTTATTTTCTCCGTTTTCAAAGCACATGTTGGAGGGTGTAGATAGTCTCCAATCTATAGTGTAACTCGCATTGGATACCATCTAACTGTACACATTTAGCTCTGAATCTCTCCCAAGGTTCCCTTTTAATGCAGTGACAATACCTTATACAATTTTTATCTCTAATTACCTTGTCACTACTCTCATTTCTATGTGAGAGCCTTAAGTAAAAGGAGTATATTTTGATACATTGGATATGTACACATTTTATACTAATTGGTCTGTGTTCTAGGAATGCCTAGGACGGAAGATTATAGTGTATCGTTGCTGACTTCTTAGATTAGATTATAACAAATGAGGCCAAAGTCCCAAAGCAACAAACAAATCAACCCCCTTGCAAATATAACCCTTTTGTATGTCTGTCTGTCTGTCTACCCATATATATATGTATATGTATATATATACATATATACATATATATATATGTATACATACATATATATATACATATACATATATATATTATTTCCTTTCACTTCACCTACACTCTTCATTCTCTCTGTATCCACTCTTTAATTTTTCTCTTCAGCCTTAAGTAAGCCCAATACTGCTTTTATGAATATCAGCTCTTCTGATATTTTTCTTTCCTAAAATTACTTAAAAGATGCAGAAGCCTAGAAAAAGTGACTTATTTCATAAGATACACACAAGATATAGAATGTCCAGAAACAGAGGGCACTGGGGACAATAGCAATGGTAAAATAAAGCTGACAGGTTCTCAATGGATAGACCATGAAGAGGCAAATAATAGAAGCACACTTTCATTTTAAAAATGCAAAACCACAAATAGTCATGAAGAAAAATTCTGACAAATTTAATCACTAGAACACAATAAGTATGAAGATTCCTTTGTTTACTTTGGAATCTGAAATTTTTGGAGTGAAAATATGAGCTTATGTATAGTTTGGTTGTAGTTATGTTGAAGTTTGGTTGGAGAAAAAAGAAAGGAAGAAGGAAGGAAGGAATCAAACAAACAAGGACTCAAGAAGCTGAACAGAAATGCAAAAGCTTATTTATAAAACTAAGAAAATTTCTGCAAGTGCCAAAAAATTCAGTCTGATTTAATGTGAAAAGTATACTCACAGAGTTTTCCATGCTACATGATTGTCCCTGTTTCAGACATTCTATGCTGGGAAATGAGCTACTGAAAACTATTGAGTAGTCCTTAATTTTTCCTTCATGAGAAAGATGCATAAATTGCAATGAATGTTGATAAACTAGCTTACATATCACTTTCTAATTTTTATCAAATTTGACAAGATTATAACTTCAAAATCATGCTTCAAGGCCCAATTTGTGATTAAATATATCTCATTCGAATCTACTAAGCATACTAATATAAAACAATTTTATATATTAACCCAAGCCTTTTATCCAATATTGTATTAATAGAAAATAATAATTTCATGTTTTCCTTTCAGCTGGTATAGCCTTTAATATATTTGATTTTATGTATATCAACATTCTGCCTACACATGTATATATGTGTACCACATGCATACTAGTAGCCATGGAGGTCAGAAGAAGACATTGGATGCCCTATAATTAGAGTTACTGGCAGTTATAAGCCACCATGTAGGTTCTGGGGACCAAACCCCAGTACTCTGCAAGAACAAGAGACTGTAATTACTATGCAATCTCTCCAGCCCCTTAACATTAAGTTTTATGTTAAAATTAGACATACAAAGCAGAAGTTAAATAATTAGTCATTTACTAAAAAATGATTATTATGAAGTTTATCCACACTTATTTAATGTATTTGAGGGTCTTCCTTTAAGTATGCTTTATCAGAAATGTTTGGTTTATATGAAATTCAGATATCCCTCACATTATAAATTGAGACAAAACAACTTCACTTTTCTGGCAGTTTTCAATATGTATAAACTTCTTAATATAATTTTCTGTTTTTGATAATTTTGATTTGATAGATGTAAGGGTTAAGTAATGCACTAATCTCTGATTTAATAGTAAGTCATTAGAAGTTACTTTAACATTATGACCATTTAGCAGAATAATAGTAGTAGATTGTCTCTTAGGGCCTATGAGCTATGTAACCAGGCTCCTTGCACTGATAAGCCAGGTTCTTTTTTGCAGTAGATTGCATTTAACATAGAGACCCACAACTGGGGAGATACAAAGAATAAGAGACTATAGAAGTCTCAGTCCTAAATGAGACATCTCTGACACATGGTGTCCTCCCAGAGCTCAGAGATCCTTGCAGGACAGGAAGTAGAAAAGTTGTAAGAACCAGGGGTGGTGAACGACTTCAAGGAAACAGTGTTTGCTGTTCACAACAGGGAAGTTGCACATATAAAATCACAGCAGTTGTGACAGCATGCACAAGACATGCACAATGTCAAGACAGACAAAATCCCAGCATGGAGAGTGAAGGAGGACACAAAGTGCCACTCTTAGCTAAGGAGCTCTTGGCAATTGATAGCTTCTGGGAGAAGAAGGATCGTTTGATATGATTGATGTCTTACACAGCCATCATGATAGAAGAGTCCTCCTGCAGTAGATGGGAGCAATTCAGAGACTTAGAACTGTATAATTTTCACAGAGTGAGATACCTTTGAACACTCAGTCCTAAATGGGATGTCTCCATCAAATCTCTCCCTCATAGCTCAGAGAACTTAGGAGAAGCGGAGTCAGAAAGACTGTAGGAGCCAGTAGGGATGGAGGACACCAAGGAAACAAGGCCTGTAGACACATCAGGGCTGACATATATATGAATTCACAGACACTGTGGAAGTATGTAAAATACCTGCACAGATCAAAGCTAGAAGGGGTTCCAGCACTGAGAGTGGAAGTAGATAGACACAATCACTCATCAGTAGCCCAGAACCTATCACCGATTGACAGTTGTTCCAAAATGAAAAACTACTTTAGTTCAATGGAGTCTCACTGAGTATACAAAGCACACTTAATGGCAGGCCCCATGCCAGCAGTAGATGGCAGACACAAAATGAACTCAGTGGTATTTTTGGAGGTTTATTTTTACTCATAATGATTTTTTTCCATGGTTTTATTTTTAACTTTATAGTTTGTTTACTTATGTATTATATTTTCCAATTTTGTATTTTTATGATATGTGTGCGAATGCACATGCATGCATGCACACATGTCTTTATGTGTATGTATGTGCATGTGTGTACATGTTTCTCAAACTTTTTCTTTAGATCTTATTATTCTGTTTGTTTTGTCCTATTCTGTTTTTTGCTTTGTTGTTTTTTCAAGACAGAGTTTCTCTGTGTAGCCCTGGCTGTCCTGGGACTCACTCTGTAGACCAGGCTGGCCTCAAACTCAGAAATCCACCTGCCTCTGCCTCCCAAGTGCTGGAATTAAAGGCGTGTACCATCAACACCAGGCTGTTTTGTCCTATTCTGATGTTTGTTTGGTTACTCCTTTGTTTTGTTATCTAATGAGGGAGATAAAGAAAAGTTATGATTTTGAGTGGGTGGGAAACTGCGGAAGTTCTGAGAGGATTTGGGAAGAGGGGAAACAATGATCAGAATATATTATATGAAAAGTACACTTTAAATGAACAATATTAAATAACTCAGCTTGTGGCATGCATTGACCATGCTTCAGGGAAAGGGCACACATCCAAAAGCCTGCGAACAGTACAAGCTGTACTGGATTGACTTAATCAAAAAGAAGACACAAAGCTGAGTGAGTAGGAAATAGGATAAGGGAGGCTGAAGGAAAGGTGAATATGAGCAGAATGTACTTTAAACAGTTCTCAAAGATTAGCATTATGAGTTATATTGAGAGCTAGTTTATCCACAATCACTGTTTCAAGATGCATATGCAACTTTTTTTTAATGAAATTCATTTTTTATCTTCTTTTTTTAATTTTTTTTTAATTTTCTATATTCTATGTTTACATTCCAAAGGCTTTCCCCTTTCCCAGTTCCCACCCACCATAGTTCCCATAGTTCCTCTCCCCCCCCAACTGTTCCCCAATCATTCCCCCTCCCCCCTCGGTTTCTTTACTAAACTGGATGCAATCTTTACAGGCCCAGGGTCCTCTCCTTTCTTCTTCTTGGGAATCATTTGACTTGCTATTTGTGTCTTGAGTATTTAGGGCTTCTGGGCTCATTAATATCCACTTATCAGTGATTGCATTTCATGTGCATTCTTTTGTGATTGGGTTAATTCACTCAGGATGATATTTTCCAGGTCTAACCATTTACCTACAAATTGCATGAATTCATTATTTTTAATTGCTGAGTAGTATTCCATTGTATAAATATACCACATTTTCTGTATCCATTCCTCCTTTGAGGGATATTTGGGCTCCTTCCAATTTCTGGCTATTATAAACAAGGCTGCTATAAACATAGTGGAGCATGTGTCCTTATCATATGCAACTTTTAAAATGTTCACTGAATACCTGTTTTGTTGCATATCTTTTCCGATTGTAAGAATAGAGTACAGTGTAAAACAAAGACAGACCTACTATCATGTAGGTCATTTTGTACTACTCAACCAAACTGAAGTTAATATTAGACTCAATAATTCACCAGTTGTGTGATCTTAGGAAATTTACAAAGTCTTAGTATCTGGTGGCTTGGTCACCTCACCTACAAAATATAGTTTTCATCTCTATTATTGGAATATCATGAGAATGTAATATATCCAAATATCTAGCATCTGATAAAACTTTCATTAAATGTCCTATGCCCTGCTATTATTATTGAGTATTTAAAAATCACTAGCAATTTTATTGAGAACAATCCTTCATTACCAAAATATCTCACAAAATTTGGGATATGAATGAACCTTCTTTTTTATTACAGTCATCTATCTATTTAATGTATGAATTGTATATGTATGTACATGCATATGCCTGCCACAGTACACATGTAGACATTTGAGCACAATTTTTAGGATGTGGTTCTCCACTTTCCCAGCTTGTGAATCAATTTATCTGCTAGGTTTACATTATACAAAAAAAGAAAACATTTAGTCATTTCAATGTGATAAAACAAAAGATACTTGCTTATATTTACCTTAGAATCCTTAAGCTTCATTCTACACAGTGAATTAAGAGCATTAGTTTTTATATTTTTAAGTTAAAATATAATTTCATCATTGCCTCCACTTCTTTCTCCATCCAATCTTCCTTGTGTGTCTCCTATTCTTTCTTGAATTAACAGCATCTTTTAAAATTATTACTGTAATTGCTATGTGCGTGTATTTGAGTGTGTGTATACCTTAATATATAAATACAATCTGCTCAGCCCATGTGTGTTGTATATATATTTGAATTCATGGTTGACCAGTTGTACTTCTTTGGCCCTGTAAGACTTCCCCTTCTACTTTAGCATATGTACTGATGCTGTCCTTGTTCAGGTCTTAGTTAGACAGCCATACTGTTGATGTATCATAGGTAAAGCTTCTCGGTTGTTTCTGATAAATATAAAGAACGCATTGTAAAAGGAACAAAGGCATCTTGCAAACCAGTGTGTTAATGTTTTCTTATATACCTCTGACATTAGAGACCTTAAAACTGGAAAATGCTTCCTGTGTTCAGCTGATAAGTAACCAGAGAAAACATTAACATTCAGGACAAACATTTCTTCTTACAGAATAATTCATCTAAAATAGAGCACAATAATAATGAAGATCACAGAATAATGCTATCTGAGAATGGATTATTTAGCTCAGATTTAAACTTCACAAAATTAAGAATTCTATAGAAATGCAAAAACACTGGTAAGAACTACTTTAAATTATAGATGACACAAGAACAGAAGTTTGTCAATATTTGGCATGTGAGATTTGTAGGGGACATGTAGACAGAGTTTATCTGAATATTTGGAATTAAGAATAAGAAACAAAAATCAAATCCTCCTCGATGTAACTACTAGTAGAGGGATAATAATATTTACCCCACTTCATTTTCAAACTTATAATACTAATAAGCTCAAGAAAAATTTATAGAATTACCTTTTATGAGTATTTATTCTAAATTGGAGTAATGAAAAACAGAGTATTGAAATTGAAACTCCTTTCCACAATCAGTTCCAGATATTTTCTCAGCAGAGAAGAAAACAGGGCTGACTCAAAATGCTGTTTTGTTTTCTTTTTATATGTGTCTTTGAACCATTAGATTGAATACATATTTCTCCAAAGACAGTTAACAAAATCCCAAAATACATGTGAAATGATGTACAATCACAGAAATGCAAGTAAAAACCACATTAATAAGACTATTATCAAAACAGAAGCTCAAGGGCTGGAAAAGTAACACAGTAGTTAAGAGCACTTGCTGCTCTTCCAAGAAACCAAAACCCACAGCAGGCAGCTCACACCCACCCATCTGTAACTTTAGTTCTAGGGGTTGAGAAGTGCTCTTTTGACATCTGCAAGCAATAGACATGTGCATGGTGCCTGTACACACATAGAGCCAAAACAAACACGCACATAAAGTAAAATAAGTAAACCTGAAAAATAAAAATAAACCACAGTATTAAACATTGAAGAGATAATAATAAACATGTAATAAATTGAAAACTTTGTACATTGTTAGTGGTACTTAAAGATATAAGTTTCTATGAAAAAGTGACATGGAAGTTTCTCAGGAAAAAAAAAAGTACCATACGATCCCATAATGCTTCCTTTGGGTGTATATCCAAATCAACTAAAACCAGACATGAAAGAGATGTTAGTTCTTTTTTTTTTTGGAAGGACTATTCCAAATAGCCAAGAGAGAGGTACCCTCAGTACTGATAAAGAAAATGTGATTTTTATATACAGTGAAATATTATTTGGCCTTAAAACGGAAGGACATGCTGTCACATGCTGCAAAATGAATGAATCTTAAAGAAGTCATGTTAAGTGAAATGATCCAGTCATGAAAATATAAATACTGTATATTTCCTCAATGGTAAAGTAGTCAAAATCCTATAAACAGGGGAATGATGGGTGCTGGGGAAAAGGGTCATTTAATTGGTGAATAATGTTTCTGATTTTAGAGGAAAGTGATTCTAGCAACTTCTCACAAAGTACTTAACACCAGTAAACTACATAATTTAAAACATTTAAGATGACAAATTTATGTCATATGATTTAGATCTTTATCACCAATCTACATTTAATAATTTTTAAAATATGTAACTAAATTTCACTATCCCATCCAGTTGTAATTTAAGTCTACTCATAATTTTTTAAATCAACTTCACTTTCGCTAGAAACAAAGGGAATGTGCTTCTCTGGGAAAAAGAAGTGATCCAAATGCTTATAGCTACAGTAATACAGGTTTAGATGTGTCTCATAAGAATGTTTACAAGATATAAAAGAGAAAAACTATTGGTTATTTATGTATCTGTTGTTTAAAAGCTGTAGATTTCTGCCTATTTCCTGTAGAATTTTAAGTGCCATATTAAATCACATTATTTAATGCTAACAGATACCTTCAGAATTATGTAGTATAAGGGCTTAAAAGAGTTCATTTTCACCCTTTTATAGATGATTTTAAAATCCATACAGGAACATTTATGATACTCCCATTTACCACTACTGTGTCTCATCAGTCTTGAAGATTTTTTTTCCAATTTCCTTATGTTCCCATTTCCTTTGGTAATATCTTACTTTCCTTTTTTTAAATTCGAACTTGAATATTAAAACAGATGCAAAAAGAAGCAGTACTTACACGTAAACTCTTGAACTGCATTTTCATCATTTGCTCTGTGGCAGAAAAGAAACCCAATTGTATGAAATTGATAACAACATTTTAGTATATCCTCGGGACCTGAGGGAAAAAGCAATGTGTGTAGACAGATGATGTGATTTTATGAGCACATAGCTGAACCACCAGTCTAGCTCTGTGCATTTGTCTTTATGCTCATACTTTTTTTCAAGGACTATGAAAACATATTAGGTACCAGTTTCACTTTCCACAATGACCTGCAAAGCTAATGACAATACACACCATTTATATTGCCGTTTCTCAGGATACACATCACAGTATAGATCACTTTTAGCATACTCTTAGGCTGAGCTTGTTAATAAGAAAACAAGAACCTTAGTACACAAACTTATTTTATTATCTACTCTCACCGAGGACTGTGATTTGGATTCCACTCAAACATGAATTAGTTTAAATGCTGCTCTGCTGTGACTGTTGAATTTATTCATTAAGATGTAATATTTTACTTATGAAACTGCATTTGGAAATTCTTTGGTGTACATCAGATGAAATTACAGTGCTCAGGGATATTGATTATTGCTTGTAATTGCCATCATAATAGCCAACAATTCTCTCTCTTTCTTCTATCTCTTAATGATATACCAAACTAAATCAATATCTAGTATATTGGCCACTTACATTGTCTTGAAAATCCAATTGTTGTTCTTCATAAATATGCAAAAGATTGAAGAATTTTTTTATCTTCAAGCATTAGATAAAAAGGTCTGAACTCCTGGGTTTTCCCTTTAGCTCATAAAAGTATATTAGAAAGATGCTATATAGGATTATTTATGTCTGCGACACTTTATTATCTCAAAATAGTCAAAGGGTAGAGGTGGGAGGCTAGTAAGGCTACACTACTGTATTGCTCATAAATTGTTCCATTTCTTACTCATCAGTAAATTTAATGACCAATGACGAAAATTCTGGCTGGGAGAGGTCTCTAGCATTGAGGAGATCTGAATCACTAAGTCACAGTTTATTTAAATACCTAAAAGAGGAAGTACAATTACATGAAACCAACACAATGGTATGGGTCACTTTTCCAATAAAATATATTTTCTTTTATTGCTATTTATGTACCATATCTCCATTCTTCCATTATTGAGATAAATTAGATACTCTTTAGAAACAGCAATAATTCTTTCATCTCCTGAAGGGCAGCTTGTCCTGTGACATTTGCCCATTCAGCCAAAATAATTTGTCTTTCAAAGAGGCTATAAGAACATATGGCATGCAAAAGAAGGCTCAAGAGAAGGCTCAGAGAACAGAGTACTTGTGCAAGTAGGACTACCAGAATTTGGATCATGAGTAACATAGGTTGAATTTCTATTGTTGTGCTAAAAAACTACCCTGAAGATAAGAGGGTTTAGTTCATTTTATACTTTCACCTCATGGTCCATTATTGAGAGAAGTCAGAGCAAGAACTGAGGCAGAAGCATAGATGAATGCTCCTTACTGGCTTGCTCACCATGGCTTGCACATTCTGCTTTCTTATACCTTCCAAGACCACCAGCCCAGGGTTGATACTGCCTAGAATGGTCTGGTAACTCCCGTATCCATCATTAATTAAGAAATTTCTGTATAGAATTACCTCTAGGTCAGTCTTATGGATACATTTTCTCAATTGTGCTTTCCTCTTCTCAGATGACTCTGCCTTGTGTCGTGGTGAAAATAAATAAATAAAACAGCAAAACTGACCCCTTGTAAACTTGACACAGAAACATGCTGCTTGTTAATTTATTGCCTTTCTATACTTACTCACCTCTAAGATCTCAAATTAATATCAATATCACAGTATAAATCATTCCAAAGTCCCATAGTCTTTAAAAAATTCAGTGTCTTTAAAATATCCAAATATCTTAAAATATCCAGTCTCTCAAAAACCCCATGCTTTCTCTACAAGTTCAAAGTCTCTCAAGTGTGAGCTCCTATAAATTCAAAATCCAAGTTATATACTTTCTTATTTCAGGGGGTGGGAGGTGTTAACCAAGGCAGAACCAAAGTCCAACAGTGTAAACTTCAGTGTCATATATCAGGGAATCATGATCTTCCAAGTCCCAAGAGGATTCATTTCTCCATTTAGCTGTTGGCAGCACACACAGATTGTTGGAGGCTCAGGCCAGCTCCACTCCACAATGTCCTTGGCAGTCATCCCATGATATTGGCATTTCCAATATGCTGGGGTCTTCATGAAAACTGACACTTCACCTTCACCAATGACTTCTCAGTGCCAAATCCCAGCTGCTTTCCATGACCCTTCATGCCTTCAAAACCAGTCAGCTCTAGGAAATGTACACAATACCTGGTTCATCTGTCAGCACGGGGTACTGCTTTGGTCAAATCTAAACTACAGCTACCATTTGCTGATCCTGAGGAAACACTTCCAGAGAAATGGTGCTGGTCTCTTAATTACAGCGTATTCTTATGACCCAGCTGACAAGCATCAATTGTTCAGGCAAAACAAAGGTTTCACTTTAGTAGTTATAGTCTCGTGTTAATCACAGGCAATTCTTCAGCTCCAGTAGACCAGAATTAGAGTATTAATTAAAAATATAGCACATTAAAGGTCCTGAAAGAATCTTTTCTTGCCTCTGAAACTCCATGAGACAGGCTTATATTGTCTGCGTTGCTCAAAAAAGCTTGCCTTCCAAGAACCCACAGTCAAGAGTCCACTGAGCTCTGAGTATCCAATGTCTTTTTCAGCCTCAAGTTCATATGCTACCACAATCCTCCTCAAAGCACATGGCCATATCTGTAATGGCAATAACTCCTAGCTTGGTATGAATTTTTTTGTCTTAACTAGGGTTTTTATTGCTGTGCTAAAAACACCATGACCAAATGTAACTTTCACCTTATACTTTTATCAGTGAGGGAGCTCAAAGTAGAATCTGAGGGAAAACCAAAGTAGAAGCCCTGGAGGAAAACAGTTACTTCTTGGTCCCCTTGGCTCGTCCATCGTGCTTTCTTATACCATCTAGGACCACCAGTGCAGAGTGGGCTAGGCACTCCCATATCCATAATCAATCAAAATATCCCATTGACAGGCCAGTATGATGGAGGCAAATTCCCTAACTGAGGCTCCCTCTTTCCAGATGATGTCAGCATGGGCCAAGTTAAGAAAAGAACAAAGCAGCACAAATACATACAAAAGAATACACATACATTCTGTAACATGCTTTGAAGAGATAGTGTTTCTTTATTGAGTCAGTTAACTTAGGTTATTAGACCATGGTGCATTTCTAGTGAAGATTAGTGTCCCTGATAACATCAGACAATGGAAATATACTAAGTTGGAAATATCCAATACCAATTTGATCCACAATATTAACTAGCTGTTACTTAAGTAAGTCACTTTTATTCTTTAGGTTCCAGCTATTCTCATTGAAAAATGAGGACATTGGGCTACTAGATGATTTGTAAGGACGTTCCTTCCAATTTTCTGAATCTATAGGTGCCATTCTCACATTCTTCTCATTAAGTCAAAGGGAAAAGTAATAAAGCTCTGTTGAAAGTCTACATGCCGAATTCAGCACAAAATATGCTTCTTCTGTACTTTAACAGACCTATATTAAAATCTTAATGGTTTTCAGGAGCTGTATAATCCAAACACACTTATTGTCTGATAGAAATGGCTCCAGAGATCAAAAGTATACATCACCACTTATTGGTAATGGAAACATGGATCAGTTTCTGCTTCCCTTTGTTTTGTTTTCTCATTTGTAAAAGGGACATAAGCATTGCGATAAGCTTGTAATGAATATAAAGTGGTATAATATTTTATGTTAGTGTTATAAAAATTATGTTATCACTCGTACTCAAGTTTTGTCATCTGTAGAGTAAGATAATAGTTCCAACCTCATACACACACAAAGATCAAACTAATACATTTACAAAGACTAACTTGGAAGCTGACCTCGTCAGATAAAGAGGAAACTAGAAATTTTACCAAATAACAACCTTTTAATTTTAGCTATAAAGCTGATATGAGATCAAGAACATTTTTCAGTAATAAAATATCCATACTTTCTAAAAATAAATTACTGTTTTATCTATGAATATAATATCTTTTTATTTTAAAGAAAATGATATTCTATGTTTTGAAGCCTGGGTCTTTTCCCTTAGTACTATATGAAAACTTTTTCCTTAGTGAATAAATGTGTTTATAGCACAATTTGTAATGCCTGTGAATCATGGGCTTTTAAAGTTACTTAATGAAGTACCAATTGAGTAGGTTATTTTGACTATTAGAAATATCATTGTAATGAATAAGTTTTAAAATAAATTGTCATAAACATCATTTCCTGAGGAAAAACTCCTACAAGCATAGTGATTATGTAAGCAAATATATATTTAAAATATCTTGGTATATAATGTTAAATTGCCCTCTAGAAAGATACAGGAATCTCAATATCATTCAGAAACCCAGCCTTCTAGAAAAACAGTTAACCTTCATGATACTCAAGCAAAATTCCCAATTGCCAACTTTTTTCATCAACTGCCATGTAGAGCTATTGGAGTTCTCTAAATGCAGATGTTTCTTTTCCTTTCAATGTGGAAGCTGGAAATGAAACTTATGCATTTGGGCATATGTTGCAAGGTGATGTTGACTTTTCACTTACTGAGAGGTTTTATACTAGCCATTAAAATGCAGCACCAGAATGTGCTTTGTTTAGCACTGCATTTTACTGCCATAGAGGTCACAGTAGAGTGCTTAAGATTCAGGACTTTGAAGCCTGCCTATCCTGTATGCTGATTCTAGCTCTGTCACTTGTGTGGCAAGTGAAACAAGTTGTTCAATCTGTGTTTGTCTTCTCATTCTTAAATGTTCAATGAGAAAGATAGCATAGCCCATTTCACACAAGTAAAAAAGTGAATGCAGTAATGAATATCCAATAGAACACATGACACTTTGCACCTACGAAGGGTAGATTATAAGGACAAATACATATACATATATATTTTTTCTCAAGTCCTTACTTATGAATACATCACTACACTCTACACTTTATGAAGATTAGTTATAACAATAATGAGCAACCTGTGATCACCCTGTAAGAATGCAATATAATAGGACCATTAGTCCATTTGTATGAAGTTCCACAGCAGGCATAATGAATGTATGGTGATAAACTGTAGAATTGAATTTGTCTCTGGGAATGGAGTTAGAAATTTGCTTCGAAAAAATAAGTGAGAATTCTTGGAGTTATGAAATGGTTCTATATTTGGATAGGGGGTGTGTTGCATGAGTGATTGCATTTACCAAATCTCAGCAAAGATAACACTGATATCTAGAATGTTCTAATTAGCAAAATGTGATAGTGTAATGCAGTCAGCTCTTCAGAATCGTGATTAATAAATGAGAAAAGCATTGCATATATCAAATCTTGAAGAGCAACATTGAATTGTCAGCAAAAATGGAAGGAAGGAAGGAAGGAAGGAAGGAAGGAAGGAAGGAAGGAAGGAAGGAAAGGAAGGAAAGGAGGGAGTGAAGGGGACAGAGAGACAAAGAAAATGAGGAGGAAAAAGAAATGGCAAAGATACCAAAGAAAATTTAGCTAACTCTGAATTAGATACTGAGCACGGCGTCCCCAATGGGAAAATTAGAGAAAGGACTGAAGGCGCTGAAGGGGTTTGCAACCCCATAAGAAAAAAAAAAAAAAAACAGAGACTAAACCACCAACCAAAGAATACACATGGAGGGACCCATGGCTCCTGCCACATATGAAGCAGAGATTGGCCTTGTCAGATGGACATCAACAGGAGTAGAGGCCCTTGGTCCTGTGAAGGCTTGATGCCCCAGTGTAGAGGAATGCCAGGACAAGGAAGTAGGAGTGGGTGGGTAGGCAAGTAGGGAGAGGGGGGTGGGATTGGGGGTTTTTGAAGGCAAACCAGAAAAGGTGATAACATTTGAAATGTAAATGAAGAAAATATCTAATTAAAAAATTGTCTAGCCCTTTTTTGGTCTCATGAGATTTGCCCTATATAGCATGGTAGTTTGAAACCAGTAATGTTTGTGGGATTGTAGCTATTTGCTCTAGTAAACGTTTCTATTTTCCCTACTAGGCATTTCCTGTTCAAACACGGATCTGGTTCTTCTGCTATCTTCAGTGCAGCCAGTCAGAATTACCCTCTGACATCCAATACTGTCTACTCACCACCACCCAGGCCGCTGCCTCGAAGCACCTTTTCCCGACCTGCCTTCACTTTTAACAAACCTTATAGATGCTGCAATTGGAAGTGCACTGCCTTGAGCGCCACTGCAATCACAGTGACTTTGGCCTTGTTACTAGCCTATGTAATTGGTAAGCCCTTTATTCTATATACCAGTTTTCTTTTTTAACCTGCTTGTTTTGTTTGCAGTGGGGTAGGAATTCACTCTCAATGCTGGGATGCACAAATTTATAGAATAGCTAATTGCTGTAATAACAAACGGATTTCTATTTAGACATTTTTTTCATCCCTAACCATAAGTACTGTTGTTGGTGTGAAGGAGCTCTCTTTGAGAAGAAATATTTGTTGTACTAACACAGTCTTATTGATTGCAGTTAATGTACTTAGCCATGTTCCTTTCAATTAAATGGTTGTTATGGTTTTATCATTAAAAGTCATAAGTACTAATCTACAGTAGCTTCTTAAATTATAGGTGTATAGTAATATGGCTACTGAATCTTCAGGTACTAATTTCATTAAAGAAATACTTTTTTGAGAGCTTTCATAAAACTTCGTGCACAATATCTTCCCACAGATTCATAGAAACCAAACCATACAAACTTATTTTCATAAAAAAATTGGAAAGTGTATGGTTCTTGAGCTTGGGAGGGTAATTGCATACAGTCTTTTAAGAGAAAGAAATGTTCTTCAGTCACTCTGATTAAAGTCACCCACACTTAATAGAAAATTCTATTGATTTTCTGGATGGCATTTTATTTTGACTGAATATTAATTCATGTACTTAAGTGGTTCTGCCAGTTTAAAATGTAAATACTGTAAGATATGTGCTTTTTGAAAATCTAATTCTAAAAATAGAATATCCTGATGAACAAAATCTATCTAGGCACATCATTAGCAACTTTTTGAGGTTTAACCGGAAATTTCATTTCCCAACTGAAGCAGAATTATTCACTAAGATATAACAAATAGAATTCTGAGACCTGAATACAAAAGATTTAAATTTTCTCGTAACCATAAATAACAAAGCATGCTTGCTTGGTTCCTATTTTTCAAAGTATTAGCAGATCCAAGACCTCCCATATCCAATTTTTCTAGGAGCTATAAAACAATAGGATGTAAGTAAGTAAACAGATAGCTTTTGAAGAACTATTACTATTTTATCAGCAATAAAGAGATATGGCCCCTGATGGCCTCCAAGATTCTAGCTTAGAAATTCCCATCAAGCAATCTATATTCTATTAAACATGGATATTTTCCTGTGTCACAAATATTTCTTGCATATCATGTTTCACTCAATGCTTGCATTTTATGTTTATTTAGCTTACAATGACTTGTAATGAGAAATACTTTTGACGAGATGGAAGGATAAGAACGAATTGCAATTCCAATAAATTTTATCATGAACTCATTCACAATAAGAAATAGGGACCAGAAAGATGGCTTAGCATGAAGAGACATCAAAGCTAAATACCCAGAACCCATTTTGTGGGAGGAGAGAACTTTGCCCTACAAATTGTCCTATGATCTCTACATACATAACATGACATGTATGTCTACACACAAACACAGCACATAAGTGTTAAAAAAGAAAAGATACAAATAAGGAGGAATATGAGATGTTCCAGTACCATAAAGACCCTTGAAAATGTTCTTGCTGAATTACGAAATCAATTTGGTGTTATATGTGTTAGCTTCTGTTCACTTTACTATATGGAAGTAATGTTTTTACGTATAAGATAGAACCCCTAGTACAAATAAATTCAGATCATATGAGAAAGTGTTAATGACAAGTTCACATTTAGTTTCACTGTGTCCCTGTTTAGTTTCTGCTTTCCTGATCGGTCCATTGAGGAGAGTGGAGTGTTGAAGTCACCCACAATTATTGTGTT
Organism: Apodemus agrarius; assembly: GCA_964023405.1. NCBI lineage: Eukaryota > Metazoa > Chordata > Mammalia > Rodentia > Muridae > Apodemus > Apodemus agrarius. Next base: position 119,302,392 of record OZ030010.1, on the reverse strand, counting down.
AGGTGTAATGTGTGCTTTTAGCTTTAGTAAGGTTTCTTTTATGAAGGAGGGTGCCCTTGCATTTGGAGCATAAATGTTCAGTATTGAGAGCTCTTCTTGGTAGATTTTCCCTTTGGCCAGCAAGAAGTGACCTTCTGAGTCTCTTTTGATGATTTTAGGTTGGAAGTCAATTTTATCTGATATTAGAATGGCTACTCCAGCTTGTTTCCTGAGACCATTTGCTTGTAAAATTGTCTTCCAGCATTTTACTCTAAGACAGTGTTTGTCTTTAACACTGAGATTTGTTTCCCGTATGCAGCAAAATGTAGGGTCCTGTTTCCGTATCCAGTCTGTTAATCTATGTCTTTTTATTGGGGAATTGAGTCCATTGATGTTAAGAGATATTAAGGAATAGTAATTATTTCCTCCAGACATTTTTGAAATTATTTTTATTTCTTTTTATTTTTATATTCGAGAGGTTATCCTCTTTTGGGTTTGATGAGAGGAGGTTTCTATCTTGCTTCTTCCTGGGTGTAGTTTCCGTTCTTGTCTTGGTGTTTTCCCCCCTATTATCCTTTGTAGGGCTGGATTTGTGGAAAGATATCATGCAAATTTGGTTTTGTCATGGAATACCTTGATGCCTCACATTATGTTTAAGTCTATACGTCTTTTAAGCATATGATAAAGATGTCATACTTATGTCAGAAATTCTATTATATATTATAAGACTCAGTGGTTTACCTTTTTCATTTTGTTAGTAGTCATTTCACGGAGTGATGTTTTATATAGAATATTATTTTAACATAACAGATGGTAACATACTATAATAGTTATGAGCATAGATGTTAAATTTTCTGCTACTGACTATATCTCTTGCCATGAGTGAATCATTTAAGCTGTTCAGACCTCTGTTTACTCATGGACTATGAGGATACATAAATGAATGAGTAAAAATGAAAGTACTCAAAAAGGGACATATATGTAGGAAGATATTATAATGGTAAAATTAACACTCATTACTTTTGTTCCTTGGTCCAAATAGTTAAGCATATTGCTCATTGTTCATTTTTGTTTAATGACAGGGGAAACTCATAAAACATGTTTTTTAACATTAGCCCTCACTTTTTTTAGCATACAAGTAAATGTTCTAGTTTACTAAATAAACCAACCTCGCTGTTTTATAATTTAACTAGATGTAACATGTTATGTCTTGCAATGATAAGTAGAACTAAGTGGTTTAATTGATTAAGAGGTATCTTTTGAAAATATTTACTGTGATGTTTGCTGATTTCATCCAAAATGCTACCCCAATACAGAGAATGGATTCAAAAGAAGATTTCTTACAGTGAACATTGTGACTTTCTTCTTGACCTTTGATAAATTAGGAAATACATCTGCCTAAAGCTGGGTGTTATATAGCATGCTTGCCTAGCTTGTTTGAGACCTTAAGTTCAAAACTAAGTACAAAAAAAAGCCCTGTCTTCCTGGATTTATCTTATTACTGCCCTATTGCTGACCATCTCAGGAAAGTAACATAAGCATTCATAAACACACATTCAGGTGAAAGATGCCACATAAGAACTATATTATATAAGATGATTTTTAAATGGCTTTCTGTGGTTGGAATAAAACACTATTATACTTCAAAATATGAAACTATTCCACCCTCCACTCTTTTGGGGCCTGTAAGAGTTGTCTTTTTTTTCAAACCCTTTTGTATTTGCTGTATAACACTAGAAAATCTTTCACTGAAACTATTACTGCTTTCTGTTTCCCGTGCAAATTCCTTTCTGCTATTTCATTTTCCTCTATTATCCATTATACATAACCTTTACATACTAATGACTATATGCTGGGTTGCCCTCAATCCACCAGGGAAAATCACATCAATATCAATGGGACATCAATAGGTGTTCTGTGCATAATGCCTCTGTAAGTGGTCATTGGAAAGCAGTAGAAATCGAGTATGTGAAAAGCTTGAGTTGAGGTGTTCAGCCAAGCAGCTATAGTCTCATATCTACCCACTATATCTTTTAAGTCAGCAAGAAAATAATTCCTTTGAATAAGCTTTGAAGTCATAAAATTTGGTAAAGCGAGCTATGGAGAGCTACTGATTATATGAAGATATCATGGAAAGGTTATTGTCAGGACTTTCTCATAAATCTGAAATATTTTCCATCTGAATCAAAAAATATGTCCTTATGCTTCATCCTCTCTGATATTTTGGCATCAGTGATGTATCAGTGCCAGTCAGAAGCACATTTGCTTGAATTTACAAATAAGCCACATGAAGTAGTAGTCAGGAAGACAGATGACCATATGCAAGGCATCAAGAGAAGGCGAGGTTAAGGTACTACATCAATGGCTTGAAGGGCACAAACACGGCTTCTCTGTAATCTTTGATGTTTTGATCAAATTTCTACAGAGTCAGCAATTTCAATAAGCAAGAATAGAAACTCACAGGCAATAGGAAATCATGAATACATTTTAACAGGGGTCAAATGGGCTGCTGCACTGAACAAATCGGGAAAATTTTTCTAGCTTTCAGACCCAGTATCATCAGTTAATGACATGGATGATTCTTTTGATTTTGCCATGAAATTAGTAACAATTCATACCACCTTTAAGAGTTTCAGATAGTGTTCAAACTGTAGATATTAAAACATTAAATTCTATAAATGATGTCACAACACACTATATAGCCCAAATATGAAATCTTAATCAGATGGATATTAGCCATATAGAATTAGGAAAGCTCTTCAGTTCATTTCTGTTAACTATATTTATGAACAAAACTATTCTAGAGAGTCAAAGACCTACTTTGTATTTTTCTTCACAGCAAATTTGAGTAACACCTTATTTTAATGCTTTCTTTTGCCCAAATTACCCTAATTTCTATGTATTTCTATGGTGCAAAAAGAATGTGATGAAAATGATGGAGTCATGGGGAGTGAGATGTGTTCCTTTTGTCGACAATTTGTGGGCCAAATTTCTATACCTCAGTAGACAAAAGCAATTAAATGTGACATGGGATGTCCTGGTTTTGTAAAAATCAAAGATCATATGTTGATTTAATGTAGAAATTTAAAAATGGAGACACTTTCCCATGAAATTTAAATATACAATGACCCCTCATGTAATATTTTTTAATATTTTATGTTTACCAAAATCTCTTTTAATACTAGCCAATTCATTGATATATCTACTTAAGTTTATCTGGAAAAAAATAGAAATATGGAAAATACATCCATAAGGATTTCCTTTATAATTAAATGAGTCATAGCATGCAAAAACACACATGAAAATGCTTAGAAGTTCTACTTAAAGATTGGTTATTACTGTTGATGTAACTGGATTATTATGGGCATTATTAATTTGAACTTAGGTCAAATTTGTGGTCATGTTTGCATGTGCATGTGTGGAAAGTACATGTTCAGTAGCAATTCTTTCACATGGAAGAGTATATAGTCACCCTGCTAAATACTTCTTAGGCTAAAGAGAATCTTAAAATTGGACTCTGACACAGATAAGTACCCACTAGAGGGCATAATAAAAAAAGTGTGGAAGATGGTTTGGAAATTTATAAAGTTTGTGGGCTTAAGAAATTTTACCATGGCAAAAGTCAATTAGAACAAATTCAGATGAAACATTTCTCAAGAAATATATGAATTTCAAATAATTTCTGCCCATCTGCACACACACACACACACACACACACACACACACACACACGGTACGTGGATATTTTTAGACCTATATCACATACATTGCTAAGCTATCATTCTCTGAAGTGAATAATAATGAACTATATTAGAGCAATGGCTTCTAAAGAGATGGCATGCTAAAGTAGTTTACACTTCAGAAATGGGACTACATTTTCATATAGAGCATCCAGAATGGGAAGGGCTTACCTCACCAAGCAAATATCGGATTTATTGTAGTCAACACTAAGAAGTGGTAACTTACAAAGTGAGCTTATCTATTTGGGCTTCTGCTCTATTCCTTCTATAGAGTGGTGTATCAGAGAAGACAAATATGTAAGAACAACTGAAAAAAGCAGTAAAATAAAGGATATAGGAGTCCTATAGGAAGTAAGGATGATAAATAGTATCAGATCATGAGAGCCATTAGTCCAAAAGCAAATGGGAATTTAGAGGTTTTTACTTAAGGCAAGAAAGTTATTGTAGTAGATTTACACTAGAAAAATCACCTAATGACCCTACTAAAGTTGGGTTTAGCAGACAAGATGAAAGTTGAGGTCATGAAGACAAATAGAAGAGTACAATATTAATGCATATGAATCAGTGAGAACATAAACATCTGGGAGGAAAGAAAATAGAACTAAGAAGTATTTAAAAGATAAAACTATTTAACAAATGTGATATGAGAGCTGGATTAGATTAGGTTGTGATGCTTTATAACACCAAGGTAACATATGGAAGAAGACATAAAAGATAAATACAAATGATCATAAAAGACTGTTATAAAAATGTGTACCAATAAATTGAATCAGGTAGAAGAAACAGATAAGTTCCTTGATAAATATGACCTACCCGTACTGAATTATGAATCACAGAACATCGTGACAGAACAATGTTGAATATGAAAGCTGTGTTAGCAATCTCTCTTCAAAGTGAAGCCCAAGACAAAGTAGCTTTATGGCTAAACTCTACAAAATATTTGAAAAAGAAATAGTATGGAGTCTTGTTACAGCATTTAAAATTTATGAGGAAAAATGCTTAGAATTCCATACCAGTCAAACATCATACTGCTACCAAAGCCAAGCACTGAAACTAAAATGGAAAGAAAGATTATTAATGGGGAAAGGCAGATGAGATATCTGCTTACTCAAATTAGGATTGCTACTATCAAAGACTGGAGAAAACAAGTACGTGTGAGGATGTAGGAAAAAGGAACCATTCATTACACATTGTTAAATGGAATGTAAGTTACTACAACCACTATGGAAATTGATGTAGAGGGACCTCAAAACCCTGAAAAGTGGCATCCAATTCCACTATTCCTGAGTATATATTGGAAGAAATCAAATCCAAATCGGTCAGTCCCAGATGCCAGGAAAGCAAGAGTCTCCCAGGACCCAACACGGATGAGATTAGCTAAAATGCTCAACAAAGGGGAAGGGGAACCTATAGAGAGCATATCTAGAGGTTAGGCAAGGTCCTTGTTGAGGGATGGGGCTACCCACTTATCTCCAAATTTTTAACCCAGATTTGCTCCTGTTTAAAGGAAATATGGGGACAAAATGTGGAGCACAGATTGAAGGAAAGGCCATCCAGAGACTTCCCCACCTGGGGATCCATCCCATATACAGTCAGCAAACCCAGACACTATTATGGACACCAAGAAGTGCTTGCTGGCAGGAGCCTGACATACCTGTTTCTGGAGAGGCTCTGCCAGAACCTGACAAATACAGATGTGGAGTCTCCCAACCAACCATTGGACTGAGCAAGGGGATCCCAATGGAGGAGTTAGGGAAACAACTGAAGGAGTTGAAAGGGTATGGGGGTATACAACCCCATAGAAAGAACAACAATATCAACCAACCAGATGCCCCCTGAGCTCCTAGGGACTAATCCACAGCCAAAGAGTACACATGGAGGGACCCATGGTTCCAGCTGCATATGTAGCAGATGAGGCCATTTTCTGGCATCAATGGGAGGAGAGGTATTTGGTCATGTGAAGGTTTGATGCCCCAGTGTAGGAGAATGCCAGGGTGGTGAGGTGGGAGTGGGTGGGTGGCTGAGTGGGGGAGCACCCTTATAGGAGCAGGTGGAGGGGGGTTGAGATAGGGGGTTTGCTGAGGTGAAAATTGGAAAATTGGAAAATTGGAAAAGGGATAACATTTGAAATGTAAATAAATAAAATATTCAATACAAAATGCCCATTCTGACTGAATGGATAAAATGTTACATCTAGAAAATAAAGTGATATTCAGCCATAAAAAGAAAAAATTAAATTATTTGCAACAAATGAGTGATCCTAGAGAATATTTTATTAAACATTTTATTAATATTTTATTAAGCAAAATAAGAAATACTAAGAAAGATGCATACTATGAACTCGTTCATGTAGAATATTGAGTGGTATCAAAAGAGTAAAAAGTGAAATGCTGTTACCAAGGTATACAGTGAATGAAGAGAGGGTTGTAGTTGTTCACAGTATACAAAACTTCATTAGTAAGATAAGAGTAATAAATTTGGCAATATTAAACAACAAATTTAAAAACACATTATATGCATGAAAAATGGAAACATGCCAAGACATCACAAAATGATAAATCACAGTATTAAAAACACTTTCCATATGACTTATTTATTTTGTAAAGGAATGAACTTTGGTTCCATATGACTTCACAATGTAGTCTTTCTTGAATATAGCATTAAATATTTTTATATTGATGTGCACAGAGCAGTTAAATAACAATACTACCAATAAAAAAAAAGCCAGGCGTTGGTGGTGCATGCCTTTAATCCTAGCACTTGGGAGGCAGAGGCAGGTGGATTTCTGAGTTCGAGGCCAGCCTGGTCTACAGAGTGAGTTCCAGGACAGCTGGAACTATAAAGAGAAACCCTGTCTCGAAAAACAAAAAACAAAAAACAAAACAAAACAAAATAACAATACTACCTGGAAATCAATATCATGGTATAGATTCTAAAGAATTCCTCTCTTGGTTCCTTCATGTCTATCTATAGGACAATAATGAATAAGTTAAGAGGGTGCCAGATGACCCACTGGGATTTTCTTCTGATTAAAATCTCATCAGAGTATTGCCAATACTCTGGTTTGAATGTAAGAACAGGAAAATTTAACTGCTAGCAAATGCACATAACTTTGTACTTTGTAAAGAACATTTGATTCTATTTCATTTCTTTCTCATCAAGGGAACATGATGTGCAGATCAAATAATCTAGACACTACAGGTTAGCATATGTGCATATAACCTAGAAGGTGATAGTGGAGCTCTCAGATAAATTAGTTATATATCTGCCAGAAATCAATACAAATGTGATTTTGACAGCAAGTATTCTATGCTGCTGTACAATCTGTTTCAGAAGACATACTCTGCACAGTAATAGTCTTATATTTTTTCAAATCAAGTAGCTTATTTATTGTTGCAGACAAGGCTCTTATTCCAATTTTTTGCTTACTTCATTTAAGGAATAATCTAGATTCTCTTTAATCTCAGAAGTTAGATTTCAATTAAACATTCACATTATCATGTCAAATAACAATGGTACATAGTTTTTTTTTTTTCTGTACACAATATACATGAAAATACTTTACAGAATTAAGTCATAAAAAATGTTGGGAATAGGTCAAAACTATCCAACAGAAAAACATAGACATGATTTTTTTTTTTACTCAAAGGAGGAAACCAAGTTAATATTAATTTTATAATGTATAAAAAGTTGGTGATAGAGAGATGTCAACTGTCAAGAAACTAGAGTCACTGTCTGACTTTCTGGGAGCTCAAGATATGAAGTTGAGGACATGGTGTGTCATATAAAATGAAATTCCAGATTTCCCTGGGTCTTCCAGTAGGAGCTGTGATCAACTATGCTGACAATACAAGATCCAAAAACCTTGTATATCATCTTCGTGAAGGGAATCAAGGGATGCCTGAATAGACTTCCTGTGGCTGGAGTGGGCAACATGGCGATCTTAAGAAAGGCAAACCAGAAGTAAGAAAAAAGATCTGTCCAGCAGTGGTAATTTGACAACAAAGGTTACATTGAAGAAAAGATGGAGCTGTGCAGTGGTGGCACACACCTTTAATCTCAGGACTTGGGAGGCAGAGGCAGGTGGATTTTTGAGTTCGAGGCCAACCTGGTCTACAGAGTGAGTTCCAGGACAGCCAGTGCTACACAGGGAAACACTGTTTCTAAAAAAAAAAAGAAAGAAAGAAAAAAAGTAAAAGAAAAGGAAAGATGGGGGTATTTGTTTTGAAGATGATACAGGGGTCACAGTAAACAATAAAGTCAAAATGAAAGATTCTGCTATCGCTCAGGTTGCAAAGGAGTGTGCAGACATGTGGCCAGGAATGTACCCAATGCAAACAGAATTGCATGATTCTCCAGTTTATTTGTAAAATATATTCATTAAAAAGTCTTTGCTCCATACACAGGCTGCTTTGTTTCTCCTGGCACGTATGTAACAGAGGACTGCTTTGTCTGGCCTCAGTGGGAGAGGATGTGCCTAATCCTGCAGAGATGGAGGGTGCTCCAGGGAGGGGGATGCAGGGGTTGGTGGGGGGGAAGGGGAAGCACACACTCAGAAGTAAAGGGTAGGGGGATGGGGTGAAGAACTCTGAGAGGGGGGACTGGGTTGGGGGGACAACATTTGGGATGTAAAAATATAAAACAATTAATTTTAAAATCATGCACAGCCTATTGACAGAAAAAATAAAAAAAAAGTCTTTGCTCCAAAAAATAAATAAATAAAAGGAAGGAAGGAAGGAAGGAAGGAAGGAAGGAAGGAAGGAAGGAAGGAAAGAAAAAAAGAAATTAGAATCAAGTAGGATGTTGTCCTACTGTTCACAGGCAGGGAATTGGTCATAAGCTACCCCTGAAGATTACAAAATTTGCTGATACTCCAGGCCACTTTATAAAGTGATATAGTGTTTTCATGTGAAATACTTCAATTAATTTTAATATAATGTAAATGCTGTCTGTAAGTTTGTTACCATGTATTGCTTGGAGGGCAATAAGAAAAAAAATCTTTATATGTTTAAAACAATTAATATTCTTTTTCAAGACTTTTCTACTCATAGTCACTTGAATCCAAGGATACCAAACCTACTGATAAGGAAGATTAGCTAGGACTGTCCTAGGAATTAAAATTGAAATATTTAAATTCATTGGCTTTTTAAAATGGAGACAATGTGCTACTTCTAGACACAAGATCCTCAGGAGCTAAATGCTTTGAAGCTCTCAACAAACTTGTTAATTTCCCTGAGCCAAATCAAGTCTTTAACTTGCTTTGTTACACACACACACACACACACACACACACACACACACACACACAGGTCCACATACATAATCATAGTACCAAGGTGTAGCCTAAGAAAGTTTAAGTAACAAAAGTGTCAGTTGCTTTTTAAACCTAATTGGATCATTTGTTATTTGGGGTGGTCAGTTTTAATGCTGGGAGCGATACAGTAAAACATTTCATGTACACAGTATTTCTTTAGGGTATAGTAACACTTACATAAACATTAAAATGTAGGATATTGTAGAAATAGAATTCATTAAGGTTTACCAACATATGAGGTTGTGGGAGTATCTGGAAGCCAGATGGAACAAATGGATTCTTTCTTTGTCAAGCTTAAAATACGGGCTGTTTGAAGATTGAACAAAATCCAAACAAACCCTTCATATTGTTGCTTTCTCTTTCTGTCTGTTGTACATTTTTAGTTTGGTTTCCTTGTCCAAACCTTTCCTGTGGATTAGTCAGCATAAACACCTCATAGCTGAAATGCAAAACCATATTCTTCAAATCAATGAAATAGTAAGCATAAAAAAAAACCTATCAGCATCTAATGAGATGACCGTGTGGGTTTTTCTTTGAGTTTGTGTACATAGTATATTACATCATTGGATTTTCTTATATTGAACCATCCCTGCATCCCTGGATGAAGCCTACTTGATCATGGTAGATGATCATTTTGATGTGTTCTTGGATTTGGTTGGTGAGAATTTTATTAAGGATTTTTGCATCAATATTCTTAAGGGAAATTGAAGATTACATATGGAAGTAACCCATGACTCCTGCTGCAGATGTAGCACAGGACTGCTTTGTCTGACATCAACATAGGGGGAGGCTAGGGCTGTGAGGTCCCAGTGGGTGGGCAGGGAGCATCAACATGGAGGAAGGGGGAGGAGGGATGAAATAGGGGGCTTGCAGAAGGGAAACCAGGAAGGGAGCAACATTTGAAATGTAAACAAATAAAATAACCAAAAAAAAAACCATCAGTGAAGACACAATAAGGGCCAAATTGTTAAGTGAACTTTCAAAAACTGATAAAATAAAAATAAAATCCAATGCTAGAGATATCCATTTTCCTAAAAATCCAAAAAGTGTAACTAATTTTTAGCATACATGGAAAGCTGAACAATATAGTCCTGTTTTATAAATAATTATAGTATACATGTATTTTGTGACTTGAATAATTAGAAAAAATATTTAGATCACAAAATACAGACTATCTAAGTTGCAATACTGCTAATGAGACTAAGGCAATGCTTTCATATTTCAGCCTGTTAGCTCTCTTCTGTCCAGGACTGAAACCCACAGTCACATTTTTTCTTTATGTCCCAGCCCTCTTCCTGTCAAATGAAACTTAGACTGAGAGCTAATGAACTAAGCAGGTGCCTAATTTTGTTCAATTCTGTCAAAAATGTTTAAAGTTAAAGCAAAAATGTTACAATAATGTTTACACAAATTTGGTTTCTCTTGAAAAGATGGATAGATGTATCTGTCACACCAAGACCTGAATTCACCCATTTGTCCATATATTTACTGAATGCTTTCTGTGTGTCAAGTATTATTTTGATCTTTAGTATACCAGAGATAATATGATAATCATTAAAACCCAATATGATCTGCCAAAATGATATTGCCAGTATGTCAGAATACTTATTCCACCTTTTCCTCTCTTGGTCTTACCCTTTTCTTACTACATGTACAATTAAGCTTAAATATATGTATGCATGTATGCATGTATACATTTAGAAAGTGTATTTCTAAAGTATATGTACTTTAGAATGTGTATAAAATCTAAAATTTTGTGCAATATATAATCCTTGCTATATCCATTGACAGAAAATAAAAGTAATCACAACTTAATATTAATGAATATGCCTCATATTCAAACTGTGGTTTCAAAATACTTCCCTACTTAAATGTGTATATGCAATCACCTATTTCTAGGCCTCTGGAAGGAAAAGGAAGCAAGGAAATATTCATGCTTCACAAATGACACAAGACATTCTTAAAGGGCGTATTACTAGCTACAGTTGGACATCAGAAATACCGTGTGTCTATTCTTTCCATGCTCAAATAGCATCTCCAAAAGGAGTCAGAAAGTTTTTGAGAGAGAGAGAGGTAGTAGATAACAATAGCAAAATGCTTTTGCATACATAAGAGCAACAGCCATTGTGACTGTGTGCACATCACATGCACAAGATCAAACCATGCAAAACACCAGCTTGGATAGGAAGGGCACTTACGAAGTTCCAACTGTAGCTAAGCAACTATTTGAGATACATGACTGTTGGGAGGAGTAGAGTCAGATTGGGGAGGGATGGTGTTTGTTTTTTGATTTTTTTGTTTTGTTTTTGTTTTTTTCTGAAATATGACCCTTGAAAGGCTACCCTTGATCTAGTAGATGACCCTACACCCATGCATCCATTGATAGCACTAGGGACATATGAAATCATGAGAAACGTGCAAAGTAGCTCTGAGTTAGAGATTTTTCATGTTAATTCCTTTTGAATTTTTGGTGAATGATATGATCATATATACATTTATATACTGCATGCACATGAACAAATCATTTTAGTTTTAGTTTTGTTTTGTTTTGTTTTGTTTTGTTTTGTTTTGTTTTGTTTTGTTTTGTTTTGTTTTGTTTTTGAGACAGGGTTTCTCTGTATAGCCCTGGCTGTCCTGGAACTCACTCTGTAGACCAGGCTGGCCTTGAACTCAGAAATCCATCTGCCTCTGCCTCCCAAGTGCTGGGATTACAGGCGTGTGCCACCACCACTGGCTAGTTTTTATTGAACTGTATGTGTGTTGGGAGCCTCATATCAACTGGTGTATGCTGCCTGATTGGTGACTCAAGGTCTGAGAGATCTTGGGGAGTCCAGGTTAGTTGAGACTGCTGGTCTTCCTATAAGGAAATTAGCATATAATGTGATTTAATCAATTATGGTATTTTAATACATGTGTCAATATATTTTGTCTTTTATCCTCTACCTTATTCAAGTATTTTTAATAATTTCTTAATTTCTACATTAGATTTAAAAGTGATTCCTCTACCATTGCTATAGTATTAGGTTATTATCAATTTGAGTACATACTAGCTTTATATGAGTTTTATTTTTTCATTCTGAATTATCATTTATATGTTTATTTAGCAATCAAATATAAATAAATTATTGAACTACAACATTGAGAAATAGAAATACAGTGTGGGACAGTGGTGGTGCACGCCTTTAATCCAAGCACTTGGGAGGCAGAGGCAGGCAGATTTCTGAGTTCGAGGCTAGTCCAGTCTACAGAGTTCCAGGACAGTCAGGGCTACACAGAGAAACCCTGTCTTGAAAAAACAAAAAAACAAACCAACCAAAACAAAACAAACAAAAAACAGAAATAGAAATACAGGGCTGGAGAGATGGCTCAGTGGTTAAGAGCACTGACTGTTTTTCTAAAAGTTCTGAGTTCAAATTCCCAGCAACCACATGGTGCCTCACAGCCATTTGTAATGGGGTCAGGTACCCTTTTCTGATGTGTCTGAAGACAACTACAGTGTACTCATATATATGAAATAAATAAATAAATCTTTTAAAAAAGAAATAGAAATACATTCCAAATTGTCTAAGGATGGCTTTAAATTTTAGAATTTCTGTGTTTTTATATCTGCTTTTAGTTGTTAATATTTTTCATTTATTTATTTTTTTAATTTTTTTAATCTTTTTTTTACAGTCCAGACTTTTCCCCCTCCTGGTCCACCCTCTGACTGACTGTTCTCCATCTCATACATCCTCCCCAACCCTGTCTCCAAAAGGATGTCCCCACACCCCCACCCTACCAGACCTCCCCACTCCCTGGAGCCCCAGGTCTCTCGAAGGTTAGGTGCATCTTCTCTGACTAAGTCCAGACCCAGAAGTTCTCTGCTGTATATGTGTCGGGGGCCTCATATCAGCTGGTTTATGCTACCTCTTTGGTGACCCAATGTTTGAGAGATCTCAGGGGTCCAGGTTAGTTGATACTGCGTCTTCCTATAGGGTCACCCTCCTCCTGAGCTTCTTCCTGCTTTTCCCTAATTCAACCACAGGGGCCACCAGTTGGTTGGGTGTAAATATCTACATCTGACTCTTTCAGCTGCTTGTTGGGCCTCTGAGAATCTGGATAGACATGCTAGGTTCATGTCTGTAAACACACCATAGCATTATTAGTGTTAGGCCTTGGGACCTACCCTTGAGCTTGACCCCATTTGAGCCTGTCACTGGAACTCCTTTCCCTCAGGCTCCAATTTTGTCCCTGCAGTTCTTTCAGACATGAACAATTCTGGGTCAGAGATTTTGACTGTGGGATGGCAACCCCATCCCTCCATTTGATACCATGTCTTTCTACTAGAGGTGTACTCTACAAGTTCCGTCTCCCCACTGTTGGGCATTTTATCTACGGTCCCTCCCTTTGAGTCCTGAGAGTGTCTCACCTCTCAGGTCTCTGGTAAATTCTGAGGGTCCCCCACCTCCTACCTCCCGAGGTTGCCTGTTGCCATTCTTTCTGCTGGCCCTCAGGGCTTCAGTACTGCCCCTACATAAATGATAATGGTCCCCTCTTCCCCTCCCTGTCCCCCGTTCCTGCCCAGGTCCCTCCCTCCTCTTCCTCCTATAATTGCTTTCTTCTCCCTCACAAGTGGGACTGAGACATCTTCACTTGGTCCCTTCAGCTTGTTAGCCTTCTTGAGTTCTTGTGAATGGTATCCTTGGTTTTCTGTACATTTTTGGCTAATATACACTTATTAGTGAGTACATACCATGCACATCCTTTTGGGTCTTCTTTTTCGGTGAGTAATTCTTTGTTAAGTGGATCTATAGGTCATGAATTCCTTTAACTGCTCATTGCTTGAGAAAGATTTTATATCATCTTCATTTCTGAATGACAACTTCACCAGTTAGGACATTCTTAGTGAAGGAGAGTTAGAGGACATAGGTAAACTAGGAAAGCAAAATCAGGCTTCCTGAGATAGTTGCTTCTTGTTCCCATAAAACATTGTGAGGAGAAATGTTAGGAAGCCATGGGAGCAGCTAACTAATTAGGACTGGCAGAGGAAAGGAGAAGAAACAGGGGACCTATAAAGCATCAAAACCAGCATCAGTTTAATGAACTTCCAGCCTTAGGCATCTCTCATTCAGAATATAGAACATTGTTCCTCTTCTTTCATCAATGACTTAGTTTTTCCTTCTCCAATTCTTTGTTCTTGTTATTTTTATTTTCTTCTGACTTTGGCCTTCTGTTTTTCTCTCTCCTCCAATACTTTGTTCATGCTAATAAACAAACTTGTCAATATCCTAGACAAACACTCTTGCCCATTATATTCAGTGGGGAATTTGGGAATCTAGAGGGAACTTTCCCCCTTTCAGTGCTTTGAAAGAATTTTACCAAGAAATACACTGATGATGAATGGTCTTATAGATGTTGTCATTATGTGATAAGTTTTCCCTTGCTGCATTCAAAATTCTATTATCTATAGCTCTCAGAATGGTCTAGTTTCTTTAAATATATATATTTGAGCTCAGTGATAGTCTTCATAACACATTCTTCAGTTGAAGTTACCATTTGCTTAATTTTTTGCAGTTTTAAATCATGAGTTGATATTCATACAATGTTCTTATTTTATTCTTTTGGGGGCATTATTTAGAAATATGTTCACTTACTGTTCACTGTTCTTTAAGTTATTAATTTTCAATTCTTTATCAAAATGTTCATGTATACCTCTGTTTCTGTATGGCTATTTGCAATTAGTTTCTTTTGACCTGTCATGCTTCTCTGATTATTCTTGATCATTTTAACTTTATCACATCCTGTAGTAATTTACAATTTATCCTCAACCCTTAGTCAGTCTGCTTTTCCAAAGATTATGCATGGATGGTTTTAGAGGTTCTGTGGACATGCTTATACGTGAAATGATTGAAGAGTTGGCCTTGGTACTTGGTACTCAGTTAGGGAGAATGACTTGAAGCCTGATCCTATAGTTGCCATGCTGGCCTGGAATGGAAACTTGGGACGAAAGGAAAATCAAGAACTTTAGGCCCTGTGAGCCAAGGGCCAACATGGTGCTGATATAGAACTTGAGGCTATTTCAATAATAAAATGGATGATGAGTATTTGGGAGTCTAAATGCTAATAAAACAGACCTGTGGCCTGAGTTTGTGGGTGTTGATATTAAACCTTGAACCACAAGAAAGATTGGGTTGGTGCCTGGGTTATTTAGCATCAGCCTCAGATCACAGGTATTTATTTAGCACACCAGGGTGCCAACAGCCTTGATCTATTGTGACTAGCCTAGAAATAGGACTTTCTGGAGGGCATCTTGCGCTGCAGTCCAGAGTGAATGTGCTCACATTCTTCTTTTTCTTCCAACACAGAGAATAGCTCTCTCCACAGTGAATTACAAGGGCTTAAAGAAGGAGTGTAGATAATGTGAAACTCTCCTTCCCATACTCGTTGATGGATCTTTTTAAAAGAAAACTCTATGTACCACTCAAGTGTCAATCCTTCACTTAAATTCATTAGTGCATAGAAAGGAATTTTTGAACATGAATACTTACTCAAATTAATGTTTCTGCTGCTACTTCACTGTTAAGCTAAAATCACTCCCCTTGGTTATATTATTAAATTACCACTGTGGTTGAACACTTTAAGTTGCCACTATTAAAGTACTTTTCCTCCTTTCTTGAATTCCCTCTTGATGTCCTTTGTCTATTTCTATTTAAGGTTTTACCAGCTGCTTTTTATTTACAAAAAGATTTATAGCTATATTATATATTTAACATGTGCTGTTTATTTTAATATGGATAAAATATAATGAAAATTCTAGTTTTAAGTCAGAAAACAATGAAATCAAGATACTGCCATATTTATTTACCATTATGTACTAATACTGTGAAAAACTGCTTCAAGAATCATTAATTTTATATCTATTTTCACATACTATGTGAACTTTAGAAAACTTCTCACCATGTTTAAAAGGAAGCTCATATTTTTTAAAATATACCAAGACTTTGTACAATAGTGGTATATTTTAACAGAAATATCAAGGTTTATATAAAACGAACAAGAAACTATAAATCCAATTGATTATGTATGCATATGTGTGTATGTACATGCATTTGTGTGTGTGTGCATGTGTATTACACAAAGGAGTTTTGTTTTTATGGACTAGTAATGCAGTATAATTATCAGTGTCCTTATACAAGTTTATTATTTTACTGATATGAACATGTTGCATTAGAATAATTTTGTAGTGTTTCTAGTTGTGTATACTTAACCTGAAATAGTTGAGAAAATTAGTTTTTTAATTTTTTTATTTTAATTTTATTTTCTATATTCTTTGTTTACATTCCAAAGGCTTTCCCCTTTCCCAGTTCCCCCACACCATACGTCCCATAAGTCCTCTCCCCCCCAACTATTCCCCAATCACCCCCTCCCCACCATTTCTCTGTTCTGGATCTACAAAACTAAATACAATCTTTTCAGGCCCAGGGTCCTCTCCTTTCTTCTTCTTGGGAATCATTTGACTTGCTAATTGTGCCTTGAGTATTTAGGGCTTCTGGGCTCATTAATATCCACTTATCAGTGATTGCATTTCATGTGTATTCTTTTGTGATTGGGTTAGCTCACTCAGGATGATATTTTCCAGGTCTAACCATTTACCTACAAATTGCATGAATTCATTATTTTTAATTGCTGAGTAGTATTCCATTGTATAAATATACCACATTTTCTGTATCCATTCCTCCTTTAAGGGATATCTAGGCTCCTTTCACCTTCTGGCTATTATAAACAAGGCTGCTATGAACATAGTGGAGCATGTGTCTTTTATGTACGCTGGGGAATCCTCTGGGTATATTCCCAGGAGTGGTATGCCAGGATCCTTGGGAAGTGACATGCCCAATTTTCTGAGGATCCGCCAAACTTATTTCCAGAGTGGTTTTACCATCTTGCAATCCCACCAACAGTGGAGGAGTGTTCCTCTTTCTCCACATCCTCTCCAGCACCTGTTGTCTCTTGAGTTTTTAATCTTAGCCATTCTGACTGGTGTGAGGTGGAATCTCAAGGTTGTTTTGATTTGCATTTCCCTGATAACTAATGATGTTGAACATCTCTTAAGGTGTTTCTTGGCCATTCGAATTTCTTCTGGTGAAAGTTCTTTGTTTAGCTCTGTACTCCATTTTTTGATAAGGTTATTTGGTTCTTTGGGGTCTAACTTCTTGAGTTCTTTGTATATATTGGATATTAGCCCTCTGTCAGATGTGGGTTTGGGGAAGATCTTTTCTGACTTTGTTGGTTGTTGTTTTGTCCTTCTGACCGTGTCCTTTGCCTTACAGAAACTTTATAATTTTATGAGGTCCCATTTGTCAATTCTTGATCTTAGAGCATAAGCTATTGGTGTTCTGTTCAGGAAGTTTCCCCCTGTGCCCATGTCCTCCAGGATCTTCCCCAATTTCTTTTCTAATAGTTTCAGTGTGTCTGGTTTTATGTGGAGGTCCTTGATCCACTTGGAGTTGATCTTAGTACAAGGAGATAAGAGTGGGTCGATTCACATTCTTCTGCATGTTGACCTCCAGTTGAACCAGCACCATTTGTTGAAAAGGCTATCTTTTTTCCACTGGATGGTTGTGGCTCCTTTATCAAAGATCAAGTGACCATAAGTCTGTGGGTTCATTTCTGGGTCTTCAATCCTATTCCATTGATCTACTTGCCTGTTGCTGTACCAATACCATGCAGTTTTTTAACACAATTGCTCTTGCAGACGATATGATAGTTTACTTATGGGACCCCAAAAATTCTACCAGAGAACTTCTACAGCTGATAAACAACTTCAGCAAAGTGGCTGGTTATAAAATCAACTCAAGAAAATCAGTAGCCTTCCTGTACTCAAAGGACAAGCAGGCTGAGAAAGAAGTTAGGGAAATAACACCCTTCACAATAGCCACAAACAACTTTAAAAAAATGTACCTTGGCGAAACTCTAACCAAACAAGTGAAAGATCTGTATGACAGGAACTTCAAGTCCTTGAAGAAAGAAATCGAAGACCTCAGAAGATGGAAAAATATTTCTTGTTCCTGGATTGGCAGGATCAATATAGTAAAAATGGCCATCTTGCCAAAAGCAATCTACAGATTCAATGCAATCCCCATCAAAATCCCAACTCAATTCTTCATAGATCTAGAAAGAGCAATTCTCAAATTCATCTGGAGCAACAAAAAACCCAGGATAGCTAAAACTATTCTCAACAATAAAAGGACTTCTGGGGGAATCAATATCCCTGACCTCAAGCAGTACTACAGAGAAAATTAGTTTTGAATAATCAGTCTGAGGCAAAGATCAGAGGATTTTCTCTCCATGCAAAAGCAGCTGGTTGTCACAAATTTTAGCCTATGGCATAGACCTCATTAGTCTAATATTTAAGCTAAATTACTTCTGTATTAAATGCCATCAATACAAGAGCAGATTCCTTTTGCACTGAAGAAGAGAAAAACATTGTGTCTTGGTAGGATGAAGCTATGATAGAAAACTAATGTGTATTAGTATCTAAGTTCTAGTGTCATCTTGGATAAAATGAAGAGACTGAATCAATTTTCCTCAGTATTTCCTTTCCAAAATAAGTGGTTAATTTTAGGTTACATTTACATTTACAGGAAATTTAAAACATTAATAGTTAGAATTCTCATACCTTTTCATCTGGCTCTTTCTGCTGTGAACACTCTCATGCAGACATGTGGTACACCTATGATACTAGTGCTAGTGATTCTGAGTCAAGGCAGTCACAGGTCAGAGGCAAGGTTAGGTTAGAATACATAGTGAGACCAAGGCAAGCCTGAGTTACACGGCACCTTAGCTACTTTTCTTTTCTTTTCTTTTCTTTTCTTTTCTTTTCTTTTCTTTTCTTTTCTTTTCTTTTCTTTCCTTTTCTTTTCTTTTCTTTTCTTTACTTTTCTTTTTTTATATTTTTTTATTTTCTATATTCTTTGTTTACATTCCGAAGGTTTTCCCCTTTCCCTGTTCCCCCCTCACCATATGTCCCATATGTCCTCTTCCACCCCACCCCCCCTATTCCCCAATCACCACCCCACAATTTCTTTGCTCTATATAACTGATAAAGCACTGTGACTGAGGCAACTTAGAAAAGAGTTTAATGGGACTTAAAGTTCCAGAGAATTAGAAGTTATGGTGCCAAGACATGGTAGCAGGTGGCTGGAACAGCAGTTGAGAGCGCACATCTCTATTCACAAGGAGGCAGAGAAGGCTAACTCAAAATGGTCTTTGTCTTTTGAAACCTCAAAGCCCATCCCCAGTTATACACCCTGGACATCTCTAATTTCTGAAAATATTTTTACTGAGAGAATCCAAAATCTACAATTTCCAAGCCCCAGTGATCACAAGGCCATAGAAAAGAAAAAGACTGGTTCTTAAAAATGATGGTAAGAGAAGATAAAAGAATGTCTATCTTCACTTGGAATTGAAACGTTGGGCAGAAGCTTGTTTTATAGTTATAAATCCACATAAAGATTACAGCTGAAGTTCTCTCCAAAGCCCAAGTCCTTCTATATTAAAATGAAAAAAAAAATAAAGTTTAAATTGATAACATGTACCTTTTATCTCAGCACTTGGATGATGGAGGGAGGAGAATCCCCTTTGACTTAATGTCAATCAGGTCTATGAACAGTAAAACACTTTCTTTAAAAGCAAACCATAGACTGACATGGTACAAGTTACTTAATCAGAAAAGCAATTCAAAGCATCAACTACTACCAAAGATAGGGAACATAAATCAATGAAGAGATTTTTACTTTAAAATATAAAAGAAAGGGACAAATCCATAAGAAGGAGAGAGAACTGCATAAGTCAGTGTGTTTAATAATCTCCATGGATAAACTTTTAGCTTAGATCTTTTTGGAAGAATGTGAATATTTTTCCCATATGTACTCGAACCCAAGGGGGGAGGGAAGGAAAGGACATGGGGAATCTAAAAGACATTCATCATTAATAGCATCATATACAGCAGTTCATGTCATAGTGAAAGGAAAACGTCATTGAGATAAAGATGAAGTAAAATGAGAAATGAATGGAAAATTTAGGCAATCAAAGTGCTAGTTCCTGATTAAATTGATATTTTTGCTTCATTATTTGGGAAATTAAAAATTGTCTATCATTATGGTACTATCCCTCCCAAATTCACAAAGCCAGTAACAGCAGACAAAAAATAAAATGAGTTCTAGAGAACACTTATTAGTGCTGTGACTAGAGAGATGAAAGCACTAAATAACCATGTCTGTCTGATAAGAGCTACACAGATGGGCCTGTTATGCAATTGCAAATCATATATTAAACCTGTGATAAGGTACCCAAATAGACATGTTATTTATAAATATTGCTGCAGCTTTGGATGGGAAAATATAAAATGCATGCTAAATGAAAACATTAAGATAATATAACATAGAACTGAGATATTAAAATGATTTATTTCTTTGATATAATCTTTTCTAGCCTGAGTATTGGATACAATGAGGACTATACCAAGCAGGAATAAAAGCAACCATACTGCAATAGAGAATAATTCAGTTCATTTAGGAGAGGAAAGAGGACAATTCAAAGCACATGGAATATCAAGAAAGGTGTCATTGTTTCTGTCTCACTGTCTCAGAATTAACTGGTACTTAATTTTATTATTTCATTAAAAAGCATTATAAAGTACTGTAAAATGCTTCAAGCTAAAATGATTTTCCTTTCTCTTAAAAAATAATGTAAAAAATAGTAATGCCCTTTCTTCCAAAATAAATACTACCCATACCTAGCACAACAAATGTTTATGATTACCAAAATATTTGAAAGGGATCTCAAAGCCATATTGGCTACACTGAAATTGCTTTGAAAATGGACACTTAAGTAGGTTTCATTTATTTTCATTATGTGGTAAGGCACAGATAATATTTTCAATAAAAAGGAATAGATACATAAAAAGGAATAGATACATAACTGTAGGAAAAGACGAACTTAAATGAAATTGCTGAGGCAAAATAAGACAGTCATAAATAAACACACATTAAGTCCCTTATTTAGTTCCTGAAAAATGTTTCATTGAAAACTAATAGTTTTCAATCCTACATATAATCTGGTTATTACCAGGATAAAACCAAGATGCGAGGGGTAATTTATCAAAGATTGTAGTTCACTCATACACCAATTTAATGTTTAGCATAATAAAAACGGGATTTGTTTTAAGATGGAGAGATAACCTGCTTTCTGTAATGTTTGTAGTTACTATATTTAACTCAAGTATTGTTTTCATTTACAATGGTATTCCAGATTGCAGAAGTAGTTAATGTCAATAATATCCACAAAAGCAATGGTCTGAAGAGACTGTTTGTCGTAGGAGTTAAGTTCAAAGCTTGCAGTCATCGGGATCACCATCTGGGTGATGGACTTGGTGTATTTTTCAGGATAGGAACTACCCAACATGTAAGTAGATCTGTAGCTCTGACAAGCTTTGGAAGTAAAGTACAAAAGCTGGAGGATTCCCTAGCCTGAAGGAACTAAGGCTTTGGCAATGTGAACAAAGACATGTAAGGGAACTGGTGAAGGGCAGAAAATGCTGACAAAACTAGAAAATAAATGAACCTGAGAAAATGTCACATACTTTTATTATGTGACATCAACCATGATGGTCAGACTTTATTGATGAGACAGACTTCAAATATTCTGAGCATAATTATTTAGGATAATTAGAAAATGATACCCGTGAAGATCTTGCAATTAGTAGATCAGTAGCTGTATGTGCAGTTAGAGCTCTTGCAGAGGACTTGACTTCCATTGTCAGCATCCTTGTCAGGTGGTTCACAATCACCTGTAACTCCAGGTCCAGGGGTCTACCATCCACTTCTGTTCTCCATGGGCACTGCACTCACAGGCACAGATACACAGACACACATACATACACCTAACTTTAGTAAATAAAATAAAGTAGTACCTATTGAGATACATTGAGATATTGCTTAGCCAACTCTATTATTGAAGTTTCATGGAGGCAGCATCCCTGTCATACGAAGAAAATAATCTTGCTGCGGACTTGCTCATCCTCTGACTCTCACCATCTTTCACTCCCTCTTCCACAGCATTCTCTGAACCTTAGATGCAGGAACTGTGTTGTGGATATATTAACTGAAGGTGGGGACTGTGTTGTTTACTCATCAGTTGATAGACCAATGTGGATAAGGAAATCTCATGGGTCGCCATTCCTAGACAAAGATATATATAGGCTACTGATAACTTCTAAGGGTAGAGGTAATTGATCTTCCCCAGAATTGAGGACTCTAAATTGGTTATCTAAAACCAAGCGACCAGTCCTGAAAATATGCACATATGAGCAATACTGAATAAGACCACTAAACTGTACTTATGTTTCATGACAATGTTGAAATATATTTATTTTTATAGCAATCTTTTTGTGCATTCACTTTTTATTTTTCTTTATTGAAAGATAAATTTCGTACAATATGTTCTTATCATGAGTTGCCCTTCCCCCAACACCTCCAAAATCCTCCCCACCTCCTTATCTGCCAACTCAATAAATAAACTTTATTTATTTCTTTAAAAAACAAATATGCAAACAAAAAAGACAAACTTTGAAAAAGCAAATAAACAAAAAAAACAGAAAAAAGAACACATATGACTCTGATCACACACACATACACACACACACACACACACACACACAGAGAGAGAGAGAGAGAGAGAGAGAGAGAGAGAGAGAACAGAGCCAACATATACAAGCAAAAGACCAATAAAAAACGCTTGAACAAAGCAATTTGAGACAAATTGTATAAAAAGTACTAAATATCAACCATAGTTGTTCATCTACTGTTAAGCATGGAACCTGCCCCAATGCATGGTCAATGCATCCAGTAAGACTCTTTTGGAGAAAACTAATATTTCTATGCTAATAAGTGTCAATTTAGGATCCTAAGTCCACTTCAGAATCTCAGTTCTAGGACCTACTCTGACTTGAACATGTGTAGGTCATGTGCATGCAGCCACAGTCTCTGTGGATTTCTATGAGTTAGTACTCTTGTGTCTGAAGGACATTATCTCTCTGGACTCATCCATCACCTCTTGTTCTTACAATCCTTTCTATTTTCTCTTAATAGCAACTTGATCCCTGACAGGGATGTAATAAACACATCCCACTTAGGACTGAGTGTTCCAAGGTCTCCCTTTCTCTGCACATGGTCAAGTTGTGGGTATCTGTGCTAGTTCCCATAAACTGCAAAAAGAAGCTTCTATGATGGAAATGCAAATCAAAGCAACCCTGAGATTTCACCTCACACCAGTCAGAATGGCTAAGATAAAAAAACTCAGCAGAAAACAGGTGCTGGCGAGGATGTGGAGAACGAGTAACACTCCTCCACTGTTGGTGGGATTGGAAGATGGTACAACCACTCTGGAAATCAGTCTGGTGGTTCCTCAGAAAACTGGGCATGATAATACCAGAGGACCCCACTATACCACTCCTGGGCATATACCCAGAGGATTCCCCAGCATGTAATAAGGATACATGATACACTATGTTCATTGCAGCCCTGTTTATAATAGCCAGAAGTTGGAAAGAACCCAGATGTCCCTCAACAGAGCAATGGATACAGAAAATGTGGTATATATACATAGTGGAGTACTAATCAGCCATTAAAAACAATGAATTCATGAAATTCTTAGACAAATGGATGGAACTGCAGAACATCATCCAAAGTGAGGTAACCCAATCACAAAAGAACACCCATGGTATGCACTCACTGATAAGTGGATATTAGCCTAGAAGCTTGGAATACCCAAGACACAATTCACATATCAAATAAATCCCAAGAAGAAGGAAGGAGAGGCCCCTGGTCATAGAAAAGCTCAGTTGCAGCAGTGTAGGGGAATACCAGGACAGGGAAGAGGGAAGGGGTAGATTGGACAACAGGGGGAGGAAAGAGGGCTTATGGGACTTTCAGGGAGGGGGGATCCAGGAAAGGGGAAATAATCTGAAATGTAAATAAAGAATATATCAAATAAAAAATATCTTTTAAAAAAAAGCTTCTCTGATGATGGTTGAGTAAGGCATTGACTTGAGTACCAACCAGATTCTGGCACTAGGAGTTCCTGGTAGAAAGTTTCTAGGTATCAACAAGTGACACAAAAGGATGGAGATGTGCTAAAAGAGGATGAGAGAATCCATGGGACAAGTTGTGTTTATATTTTATTTGTGTATTTGTGTATTTGTGTAAATGGCCCTAATTATTAAAGAAAAATTGTGCATAAATTTAGAAGGGAACATGGAGGAATGTGAGAGAATTTGGAGACAGGACAAGGATAGGAAAATTATATACATTCAATGCATACATAAAAATGTTTTAATTAACTTACTATTTTTTTAAAATGAAACATCTGTTTTAGACAAAATAAAAACTACAAAAAGGGATCAAATAAAACGGTGCTTGGTATCCATTCAACTTCATAAAGGTATTACTTATCACCTAAATATGTTCTTACTTAAAATATATGAATATACATCATTGCAAAGAGATTGCAACAAAAGTTTAAAATATTAAAGTATTCTTTGGCTTTCTTTAGCTCCTATTCTAAAAAACCATAATTTAATGTTTCTTGTTTCAATAAGTTTTGGTGAATTTGCCTATGTAGAGATACATGCTATCTATTTAAGCAGAATCACAGAATATACATTGTTCTGTCACATTTGCCATATAAATCTTGCCATGTCAGCACATAAAGGTCATTCCATGATTCGTTCATACACATTTGATACCTAGATCCTTGAGTAAAGATTTGTTTATTTCTAAGATACAGTGGCACCTCCCATGAAGTCAGTAAAGGTACACTATGAAAGGAAGTACAAAATGTGTTTTTTATAAACCAGGAAAATTGCATATTCTCTCCTTTTGAATCTTTCCCTTGCTATGTTTTTCTGGATCTCTCTCCACATCACTGCATCTCTCTGTGTGACTCTCTCTCTCTCTCTCTCTCTCTCTCTCTCTCTCTCTCTCTCTCCCTCTCTCTCCATTTTTCTCCCCTCTCTTCCTCCTTTGCTTGTTTCCTCCCTCCCTTCTTTCTTTTCGCTCACACTCTTTGTTTTCCTCCCTCCCTCTCTGAATAATTATAGGCTCACATAAAAGGCAAAAATGTATTCTTCTAATGTTAGAAATTTGCATAAGCATAATAAATCACTAATACTTGGAAATTAACAATGGTATTATGCTATTAGCTGTGATGCTATTAGCTGAGTTTGCAGTTTAATAGATGTACCTTCAGTTTTTCCACAGTCCTTCTTCCTATTTCAATGTCTTATCTAGGATCCAACATTGCAAGACAATAATGTCTTGTCTCTTTAGTTTCTTCCACTCTAAGATTCATAGTATAAATCCCCTTAATGACTTGACATTTCTCTTTGCAAGAACTTTACATTTATTTTTAACTAAAATAAAAGCATAAAATTTGACTGAGGAAATGTATCTAAAGGTACTTGTTGAACAAGTAAAAAATTGGATTCCAAGTTTCCACATTAAAAAGCTTATCACTGCCATATGTGCCTGTAACACGAGTGCAGGATATTGGAAGACAAAATGGGAAGTACTGCTGAAACTTATTAGCCAGCCAGACTAGGCAAAAACTAGCAAACTCCAGATTCTGTGAATCTGCCTCTTGAGAATAAGGTGGAGACAAATAGAACAGGATACCCATGTCTTCCCTCTGACTCTTGTTTCTGTGCACATTGGAAAGTATACTCATGTATATACATGCACATAAATGCATATACTTAACACATGCATACACATATATATCACAAAAACCCAAAAATTGTTAGACAACAAGCAATGTGCATATTATACATATAGTGCTTATTATATGTAATAAAAATATATAATTATTATACACTATACAAAAATATATAGTGATACTTAAATTTGGGTTGCAAAGGATTCTAAAATATGAGCACATCACACTTTGGCAAAAATAGCTTTGCTGGTTCTAATTTTTATGTATTTAAAAAGTCAGTATGAAATTGCACATAATATATGTGTCTTATACACGAGTACATGTATAGTTTATATGAAGGTATCCTGTTTGGGCTGACAATGCTTACCAAGAGCTATAAACTGAAAGCTCCAGGACTAGAAATGAGAAATCCCTTTTAAAAAGATAATTTTATTTATTTACATTCCAGCTGTTGCCCACCCACCCCCAGCCCTCCTCCCTCAGACTAAAGGAGTGGGAGAAAGTTTTCCAAGCAAATGGTCCCAAGAAACAAGCTGAAGTTGCCATTTTAATATCCAATAAAATAGAGTTTCACCCAAGAGTTATCAAGTATGATGAGGACACTTCATAGCCATCAAAGGAAAAGTCTACCAAGAAGAAGTCTCAATTCTGAACATCCATGCTCCAAATGAAAGGTCTCCCACATTTGTAAAGGAAACTTTACTAAAGCTCAAAACACACATTGAGCATCACACAATAATAGTGAGAGACTTCAACACCCCACTCTCACCAATAGACAGGTCATTGAAACAGTCACTAAACAGTGAAACAAACAGAAGTTATGAACCAAACAGATATTTACAGAACATTTCACCCCAAAACAAGAAACTATAACTTCTTTTCAGCACATAATGGAATCTTCTCCAAAACTGACCATATAATCAGACATAAAACAAGCCTCAACTAATATAAGAAGTTTAAAATAATCCTATCCATTCTATCAGATCACCCCATAGTAAGACTTGACTTCAAAAACAACAGAAACAAAAGAAAGCCCACATACTCAGGAATCTAAACAACTCTCTGCTCGCAGATAACTTGGTAAATGAAGAAATAATGAAATCAAAGACTATAGAATTCAATGAAAATGAAGACACAACATACCCAACTTATGGGACACTATGAAACTGGGGTTAAGAGGAACATTCATAACACAAAGTGCTTCCATTAAGAAACTGGAGAGACAATGATGTCTGACAAGAAGAAAGGAGTGGACACTGGTGCTGGAAAGGATCAAAGCATCAGATTAGGGAATACCAGAACAGGGAAGTGGGAAGGGGTGGATGGGGGAACAGGGGGAGGGAAAAGGGCATGTGGGACCTTTGGGGACGGGTAACCAGAAAAAGGGAAATGAAATGTAAATATAGAATATATCCAATAAAAATTAAAAAAAAAAGAAATTGGAGAGATCCCAAACAAACAACTTAACAGCACACCTAAAAGGCCTAGAACAGAAAGAAGCAAATACACCCAAGAGGAGTAGACCTCAGGAAATAGTCAAGGCTGAAATCAACCAGTTAGAAACAAAAATAACTATACAAAAATCAACAAATGTGAGATCTGGTTTTTTGAGAAAATCAAAAAGATAGATAAACTCTTAGCCAAACTAAAGGGCCTAGAGAAATCCCTTTTTAAGTGTATTAGTGAGGGTTTCTATTCTTACACAAAACATAATGACCAAGAAGCAAGTTGGGGAGGAAAGGGTTTATTGAGCTTAAACTTCCACAGGGTTGTTCATCTCCAAAGGAAGTCAGGACTGGAACTCAAGCAGGTCAGGAAGCAGGAGCTGATGCAGAGGCCATAGAGGGATGTTTCTTACTGGCTTGCTTCCCCTGGCTGGCTCTGCTTGCTTTCTTATAGAACCCAAGACTACCAGCCCAGGGATGGCACCACCCACAAGGGGCCCTTCCCCTCTTGATCACTAATTGAGAAAATGCCTTACAGCTGGATCTCATGGAGGCCTTTCCTCAACTGAAGCTCCTTTTTTGACTGTGGTAACTCCAGTTTGTGTCAAGTTGACACAGAAAACAAGGCAATACATTGAGTTAAGGGATAAGGTAGTCCAACAGACTCCCAAAACAATATAGGCTATGCTCTTGTGTGGGGTGCCTACCAGAGGCTAAATGTATGTCCCTGATGCTGAAGACATCAAGTGCTTCAGACACAGGATCTGACCTGAATGATTCTCCCCTGAGTACTAGATTTAATAGTACCAGAAGGTAACACACAAGATTCCAAGGGAAAGAACAAAAATATGAACCACAAAATGACCTATATAGCAATATATTCCTAAGGATACAGAAATGGCACTCATGTATTGGCTTACAGCCTGCTCAACATGGGAAAAACCATGCCTGGTACTGGAACCCTAGCCAACTATTTGTGGCTACTGAGGTCATGGATCTTAGAAGAGAACCTACTACCACCAATTTACAAAAACAGCAGAATTGTAAAGTGCTTCTAAATGCTTATCCTTATACCCACAGTTAAGTGCAACTCTAAACCCTAGGTAGAGAAACATCTCTTTGCAACAGAAAAAAATCATCAGAGGAAACTACAATTATTTAAACTGCAGAAAACAATTTATTGTGGAGTTCCTAGCCCTGGCTAATACACCTTAACACAGGTCCTACACCTAAGACTCAGAGAACTTCACAGAAAATTGGGTAAAAAGATGCTAAGAACCAGTAGAGTAAGAGATCTGTCACAAGATTTCTTTCCTGGAATTAACAGGGAAGCTTCACCTATGATACTTCAATAATATGGCTTGCCTAAAGAAGACAATAGAAACAGACAATACTAACAGACATGCTAACATCAATAAGGAAAAGTTTCAGAAGTTCCAATCCCTAGACAAACAACTACAGGCAACTAAGAAATTCTGAGAGTTAGAGAAATATGAACCCCACCTAATAGGTTATTCAATACTAACCAGTTAGCACTGAAATAATACACATGCAAGTAAAACTAAAGAGACTTGAGTATAGGGCTAGAGAGATGGTTCAGTGGTTAAGAACATTGACTGCTCTTCCTAGAGGTGCTGACTTTAATTCCCACATGGCATCGCAAAAACTTCTGTGATAGGATCCGATGCCCTCTTCTGGTGTGTCTGAAGTCAGCAAGTGTACTCAAGTATATAAAATAAATATTTAAAAGAGAGGGAGAGAGACTTAGCTTGATATATCTATATCATCTATCTATCTATCTATCTATCTATCTATCTATCTATCATCTATCTAGATGAACTTGTAAGCTGCTCCTTGTTTTATAGTAGAATATTGTCTGGCTTCATCTTATGAACAAGCAGAGGTGCCACGGTCTCCAGAGTGTGTCAGTCCTGCCATGTTCAGAAGATATTTTTTCATTCTCAGCCACACTGACCTCTGACTCTGACTGAGCCTTGAGATTTGAGGAAATATAGGTTTCCATGTTGGGCCTGGTGACCCTTAAAACCTTTACCCCACTCCTTCACTCTTGGCCATATATTGCCATTCCGGTCTTTATTGTATTTCAAAAGTAGTGGATAATGGAATACAGGGTAACAACTGAGTGATGAGCTTAGAACCAGGGACAGAAAAATGATGATACCAAGATTGTTACCCATTGAGGCAAATATGTTGGCAGATATTTTCAAACTACTCAGTGCTATAGTTCTAATGAAAACATATCTTTATGAACTATTATAGGTAGTAGAAGTTATCACTGTTCAGTAGAAATATAATGTGAACTGCATATGTGATTTAAGATTCTATGGTGTCCTTATTTAAAACACAAAATAAGTAAGTAAAATAAATTTCAATAAAATTTCATCAAAAATAGTCATAATAATATATGTAATTAATATATGATTATTAATGTAATGTTACATATTCCCTCTTTCACATTGCCCTTGATCAAGTCTAGGCAAATTTTAAGTGCTCAGTAAATGCATGCATCAAGTGGCTATCCTATTGGCAAACACAGTCCTAACATATGCAGCTTGCCTTTCTCACATTTATTTCTAAAACATTTCTGAAGTCTGAATATTGTAACTGAATGTATGTTTCTTGAAGGGGAGTAAAATAAGGGAGCATTGTTAGTTATGTTACTAGATACCAACAGGCTCATTTAAAGGAAACAAAATTCAACTTCCTATCAGACATTGCAAAGGTATATATGTAGTAACGATGCATTCTATAGAAATATGCAAGAGGGATTTCTGCATCTGGAGTCAGCCTCCTTGAGACTCAAAACCGCAGGAATGTTTCAACTTAGATATATGACAGGTAATCTGAAGAGCTTAGGCCTATGTTTGGCTGGACTGTGTTTGGCAACAGGAAATAGCATGATATTCCAATTGTAAACTTAACTTCGTAATGAGCTTGTGATTTCAGGGCATAGCTCTTTACAATTGGATCAAAGAGGTCTAATAATCACAAATTGTATAGTGCTGAGCAGCAGAGAACATTTGTTAAAGGACCATTAGGAACTGTCATTCTTAATCTGCTGAAAAGACATTACTCTAGGATGATCTGAATTGGCATACACATTCCGTCTAGTCATTGGATTTCAGTAAAATACAAAGTAGTAACCCACCGAGAGTTGTATAGTCTGCCTCTTCACTGAGTATGTATATTTGTGCATACTTCATTAAGAGAGAAAACTTTAATCTTGCTTTGAATCAAGTATTATATTTATGTCTACTTTAACTCATTTGGAGAAATTTAATTGTATCAGTTTCTGTCCACTTCTTTATTGATGACCAGCTGAGAAGTGGGTTAGACCACTGAGATAGCAGCATTATGGGACTAGTGATAGCGGGCATGACTTTTTCTACCACTCGTCCTGACTGGCCTCACATTGAGCTATTTAATGCTCCTCACAGATGCCACGTAATCCTTCAGAGAATTTGGTATCTGTACTCTATCTGAAAAGGTTGAGAGTGGTTCTCAACCTTCTTAATGCTATGATCCTTTAATCCAATTCCTCATGTTGTGGTGACCCCCAATGATAAAATTATTTTGTTGGTACTTCAAAACTGTCATTTTGCAACTGTTATGAATCATCATGTAACTATCCCAAAGGGGTCATGACACACAGGTTGAGAAACTCTGCTCTAGATATTAATGATGCTATTGCATAACCTATTCTATATTATCAAATGCCACCTCCTCTGAGAGGCACTTCCTGACTGCCCTGTATTAGTTGCTTTCCTTGTTGCTATGATAAAACCCAACTGGCAAAAACAACATCTGACAGAAAATGTTGACTCTGTTAGAAGATATATTCCATCATAAAAGAGAAAGTATAGTTAATAGAAGTGGGAAGCCACCACTCACCTTGGATCTGCAGTATGGAAACAAAGCAAGATGATTAGGTTCTCACCTTTCATTCTTTTTTCAAATTCAGAGCAGGACTCCAGCACTTATAATGATGTCAGCCACAGTTAAATTAGGTCTTCTTGTCTCAATTAACTTAATCTAGATAATCCTTTCAAGTATACCTAGAGGCTAATTTTAGAAGGTAATTCCTCACAGTCATTAACAGAGGCGATTCCAGATCTTGTAATATTGACAATATTAACTATCTGCACCTATACCTATATTTTTCCTCTTAGAACTTATAATTCCCTAAAAATATCTCATTTGTGCTTCTTTTATCCATAAAAATTCTATTTTATAATTTGTATTATACCACATATTTTCTTGGTCTATCTTAATCCATCACCATTTTCTGGACAGCTCTGAACACTAAAATAAAGAACTTCCTTGCACAAAATATTCAATTAGCATATGACCATAACTTAAAATTGCTGTTTAGTCATTGTCTTAGTTCAATATAGTTAATTCAGATGACAATACTTGGGTTTAAGAGAGTCAAAAGGATTTGATTTATCTTCTTTCCAAAGATGTCAGCCAATACACGTCAATTAGGCTGCATGGATTGCTTATGTCTAAAATCCATTTTAGGTATGTATGCATGTGTGTTTGTCTGTGTGTGTTTGTGCACATGTGTGTGCACATGTGTGTGTATGTGTGTATGTGTGTGTATGCCCATGTGTACACACACACTAAGGCCTGGAATCAATCAATATATACAAAAATGCAATCATTCTATTTCTCAGTGTAGGTTATATAATATAATAATTTCTAGTTTCTTCTATTTTATGCCTGTATCTCCAATATTTCTCAGTGTGCTTGGCACATATTTTGAAAATATTTCCCAAATCAAAAGATAATCCCTACATGTAAACTACTGCCAAATCATTCTAGTGGTACGTTGACATATCTCACAAATTAACATACTTTCATTGATTGCCTTTGTATGGGCAAACTATAATTGTTTCTAATAAAATTCCAGAGTTCTTTTAGTGGTCGCAGTCTTCCTGCACATAAATGCACTGTTTGTATTCCTTTCAAAACTCACCATATGGAAATTCAATTTGGAAGAGAAGAAGGTCAGTCACCTTGCCTTGGTACCCTTGATCTGTAGCAAGTAATTAACTTTCATTTTATAGTCACACAAATATATATTCTAAACAGTTTGCTCCCTAGGCAACATATAATATACTTAAAGAATTATAAAGCTTCATTGGTGCTACAGAATGTTCTACTACTAATGTGTTCTTACCTCTGTATCAGCCTTGATTAGTTTGAAGCAACCTTTCTTCTGACAGTGAAAGATAAATCCTCCTCTTGCATATTTTAAAATGACAGTCTCTCCACACATATTTTTCTCATTTTTGCATGCCCTCAGGAAACTGTTTGAACTTAAATAAAGTATATGAAATAGCTCTCTTGGTCTTCAAAATGACACTCATTATGCCTTCTGTTATAAATGGTCAATCTAATTTCACAAAAATAATTGAACCAAGGAAATGAAATGCATTTCAATATGATTTGTAATATCAATAATTTAAAAATTATTTGGGAAACCATAATATAGCAAACTTTCTAACATAGTGATAAACATCTAAATACCTGAATTGAGACAATAATAGTAACCAAACTTCATGTCCTTTGGCCAAGAAATCTCAGCAATGGCAAATAATATAGATTTATCAATCAGACATATATTCCTCAAAACCTTTATCCTCTAGTGCCAATTGTCTCCATTAATTGAAAAAAATTATCAAGCAGTTCTGGCTTTGATCCAAAGAAAAGGGAAAAAACCAATTAAATGCTTTAAAGTTTTAAACATAACTTAGAAAGTATATGTTAGAAATCTCTTTAGCTCCAACTAAAAGTAGGTAAATGATTTTTAAATGGACTCTCTGGCTAGTGTCTCGGTTTTAGTCACCCACTCACATGATATATATGAGTGATAGAAGTACACATTAAATTCCTCCAGTTTCCCTAATACAAAGAAAAACATGACATGGTTTATAGACTGGTGAAGTAGAAATGTAAGGTTTCTTTGAAAAATCAGTTGGATGGTGTTTTGCTAGGGAAAATACATGAACAGGTGTGAAAGGCTTGGGCAGAGACATGTGAAGGAATGTTTTGGTGAAGCAGACACAGGAGAGAGGATGTTCTGCTAAGGCAAGCATGTGAAAGGACGTGAAGAATGATTCCTTGCTAACAGCATGCATGTATTCATCCACCTTACATTGCGCAGTTGAGCTACATAGAAACTCTCTAAAAAACTTCTGGTGGTGTACTGCAGTTTCTTGCTGCTTCTGAGGACTCAAGATGATTGAATGCATATGTTGAGGTAAGAACCATGCTAAAGCAAGGCACATGGAGGACACATGGTATTTGTAGGGTATGCACAGGACTCCATGAAATGACTGAGACAGAGCTTGGCTCGCTGGTACAGCTAGCTGTGCAATGCTTGTGGGTCTCTTGTCTTCTCTGATCTTCACTTCCCTGAGAGAGACACAGCTGAGAACTTCTTCCTGGTCCCTCCTGCTGACTCCAGCCAAGGCTGAGGCCTGGCTGTCTCTGCTAGGTAGTCCCACCGCTGCTGATTCGTGTTTGCTATCCTGACTCTACAGAACTGAACAGCTAATGTATCCTTGAAGTGTTTGTGAGTGTATCAAGCTACCACTGCTAACCTGTGAACTGAACTGCTGACTTCCAGATAACACAGATAGGAATTGCTCCAAAGAACCTTTCTAAACATGCTCACTTCCCCTGCATCCTTTCTTTTTCAGTACCTCTGGTAGACTACAAAGGAGATTAAAGTGTTTAAGAACGATCATTTAAAAATAATTTTTGAAAAATTAAAAGTTAAAGACAGGTTTACTTTTTTTTCTTTTTTTGCCTTTTGGTGGAGTTTGAGAAAACAGAAAACAGGCCATATCCAATTTCTGCCTTGGGCACTATTCTGACATTCTCTCCAGTGGCTTCATAACTTCAATTGTTGACTCTGTGCATACATGTTTTTACAATTTCATTTTAGATACAATATTCTTTCCTAACTTCAAACCTCTTGTACTAAGCATTATTATCTTGATGCTGCATCAGTCCCTGGAACACTGTTTCTTTAGGGATGAATTATTTCATTTCTTTCATCCTGCCTCAAACCATCTTTTCAACTAGTCATCAATAAAATACAGATGCAGCTACAATCACTTGTAAGCTAAGTGAAGAATCCCCTAAATATTTTAGTGGATCCACCATTCTTTCAGTTATTGTGGCTGTAAATCATAACCATTAAAAAATAATTTTCCATTAATTAAATGGACAAATAGATCTCTTAGTATCCCTATATACATGCATGATATTTCTAGGAGACACAATATCACAACAAACTCCCAGATCCTCTGGCCCTTACAATCTTTTTGTTTACTCTTCCACAGTGTTCCCTGAGCCTTAAGTACAACTGTTGTTACTAAATTTACAAGTTCTTGTTAAGGAACCTCTATTGAGGTTTCTTGCTGTAAATATTTGACTCTTATGAAACCACCTTAATTGAGAAACTATTTCTGTTTCTGTTTTGTTTTGTTTTGTTTTGTTTTTTTGAGACAAGGTTTCTCTGTGTAGCCCTGGCTGTCCTGGAACTAACTCTGTAGACCAGGCTGGCCTTGAACTCAGAAATCTGCCTGCCTCTGCCTCCCAAATGCTGGGATTAAAGGCGTGCACCACCACACCCTGCTGAGAAACTATTTCTAATCTACATTATGGAAATCCACTCCAATTTGTGTTCTTGATACATATTTTGCATTTCCCACTCGTTTTGCACTATTATATTTAGCTTTAATACTATATTAAATAATAACATATTTTGATATTATTCACTTGCCTTAAAACATCCAATAATGCCATTTGCTATCAAATTTAATTCCCTAAAGAAAACTGAATTTCTTTGTAGAAAAATAAGTATTTTTCTGTTTCTTAATAAATTAAACACAAATATCTAAGGGTGGCACCTACAGTTTTCTAAAATATATCCTCAAAGCTACCATTCCGGCTTCACCACCATTATCTACCATGCTAAGCTCCAATGAACTCAAACAATTTTATTTGCTTCAAACCCATTCTGTATATTGCAAAGCAATACTTTTTTCATCATTCCCCATCCTTGCCAATCTCTGTCATGCTTCAAAGCACGACATAAATATAAACGTCTATCTCTAATAGTAATTCCTCTGTAAAGTCACTCTTTATCAATCTAGCCAAATTTAACTTATTTTTAATCCACTTATTTTAAAATAGAAAATGTAGAAATCATTAAGAGGAAAATTAAAATCATCCATAAGCTCCCAAACCATTAACATGTTGCTACCAACATATTCTTCCTCTAAGTATGAATACATGCATACAGAGTTACACACATTCACATAATTCAGATTATATAATTTATACTTTTGGGAACTGTGGTAATTTCATTTGATGCTTCATGAATATTTCCCAGGTAATTGTTTAACATCCTTAATATGATTTTAATAACTATATAATTTTGCCTTATTAATATATCACCAGGTATTCACACACCAATTATGTGGATCATAACTTTGGAATATTATTATCAGATACTGTCATAAACAATAGAAACTAAATTTTTGAAACAAATAAGTCAAAAACTTAGTTTTGTTATGTCTATGTTTGGTTTTGCTTTTATTAATAATGTCACATTACCTTGCATAATATGTGATCATATTCCTGCATAATGATTATACAAAGTATTTCTTAGTCTTCTGATAGAAAATTAAACCTATATTATGTCCATTCTTCTACATAATTTTATGACTATCTTATATTTGTAATACTACCAAACCCTACCCTAAAAGAGATCTATATTTTAATACCTGTAGCAGTTATTAAGCTCTTATGTTTACTAGGCAGACAGTAAATATTTGTCAAATTGGATTATCAGAGTCATATGGAAATTCTCCCCTGTGGATACTTTTCTATCCATGTGGAGAGCTCTTGATGCCACTTCAAGGATATTGGCAAGAATATTTACATTGGGCTAGGACAAGAAAGTAGGCTCAGGCAAGAATTTTGACATTGGGCTAGGGCAAGGACAAGGCTCACGATGAATACAGCTGAGGAATATGTTCCTTGTATCTTGATCATCTTGATAAATTCTTTGGTGCAATGACCATGGGATTTCGTTTATTGACTTGTTTGTTCCTTGACTATTTTGTTTATGCTTTATTTTATCCTTGACCTAGAACTAACCCTACTCTTTGTATGTACCTAGAATGATATAAAAGCAGACTGGGAAAAATTAAACTTGCTTTAGCACTTGCTGGAGTCATACTATAGTATTATTTATTTGTCTTTTCTTTCTTTAATCACTCATTCCCTCCCTGTTGACTGAGTGGGCTTGCTTCTATCCACATAATGATGCAGTGACTTCTGTATATAAACTAGAGTTACATGAATAGGGAAAATGGAAACAGACATGAGCACAGCCCTAAGGAGCTGAGAGCAATCCCATTGTAATGGGTTAACTAATCCTCCAATTTCTAAAACTCTGTAAATATAGATATAAAACTCATAGTTCATTGGCTTAATTAAAAGACCTCCTAAAGACCTTAATTAAATGACTATGACATTTTCAGGTGCAAGAGGAGAGCTGGTTTAGCGGTCAGAATGAGTTAATATACGCTTGTTTTCTTACAGCAGTACACTTGTTTGGCCTGACGTGGCAGTTGCAACCAGTTGGACAGATCTATGCGAATGGAATTAGCAATGGGAACCCAGGGACCGAGTCCATGGATACTACTTACTCTCCCATTGGAGGAAAAGTTTCTGACAAATCAGAGAAAAAAGGTACAGTGACCAGAATGATTGATGAATACTTAATTAAATTTTCCTAATTAAGTTATTAGGGCCATATTTGGGAGGGCTCCACTTAACATTAAATTTCCTTATCACTTGAAAGAACTACCCTACGTGAACAGAATAAGTCCATGTCTTGTGAAAGCAAATTTTCTTTGTCTCCAGTGCTTTTGAGTATAAACCAATTAAAGTTTTCAAATATGTTGCCAATTTTGAAGATAAATAAATATTTATAGAGTAAAACTTTCGATACAATAAAAATTTCATTTCACATATAACTACCCTGAAGCAATGTGGGATTTTGATTAAGTTCCCTTATGTCCTAGGCCAGCATTTATTTATAGATAACATTTTATAAAGGGTATATAGGAATTCCTTCTGTTTATAAGTAAAGGCAGTTTAGGGCTCATGTAAATGTGAATGTTTATAACAAAATGGGAAAACATGAATTATTTTCTCGTTGTTAAACATGAATTTTCCTTGTTGAAAGAACATTACTTCAAGTCTTCAATTGTTTAAATTAACCAAAATGAGCATAAACTAGAAGCCTTATTTATAATAAACGCCACAATGCTAGCACTCTTAAAATCTAACTTACAATAAATGATTTTAGTCTTAATAACCAAATAAAAATAAGTAGAACCTTGTGTTATGATTTTTCTTGAAATAGGCTTAAGGAAAAAGCTATGAGTGTCATATAAAACCTTAGTCTGTCTGTTTTTAAAGTAAAAATTGAGAACAAAACTATCCTGTTTTCGTTTTGGTTTTTGGTTTGGTTTGTTTTTAAAACAAGGCTTCCTCGAACTAGCTCTGTAGACCAAGCTAGCCTAGAACTAATAAATCCACCTTCCTCTGCCTTCTCAGTGTTGGGATTTAAAGGTGTGAGGCAGCTTTCCTGGCTCTACCCTCTATTTCTTTGAGATAAAATTAAACAAATAACTGAATGAATGAAGTAAATGTTATCCTTAAGAAACACTTTTATAGAGGTGCTAAATTTTATTTTGCTTCATTACTTCTAAATACAGAATCAGTTATTCCCCCCACCCCCATTTGAATTATTAGTCTTAGGCTGAGTGTTGCAGTGTTTTTTGTTTTTGTTGTTGTTGTTTGTTTGTTTGTTTGTTTTTTGTTTTGGGTTTCTTTCTTTCTTTCTTTCTTTTTTTTTTTCCGTCTGCTT
The DNA here is from genome assembly GCA_964023405.1 of Apodemus agrarius. Classification (NCBI taxonomy): domain Eukaryota; kingdom Metazoa; phylum Chordata; class Mammalia; order Rodentia; family Muridae; genus Apodemus; species Apodemus agrarius. The sequence continues at coordinate 119,264,181 of OZ030010.1, read as the reverse complement.
TTGGAAAGATAGCTTTATTTTGCCCCATGATTTAGTAAAAGTGAATATTTAAGGTTCAAAAAAGATGAGACTTTTGTTCAAATCTTCAATTCACAGTGCACTTTGATTTGCATCTCATTTCAGAATACTTAATTCTAGCCAGGACTGACCTTTTCCAGAAGTTTCACTGTTAATGCTATAAGGAGGCGGGGCTGAAGGAAAGGGTCAGAAGTGAACAAGGAAAGGACCAGACTAAGCTCAGTCTTTTCTTCTTTATCTCTTTTATCTACTTTCCCTTTCTTCTTTCTTCTTTTTTCTTTCTTATTTGATTCCTTCACATCTAAAGACATAAAAGCCACCATCTGGTATTATCTTTCTAGGGACTTTCTTGTCATTCATGGTGAAAATCAAAAATACCTGTTTAAAGAAAATGGAAAATGCAGGACAGCAAAAGATGATCACATAGTTGTCGTAAGATTATATTCAACTTTGCATTTGAATTCAAATGTCTCATAATTTTTTTCCCAGAAACTAGGTTGAAAATAGAATCTAAAGCATTAAGTAATTCTATGTTCCAGACACTTTACCTGGATTACATCATGGATGCAACAATATGCTTACCATTTTCAAGGGGAAAACAAAGGCAAAGAGAGAATAAGTGATTTGCTCATGCTCAAAAATCTAGAAACTACTTGACTAACCCCAGACCCTAGTCTCTTAACTATTTTTTACAGTATCTTACTGTGTAGCTTTGACACAGTTAGATGCTGCAGAAAAAAAAAATTCCTCTCGAAATTAACCCAATGAAAATTGTTTTATATTTCTGTTGAATTATAAAACAAACATGGAAAACTATTTCAATTTAATAATTGATGTTTTAAAAACTCATTGTATGTGACCCCTTGTAGGTCAACCACACATTCCAGGGCTTGCCCCACTCCTAAAGGTATAGGTCAGCATACATTAGACTAGATAAAAAGAAAATTCAAAGTTGTATTTGTAGGAAAATGAGGGTGTGTAGGATACATAGAAAGAGGAGGCAGAAGGCAAATGAGTGTGATCAAAATGTATTAAATTTTTAAAGAGTTACAAAGTATTACTTTAAGAGAAACATAATTATGTATCCACATACCATAAAAGCGTAAGTGAGGCTATTTAAGGAGAAAAAACAGAGCAGCAAAATCAAGGAATAGAAGGTGGAATGAAGAAAGATAAATTAGAGTGAAGATCTATGATATACACAAATATGCAAACATATGCATATTTATACAATGAAGCTATTAAAAACAATAATTTCATGAAAATCTTAGGCAAATGGATGGAACTAGAAAATATCATATTGAGTGAGATAACCCAATCACAAAAGAACACACATGGTATGCATTCATTAATAAGTGGATATTAGCCCAAAAGCTTAGAATAAACAAAATACAATTCATAAACCACATGAAGCTCAAGAAGAAGACCAAAGTGTACTTGCTTTGGTTTTTCTGAGAAAGGGAAGAAAATACTCACAGGAGCAGTTATGGAGATAAAGTGTAGAGCAGAGACTGTAGGAAAGGCCATCCAGAGACTGTCCTACCTGGGGATTCATCCTATAAACAGTCACCAAAACCAGACACTATTATGGATGCCAAGAAATGTTTGTCAAAAGGAGCCTGATAGGGCTGTCTTGTGAGATGCCTTACAAATACAGAGTTGGAAGCTGGCAGCCAACCATTGCACTGAAAATGGGGTCCCCAATGGAGGAGTTGGAGAAAGGACTGGGAGAGCTGAAGGAACTTGCAACCTCCTAGGAAGAACAGCAATATCAACCAACCAGACCCCCAGAGTTCCCAGGGACTACGCCATCAACCAAGGGATACACATGGCTCCAGCTCTACTTGTAGCAGAGGAAAGCCTTGTCAGACATCAATTGGAGGAGAGGTCATTGGTCCTATGGAGGCTTGATAGATGCCCCAGCATAGGGAAATCAAGGGAGGGTAGGTGGGAGTGGGTTGGGTGGGGGAGCATCCTCATGGAGGCAGGAGGAGGGGGAATAGGATAGGGGTTTTCTGGGAGGGGGGAACAGGAAGAGGGAATAACATTTGAAATGTAGACAAAGAATATATTCAATAAAAAAAAGAAAATATATTAGGCCAAAAAATGACAATATCCATTACTTTGTATGCTAACTTAAAATTTATTTAAATATAAGGCAAAAAATTCATTATGGATTTTCTTTACTAGTTGAGAATTTTGTAAATGTGTTTTGATCATGTTCACCCCCAACTCCTCCCAGATCTACCCCCTTCCCTATTCATCCAACTTTGTCCTTTTCATTGTTAATGGCCATAAAATACAATTAGTACTGTCAAATATTCCTGGCTATGTGGCCTTCTACTAGAGCATGGTCAACATAGCCAGGGCTATGCTCTTAAAGTATTTTAAGTCTCAGCAGGTATCATTTATCAATAGCTGCTCAGATGGGAATGGGATTTGATGCCCATTTTCACTTCCATATTGGAATTTAGTCTGGCTGGAGATTTTAGTGGTCTTGTGTACTATCACAACTGCTGTTGAGTTCATATGCGCAGCTGCCTTGTTTTGTACAAAAGACAGTTTCCATGTAATCATCTGCTGCTTCTGTCCCTTATACTCTTTCTGTCCCCACTTTTGCATTCATCCCTGAGTCTTGGAGGACGAAATGTATTACAGATGTTTCATTTAGTGTGGAACATGCTGTAATTTCTTATTCTCTGTACCTTGACCAATTGTTGGCCTTAGTGTTAATCATTATCTACTGATAAGGGTAAGAGATAGCAATATATTCATAAAACAATGGATCTCAGGAGTCAGGTCATCTGCTACCATGTATACCAAGTTATAAGTTTCAATTAACTTTATATAAACCTTAATTATAAAAGCATATGATGATTCTGTTACACTGGGTTTTACTGTATATTGTTATAATTACTAAGTAAAAACATAGCTATTTTTAATGCTATATCTATATGAAAGAGAATAATACATTATAAGGATATTTTTAACTGATCAAGTGATCCCTTTAAAAAGGGGACACTCTCAGCCAACCATTGAACTAAGCACAGGGTCCCCAATGGAGAAGCTAGATAGAGGACCCAAGGAGCTAAAGGGGGTTGCAGCCTGATAAGAAGGACAACAATATGAACCACCCAGCACCCACAGAGCTTCCAGGGACTAAACCACCAACCAAAGAGTACACATGGAGGGACCCATGACTCCAGCTACATATGCAGCAGAGGATGGTCTCATTGGACATCAAAGGGAGGAGAGGCCCTTGGTCCTGAGAAGGCCCCAGTGTGTGGGGAATGTCAGGACAGAGAAGCAAGAATGGGTGGGTTGGTGAGCAGGGACAGGGGGGATGGAATAGGGGGTTTTCACAGAGGAAACCAGGAAAGGGGACAACATTTGAAATGTAAATAAAGAAAAAAAATCTAGTAAAAAATGCAGTTCTGGAAGCTTGTATTAATTTTGTATGCTCTAACTTATGAAACTGGCAACTAGGTCATTGGTTTCCTTAATCTCTAAGAAGATCAATTATAATACTGAAGTTAAGAACCCGGGACTTATAGTCAGACAGACACAGCTCTGTATCATGCATAGGTTCTCCAAACTCTAGCAACTGAATCCTAAATTAAGTACAAGGAAGACAATGAATAGAACCTCATATGTCTTTGTAAAGGCTAAATAGAATGATGAATAGAATATGTTTCACTGTCCCTAACACATTGTTTAACCTAGCTCTAATATTTACTGTATCAAAAACTGGGAAAATATCTTGAGTATCAACTTTTCTTCTTGGGAAATAAATAATAGTTCATTTCCTGAACATTTAGGCTTCATGTATTTCCAATCCTTCACCTATCATTTTTAAATTAACACCATGGTAAAAAGTCATAGATAAATAGTTTTTAAATCATATTCCAGTAGAGTGTACTCCCCAGTTATGATATTTGTCTGCTTCTCATTAAGAGATGAGAGTTTTTAACCACTTGGTAAATTAAATGTAAGAAAACATAACTCATTATCAATATTTAGTGCGGTAAAATTTCAAAAAATATTCTAGAACTTGCAGCATGCCTCAGCAGCATGCTAGAATTTACCAGATTATCTGCCAAATATCTAAGTTGAAATTGTTTAATATGAATATGGACACTCAAAATTGAAAGAATTGTACTTGAATAGATACTAACTACATTAATATCTTACCATTTGTGATAGTTTATATATTCTTGGCCCAGGGAGTGGCACTATTAGGAGGTGCAGCCTTGTTGGAGTGGGTGTGTCATTGTGGGTGTGGATTTTAATACCCTCATCCTAGCTGCCTGGAAGGGAGTCTCCTCATAGCAGCCTTCAAATGAAGACAAAGAACTCTCAACTCTGTCTGCACCATGCCTGCCTAGATACTATCATGTTCCCACCTTAAGAATACTGAACTGACTCTCTGAAGCTGTAAGCCAGTCTCAACTAAATATTAGTTTTATAAGAGTTGCCTTTGTCATGGTGTCTCTTCATAGTAATAAACCCTAACTAAGACAGAAGTTGGTACCAGAGACTGGGGTATTGCTGTGATAGGCTTGACCATGCTTTTGTTTGGAAGAATGTGTATTTGGGGACTTTGGTTTTGGAAAGCCATAGGATATTTTAAGTGGAGCTTAATGAGCCATCTTAGTAGGAATATGGAAGACTGTTGCTGTGAATGATTTGAACTGTGCACACATGGCTCAAGAGGTTTCAGCGGAGAAGGACTTCAGTATGTGGCCTAGAGACTCCTTTTGCAGTATTTTGGTGAAGAACATAGCTGGTTTTTGCCCTTGCCTGAAGAGTCTGCCTGAGGCTAAAGTGAAGAGACTCAGATTAATTGCATTAACAAACAAAGTCTCAAAATGCCCATCATAGACTTCATTCTCTGGTTAAGTCTTATGAAGAGCATTTTAGACAAGCATAGAAAGCTGAAAAGGAAAAAAATATAAAATATATGATTTGAGCATTTAATAGGCTCCAGGAAGTGAAATGGAGTGGAATCCTGTGTTCAAGAATATTAAATTCAATTAAGGGAGTGGTGACCTTGCGGCAAGATCCCACCCAGAAAAGTTTAGGTCTAGCCTTAGCAGAACAAACCTTTAATCCTAGGAGGCAAAGGCAAACAGATCTCTGAGTTCTAGGACAGCCTTGAACAGAGCAGGTTCTAGGTAAAGAAAAGCTTAAATCCAGGCATGGTGGTACATGCCTTTAATCCTGGCATTAAGAGGAGACAGAGCCATGGAGATCTCTGAGTTCAGAGTCAGTCTTCAGAACAAGTTCCAGGACAGCCAAGCTTAGTCAATAAGGGAGTTGGAAAATATAGTATAGTATAGTATAGTATAGTATAGTATAGTATAGTATATGATAGAACAAGGGGGCAGGGCATGTTATAGCTCCTGCAAGCAGCAGAACTAAGCAGCTTTAGCCATGAGTCAGAAAGGACTACTGGGACAATTGATGCTGATTATCTGGAGCTAAGAAATTGGTGGTAAAGAAGAGACCAGCATCATTAAGGGGATTGTTTTTAGAGAAAACCAATCTTCTAGGGAGTGTTTTTTAAAAGAAAAAAAATGAAGCTGTGTTCCAGAGACAGCCAAGGTTGTCATGTTGCAACTGGACTTGGTAATGTATTAAGAATCACCCAGGAGGTACTGGTTTTGAAGGTATGAAGGGATCATGGAGAGAAGCTGAGGCTTGGCATTGTGAGAGTCCAGGGAAGGCCATTGGTGAAGGTATAGCCTCACTTGCAGTTGATGGCCCAGGACTGAAGGAGTCATGCAAAGAAGATGAGGCTTGGCACCGTGAAGAGAGCCTATGAGAGGCTATTGGTTACAGCAGAAGACCGCAGCATATTGGAGATGCCAGTGTAACAGGATGATCAGCAAGAACAGCAACAGCAGTGGAGCAGAGTCAACCAGACTATAGAGTGCTATAGAGGGCAGAGCTGGAAATGTTACCAAGCCCTTTGGAGGAGTCTAGAAGATCATATGTGGATCCCAGACAATGGAACAAGAAGCTGTAGTGTTGAAGTTACCTTGGAGACCCAAAGATGTTAGAGATGCCAGAGCTGTGGGCTATCTGCTGAGGAAAGCTGCTAACAGGGAGTGGAACCAGCCCAAGAGAAAGAAGCTTGTTGCAGTCAACAAAGATGAAAAAGGAGTTGGAGATCTGAAGATCACTTTGATGCAGAGTTTGTAGTTTGCCCAGCTGCCTTCCTGTTTTGCAGTGGGGGTTACAGTTAAGTTATTGGATGAATCTCAGAAGAGACCTTGAACTTTGGACTTTTAACATTGTTGGGACTGCTATAGACTATGAGGACTTTTGAAGTTGGACTAAATGCATTTTGGATTATGCTATATTTAGGTATGGCCCCCATAGACTCATGTGTTTGAACAGCCCTATGGGGTCAAATGGTTTGTATATACTTGGCCCAGGTAGTGGCACTATTAGGAGATGTGGCCTTGTTGGAGTAGTTGTGTCACTGTGGGTATGGGCTTTAATACCTTCACCCTAGCTGCCTGGAAGGGAGTCTCCTCATAGCAGCCTTCAGTTGAAGACAGAACTCTCAGCTTTGCCTGCGCCATTCCTGCCTGGATGCCTCCATGTTCCCACCTTAATGATACTGGCCTGAATCTCCGAACCTGTAAGCCATTCCCAACTAAATTTTGGTTTTACAAAAGTTGCCTTTGTCGTGGTGTCTGTTCACAGCAGTAAAACCCTAAGACACCATTTAACTAGAAACATTATGAAACAACTAGTATAATTGGAGCAGAGGAGATAGGAAGGAATCTCAGCCGCATAATATGCATAAGTAAACTATAATATATAGTTTACACACTATATAATAATAACTACAATATGTAGATTTTCAATCTTAAAAATGATAAAATCCTTATTTAAATGTGGGGGAAATAAGGGTGTGAAAAGTCAAGATCACAAAAGAAAACTGGGCACTGCAACTTGGTCCCATTTTATGTTTGTCTTGTCTATCAATTGCAACAACATAATGCAAAATAAGCATCTGAATTGCAAGAGACCTTCTCAGCATGAAACTCCTAAAGACAAAAAAAAAAAAAAATCCGCACCAGTAATGACTCAGAGTATACTCAGGCTAATGCCCAGGGAAGTTTTTGCCTTTGACTTGTATAGGAAATGGAGAAAGTTACTTGTGGGATGATTTACAGGTAGAAATTGTTTTGCAACCAAGGGAAGTCTCAGTTAGTTAACAGTATAGGGATGGTTTGTGTCTGTGATTAGCTTCTTTCAAATTAAAAAAAAAAAAGCTATTTTGATGTCAGTTATTTGTTCATGAACAATGAACAGAAAATGGGAGGCTTTGTATGCCATTTCAGCAGTTGGACAATATGGGAAAGTCCTGGTCTCCAGTCCCAAGGGACTCAGAGGCAAATCTTTAATTTTGAATTAATTAAGACGTAACTATATCATTTGACCCCTTCTACCCACTCCTACAATGGCCATGCCCATGAACCCAATCCCCTCCTAAATTTAGAGCCTTCCCTATTTAACAATATACATATGAATGAATAAACATAAGAATGTAAAAACATTTTGAGTCCATTCTGTGGTACCTGCATTTATGTTTGTAGGGTTGGCTACTTGGCATTAAATAACCAATCACATGGCTCATCCTTCATTTTTAGTTGCTTGTAGTTCTTTATCCAGTGGTGGGTCCCTTGAGAGTTCACCCATCTAAATAGGACTGTTCAATGGTGTTGATATTGTTGAGGTTTGTTTAAACACTCATATTGTTGAAAATTCATAAATATAGCTTCCCTTTTGTAGGTGGAAAGCTCTCAGAGCAGACTTCCTGATTCGCTAGCTATTAAAATCTTTCTACACCCTCATCTTTAATGTTCCCTGAGCCTTAGGTGAGGGGGTTGTAGTGTGAGTGTATCAGTTGGTACAAGGCACCCAAAAGTCAATTGTTCTCTGCATGTTGACCATATGTGGATTTCTGTAAAGGTTTTATCTGCTGCACAGAGAAGCTTCTTTGATGTAAATTAAGAGGTACAATTACATATGGGCATAAGGATAATTATGCAGAATACTTAAGAATAAGGCCATGGATCTTAGATGAAAACAAACTTACTACCATTTTTATAGGCAAATCTTATGAGAAGGAATGAACAGGACACTTTTACCTCACATGCTGTATAAAGAAGAGTGTATTGTATGTTTTCAGTGCATTGTATGATTGTGTGTGTGTGTGTGTGTGTGTGTGTGTGTGTGTGTAGTAAACAGTTTCCCAGAACTCTGAAAGGTTGGGAATATCTCTTAACTATTATTTCTCTAGCATCAGGATCAAGTAAAATCCTAACAGTTTTAGTAGCTATCTGACTGAGTATAAAATTTATTGAGAAGTTCAACAATGAATTCTTCCAAGTTGGATGTCAAAATAGAACACAGGGAGCAAAGAAAAGTGGTAAGAAAAAAGAACGGAAATATACTAAAGGCAGCTACAGGGTTTTCACAAAATACTGGCCTTGGTGGGGCGAGTGGCATTTCTTTGAAATTCATTCCACAAGATCTATCTTTGTAACACTGAAGGGGAAAAATGATACTTTCTAGTCAGCTTCTGCTGAATCTATGACCATGTAAACAACACTCCATTGACTGATATGACACAATTTATAGCTTGTCCTGAACATTCTATAGCCAAGTCCAGACAGCCACTATAGCTTCGCTTCTCTTAGATCCAGTTTCTTATTTGAAAAATGTGGAGTTTGCTTTCAGCCCCTTAAGAGAATCCAGGAGGAAATTCCTTATGCAAAATAAATATTGGTCAGAAATTACTCGTGCAAATACAGACACAGAGGCTATAGTTCTGCAGATCAAATAAGAGAGGGAAGTACATCCCTGCCAAATCCCTCTTTCCTTTTCTTTTTCAAAGCTAATAAAGCTTTGACAAACTTACCGGCACACTAGGACCAGCTCATGTCTAAAGTTGCCCCCAACTGTATCTATTATGAGACCATGAATCCAAATCTGTAGTTAAGGGATAATAATTAGCCCATCCAAGTAACAACAGTCTTATTTTTGCAGAAGTTATATATTGTTAGAAAATGGTTGCAAAGTATGTTTGGAAGGCTTGCCACTTAGGTACTTGCTGGGAATTCTGTTAAATTGAAGAAATTGATTCCTAGTTTTTACCTACTAACTTTAGAATTTTTTGACATGTGTGTAACAATAGAAGGCTGCACTTAGAGAGCATTTATGATCTTAAAATACCTTAATGTATTTTATCTACATATGAGTTTTATGAGGTAGCAGCTATTGTTACCTCCGTCTTACAGTTAAAAATGAAAATGAGGTTAAGTTACCTGCTTTGCATAATGGTCAGAACCATGGACAGAACTGAGTTGGGGGCCCAGTTTTCTTATCCTTATCTCAATGAACTTTGAGCCTCTTTTTTTCTTTGAAGTTTCTCCAGGCCAGCTGTTTAACTAAAAGCTATCTTGATTATGCATTTTTGCACATACAATCCAAATATGGACCCCTTGCATAGGAATACTTTGCAAATTTAAGATTTCAGCCCAAATATTTCCATTTGCTGATCACATTACACACACACACACACACACACACACACACACACACAAACCTTTATGAAATGTAAAATTAAAAACCATACAAAATGTATTATTTGAACTGCCTTTCACTGTGGACTGTAGAGAGGAGCGGCTTTGTTTTTCCTGAGTGAAGAGATTTATGTAGTGATAAGTGTGAACCTTTAATGGCAGGTTAATTTCTACACTTATTTAGGCTTTTGCAGATGTTGATTTTACAGACATAATCTGTGTCTGTTAAAAGTTGTCAGAGAGGCCTCTGGCGGCAGATGGAAGTGAGTGCAGAGGCCCACTGCCAGACAGTATATGGATAGAGAGTCTCATTTGGAGTTCTCCATAAGCTCCCTCCCCTAAGAGCTCAGGAAACCCCACAGAAGTGGGGAGGAAATACTGTAGGCGTCAGAGGAGAGAGAGGACACCAAGAGAATACGGCCCTCTGAATCAACTAAGCGGAGGTCATATGGGCTTACAGACACTGAAACTGCAACCATAGAGCTTTTAGTGCTCTACATCAGATTCTCTGTGTATACAATATGACTGTTATCTTGGTCCCTTTGTGAGTTTCCTGACAGTAGGAGCTGGTGTATCTCTGACTCCTTTGCCTGGTCTCAGGCCTCTTATCCTCCTATCAGGTTTCCTTGTCCAACCTCATTAGGAAGGTACTTTTCCTTGTCTTAACTGTATCTTGTTTGGTGTTGTTTGGCTGTTGTCCCTTGGATGTCTGTTCCTTTCTGAACAGAAAACTGGGCAGGAGTGATTATAGGGAAGAGTGTAGGTGAGGAGGAGCTGGGAGAAGTGGAGGGAGGGGAAATTATGTTTGAGATGTATAATATGAGAGAAGAAAATTAATTAATTAATTAATTAATTAATTAATTAATTTAATTAGTCTGGAGGGAGAAAGCCCTCTGTAGTACCCAATGAAAAAACCGCACCACTTGCACACGGATAATCACTGTTCATTCAGATGGAACACAATCGCACAGTGTTCAGGTTCTTCAGTATTGGTTCATAGGACATATGGATATTAAATTGCATTCAGCTGCTCTTTGAGTAAACCCAATGTTGCAGTGTCTTTTATTTAAAGGATATCAGAGTCTAGGACACTGGTAAAATTGGGAATAATTCATATACACACAGTAAACCACATGAATAAAATAGTAGTAATGCACTAACAAAGAAAACATTCTTGAGAGCTTAACATTATTATTTTTAAAGATTGATGTCAAATTACAGTAAATGCTACCAATAATGATATATAGATGTTTCTATAACACAAGGTTTCAGAGGGCCCAGCTAGAGTGCTGCAGCTTGTTTTCAGCTATACTAAATCACTTTATCAATATGTTTTAGTTTTAACAAAAGCTATTCTAAAGCATAGTGGAGACCTGACGTTTAAAGCAGATTTATAAAATGGGTTCTCTATGCTAAAAGGCAAACTTATTATATAAAAAATTCATGCTAAATGTTCTTGGTCATATATGTTTAATGTGTGATTCTCATCTCAGCTTAAGTATTATGTTATTTTTAACCAATATGCACCTTTCCTGTGATGATATAATAAAATAAGTCTGTCTTAGGGCCCTTGACCTTAATATTTTACCTCAACAAAGCTACTAGTATAGAATAGCATAAATACCATCCCAGGATAGTGCTTCCAAAGCTGAGGAATCTTACTATACCATCCGCATAATTTTATAGACAATCCTAAAAATAGAGATCTTGATTTGAATGAAATCAAGGCACATAGGTGTCTGGAGAGATAAAAGGGAAATGATGCAACTATATTTTAACTTCAAAAATGAAAAAAAGTATTTTTTCAAATGTTTACCCCTTTCCCCATTCCCCCCATCCCAGATAGCCCCTATCCCATCCTCCCTACCCCTGTTTCTATAAGGGTGTTCCTCTACCCACCCCACTCCCACATCCCTGCCCTGGACTCCCCTACAATGAGGCATCTATGGAGCCTTCATAGGACCAAGGTCCTCTCCTCCCCTTGATGCCTGAAAAGGAAATCCTCTGCTACATATGCAGCTGGAGCCATGTGTACTCTTTGGTTGATGGTTTAGTCCCTGGGAGCTCTGGGGGGTCTGGTTGGTTGATATTGTTATTCTTCCTATGAGGTTGCAAACCCCTTTAGCTCAGAAATATATACTTCTACTGTATATCTTAGTAACTGTATAGGAAATAATCATATGTATATGTATGTATATGTGTATGTGTATGTGCATATGTATATATTTGCTTTGCCTCTATATCTCTACTAATAGGCATTTGTATTTGTTTCTTTATCTTTCTTCGACCACTATCTTGCCTTTGTCCTTTAACTGGCCTTTTCCTGTCTTCCTTATATATCCTACTGAAGTTGTCTTGTTCAGATTCACACACAGGTACCATCTTTCTTACTTAGACCTGGAGAAGGAAGAATAAATTAAAATGTTGGGTTGACGGAGAAATTACACCTGACCACATCAGTCCTTTTTTAAAGAAATTGGAAGGCAGCTAAAATGAAAAGCTTAGTATTCAGAAACACAGAAACCTTTGATTTTAAATGTTATGTCAATTAAGTTTATATTTAACGGTGCTAAGTACTATAGAGTGTTAACAAATGAAGCAGAAAACACAGTTGTTACCCTTAAGGAGTGTGATTAAATAGGAGAGCTGAAAGAAACATGCATACAGGTACCTGCTATGCAAAATAGCATGCAGCTAACTGTTATATAGAAATAGAAGTAAGATGATTAAGTATTTAAAGGCTTAAAATGAAAAAGAAATATGAAAGGGTAACTCTTTAGCATGTGGTCTTAGCTAGACTCTGGAAAACAAGATGGATGATTCAATCCTGATAAGTACATATGTAAGAGAATGGAACAGTAAGTATCAGAGGGCAAAATGCAGGTGCTAAAAGTCTGGTTCTAGATGGAGACAGTTTGGCAAGAAAATAAAAAACTAAATAGTATAAGTAAGTAAGGGTCCATGTTAGGCATTGCTTTCACAAAGAGAAAAATTTGTGCTTTGAAGACAAAGAATAAGTAGCCAATAGTGAGGGAGAGATTGAAGATGCTAGTAAGAGATTGTGAAGGGACTAGAGTTCTAAGGTAGCACATGTGCAGACAGAAGCCTCAGGGATAAACTCGTGTATCAAACTATGTCCTGTACTAATAAGAAAGAGACATGATGTATTTTTAAAAAATAAGAAATGGGAACTCCATAAAGAAGGCACTATAAATGTTCAATAAATGCTATCAGTTATTTTTATTATTCTTATTATTGATATTCTCTGAAATGAGCTTTGTCTGTGAAAAATGTTAATTTCATATTATTGAATTTCTTTGGGGTTCCTAAATTGTACATATCAAAGGTTAAAGCAACATAAGAGGCAATGAAAATCAATATCTGAGAAAGCTATCTCTTTAACTGAAGGCCAGGTATTACAAGTTATATAACTTCCTCATTGTTCTCAACTATGTGATAAATAGATAATCATCTAATTGTTAATAAATGTCCAGTTAGATGACACCAAGAATTTCGGCAGTTGTTAAGTGTTCTGTATACTTTACCTTCCACAAACATACTCTAAGGAAAATAGGAAACTAGGGTGAACCCCTACCACCGCATCAAAGTCCAGAATAATATGATTTTTGATGCCTTAGCTTCTACATAACAGTATCTGATATTACATATGAAATGTGGAAAGTAATTGTCCCTCTGGGTACTCTCTTCCATTAGTACTTTGTAAGAATACTGAAAAGAGAGTAAGTAGTTTAACCTTCTAGGTATCACCAACTAACCACCCAGAAATACATGAAAATTCTAGAGATACTATATTATTGTGTGTGTGTGTTTATGCGCGTGTGCACGCATGCATGTGCATGCATGCAAATGTGCCCTGTCAATTATACATCTTGATTATAGTTCTTTAACAGTTATGTTGACATATAATTTACACAGCCATACTATTCACATCCTTTGAATTCACAATCCAGGGAATGTTAGTAGGTTCATAGTTGTTTGCCATCACTATTATTTAGTACTTGAACATTTTTATCATTCTAAAGAATTATACATATTGTATAGAACTCTTATATAACAATTATCTTCATGAATTTCTATGTTTTTACATAAATAGAATTATGTGGAGTATTAACATTTGAGTACAAACATTCTCACTGAAATGTTCTTATAGTCGTCGTAGTTAATACAGGTCATACTTAGTCCTTTTATGGAAGAATAACACTCCAACAAATGAATATACTACATTCTGTTAAGACATTAATTATTTGAGAGACCTTTATATAGATTTTAATTTTGGACTATTATGAATAATTCTGCTATAAATATGAATGCACATATTTTAAGTGTTTTTATTGTTTTTTTGTAGACAAATATAATATGCCTTGAACAAGGGAGCTTCCCATCATTCTTCTTCTTAACACATCCACTACTTTTACATCCTGATTTCATGTTCTCTTTTGTTAAGCTCAATAAATCTACTTAGTGCTGCTTATATGTGCATGGGTGTAGGACTGGTCTATTGGAGCATGGGTAGGCTCTCGGAGTCCACATCCCTGAAGAAAACTGAATCTTTCACTCTAAGCAGCTATACATTTCTAATATCTCCTCAGCAATAGATGATACTTCATCAACCCCTTCTAAATCCATGCTGAAATTTTGTCTGTCTTGATAGTATATAGGTCTTGTGCATACAGTCACAGTGGCCGTGATTTGATATGTGCAAAAATCCTGTCATGTCCAGACAATACAGTCTTGCTAAAACTTATTACTAACTATGGGCCATATAATAATAGTTCCACCACCACCCCTTCATCAATACTCTCTAATCTATGTCGGCAAAGTGTGATATAGATATTCTATAAAGTGCAATACTCCATATTCCTGTATTCTCTAATGTTTTCTATTAATTTCCATCTATTACAAAAAGAAGCTTATTTGATAAATGTTGAGAAATGTTATAATCTATGGGCAAAAAAATAAAAATTTAGGGGGTCATTTATTACTAGATCAGTTTAGAAAAATAAAGTAATTGGATCTCCTTTTAGGACCTAGGACCTAGCCAGGTATGGATTTTGTTACTAATTAAGGATATAAAGCAATATTTTCATCTTTTATAGTGGGGGCTTTAAATCAAGTGAGAAAGTGGTTGCTTAATCCCATAATATACATGCCACTGTTCTGCCAGTGAGGTTATGTGGCTAGGCCAGTCATTATTTAAGCATTATTTCAGGATTCAAAGCTAAGTAAGACTGTTTATTACTTCTCTCCTCCAATAATTTGTAGAGAACATTCCAGCACTATAACACCAACACAAAAATCATTTACAAAAAATTAAGAAAACCATTTTAAAATAATTATGTTTCATTTTACACATTATCAATAAACAAATATATAATCAAAATATCATTCCAAGACATTCAATTAAAAGACAAACTTTTAGCAATGTCATTTTATCATATATCATATACATATATAAAAAAATATATACATCATGATATAAGCTATTCTAATAGGTTATAAAGAATTTCCATTTATGGACCTAATCATTTATACATGTACAGTGATATGTTTATCAAGTACAAACTTAATTAATGCATGCCCAAGAGTAGGGCAGCCCATCAGCAATCTGTGCCAGGGAAACCCAGTCATCCAGAGGGGCAGAAATAGCCTGACAGGCTTACAGGAGGTTCAAGCACCAGACAGTAAGGACAGGACCAATTGATGCCAGAGATAACCAGATGGCAAAAGGCAAACATAGGAATGTTACTAACAGAAATCAAGGCAATATGGCAGCATCCAAACCCAGTTCTCTGACAACAGGAAGTCCTGGATGCGCCAACATACCACAAAATAAATTTGGATTTAAAATCACTGGTCATGATGCTATAAGAGGAACACAAGAAGGACATAAATAAATCTCTTAAAGAAATACAGGAGAAAATGGATCAAAAGGTAGAAGCCCTTACAAGGGAAACACAAACATCATCTAAAGAAATTCAGTAGAATATGGGTCAACAGATAGAAACCAATAAAGAGGAAGTGCGAACATCACTTAAAGAAATACAGGAGAATTTGGGTCAACAGGCAGAAGTCATGAAAGAGGAAACACAAAAAATCTTTTAAAGAATTACAGAAAAACACAAACAAACAAGTGAAACAACTGAGCAAAACCATCCAGGATCTAAAAACAGAAGTAGAAACAACTAAGAAATCGCAAAGGGAGATGACATTGAAGATAGAAAACCTTGGGAAGAAATCAGGGGTCATAGATGCAAACATCAACAACATAATACAAGAGACAGAAGAAAGAATCTCAGATGCAGAAGATAACATAGAAATCTTTGACTCAACAGACAAAGAAAATGCAAAATGCAAAAAGCTTGTAAGCCAAAACATCCAGGAAATCTAGGACACAATAAGAAGACCAAACCTAAGGATTATGGGTATAGATGAGAGTGAAGATTTCCAAATTAAAGGGCCAGCAAATATCTTCAACAAAATTCTGGAAGAAAACTTCCCTAACCTAAAGAGAGAGATGCCCATGAACATACAAAAAGCCTACAGAGCTCCAAACAGACTGGACCAGAACAGAAATACTTCCCATCACATAATAATCAAAACCCCAAATGTACTAAACAAAGAAAGAATATTAAAGGCAGTAAGACAAAAAGGCCAAGTAACGTATAAAGGAAGACCTATCAGAATTACACCAAACTTCTCACCAGAGATCATGAAAGCTAGAAGGTCCTGGGTAGATCTCATGCAGACTCTAGGAGAACACAAATGCCAGTCCAGGCTAATATACCCAGCAAAACTCTCAATCACCATAGATGGAGAAACCAAGATATTCCATGATAAAACCAAATTTACACAATATCTTTCCACAAACCCAGCCCTACAAAGGATAATAGGTGAAAAATGCCAATACAAGGAGGGAAGCTACACCCTGAAAAAAGCAAGATAGTAACCTTCTTTCATCAAACCCAAAAGAAGATAACCACTCAAACATAAAAATAACATCAAAAATAACAGGAAGCAATAATCACTATTCTTTAATATCTCTTAACATCAATGGAATCAATTCCCCGATAAAAAGACATAGACTAACAGACTGGATATGAAAACAGGAACCTACATTTTGCTGCGTACAGGAAACAGACCTCAGTGTCAAAGACAAACACTACCTTACAGTAAAAGGCTGGAAGACAATTTTACAATCAAAATGGTCTCAGGAAACAAGCCATTCTAATATCAGATAAAATTGACATTCAACCTAAAGTCATCAAAAGAGACACAGAAGGTCACTTCTTGCTGGTCAAACAAAAAAATCCTCCTCCAAGAAGAACTCTCAATTCTGAATATCTATGCTCCAAATGCAAGGGTACCCTCATTCATAAAAGAAACTTTACTATGGATTAATATAGTTAAAATGGCCATCGTGACAAAAGCTATATACAGAATCAATGCAATCCCCTTCAAAATACCAACTCAGTTCTTCATAGAGTTAGAAAGAGCAATTCTCAAATACATCTGGAATAACAAAAAAACCCAGGATAGCTAAAACTATTCTCAACAGTAAAAGAACTTCTGGGGGAATCAATATCCCAGACCTCAAGTAATAATACAGAGCAATAGTGTTAAAAACTGCATGGTATTGGTACAGTGGCAAGCAGGTGGATCAATGGAATAGGATTGAAGATGAGAAATGAATCCACACACCTATGGTCACTTGATCTTCAACAAAGGAAAACATCCAGTGGAAAAAAAGATAACCTTTCAACAAATGGTGCTGGTTCAATTGGAGGTCAACATGCAGAAGAATGCGAATTGATTCATTATTATCTCCTTGTACTAAGCTCAACTCCAAGTGGATCAAGGACTCCACATAAAACCAGACACACTGAAACTAATAGAAAAGAAACTGGGGAAGACCCTTGAGAAAATGGGCACAGGGGGAAAGTTCCTGAACAGAATACCAATAGCTTATGCTCTAAGATCAAGAATAGACAAATGGTACCTCATAAAATTACAAAGATTCTGTAAGGCAAAGGACACTGTAAAAAGGACAAATGGCAACCAACAAATTGGGAAAAGATCTTTACCAACCCCACATCCTACAGAGGGCTAATATCCAATATATACAAAGAATTCAAGAAGGTAGACCCCAGGGAGCAAATAGCCCTATCCAAAAATGGGGTACAGAGCTAAACAAAGAATTTTCACTTGAAGAATTTCAAATGACTGAGAAGCACCTTAAGAAATGTTCAGTATCATTGGTGATTAGGGAAATGCAAATCAAAACAATCCTGAGATTTCACCTCATACCAGTCAGAATGGCTAAGGTTAAAAATTCAGGAAACAACAGGTGTTGGCAAGGATGTGAAGAAAAAGGAACACTCCTCCACTGGTGGTGGGCATGTAAGTTGGTACAACCACTCTGCAAATCAGTCTGGCGGTTCCTCAGAAAACTTGGCATGACATTTCCGGAGGACCCTGCTATACCACTCCTGGGCATATACCGAAAGGATTCCCTGGCATGCAATAAGTACACATGCTCCACTATGTTCATAGCAGCCTTATTTATAATAGCCAGAAGCTGGAAAGAACCCAGATGTCCCTCAATGGAGGAATGGATACAGAAAATGTGGTATATTTACACAATGGAATAATACTCAGCAATTAAATCTGGAAACTATCATCCTAAGTGAGCTAACCCAATCACACAAGAATACACATGAAATGCAATCACTGATAAGTGGATATTAATGAGCCCAGAAGCCCTAAATACTCAAGGCACAATTAGCAAGTCAAATGACTCCCAAGAAGAAGAAAGGAGAGGACCCTGGGCCTGTAAAATTGGATCCAGTATTGTAGACCCAGAACAGAGAAATCGTGGGGGGGGGGAATGAGTGGGGAATAGCAGGGGGGAGAGGAATTATGGGACATATGGTGGGGGGTAACTGGGAAAGGGGAAAGCCTTTGGAATGTAAACATAGAATATAGAAAATAAAAATTAAAAAAAAATAACAATGAATTCATGAAATTCTTAGGCAAATGGTTGGAACTGGAAAATATCATCCTAAGTGAGGTAACCCAATCACAAAAGAACACACATGGAATGCAGTCACTGATAAGTGGATATTAGCCCAGAAGCTCTGACTACCCAAGACACAACTCACATATCAAATCATTCCCAAGAAGAAGGAAGGAGAGGGCCCTGGTCCTGGAAAGGCTTGATCCAGCAATGTAAGGGATTACCAGGACAGAGAAATGGGAGGGGGTGATTGGGGAATTTGGGAGAGAAAGGGGCTTATTGGACTTATGGGAAGGGTGTGACTGGGAAAGGGGAAAGCCTTTGGAATGTAAACAAAGACACAGAAAAAAAAAAGAATTTCCATTTATGGACCTAACCTTTTATACATGTACAGTGATATGTCTTTCAAGTGCAAACTTAATTAATGAATTTTAAACACAGCAATTTGTTACCAACATCATAAAGCCAAAGGGCTTTTATTTACAAACATATAGTATTCTCTTTGATTTCTCAAGTGTCTAAGGATTTAGACAGATTCAAGTACTCTTTTCTTCAAACCTTGAATGAAAGTTTAAAATATAGCATTAACAACAAATTTTCCCATTGTTATTTGCTTTATTTTTGAGACAATAGCTACAGCATTTTCTCCCTTCCTTCCCTCTCTCCAATCCCGCCCATATACCCTTCCTCGATCTCCTTCAAATTCATGGCCTCTTTTTTCATTAATTGTAATTACATACATATAATTATGAACATACATATTCAAATATAACTTTTTCAACCTGTTTAATGTTAGCATGTGTGTTTTCAGGGCTGACAATTTGATATTGGATAGCCAATTGGTGTGTGTTTTCGTCTACTGTTTACAATGCTTACTGTGTGTGCAGTTCATTTTACATTTTAATATTCTAAATTTTACAAAGACTTATTAATGTGAAAATATTATATTTGAAATACCATAAATATGGTACTTAAACCATCTCACATACAATATGAACAATTATTCTTGCAAAATATTGAATATTCAGTAGGATGCAATGAAGGATAAATATATTCTTAGTTTTCCTTGGAATACAATGCAGATACTTTTTAAGGAATTCTTAAATGCCTTTTTGAAATGTTCATGTTTCTGTTAATACAAATACAGTCCCATTTAACCTAGTCAGTTTTTTTATAAAGGTCTTTTTAATAAACACATGTCCAATCTTGTACCAACATCCAATTGAGTTTTGATTTTCATATATTGAACCACAATAGAATTAAGAATTGGTATATTAGGTAAGAAAAATATATTCATATGTCCAGAATATAGTTATTACCCTGCATTTATAAAACCATTTTTGTAATTGTTAATGCTCAAGTGTATGTCTATATATTTAAAACCTTGGTTTAAGAGACACAGTCACTGCAAACCATGTCCATGATAATTTTCATGCCCTATTTTCTTGCCCTCAAGGCAGCTTGACTGTTTCTTGTTGAACAAAGCTACTTTCACTTAGTCAGCCATCCTTCAATATCACTTATCTGCCTTTGGTTTTTCCAGCTCAGCAGTTGATACCTATGTTGCCACCTATAAAGAGAGTGTTTAGCTCCAACTAAATTGGTGGATAGTGGTAAGACTGTGATAACTACAGTACTTCACAGTATGAAATAATTCGTGCCTCTATGCATTTCATTCCCCATGTGTACAAGGAAAAGCATTCTGTTACTAGAGATCATGCTATTCTTGAGCCTTTTGATGTGCTTCAGGAAAAAAAAACATGATTAAATGATCATTGAAACATGAACAATACAAGAGCATAGCTTATCATTCTCTTGCTGGAAATTTGTATAGAATCAGAATGTTAGACTTGTCCAGTGCTGTTTCATTTCCCTTTATTAATCAAGTATGTTTTTCACAAAAAAATCACAGTTTGAGTTATTTTCCTGTAGTTTTCCACTCTTTTGAATTACACCATTAAAAATGAAAGAATAAATGACCTCATAATCACTGGTTTGCAATACATAACCAATTTTGAGAGATAATAAAATGGAGAAGGTTATTTAACAATATATGTTGCCAACAGGAAGCTACTTCTCTTTCTGATACATGAGGCTCTAAGAGTGTAGAAGCTCGGAAATTTCTCATCTGTATTACGAGAATTTCTCTTCCCTAATACCACTAGATTAATTTCTTTCATTTCAATTATGGTCCACTTGTTTGTTCATGTATTTTTATCTCTACTCACCTTATTTTAACTTTAACATCTTAAATAAGAAGACCATCTTCTTGTAAAGTAACTTTCCTAAGTTGTTGATGCATATGTACTCTAGATATACAGTGATGATAACAACTAGGAGACTCCAACAGTAGAACTTCATGAGCGTCTTTTGATTTGATAAATAGCAATAAATACTATGCAATGCATGATGCTATACAGTGCAAAAAGAGAAGTTGTAATATTTGGTAAGTTTTCCATATGAAGGATAATGTCCCTCAACCAGTCTGGAGGTTCCTCAGAGAATTGGGCATGACACTTCCAGAGGACCCTGTCATACCACTCCTGGGAATATACCCAGAGGCTTTCCCTGCATGCAACAAAGACACATGCTCCACTATATTCTTAGCAGCCTTATTTATAATCTCCAGAAGCTGGAAAGAACCCAGATGTCCCTCACTGAAGGAATGGATACAGAAAATGTGGTATATTTACACAATGGAATACTACTCAGCAATTAAAAACAATGAATTCATGAAATTTGTAGGCAAATGGTTGGAACTGGAAAATATCATCCTAAGTGAGGTAACCCAATCACTAAAGAATACACATGAAATGCAGTCACTGATAAGTGGATATTAATGAGCCCAGAAGCTCTGAATACTCAAGTCACAATTAGCAAATCATATGATTCCCAAGAAGAAGGAGAGGGCCCTGGTCCTGAAAAGACTTGATCCAGTATGGTATGGGAGTACCAGAACAGAGAAATGGGGGGAGGGTGATTGGGGATTGGGTGGAGGGAAGAGGACTTATGGGACATATGGTGAGGGGTGACTGGGAAAGAGGAATGTAAACGTTTGGAATGTAAACAAAGAATATAGAAAAAGTGAGTGCATTTATTAAAGACTGTTTATGGCACCCCAAAATTATACTGCTTGACCCTCGAACACTTTGAATTGTTTTATATTTTTAATATTGTTTGCATGATGAAATGGTACATTTTAAGAAGTGATAAAAGTTTTTAATGAGGAGAGCTGTGGGATAAACTGAATATTAAGTTGAGAGCAAAAATGCCCATATAAACATGATCTATTAATCTCCTGCCTATTGAAGATATTTATTGCTTCTAAGCCCTTAAGAGTTAAATTTATAATCCACCCTTTGGGAACCAAATTGCTCTGCCTTACATAGAAGAAAAGTAACTTTCAATGAAAAAATAAAGAACTCTGTTGGTCATTTATTATCTCAAAGGGTGTATTTTATTAGAAATGTCAATTCCACAAAATTATGTGTCCTGTAATACATAATTATGCTCAAAATTGCATTTGAAGTCTATTATTAACAGTTAACAGTGAACATTCTTAAAATAGTTATTACTCTTGGCCTTAACACAAAAAGCAATAATGTAAGTATTTTAGGGAGTTAAAAGCTGCAAGGCTTTGGCCTCTGAATAAAGTCACTACAGGTGTGTTTCTTAATGGGCTGTTAATTTTATGTCAGGGGAACACAAAGGACAGGGACCATGTGTGTTTTTAAACTGTTTGGTATGGAGACAGAGTTGATGGCTGAAAAGATAAAGATGGGATGAAATGAGGCCAAATTTAAGCATCCAGGGGAATAAATAATCCCTGCTTAAAATGGAAGCAAACCAATTCTTTTTCCTCCTTTTATATTCCTTCCCTCCCACTAATACATAACGTAGTATTCCATCGAAAGATAGAATAAGCTAGCACATCAAATAAAGTTACTCTTGTTCAAACTAAACAGCTGCCCCTCACAGACCAGTTTACTGCTGCGTTTCATATATTTGGCTATTAGTACTATCCAAATGGTTCAACTCTCAGTCATAGTGTTAGTTTAATGTTTTCTTTGCCTTCACAACTATTACCTTCACTTCTTAGATTTTGATGAGTGAACAATGCAACATCAGCACCACTTGGAGTCCTATAAACGTGTCTCACTTCAAACGTACACATTCAATGCTTGTGTTTGAAGATTCCTCTATTCTGTTACATTAAAATTTGACAAGCGCTGCTTTGGATCTTCTATATTGTTCTCATGTCTTCTTCCTATTTTCCACCTATACTAAATTACTTTTCACTAAAATGTACCTTTTCTACAGAAGTTATTTGTGCTCAACCTAAATTCAAGTATTTGTGCCATTTTACCTGAATCAATGACCTGTACTTCCTATGTTGTTTTTGTGTCTCCTACTTCTGCCCTACATCCTGCCTCAAGATTAGACTATCTAATCTGCCCAAAACTCATGCATGATGAGCAATTACTATAGCTCTGAGGTATACCATAGCCCTTCCCTCTATTAAAAAATTTAATGATATTTGTGAAAGAGTTAATTTGCCATTACCTTACAGAGATATTAATGATATTTCAAAAATGGCATATTGCCAAATGAAAATTCCAGTACACAGTATGGGATATTGCCTTTACAGTTGTTTGTCAGAGATAACATGGAGACACCCCCCAAAAGCAAAATAGGCTATTGCCATCAATTGTTGTTACACAGAAAAACAACATGGTGACTTTATTGCTAAAGTCACCATAAGCTTTGCTCATAAGATGTGGAGAAATCAAACAGGTACTGACCTGGAAGTTCCCTCATTGTTTCCAATGTATCTGAAAGATGATATTTAGTCTATTGGGAAAGAAAAATCATCTGTCTTATTCAGCTGTCAACCTGTGAATTAGAATACTGACAAGCCGAACAATATGTGCCAATGGCAAGAATGCAATTGGGGTGGGGCAGGTAATCAAATACTTTCTGATTTTACTTGAGACCAACTCCCAAACAGGAAAAGAATGCCTAACACTATAAATCTGAACAAGAGCCAAAAGCTGAGGCGCTCATAGGTGCATCGGAGAACCTACTAGTATTATTTTACTAAATGGACATAGTTTCACAGATTTCCATCTAAATATGTACCCTAACCCTTATAGATTAGTGCAAATGTCACTCTCAGGCTTCATCAGAGACTCATCTTTGCATTTTAGGCAGTGGTGAACACAGAATTTCACAACTGGTCAAAACACAAAGAACAAATGCCTATGTTACACTCTTCCATGAATAGACCACCTGTATCATATTCCTCTCCTAAAAGGCTCAGGAAAGATCATGGAAGATAGTGCAGAAAGATTGTAAGAATCAGAGTTAGGGGATTCCAGTGATGAAATGGTGTTCTTATGGACATGCAGAACTTCAGTACTCATGAATTCAAAGCAGCTGTGGTTGCCTGCACAAGATCTACACAAAGTCAACCCAATCTTTCCAGTGTGCAGGGGAAGAGGCTCAAAAACCTCCACCTCTAGTTGAGGAATTAGTAACAGGTGATGGCTTCTGGAGTAGTGCGAATCAGTTATCTTTATTGGTATGATCCCAGGTAGGATAAGCATGGTCTGCTGTATGAAAACTTGCATGTTTTCAGGGTCGAACATTTGGTATTGGAAAACAGTATGTTCATTCCTGGAGAAGACTTTCTCTCAGTCTCAATATTCCTTAATGGACTATTGTTTTGTGTGTGGAGTTGAGACCTCGTGGACTTTCTTCCATCTACATTGTCATATCTACTGTTGAAAAACCTTTTCCATCTCATGTTTAGGTAGTCATGTTGGTGAGACATTATGGGCATAAACTCTACCATTACTAAGAGACACAACCTCACAGAAAAGCCCCTAACCCTCTACCTATTAGAATCATTCTTCACTCTCTTCTGCAGTACACTCTGTTGTATTTTCTTTTGCACTTGTAAAGAGCATTGCTAGCTCAAATAAAATATTTGATTTAAATCATATTTACATAAAGAATTATGTGTATGATGTTTCCTTTAGATAAATAGTTAATATGATTCTTTGTAGTTTTTTTCAGATATTCTTACTGTTCTATATTAACTTGACTAATCAAATCCTTTTAACTAGTTCTAGAAGCAGTATGAACAATGAGTTGTTATTTCTTTCCAACCCTATTTAGAACTCCTCATTATATATGCACACTCCACAGCCTTAAGATCACAACTTTTTAGCACTGTATTTTAGTGCAAACTGCTTCTAAGTCTCAGGTTCAATGCCATGTCCCATAATTACCATTCTATGACTCATTCATCCACACATTTATTAAATAATTATATGTTGATCATTTGTGTGTGTGTGTGTGTGTGTGTGTGCGCGCGCGCGCGCGCACGCGCGTGCACGCATGCAAAATCTTTACATGCATTCACATACATTTACTATATT
The DNA here is from genome assembly GCA_964023405.1 of Apodemus agrarius. Taxonomy (NCBI): domain Eukaryota; kingdom Metazoa; phylum Chordata; class Mammalia; order Rodentia; family Muridae; genus Apodemus; species Apodemus agrarius. The sequence goes on along the minus strand of OZ030010.1, from coordinate 119,239,081 downwards.
GAAGATAAAGCAATGAACAGGGCAGCTCTACTCTTTGTCCTCGAAATACTTATTTTATATCCTGGAAAAATAGGCACTATGTAACACATAAAATATGTAATGTGTGGGTAGTAATTACTACAAGAAAATAAAAGGCGATAAAGAGCATAAAAAAGGGGGATTACAATTATAAACCAAATATATTTTCTTCCTTTGAATACCCATAGCAGTTCCTTTCCTTTATAATGTGGTTACTTTCTTTTTTTTTTTTTTTGCATTTTTTTATTTAATTTTATTTTCTATATTCTATGTTTACATTCCAAAGGCTTTCCCCTTTCCCAGTTCCCCACCACCACCATATGTCCCATAATTCTTCTCCCCCCCCAGCTATTCCCCAATCATTCCCCCCTACCCACGATTTCTCTGTTCTGGGTCTACAATACTGGATCCAATCTTTACAGGCCCAGGGTCCTCTCCTTTCTTCTTTTTGGGAGTCATTTGACTTGCTAATTGTGCCTTGAGTATTTAGGGCTTCTATTTGTCCCATTTATTCAGTGCTTTTCAAAACTCACCAAGACCAACAACTGCATCTTACTCATTTCTCTAACTCCTGGACCTATCAAGAGAATGAGTGTTCAGTAAATACTTCAAAGTAATCATGCTAAACAAAAGGCAGTAGGAGTTTAAGAGAGAAATTGGCATAATGGTTGGTCAGAAAATGCCCCTTAGAAGATATGTAATATGAGCAATACCTTGAAAGATACAGGGAGGGAAAAAGCTGTATACACTTGTTCTTGAAAAGCTAAAGAGCATTGTTTTTAAATTAATATTAATTGTTTGTATAATTCTCTCTTTTTAAAACAGTGTTCCAGAAGGGACGAGCAATTGACACTGGGGAAGTTGACATTGGAGCCCAGGTCATGCAGACCATTCCACCTGGCTTGTTCTGGCGTTTCCAGATTACTATCCACCATCCTATATATCTGAAATTCAATATTTCTTTAGCCAAGGACTCTCTGCTGGGAATTTATGGCAGAAGAAACATTCCACCTACACACACTCAGGTATTTGATATAATAGGTATTTTCTTAAATCCTTTTAGAGGGTACTATATCAAGTAGTTTGCACTTCAGATGCTGTGATTTGTGAATACTGTAGGATTCAAAGATGAAGGTGAAAAAAATCTTTGTAACAAAAATATCTATACTAATCACACTTTAATAAAAACACCACAACTAGAAATAAAGAATAGCATTTAGGAAAACACATTCAGAAAAGATAGTCTAAGGAAACATTCCTTAAACTCGATCTCTGCTTCCTATAAAAGGATCATGATAAAATTCCCTGCTCTCTCATTTTTGCACTAGGGTCTGTACCTTCCCCACTCCTTTTGCATATCCTTTTACTATTATCCCAGTAACAGTATGGAAACCAACCAGAACACATTGAATATATATATATATATGTGTGTGTGTGTATATATATATATACATATATATATACACACACACACATATATATATATATATGAACCTGTTTTTATCTTACATACAATTTTTTCTATAAGCAATCATTCACAGGATTTTCAAATATATAGAACTATGCAGTTTTCATAGCCTATTTAAACAGATACCATATTTCTCATGTTTTTCTTAAGCTTATTTTTTTCTACATTAATCTGTTAGTAACACTCTTCTATCCAAGGTATAATTTGAAAGAATTAAATACTCAGTCCAGTCTTCCTCCAACAAGGATGGCTAGAGTCAAAACTTTCTCTTCTGACCAAGTCAAGGGCAGTCAAAAGGCCATTTAAATGTGAATCACAAAACATAGGAATATGTAAAACAATATGTTTACCAAATGATTAGAGGGAAAGGCTAGCCGTTGAATATATAAATATATACTCACAAAGATAATGAGTTGTGATAAATATTGTCATTTGTAAATTTCATTTATCTGTTTTTTAAAATGTAAACAGCTTTTAAATTTGTTAACAAGGTCATATTTCTGAGCAGAATATGTTATTAAGGATCTTCTCGTAGATACTTTCATAAACTGTCTGGATCTCATACATCATCCTTGAAATTATTTCTATTTCTTGAGATTTTGCTTTTAAACAATTTTTATTTTGAACAGTCCCAAACTGAGAAGTTTACAACATTTGTAAGTGTAGTGAAACAATTTTCAAAGCTAACACATTCCTTTGATTTCAAAAATACTTGCCAGGCGGTGGTAGCACACACCTTTAATCCCAGCACTTGGGAGGCAGAGGCAGGTGGATTTCTGAGTTCGAGGCCAGCCTGGTCTACAGAGTGAGTTCCAGGACAGCCAGGACTACACAGAAAAACCCTGTCTCAGAAAACAACAACAACAACAAAAAAACCTTAAGAATTGGTAACTTTCTTTTACATTTTGCCAACTTTCCGAGCAAAGAAATACATATTGAATAAGTCAGTGTGAAATAAAGATGGTTATATGTCCAGAAGTATAAAGTGGTTCAAGTTCATATTTGTGTTTGTATTTTTTTCCAGTTTGATTTTGTGAAATTAATGGATGGCAAACAACTGGTAAAGCAGGACTCTAAGAACTCTGATGACATCCAGCACTCCCCAAGGAACCTGATCTTAACATCACTTCAGGAGACAGGTTTCATAGAGTATATGGACCAAGGACCTTGGTATCTGGCATTTTACAATGATGGAAAAAAGATGGAGCAAGTATTTGTGCTAACTACAGCAATTGGTAATCCGCCACGGCTGTTATTTGAATTCATATTCACAGTATAGCTGTAGAAAGTCACTGGTGGTTAAAGTATTTGGTTACTCACATACTTTTCCTTCTACCTTAAAGTCATTATTCAATAAATGTCACTATGAGTAACATTTTATTTTTGTTCTCATTGTTGTTAAAACATTGGTTAAGATTTTTTAAAGCTCTCCAGTATTTGCTAATATTCTAAGACATTTGTCACGAAGCCCTTTATATGTTTTTAAAAAAATATTCCCTGGATAATATTGTTTAAGAAGCTAGATAGATGAATGACTTCAGAGAGAAATCTTATAAGCAAAAGTGTCTCTGTTAAACTGAACCCAAAAGCTTGCTCCTATAATGCCAGTGACATAAAATGTAGGTTTGTAAGTTCAAGACCAACATGAGTTTAAAAGAAATTCAAAGCCAATCTTGGCAAACCACTAAGTACCTATCTTAAAATATAAAAAATAAAATATATTAGAGGGAATAGCCTGCTGACAGAACAATTTCTTAACATGTATGATTCCTAAGGTGAGAGAAACCCCAATGAGACAATGGCCAATAGGAAACAAAGACCTTGTTAATTGGTTTGATTATAAAATAAGAGCAAAAACTACCTGCTAAAATAAAAAGACTGGCATCAATACAAATCTTTAGAACAACTGATTCTCAAAACCTCTAAGGCTTCAAAATACAAATTAAGACTACTTAGAGAATACTGAGAGCAATTACTTAAGTCATCATATGCCCCCTTCTTGGGATTCTTTAGGTCAGATAATCAAATGGCTCTTTCAGTGTGCCCATAGCCTTTTAAATTATTTCTAAACACAGTGCCTAAAATTCACCATCACCCTCCTTAGTGTGAAATGTCTCAGTCTTTTGTCATGTTTTCTCAGTAAACACACTCCCCTGACCCTTTGTGTGAATAAACCTAAGCTCTTTAGCAATTTGGGAGTCCTCAGGGTAAACAACTTGTAGGCACAGCCTTGTAGTGTTTGAATTTTTCACAAAATGCATGTCTTTTAAAGGAAGAGAATCTTTTACAGCTGTCAGTTCTCTATACAACTCTCTACTTTATCCTTTAGTTAACCTGTTCAGCCATATGTTTAGGAAGATGTGTTGACTGTTAATAAATAGACCATCTGCTCTTGATAACAAATATGTTCTATTTTTACTTGATGCTGAAGACCTTGAGAGAGTAAAAAAAAAAGCAGTTTTCTAGCCATAAGACTTATTTTTTCCTCTAAAGTAATTAAGAAAACAATAAAAATCATATTGAGACAAACTCTACAGATCTTAAATCTCCAAAAATACAAAAATTTCTTGTTAAAATTAAAAAATTATACATTTAGTCATATCATTAATTTGTCACTAATAGTGGATCCTTAAAAGTCACTGCAGTGAAAAAAATCAAAACAATTTTGATATGATTGCTATTAAATTATAACAGACTAACTTAGAGGAATTAGAAGATATAAAATACTTGTGAATATTGTCTATTTTCCTTATGACTTAACCTGTCATCTCAAATTGTAAATACTAACCAAACTATTAGCCTGTTAAAAACTAGTAGAACCAAGATCAATGCTTGGGGGCTTTTTATCTTTACCTTATTTCATCCCCAAAGGAACTTAACCTTTCATATCATCATTCAGATATGAAGCCATCAGTTTCACATGAGCAAAATATTTGCATTTTGCACAAGCAAGCTAGTATCTTGGTGACACACACATGTCTTTAATCCCAGGACTTGGGAGGGTAAGGGGGGCAGATCTCTGAGTTCAAGGCCAACCTGGTCTACAGAGTGAGTTCCAGGACAGCCAGGGCTATTACAAAGAAACCTTGTCTTGAAAAACCAAACACCAAAACAAAACAAAGCAAAAAAGCCAGTGTCTTTTGATATGTTTTATAAAGCCAAGGATGTGTTTTATAGAGCAAGGTATGGTGGTGGGAGGGGTTGCTTGAGAGGGCCCAGGCTGAAGCAGTTCTCCCTTGATGTAACAGCCATATGATGGGTCTAGTATAAAATAGAGATTATTTGGAGGCATGCAAAGGGGGGTTGATAATGGAGGGGATGGAGAGAGAGAGAGAGAGAGAGAGAGAGAGAGAGAGAGAGAGAGAGATAATAGAAGAGAAGAGAAGAGAAGAGAAGAGAAGAGAAGAGAAGAGAAGAGAAGAGAAGAGAAGAGAAGAGAAGAGAAGAGAAGAGAAGAGAAGAGAAGAGAAGAGGAGAGGAGAGAGAAGAGGAAGAGAGGTCAAATATTCTCTCTTATAGCAAGCCAGGCCTTCCTGGCTATTGCTGCATAACTGATGGGCAGAATCTTTACTTTTCTTCTTGTTTAATATTGAAAACAAAACGCATCATCTTTCACCCTCATTTCATTAAAGAAAGTTCAAGGAGGCTGGATAGATGGCTCAATGATTAAGAATACTTAATTGCTCTTGCAGAGGAATTGGGCTCAATTCCCAGTCTCCCCATAATGGTACCCAGCCACCCATAACGCCAGTTCTGGATATACTGTATTTTGTCTTCTGAAGACACTAAACACATACATTATATAAATACATGCATGTCATTAAAACACTCATACATACAATAAAATGGATAAAATAGCAACAAACTTTAAGTTCAAGTAAATTTCCCCTAATAATCAAAAGCATATAAGTCATTTACTCTATCATATATCCATTACTAAATGCTTCTATAATTCATAAGCAAACTAAGGATTGTGTTATTCAGAATCCAGGAAGCATCTGAATCAATTTCAAATTATTTAAATATTCTCTAAAATGGGCACAATAACATTTTCTTTTCTTGTCTTTTTTCTGCCCAGGAAAGAATCTATCACATCAGTCACAGACTTTGTAATTATGTAGTAAACTATTTAAAGTTAACTGCTCCTAATGTTTTAATGTAGTAGTTCTTACAGATTCACGTAGGGTGCTTGATAGATTATAGATTGCTGGCCAAAATCCCTTAGTGACAGATTCTGGAGATTTCAGATGTCCAAGTTTCTATGTTACAGGTGTCACACAATGATTTTATTGACGCAAGAACTCATGGGCCATAAAATGCATCTCTCAGCCTTCAGTGTACCTACGCATTCTCAATGTTCAGGCAAAGATACCATGCCCACCTCCTAGAATCTCTCTTTTTTATTAGAAATATTTTTTTCTAAGTGAAGGAGGGTTTTTATTTAAAAATGAATAAAATATAGTGAAATTATTTTATTAGACCAGAATTAGGAGTCAAGCAAGAAAGCAAGCAAGTGGGGAAGGAAGGAAGGAAGGAAGGAAGGAAGGAAGGAAGGAAGGAAGGAAGGAAGGAAGAAAGGAAGGAAGGAAGGGAAAGAAAGAAAGAAAGAAAGAAAGAAAGAAAGAAAGAAAGAAGCAAAGAAAGAAGGAAAGAAAGAAGGAAAGAAAAATAAAGGAACAAAAACGAAATAAAAAGAAAATCTCAGGTCAAAATTGCTAAGCACAGATTTTTTAATATTTTTATTATTTAAAGTAATATTTAATTTTAAATATATTTTGATCATATTCTTTCCCACCCCAAGTCTGTTCAGATTCTCTCACCTTTACTACACATATAACTTTAATTTCTTTTTTAAAAAAACAAACCAAAGTCCACTATAACAAGCACAGAGAGACATATCACACTACGAGTGGCACATTGAGTACCTGATCCTTTATAGATCTATAAGCTAATCATTATTATACTCAAATATAATTATAAACTATAAATATATATGTTATCTTCCAAGACTGACATTTGTAAATTAGTTGTTTTACAGAAAATTTATATACAGTTTTCTAAGTTATTTTCTGCACAATTTTATGGGTACCTTCAAAGCCATTCTGAATTCCCATGAAAACTATTTTGTAAGAATGGATTTAAAAGAAATCAGTAGCAGGGAACTAGCATTTACAGTGAAGAAGGCATTTCTCAATAAAATACTTAGGTTCAAATGCTTTTAGTGGTGATGAATATGAACACTTACTTTAAAAGCACTCCGTTGTCACTTATTAATGAAAATAAATTGCTGATTATCATATTTAACCTGTCAAGATAGTATAATAATCCATGTTCTAGAGAAGAGACTTTATTTGCTATAACATAAATATGAAAAATAAACATAATCTTTGTGTTCTTGGTTACACTTTAAAATCTGCTTTGCTTTTAAGAAATGTCTTATAATTCTCATACCATTTCAGTTTTATTACAAATGCCTTTAAGAATACAATTTATGTGGACCCTTTATCCACTTTAGAGATGAGTTGTTTTTTGTTCTTCTCTTTAAAAGTCAATTTACGAAATTGAGAACTGTGTTGAATAATCTATTGTATATGATATCATGCAGAAGTCTTTGCCAGCTAATTTTGAGCAATAAGAGCTTTGCAGGCAGCAGAAGACAAGATTATTATAGATAAGGAATTTCTGAAACTTTTTAAACAACATGGCTTGTGCCTGGACATAGGTTCATTTTTTTTCTCTTCTTTTCTATTAATAGAAATAATGGATGACTGCTCAACCAATTGTAATGGAAATGGAGAGTGTATCTCTGGACACTGTCATTGTTTCCCAGGATTCCTTGGACCTGACTGTGCTAGAGGTAATATTGTTCTATGACTCTGATTGTTTAGAGAAATGGTTCTCAACCTTCCTATTGCTGCAACCCTTTAATACAGTTTCTCATGTTGTGGTGAACCCCAACCATACAATTATTTCATTGCTACTTCATAAGTGTAACTTTGCTATGTCTGTGAATTGTAATGTAAATATCTGTATTTTCCAATGATCTGAGGCAATCCCTGTGAAATGGTCATTTGATTCCCAAAGGAGTCATGACCCACAGGCTGAGAACTTAAAAAATGTCATTAGAAAACTCAACATTATAAGCAATAGTGATGATAGAAACAATAGTCATATCAGAAATGCCAGCAGTCCTTGTTAACAGTTGTTAACCAAATCTAAGCACTTCATATGCCAGCTCTATTCTAAACACTTATTGCCTCTTTTAATTCCTCATTCCTATGGTGTTTGTATGAATTAGATCTGCTATTACCCCTACTTTATGAACAAAGAAAGAACCTTAAAGTGAATGGTTAAGAAAATATAAGTGCCAGCTTAGATTTGAACCTATATCATCTGAGCCAACTACAACATACTATTTATATTTCTTCTATAATGTAATTCATAGCAGTCTGAGTTTAAAAGAAGGCAAAGTTAGAATTTGGAAATATTATCATGTAGAGAAACTTGAATCCAGCAACATGGTTGTTCAGGCAAGGGATCACATCCAAAGGCTTTCTCAGTTTGTGTGATCTGGCTTGCATACAGACATGCTCTTAGTACACATCTTTAATCCCAAACAGCGAAGATAAAGGTAGTTTGTAGAAGGAAGCAGCCATGATGATTGAAAGTGACTTCGAATTGAAGGGCAGACAAAGTGATGAATCTGAGAAAGATTTGACAGGATGAGTCAGAGATAGGACATGCCCAACTCTCATGAGGACAGGAAAAAGTGGCTACCTAAGAGCAAGGCGGAGTGAGGCAGCAAAGGAGTGCAGTCCAGCGAGCGCAGTTTAGCTGACTTCAGCCCAGTTCAGCTGAGTTCAGTTCAGTGCAGTTCAGGACAGTTTAGTTGAAGGCACTTGAGTTCCTGCAATTCCATTCTGTTTAGTTCAGTTCATGCTTAGTCAGTGCAGTCAGTGCAGTCCAGTTCGTGGAATTCAGAGGCAGCAATCCAGTGAGAAGCCAGGTTGCATCAATCAGCTTGAAGAGTAATTTTGAGCCCAAACAGCTGAATTGAACCAGCCAGTGAGAATTTAGGAAGAACTAGAAAGGGTGCGCTTATCCAGCCATAAGCCTCCAAGATGACAGTTACAGCTGGTGAATAAAATTTACTATTACACCGTCATAGCTGGAAGTAGTGACAAATCATTAAATGGATATGTAGTTTAGAAAGTAAGAAATTGAAATTCAAAAGTTAAACTTGGTAATCTTTATTGTTTCATGCACTTGCACATAGTTTAATTAATTTTGAAAAGCTTTAGATAAATTGGGCCATACTTTCCTCTAGAATTGGAGTTATTATTTTCCAGACGCTTCCTGTTCATTTTCAATACAGTCTTAAAGTTCTGGTCTACTAGGTTAATCTTTGGTTTCTTAGGTGAAAAACAACTGTTCATTTCCATTAAATTCCATTACACAGAGAATTTTAAAGCAGTTGGTAGGTTTCTTATACCATAGCAGATCTTGTGAAATGAAGGATAAGGGTTTTGTATCTTTATATATATATATATATATATATATATATATATATATATATATATATATATACAGAAGATGTGGGCATTGCCCTCAAAAACTTCATAGATTTAAAATGAACACACATAACAAAACAGAATAGTTATTCTAATAAAAGTCTATAGAAGGTAATATCCCCTGAAAATCTGTTTGTATAGCCTTTACAAAACCCCTTTCATATGAAGAATGCCCTGTTTATTAGATTTTAATGTATACTTTACTCTCTCTCTCTCTCTGTGCATGTATTTGAGGACATAAAAGCCATTGTAGAAACAAAATCCTCAGCAAAAAAAATAGCAGCAATGATAATAGTATCAGTGATAATAATATGACATTGTGATAGGATCAAAAGCAAGAATGTATCCTCCACATAGGAAATATTCATAATTTATCTTTACCCAAGTTCTATAAGAGGAAAATTCTATCAGTAATCATGATCATAGGCCTACTTAATAAAGAATAAGACAAACAAGTAATAAAACAAAAGTATTACTTTTGCGGGAAATGACATACTAGAACCAATATGGAGTTATTCTTGAAGATTTTCAAAAGTGTTATAAAAACACTGAAACTTATTTGCCAACCTTCAGATTCATGCCCTGTGCTGTGTGGTGGAAATGGAGAATATGAAAAAGGCCACTGTGTCTGCAGGAATGGCTGGAAAGGGCCCGAGTGTGATGTTCCGGAAGAACAGTGCATTGACCCAACCTGCTTTGGCCATGGTACCTGCATCATGGGAGTGTGCATCTGTGTTCCAGGATACAAAGGAGAAATTTGTGAGGAAGGTCAGAGTCCCATTTTAATATTTTGCTTCAGGCTTTTCTCTCACTTGATTTTGCATAGTTTCATTCTATAATACTAGTAGAAAACCAAGCAATCTTTGCAAATACTGGATGCTCAACATACCCTTGGTACAAAGAGCAAAGGTTTGAGGTCAGGGAAGCTCATGTCTCTTCTGACAGTGTTATGGAATGCATGACACTATTTCTATGCCACCCGAAGAGCAGTAATGCAAAAGGGATATATTTTAATTTCTAATATTGTTTTATAACTTGATAATTTTCAGCTTGATTATTTTAGGTGTTAACCATATGTTTTGATTATTACAGAGTCCTTTATGCTGCATAATGAAGCATTACATTTAAGAATGCAATAAAAATAACGATATAGACATATTTGGAGACATTTTGCAAATGTTTTCTTGAAAAGTGATTTGTAATTACCACTATTGCTTTTGCTTTGTATTATTTATTCTTACGTGCCTCATGAGGAAACTTGACCTCTTTCCCTAAAAAAAGAAAAAAATCAGACCTATGACTAATGAGTTTCAAAGCAGAGCTTTGTATTAAATTCACCCCAAAGGAGTTTTTGGGAAAAAATATTTTTGAAATGGCTGTAGTTTTATCATTTAAACAGACATATTGGAAAATAAGTTTACTAGTAATCAGACCATTTTCATGCCACATTCCTCAAATAAGACTGATTTCAGAAATAATATGAAACCATTACCATGGGAGATGGTCTCATCACAACTGTTGTTCAGGAAAGGGGCTGCTGAAAATGCACTGTAATTGCTTTTTAAAGATCGCTCATTAAGACTATTACACAGCATGCTAAAGGATTTAATCTAATTCCACTCCATGAACAAGCAGGATTTTAGCTTCCCACCTACTATTAGTAACAGTAGAATATGGGTGTAGGACTGTTTGTTCCAGTAAATTTCACTGGGTCTGTATAGGCACTGGAGTTCCTATGATATCTTAAAAATATTTTTATATAATCATATAATGATCAAACTATCATTATATCTAAGTATAAATACAGATGCTTTACAGACCCGGACACAGTTAACGATGAGTGATATGTATCACATCTACAGTTTGCCATGAAAATCGTGTAACCTAATTCATTAGATCCTGCTGATTTAAATTTCATAAGCAGATGAAAAAGGCGTTTACCTTATATTAGCCTTTTACTTGGTCTCTAAGAAAATAGGTAAAAGAGCCAAAATAACAAGGAAGAATGCTCACCATATTAAATGGGATAGGCTTTACAAATACAATATGAAAATATTCTGACTCTTACATCACATATGAAGAACCTATAAGCTGAAACAGGCTATGGACAGTTTGTTTACAGACATGATGTTTTCATTGTTTTTATTGACTGACGTAGTTGTCGACTTTTGAAATTGAGATGAGTCACATTGAAAATTCCTACTTCTAACTTTTCTTGAATATTAGAATGTCTGGGCCTACATCAGCTAGAGCCAAGATCCCTTAAAACAGAACACATGGTTTCACAGTTTGCTCCCAATCAGCTATATCCTTACAAATACCCCATTTCCTTTGCACCTGCCTTCTCTAGACTGCTGATTTCATTCCTCTGATTTAAGTATGACTCTCATGATGTAAACATCTTTATAACAAGATTTTGAGGTTCATGAGAAAAGAAGCTGAAATAATTACCCTTTAGAATGAGCTTTATTAGGAAAGCACCTCCGTGGGAATCATGGGGAGCCATGCTTGGGCCTTGAGTGGAAAAGAGCATTATGATAATGTTAAGAGGAATAGCTTGAAACGAGAGAATAAGAAAAGCAGCTATTACATACACCATTGTGGGTGTGGGGCCTACAAAGCAGAGAGAGCTCGCACAGGAATCCACCGAACAAAGATGTCTGACTTTTACAGCTTTCTAGAATTTAACAGGAAGTTCTACACCACAGAACTTAGTTGAGCCTAGCCTGTGTGAGAAGCATGGAGAAACCAAGTACTAAGTAGGACTTACATAACAGTGGTGAGAGGAGGAGCTGGAGTTACTTTCTCCCCAACCTTGGTCAAGGTCTGCAAGTTCTAACTTTCAAATGTACAAGGTGTGGTCTGATTTCTTGGAGAGGTAGAAAACTAGACATACCAAACATGACCTAGATGAATTAAATGAAACACACCTCTTAAGAAAATAAATTAAATGGCATTTTGTTTATTATTTTTGTTGTACATTGGCATAACCAAATAGAGTCCTTCTAAAAATAGTCTATATCATGAACTTTACCTCTTACTCCAAATCATGAACCAAATTAGATATACATTTGGATATTTTATTTAATGATTAACTCAGTTATTAAACTATTGTTCTAATGACCTTGAGATCTTGGGCTAATTATGATAGTGATAACTACAATTATAATGGATCTTTTGTGCTAACAAGCCACACTCAAAGAGTAAGTCAGACTTGCCAATTCATGCAGGCGCCATCAATGTATTCCCATTGCTTCAAATGTACTTCAATGCATAATTAAGATTAAGACAAAGTGTTATACTCTCATTTGTATATAAATACAAAGAATGTGAAAGTTACCCTTCCCAAGTCACAAAGAAGAGTCAGTGAAAAGCACAAAACAATTTTCTAGAAATTTCTAGACTCACAGAATCAGAGACAAATAGAAATAGCTTATTCTAAGATGACGAAAATATATGACAGTGTTCGGAGAAAGTAAGGAAGCATCACAAAAGATTGAAATACAGTTTAGAAAGTGTGGCATTGTTGGTGCTTCTGAAGAAGAAATGTGAGGTTGTAATAACTTTGTATAAATTATATTATTTCATACAACAGCAATCACCTCACCAAATAAATAACTTATTTATCCAATTAAAAACCATGTAAAAACTCCTAGATACATTAAGTAAAACTTTGATTCTAATTTCGGAAAGGATAAAGAATGACTTATCAAAAAACTCTCAGACATTTTTGAAAAGCTGAGAAATTCCTACTGAGGGTCTGTACAGGTCCACCCACTCATTTGTGTGGGGAGTATCACTGACTGTTCAGAACTGCACGCAGCATATGTGTGATTTTTCTTCCAAATTTAGGTTGCAACCTTTATCATATCCTACCATATTTTTAAGTGTTAATAATCTTCTGGTTTAAACACAATGTTTGCATGAGTCATTTTATTGCCTAATTAAAGCAACATTAATGAGACGATACTAGGAAATCAATGTATCTCAATTCCATAATCCCACACCTCTTCGCTCTCAACCTCCCCCAACCATTTTGTTTTTGATATTCAGAGGACTGCTTAGATCCAATGTGTTCCAGCCATGGCATCTGTGTCAAAGGAGAATGTCATTGTTCTACTGGCTGGGGTGGAGTCAACTGCGAAACTCCACTTCCTATATGTCAAGAGCAGTGCTCCGGACATGGAACTTTTCTTCTGGACACTGGAGTTTGCAGCTGTGATCCCAAGTGGACAGGATCTGACTGCTCTACAGGTAAAATGGAGTTTCTCTCTCTCTCTCTCTCTCTCTCTCTCTCTCTCTCTCTCTCTCTCTCTCTCTCTCCCTCCCTCCCTCCCTCTCTCCATCCCTCCTCTCAAGTCAACCTGAACATATCCTTAAGGGATTACATTGTAAAATCTAGAGTGTATAACTTCAGTAATCACAGTAAGTTTCCAGGTATTTCCCAGGTCAATATTTTACTACTTCCTTTTTTTCTTTCTTTCTTTTTATTTTTTATTTACAGTTTCTCCATTATGTTTCTCTGTGATAGGTATATGTGGTTTGCCTTTTGTTCTCTTTGTTTCTTCAACTGTGATTTCTTCAATAGTCTTCAATTTTCCTACACCTATTCTTGGCAGACTCTTTCAAATCTCTATCGCCATAAACTCAAATATTCAACGTATTCATTGAAAAACTCATCATGTAAAAACATAACAAATACATTATTCTATCACACTTAATATATTGCCATATTGCCTCCAATTATTATTATTTCTAAAACATTGTTTCTTTTCCTCATTCTTTAACCTAACATCCTCCACACTTCTCTTCTGTATATGTAGAAGGTCCTTATCAAAGGATCACCATGAACTATTAAAACTGCCTGCCATCTACTTCTGCTTAATGAGTGAATCCCTCCCCTGCTTACATAATTTATAAGATCTGCTTATCCTAAGTACATTCAATATCTACACTTTTCCATGTGTTTTGTTTATCATAAAACTGTTAATTAAAATTCAACCTAGAAAAATCCAACATACCCACCAAGACCAAGTACAACTTTAGGCATTTTGTTAAACTTTTTCTGACTAGAACATTATGAATCCTATGAAATTCATTCCATATGCATTGCTAGAAAGCACAGAAGCCAGATTGATTTAGGTATTTTGTACACATGGCTTGCTTTTTTTCCTTCAACATTGCAAGCATAAAAAAGAATAGGTCACTCTATATTTTTGTGTCTTCAGATTATATTCTTATTAAATGAATAGAGTTAACCAGTGAATATTCTTGAAATACTTCTGCCTATGAATTTTGTGGAGGGTGTAAAGTGGTATATGATACAGAGAAAACTTCAGTGCACTGTGGGATTTTGTTATCAGTGAGTTAGCATATGAACTGAAGTCTGTGATTCTGCTCTAAGAAAACAGGGAGATCCCTCTGTTAAGATACATAATTCTAAATAACTCTTAACAACAATTATAAGCATATGGACTTCACACTGAAATAATATGGGAAATATGAATGAATTTTGAATTGTCAGAACATGAGAGATAGATATGGTGATATATTCCTATAACATCAGCATTTAGAAGTCTGAGAATTATGGATCTTAATTTCCAGGCCAGCATGGGCTACACAGTCGCTTCTAGGCTAATCAGGCTCTAAAGTGAAGCACATCTATAAAAGCAGGAAATAAAGATTAAATTATAGAGGTTATTTACTTGTCACTAAATGTAATGCTTAAAATCCATTCATTTATAGATGTATAATATATACATTAACATCTTTGTGCTGGTCATGATGCTTGGAGTCAGTAGTATAGAAGTGCCCAAAATGGGTGTAATCTTTGCAGAAGTTAATATTACAATGTAGTTGGAAAGACACATTTACCAAGTTAGGAAAGAATGATGAAATCCAAGTGACTAGACCTATGGAGATGTATCAGATGAATCAAGCCTGATTATTAACTTATTTTCAACACATTACTGAAAACCTTTCATAATTTCATTTGTCAGCTATAGTATTATTGGATGCGAGTACTCTTATTGTTGAAATGTGTAATGATGACTTGTTATTGTCTCCTATTCTAAGTGTTGCACATATGTCCATTCATTCTAAGCACAACTATTATGAACACTTTAAAGCTGAGGAAACTGAGGCACAGAGACAGGCTATAATTTGTCCAAAGCACCAATATAACTGATTGTCATAGTCAGGGTTTGTATTCCTGCACAACAACATCATGACCAAGAAGCAAGTTGGGGAGGACAGGGTTTATTCGGCTTACACTTCCACATTGCTGTTCATCATTAAAGGAAGTCAGGACTGGAACTCAAGCAGGTCAGGAAGCAGGAGCTGATGCAGAGGCCATGGAGGGATGTTCCTTACTGGCTTGTTTCCCCTGGCTTGCTCAGCTTACTTTCTTATAGAACCTAAGACTACCAGCCCAGGGATGGCACCACCCCCAATGGGTCCTCCTACCCTTGATCACTAATTGAGAAAATGCCTTACAGATGGATCTCATGGAGCCATTTCCTCGAGGAATGATCCTTTGTGATAACTCCAGCTTGTGTCAAGTTGACACACAAAACCAGCCAGTACACCCATGTTGAGCCAGAACTTTGACCTTGCATATTCCATGCATTTAATAACATTTATCTAAGAGTCATTTACCTACTTTATTATATACAAAAAGGGACCATGTCCAGGGGCACAGAGTATGATTGAAAACAATGTTATTTCTCTAAGATGAGAGAAGACGTTGAGGAAAGCCTCACACTAGAATTTATGCTAAAAAAAATGATGAATGCTTACTGGCTGGACAAAAAAGGAAAAATCAGACGGGAGTAGGTTTTAAAGGAAAGACAGGAATCTAAATGATACATCTTGGGGCTTGAAAGTCATTAGGTTAGTTGTAGCCAAGGAGTGCTAAAGGAGATAAAACTGTCACCAATGACAAGAGCATTGGGCCAGAGCATAAAGAATTTTATTGACACACCATGATCAAGAATTTGCATTTCCTCATAATGCAATAGGAGTGCACTGGGAAGTTTGAAAGAAACTGCAAAGTACATTTAAATTTTACCACTCTGACAAACACTGAAAATATCAATTCATAAAGGATGGCACAGGGAAGGAAGCAAGTGGCAGCTGAGTGTGGAGACAGAGAGACCAGTTCAGGACAGTGTGCAAGATTTTGGATGATAGCAGAGGTAAACAACAACATGCTGTATTGTGCCAGCGGGAACACAAAGTTGGGTCCTCAAATCTTAAATCACAAGCAGAAGGCAGAGAGCGCAAACTGGAAGTAAGTAGACAAGATTTCACTCTCAAAACCTGCATCCATTGACAAGCTGCCTTCAGCTAAGTTGTAACTCCAAAACTTCCCCCAAATAACCATCTACTGTGGACCAATGTTCAGGTATCTAAAACTATGGGAACACCATTGTTATCTTAGCTACTATACCCGCATTCCCTAATATGCAATGAAAAACTAATTTAAAATATCACTGTGATTTGAAAGAATTTAAAGACATGAAATAGAAAAGACATATGCGATACAAGTTATTAAGTAGGACTTGGTAACCACATGGGGCATCCCATGCTATAACCTGCTTAAAGTATAGAAGATTGGCATAAAGCCAAGAGAAGTCTGAACTGTGTAGTGAGTTCAAGCTCAGCTAGTACTATACTGTGAGAGCCTGATTCAAAAATATAGGACTTTAAAACTGTATGAATCTAAATAAAGACTGGGATTTTACTGAGAGTAATTTGAATATTATTAACATGCTATGTAAATGGCAACAATGCTCAGTGAGATTAGTTTTCACCTATTAAAGAATTTTTATTAACTACCTGTTCTGATTGTTTGCTATGGTCTTGGGATATGTCATCAAGGCAATAAAGATTCCTGCACTGCAGTCTGGAATGGTGAAACATGATAAATAATAAGAAATACATGGGAATGTTTTCAGTATGAATAAACAGAGACATTAAGTAATCCTGGTGAGTTGCAAACCTAAGTGTAGAAATCAGAACTGCTGATATCATGCTACATGGAGTGTTTTTATTTTCAGCCTCATACCACCATACCCCTATCAAATAAGATGAGTTAGACAAAGAGAGAATGCTCAAATTAAGAAATTCTTTTACTGAAAATCAGATGAAAATATTAAACAACAAGTATGTGAATGGAATATTTTTTGTCCAGAAAACCTGAACCAAAGTCACATTCATTCAAGTTCAGGCCCAATAACCAAACCTCACTAGGAAAATTTCTTATTCGCACAAGCACACCTAATAAACCGACCAAATTGAAAAATAGGGAAAGGAAATGCTTTCCAAATCTCTAGTGTCGTGGTAAGAATAGTCCTTCTGTGATTTTTAAGCTCTATAAAGGTTGTTCCCAAAGAGCATATTTAACCATGGAGATGATCTCACTGTGCAGACTCTTAATTGAGTGTTCTCAGTACAGGAAGCAATTTAGCATCTGATTCTGATAATGGATCGTGTCATTTCAAAGGTGGATATGCTCTTTGCCATTGATCATCTTCCTCCTCCAAGTACATGAAGCTGCTTAGCTGTTGGCATGTTAACTATGCTGCTTTGATATCAAGGGGACTGCAGAAAATGATCTGCTGATTATTTGTAGTCTGTTTTCCAGCCTACAGTATTGTTTGCAGAGCCTTAAATTGATACTTGACATAGACTTCTTTAGCCTGATAGTCTCATGACACTTCACAAAGGTTAACTCATTAGTCTTTAAACTACCTCAAGAGGAATATAATAGAAGCTTGTTATATCATGGGTTAGATTTGGATATACCACAGGTCAAATTGTGCTCTCTTAAAACATAACTCCTTGCTGTAAAATCTCAGTAATACATTTAGCCTGTTGTAAGGGTATTGGCCCTGGCCTCTGAGATCAGCATTGTAAAATGTGTCTACTATATTTCTTTGGCAAGATCTGACTCTGGACACAGTCGGTTAGGAGAGTATAAAAGTAGAATATAGAGTTCAGTATCTCCTTTTTCTTAATGAAATTGATCTGAACTTCTCTATTATTACTCACAAATAATAGACAATACAATTCATGCAAGTAAGCATTTATATGAAGAGGGCAACTCTTGCCCTTGCTCTACTACAATCACCCTTATAAGAGGTGTGTCTTAGAACTATATTAACCAGCTCGAAATATACAGAGTAATAATGACTAAGGTGATTCTGAACATGCTATTTGTTATGCATCAGAACCATTTGAAGGATTGTCATCACGTAGCTCATACAAAGAGGGCATTAGATACTAAATATGCCAAAGACTTTGTTTTGAAAATATATTTTTAAGCCATCCTTTGGCATTTGCTCCTATTTCCATTAGAAAGATAGCAGGGTTGATGTAGATGTGGATGTAGGTGTTCGCATGTATGAATATATTCACAGGACAGTGACTTTGAGTAATACACTTAATTTAGCTGTGCCTCAAATGCATCATGTGTGAAATGGTATATTAGTCAAAAGACCCTGAGGTCCTCTCTAGTACTGAAATCTATGATTCTTGATCCTGAATATTAAACTATTGACATCGATTATTAATGGTTTGTGGATATAGTCCATTAACTATCTTAACTCTCAAAATGTTTAGGGTGAGACTATATTAAGTGAAAATAGTTCTCATTTTAAGAACAGGCTCATACTTTGACATATAGAACATGCTTTTAAGCATTTAAATCTGCAGAAGACAATGCATACTCACAGAAATATGTGTATATATGTACATATATTATTTTCATTATAACAATGTTTCACTATAATTTTAAGTGTTCTCTAATGGATAGTGATATGCATCTACTAATAAGATAATTAGCAAAGAAAGTCATAAGGGATTCATATAATAATTGTTGCTAAGGAAACTTTCCTTGATTATGCAAGTAGCATATGCTTCAAAACATTGTCAGTTTCTTCTTTTACTGAAAATGCCTATGATAAAATCATTGCATATGACTATCTCTAGAACATACAACACATCACTTTCTGCAATTTCTAAGAATTGATTAGACCTTTTAAAGTGAGTCATGCATACACAGAATTTCCTTCTAATATTATAGTTACAATGGGGTCATAGATACTATTTAACAAAAAAATCTTTATTAAAAATGTAATGCACATTCTATGAGGATGACTTATAACCATTCATCATTCTGCTAAAGAGAAAAATCTACTCACATATAAGTTAACTAGGATATAGCATCTTCAATGGAAAGAAATCATTAAACAGAAGAGAAATGTAGAAATGCAAATACACTTCTCTGTGAAGTTCTAGACACACCTTGATTTCTTAGGAATGGTGATAATTTCTTACAAAAGAAAAAATGAACTTCACTAAAGAGCAGCAGTATTACTGCATCCTAATTCTACAGATATATGGCCTTAAAGAAAAGTTCAATTAAGGGCAAAGAGTCACTGAAGCATGATGGCAGAAATGATGGGCACGGTGTGTTAACAGTACAAAAGAAAAAAAAAGGCTTTTGATTAATTCATGCCAGCTTATTTATTTTAATCTGATACTCAAGGTGTAAGACCTATGCTGAAATTTATTTTAACTTGCTTTTATATTCACAAAACCTAAAAGACAGACTTGGAGGTGATTCTGATATGATTAATTAGAATTTTTTAAAGCCTGCACTTGCAGCATTGTTGCATTAGCTAAAGTCAGGTCAAAACTTTAACAATAGATTTTTGAAATAAGTGAAGTTCATTGGTGACACTAGAAATGCAAATGAAAAGCATCCTTAAAAGCATCCTAAGCCAAATTAAGTGTGTGAAACTGCATGTGCAGAAATATCTTTGGGAGGTAGATATGAAATGGAAAAGAAATCGCACCATTATAATGATTTCCTAGCAACACATCCTACTCAGACATGGTTTGTCACCCCCAAGCCTTTTTTTTGCTCAAGTGAAAATAGAAGCTGAACCCAAATATATTCTTCAATTTTTAAATTTTCTCATTTATATATAAGATCCTATACGTATACCCTAATTTTCTACATAAATTTGTAACTGTACATTAAGTATCTGATATTTTCGAAGCACACCTTTTTCTCATTTTGTTCAGAGACAATAAAAAAGCACACCTGTTATGCCATCATTAGCAGGCAGCATGCAAAAATACAGCGAAGCTTTGACAATTTGACAAGTCTAAAGCGAGAGGCAAATTTCCAGAGGCCTCTGTAAATCTGAGATAAGTCTACTATTTTAGGACATTATACCTTCAAATTTATTTTGAAACCTAGGGACTCATATCATTCATGAAGCAGGGAAATAAAGTTAAGCATGAGTGTGAGCATGGACCCTTACTGATCTAGCTAACGTACAGTATAAGGAATTTATTGGGACAGACTGCCAGGAACATCAAAAGCAAACAAGCATAATTTGATTTTCCCTGCTGGATGCATTCTTTTCATTTACTCAATTATTCTGAATTTTGGACTCATTGACTATTTGACATGTGTTTAGCTTCATATTGAACTACGTGAAAAAGACCTGGAAAAATATATACAAAGGTGTGTCTGGTGTATAAGAGCCTATGAAGAAAGCAGTCATTTGGCACCCACCTTCATAGTTCACTCTATTGTCCTAGTAGTCTTCTGACAGAGGAGATAGAAAAGTTTGATAACAAAATAGCTAAAACAGACAGAAAGAAAGTAGGATTCAACTGGACAAAATCAGCCAAGCAGACTTGGAGGTAGAGCAGAATACATTATCTCAATCCTGCATGTGAAAATCAGTTGATTAGAGATGAAGATGTGTATCCCAGGCATCTTAGTCGGCTTTCTATTGCTGTGATAAACACCATCCCAAAAGCTATTTAGAGAAGAAATATTCATGAGTCTCCATCATATTCTACCATGAAGGGAAGATAGGGCAGGAACTCAAGGCAAGAATCTCTTGACAGGAATTAAAGCAGAGGTCATGGAGGAGTTCTGCTTACCAGCTTGCTTTTATGGCTCACTCAGCTTACATTTTATATGAGCCGGGACTACCTACCCAGGAATGGATGGCACCATTTACAGTTGGCCAGTCCCTCTTATACCAATCAATAATTAAGAAAATGTCCCCCATAGACTTGCCTATATGCCAATGTGATGAAGACTATCTTTTCAATTCACATTTCCTCTTTATGTATGACTTCATCTTGAGTCAAGTTGACAAAAACTAACCACTATATTATGTGTGCCCACTAAACATTCCTATAACTAAAGGATCCTACATCTATGCGACCATTTTCTTCACTCCATCATATGACCACATTCATGTTATTCAAATGAATATTACAGACTATACTTTGTTTACATCAAATATCTATAGGATAGCTCTAGAGATCTGATCTATGTGTATATTCTTATGATTCATTAGAAAAAAAATGACAAAAGGGTTTGAAAGTACCTATACATACAAATAACAAAACTAGAACTGGAAGGTTATATTTATATACTTGTGAATAGGTGTTAGTTACATATAGATAGGTGATATGTAGTTGATATCTTACACATTGCGACAGCAACAACCACAAGGAAGAGAGAGCTAACAAGAAATGATAAGGGCTTTTGAAACCACAAAGTTCACCCCTAGTGACACACCATCTTTGACAATGCCACATCTTTCCAAATACTTCAACAAATTTCTGGCAAACATGAATAGAGCAGCAATGAACATGATTCAGCAAATGTCTCAGTAGTAACCTGAAATGTCCTTTGGGTATATACCCAAAGGTGATATGGTGGGGGCATCTTTTGGGTATAGGCCCAAGAGCAGTGTAGCTGGGTCTTCAGGTAAATCGATTTCCAATTTTCTGAGGATCCTCCAGATTTCTTTCCAGAGTGGTTGTAACAGTATTCAATCCCACCAGCAGTGGAGGAGTGTTCCCTTTCTCTGCATCCTCACCACCATGTGCTTTCACCTTAGGCGTTGATCTCAGCCATTCTGATTGGTGTAAGGAATCTCAGGGTCATTTTGATCTCCATTTCCCTGATAATTAAGGACTTTAAACATTTCTTTTAGGACATTTTTTTTGCCTGTTATAGAATTATCTGGGTAGAGTCTTAGCCTGAAAGCACTATTCCAAAAATTCCATTTCAAATCAGGCCTTTCTTTCACTTTCTCATCCTTTTGAGCACAAGACTTATCTCCACTGTTAAATTTCCTGGTAGTCTTTTTCTTCTAATACTGTACAACTTGTATTTCTTTTTATCCTACTTTTGATTTTTCATTGTAGGTCTGCATAGCAGTAGTCACTAATATTCACACAACAGAATCATTGATAGGCTACCATGAAATCTCCTTGGCCAAGGAAGTTTATCCAAATTTTTTTCAATTTGGCATCTGGATGACTCCTTGGACAAGAACAGAAAGCAGCCACATTTATTGTCAAAATATCACAAAAATCTGTAGTGAAATTATTAAAAATGTTACCCTCTAAAAGCTCTTGAGCTGTGCCTCCATTGTCTACATTGGTCTAAGAACAACTGTCTTCCAGTCTCCTACCAGGACAGCCCATTAAACACCTCTGGTGGCATTCAACCACTTTACTAGTACAAAATATTCAAATCTTCCATATTTCACCAAAAGCAGCATGGTCAGGCCTGTCACATCAAAACCTCATTCCTGGTACCAACTTCTGTCTTAGTTACTTCCCTACTGTTATAAAGAAACATCATAATGAAGGAATCTTATAATATAAACCAATTAATTGGGGTTCAATGGGTCAAAGTGTAGAATCCATAACCATTATTTTGGGAAGCATGGCAGCAGGCAGGAAGGTTTGACACTGGAATATGAGCTAAGAGTTTACATGGCTAGACAACAAAGATAAGGAACTGGAAATGGCATGGGCTTTTGAAACCTCAAACCCTAGTGACACAACTTCTATAACAAGGTTATATATCCTAAACCTTCCCAAACAATCTCACCACCTGGAGAGCAGGGATTTAAATATGTGAATCTATGAGGACCATTCTGATTCAGAATACATAGTATGATTGTTTTTGCTTTTTCAAAATTTATTCTTGAGAATTTCATATATGCACACAATCAAATATGATCATGCCCACATCTATTTACCTACCATCTGTCTTCTGACTCCCCACTGAAACATTTAACCTTCAAAATTCTCATCTTGGTTTTTGTTTGTTTTTTGTTTGTTTTATTAGATCCCACTAAGTCCAGTTCTTGCTAACAATGTGTTCATAGGTATGGAGTTATCTACTATAGCATAAGAATTCTACCAAAGAGTGATTTGTCCTTCCAGAGATGATATCATCATCCAATGGCTTCTTTGTTATGGATGGATGCTTATAAGCTTCTCCCTTACCCATGCTGAAAATTTGGCTGGCCTCATCTTATTCAGGTCTTGTATAGATAACCATGACAGCTATGAGTTAATGAACGCTATAACCATGTCAAGTCCAAAAGATAGCATTTCACACCACTCCTCTCCATCCTCTGGCATTTCTACTTCCTCTAATGTGATGTTATCTGAGACTTGAAGAGGGTGACATGTAATATATTCGATTTAGGACTGAGCACTCAATAGTCACTTATTGTCTGCTCTTTAACCAATTATAAATCTCCTTATTGACTTCTACTCAGTTTTAAAAGAAGCTTCTTTTACTAATGTTGAGAGCATCAGATGTCTATGGATATAAACATAAATATTTAGAAGGCAGTATGAACGCATAACTATTTTGCAAAATAGCAATACTGTTCTTTACCCTGAAGATGTATACCTCCCCATCTATAGGATTCCACTAAGTCCTACAATCCAAGTATGTGGTGTTTTAGCAGTAGGGTAGTCTGATAGATAGAGGTAGATAGATAGATAAATGGATAGATACACAGACCAAAAAACAGATAGACAGACAGGTGGATAGATAGAGAAAAATATATAATAATACATATATACACATATATAAGGTGTATGTATATATGTATGTATGTATTATATCTGAAGCATTTTCTACATTTCACATGAACATACTTGATATTACACAAACTCAGAATTTAGATAAAAATATACTCCCCACTTTGGATCATTACAGAACCTTCGGTCAATTAACTCAGTAGATGACCACAAGTATCTTAACAGAGTAAGACTTACCAAAAACATCTTGGGTGTGTTATCACTATGAAACCCAATTTGAAAATCTAAAAGCTTTCGTTTTAGACTGAATTCAGAATTTAATTCATTTTCAGTAATTAGCACTTTTACACTACAAGTTAAAAAGAAAAGAACTTATAAGTTTCACATAAATCAAGGAATTATTCTACTAATGTGTAAGTAAACATATTAGAGTTCAAGAAACCTTGAAAAGCTCATTCCATGTAAAAAA
The DNA here is from genome assembly GCA_964023405.1 of Apodemus agrarius. Lineage (NCBI taxonomy): Eukaryota > Metazoa > Chordata > Mammalia > Rodentia > Muridae > Apodemus > Apodemus agrarius. The sequence goes on along the minus strand of OZ030010.1, from coordinate 119,214,657 downwards.
AATGGTTCAGATAATGTGCACTAAAAAAGAATTCTAAAAAGTATTGTTCAAAAGATAGTTTTGAAACCATAGCAGTCAAAATCAGTGAGGTTAACAGTGAAGTCAAGAATAGGCAGCCTCAACAATCAAAACAATCCTCCCACATTTCTTAGCAAGGTTCATTCAGTTTTTAATTGAATTCCTCATGTCAAGCAATGAAAGTTTCAACACTGTAAATATGATTGCCTACTAACAGTCTTCTTTTTGTTCCTTTATAATCATTATTTGATAAACTTATTAGTATAAGCATGGAATAGTAGAACTAGATAAGATTATAGACATTGCCTAACAATGCTTTGTAGTTTACAAAAGAGGAAACTTGGTAACCAAAACATTGAATGATGTGGTCAGACAACTTACCGGGTCCATAGTTAATAAGAGAACCAAGCCTCATGATTTCTCATTTTAACACTGTCTCTCAATATCATTCACGGAGCTTGTTTGAATTCACTAGATGATGTTTCATTTTCATTGTCAACACTTTCACTGAATCTCTAGGAAGCTGGCAGTGAACACACCCAGGGAAGTATCCTCAAAACTTTCTTTTCTAGCAAACACAGTGTTATAAAAATTGTCACGATTTCAAGCATAAAAAATATTCAGACAGAAATAAAGTCAAACCTTTGGTCTTTTTCTCAGCTACTATGTGACCTTGAAAAGGTTTCATGACTCTCTGAGCCTCTTCTGTAGCCTCCAAAACTGGGAAATAATTCCCCAGTTCCAGGGTAGTTGTAGGGGTTAAATGACATTATATAAAAGCATTCTCCTGCATAATGCTTCTCACATGGAAGATACTAAATTATGATAATAAATGGTTGCTATTATTGTCATTATATTTCAATTCTCATTGTAAAGACATATTTCAGAGACAAATCTTTTATATGAAGGAGATAAATTAGTAGCTGTCTCAAAGAAATTCATTTTCAGACACTGTGGGGCTGAATTAATTTAAAGGAATATGAAAATTCTTTCTACTCCAAAGTCATTTTGTTCTTTTGTCCTTACCCAGATGGTGTTGTTTCTTGTGTTTCTTGAACAGAGAAAGATGGTTTATTTGAAAAGGTGGCTAAAAAGTAGCTGTTCCATCTCTTCATTCCCTTTCTTTGAGCTCTGTTATTCATTATAAAATATCCTTCAAAGAAAATTTATATTATTTGTGTGTCAGTTAAGATTAGAGTTCAGCAACAGGAATTACCACTCTCAAGGAAAACAAAAAGTACAAAAAGTGGCTTAACCAAGACAGAAATATGATTTTTCTCTGAGGGAAATATATATATATATATATATATATATATATATATATACACACACATATATATATGTATATGTGTGTATATATACATATATATGTATATATATGTATATATGTGTATATATGTATGTATATATTATATATATATATATTATATATATAATATATATATTATATATATATATATATATATATATATATATATATATATATAAAACAAGGGGCAGACAACACAGACGCTCTTGGAGATTCTGGGGGAAAAAGCTGCTTTTAGCTCACCACTCTTTCATCCCTATGAGAACCCTTAAACTCACATAACACAATGGTAGCCAGTTCTCTAACTAAAATGTCCTCATTTTAGGTAAAAGATAGTATGCTATGGGGTCCTTCTTAACCTCCACTTTCTTCATTCAAACCATACCTAGAAACATTCACTTATATCTCATTGACCAATATAATCACATACCCACACACAGATGTGAGTAAGAATGGAAGATATAGTCTTTATTTAAAGAAACAAATAACAAAATTCTACCCATGCTTTCAAACTCCCTTCAAAACATCACAAAATGACAATGTATACTCAAGCTAAAGACAAATGTCAGAAATTTGAATTTATATTGAAGATGGTAGTATGCTTTTACTAAGGAACTTTCTTCAAGATCTATACAGAAAGACAATTGAAGTACCTAGTTATTAATTTTTATGTTGATTGCATGTTGAAATATCTTATCTATATTGACTTAAAATGTAATATTAAGAAAAATAACATCTGTATTTTTTACTTTTTTATATTGCTACAGAAAAAAATATAATAATCCATTTTCTTTGAACTCTGCTAGTCATTATAAAATATCACTGGAGGAAAATTTATATTCTTTTTGTGTCCACTAAGATTAGAGTTCAGCAACTGTTTATAACCTACTGAGACTATTTAGTGTTTGTGATAATTTGAATGAGATACCTCCAATAAGTCTTGGGCCTTTGAATATATTGTCTCCAGTTGGCTGTTTAGAGAGAATTTGGTGGTCTTACTTTGCTAAAGGAAGTATGTTAATGATAAGGAACTCTGAGGTTTCAAAAGACTCGGGTTATTTAATGTTAGCTCTCTCTACTGCCTGCTTGTGGTTCGAGATGTATGCTTTCAGCTATCCCTGCCACCATGCCCTGTCATGGATTCTAAACTTTGAGAACAATAAACCCAATTAGGTGCATCCTTTTCTAAGTTGATTTGATAATAGCAATTCTATCATATCAATAGAAAAATAAGTAATAGTGTTTCTCATATATTTATGTGTTTAGAGATAACCAATTGGGATTGGGTAATACGTCAAGGAGTTCATTCCTGGAGAAAACTAATTCTGCCTCTCTCAGTATTATCGATTGCCTGTAACTGCTCACAAGGTGTGGGGCCTATATAAAATTTCCCCCTATATACATTGACATGCCAACTCAAACTAGATACTAGGAAGAGAGGACCAAGTAAGCATCTTCATTTTAATTTTCATCAGTCTATCTTTAGTGACCAAGACTCCCTCTTCCCGTTGAGGTACATGAAAACATGGTTGAAATGGTCTTTATGAATCTATGTCTTGTCAGTACAGTATAAAAGCCATTCATCCCACACTGAGCTCAGCCCTCTTTTGTTGTTGATTTATCCATAAATGTAAACACATTCTGGAATATCTATTCCACAATGTGAAATAGTGAAGACAGATTTCATTTTGAGTTTTAGAGCATGTATCTTAAAGATGGTAGTTTAAAAATGTGAAGATAATCCTAGCCAATCATAATATACAGAAAATAAAATCTATAATGATTATCCCCAGGCTGTATATTAATGTGTGTGTATGTGTATGTGTGTGTGTGTGTGTGTGTGTGTGCGTGCGTGCGCGCGCGCGCGTGCGTGCGTGCGTGTGTGTGTGTGTGTGTGTGTGTGTATATGTAGTTTTCTCTTAGGTTAATATTTCCCTCACTAAAAGATTGGTTTCTGGGGAAACTGCCCACATAGTTCCTTAAAATTTCTGGTAAAAAGAAACAGAACCAACCACAAACCTAGAATTCAGCTCTTAGATATGAGGAACAATAAATAAAGCATGGAAAAAAGTTTAAAGATAGTTTTTAAAAGACCCTAGATTTAAGAAAAATGTATGCCACTTGACAAGAGATTTAGAATGGAGGAGGCAAATTATTTCCAGATTACTAAGAAACTAAATCGGGGCCCAAGGAAGAAATCCAAGTTGTGTGAATCATAAATTCAACAGCATTCTACCTAATATTTTCTATGTTTCCAGTTATTTTTATTTCTAGCTATATGGAAAAGAAAAGATGCAAAGCTCTCATTTGTGGGACAATAGCTGTACTTAAAACAACATCTTACAAATACATTAAATGCATCAGACAGTATAGTGCAAATGACCGGGTGTTTATTTGTGGAATTCTGACCTCTGATACTTCAGAAAAAAAATCTTAGTGTCAAAGAACCCTTCGGTGATTCTAAGAACTCATTTAATCTAAATATACATACTGAAGAGAATTAATATTAGTATGCCGTCTGCAAAAATATATAACCTCCATGGCTGTAATTGACCCAATCAAACAAACAAAATCTTCTGGTTTCAGAGTTTGTAGATTTTTAATTTTCTGCTTGCTGAACCAGATCATCTGCATTCTAACAGGGATTTTTAAATTTTAATGGATTTTAACTAGTGAGTAAAAGTTTATATATATATATAATATATATATATTACATATATATTATATATATATATGATGATGCATGATATGCTTTGGCATGTACACACATCCTGCAAAGGCCAGAGTGGGCTGTTTGACACAGTATTACCTCACTCAGAAATCAATTTTTATGACAAACATTGAAAATCTCTTAGTAGTTTTCAATTAATATTATTGTTGTTAACTATGTTCACCATAACATATCAGTAGGCCTCTTGAACCTATTCATCATATCTTATTCCATTTTAATGATTGCAATGATGATTATTTTCATGATAATAGCAATACTATATTTATTGAGCTCTTACTATATGTGAGCTTCACAAATATTATCCATTTAATGTTTATGCCAAGTCAGTACTTCCAATGTACTTTCTATATAACAGTTTTACTGCCAAATATCATGGATAAATAGATAATATTCTATTGGACAGAAAACATGATAAATATTACACGTGTTAGCTTCCATCAAGAAATTCACCAAGTGCATTCCCATATTAGATTTTTTAAACAATCCTGCATAAAGAAATATATCTAGAAGAGCTTCCTACAAATCTTTGTCTAGGAAACCCAGTTGTCTCACATTTCTTCATATCTTATAGAAGTACTAGTGTTCTTAGGAACATACTTTGGGACATGATGCTATAGAACACTTCTGGTGGTTTTCAAAAGAGGAAATAAAAACTTAGACATTAAGCAACCTTGAATCACATAAACTTTAAGAAATAGAATTTTAAAATAAAGATAAAACTTAAATTTATTCCCATATATATCCATCATTAACTTGTACAGGGTCAAAAATCATCTATCATATAATCCTTAGGAGTTAGGATCAAATCACTCTATCTATAGTCTCTAACCCCTGTGACATAAGTATGGTTATCCGCAGTTTGTAATGTGGAAACTAAGGTTCCATTAAATATTCTAACTTCCTAACATATTTTTTTAATTTTGAAGGTGTTTTTGTTTATACATATAAGTGTTTTATTTCCATGTATGCCTGCGTGTCAGAAGAATATATTGTATCCCATTATTAATATTTGTGAGTAACCATGTGGTTGCTGGGAATTGAATTCAGGACCTCTGGAAGAGCAGTCAGTGCTCTTAACTGATGGGCCATCGTTCCATCCCAACTTCCTGGCATCTTAGCAAAGAAACATACAAAGGATTATCAACACAGATTAACAACATTGGTTGTTGCTGATTATTTATTTTAAACAAAGCCAACACTATTAAATTTTCAATGTTTACACCTGCAAAAAGGTTGCGATACTGGTAAATTGAAAACCTCTCTGGTCCATGATAGTTCATGAAGAAATAGTTTTTCACAAATAATATTGAATTTAATCAAGTCTGTATCTTCTAAAGTAAGTGCAGAGTGAGATGTCCCATTAGAAGTATAGGCCATGCATGAATGAATCATTGCCTTGGGAATACATATGAACTTAGTATGAATCAATTTTTAGCTCTCATTAGACAAAGTAAGTGAGGGGCACATAGGCAACTAAAGCCACGCCAAGGAAGGGAAGTTATAGGTTATTTGAAAGATTTAGCATGGATTAACCCTGAAATCATAGTTACACAGTGAGACAGACCTGAATTTGTTGCTAGCCTTTCTTGCCAATTAGCCACATGACCACTGACAACTCACTGAACTTAGACTAAAATATGTGTCTAACACTACTCTTCAGGGTTGTAGTTAAGATCAAATAAGATAACATATGTAAAGATGCAAACCCTGAACCAGGTACTCATTACACAGTAGCTTTATTTCACAGAACTTTCCCGTGTACCTTATAAAGCAACATGCTTTAACCAAAAAAAGAGAACACTACCAATGAGCAAGCATCAGCAACATTGCAGAAAGATGCCCGATGCTCTCTGCATCTTCAAGAGAGCTCTGGGGTAAAGATAGATATAGACTTAGGTTATGTGCATGGCAAACATACATACATACATACACACACACACACACACACACACACACACACACACAAAGTTTGATGGAAATTTCTCCACCCCGTACTGATGGTTAGTGAAAAAAAATCTCAAGGACACATTCAACTATGAGTAACATTTATTTTCTGAGCATGTACTTAAATCACAAAGACATTCATCATTTGTACATGTAAACACATTATAACAATATGAATTCATGAGCACATATATACCCAAACACATTCCTACATACACTCACAAGCACACTATGTGCATTATAATGCAAGTTCGGTCATCCATATGCAAACATACTCCCAGAATCTTCACACTTCCTGCTCAAACATCCATGCCATCACACTACCATTCACATGATTCTGTAATCATCCATGCACTCAGAGATACATGCTTGCCTATTCATGCACACCCACAGGCATCTGAACACAAACTGACAGGCTCACTCCATTGTTTGGGATCCCTCTCTCTCCCTATCCCCTCTCTCCCTCCCCCTCTCCCTTTCCCTTCCCCTCTCTCCCTTTCCCCCTCTCCTTTTCCCTCTCTCCTTTTCCCCCTCTCCCTTTCCCTACCCTCCCCTCCCTCCTCTCCCTCTCCCTTCCCCCTCTCCTTTACCCTCCATCTCTCCCTTCCCCTGTCTCTTCCTCTCCCCCTCTCCCTCCCCCTCCCTCTCCCTCTGTCCCTCTCCCTCTCTTCCTCTCCCTCTCTCCCTTTCCCCTCTCTCTCTGTCTCTGTCTATGTGTTTTATATTCATTTATTAAAAATGTTATCATTAGTTTGAAAAAACTCATTTCATTTTGTAGTCACTTCCTAATCCTATAATTATTGTATGCTCCTGGAACAGGTGAGGTGTTTTCTTTGTTGTTGTTGTTGTTGTTTTGTTTTTAACTTAAGTCAGATAATTTTAAGGCTCTAAATTGTATCTGTGTTCTTTTAAAAGTTAACTCTCATCCCATCATGAAAAACACTGTATCTTTAAAACTGAAGTGCTTTGGGTTAAAATACAAAAATTTGTAATAGTTGTAAATTGGTATGTATACTGTAGAGTAATTTAAAATCATTAGAATGATGCATTTTTTAAACTAAATGCTTTGCTAGAAAAAACGAGTAAAGCAGTATTGCACTGTATTAATGGAGCTCGAGACATCTTAAATTGATTTTGAAATTAAACACCAGAAATTGCAACTTGAAAAAATAATTAGGTAAACCATTATATAGCAATCAAAAAGAAAAAAGAAACCTCTTGAAATTTAGGAAATTGCAAATTAAGGGTGTCAGTCATTCTGATTTGGCAAGGGCAAGGATTGTCATTGAAAAGAAAACATACGCCACTTAAAATATTCTTAAAAACTGAATTATGACTAAGATTTATTATTCTATTTTGGTTTCTAGTCTTTTACATTCTTACTGCATATCAACATACGAGCTTCATTCAGCAAAGTTCTTGCAAATATTTCATCATTTAAGGATTTGATAATGGGAGACTTTTACAGAGGACACTGGTTTCACTACACAGGAAAAGAGGGTGGAAAATATTTATCTCTGAGTTATATAGCTGATATCCATTCATCATTTCAAAGACAGGAATTATCTCAATATACTGCATACAAAGTCACAATTAGATATCCCTGGATCTTTCATTTTTTCCGATTGTCTTTAGGTCTAAACAACTTGCAAAAATCCACTTTATTTTAGCATTACGGCCAAATACTTTAAAGTGGAATCATCTCAAAACTAAATAACATTCATATCCAACTACCCCTGCATGAAAGAGATTCATGAAATATTTTCTAGATTGATCCATGATATCAATTGAATCCAATCACTGTCAATACAAGTACCTGTGACTATTCTATTTTTCCTTCTTTCTTATTGAATCTCTGGAAATTACTTGTCAAATGAAGCAACAAGAGATAATGTATCTCTACTTTATAGGTCACTCCTAATGTTTTTAAGCCATAGTGATGGCATTTCATATTTTAGATGTAACTTTAATTGTAGGTAATATTTACCACATAAGAAAAGCACTGGAAAGAACTTAACTCCAGATTTGTATGTGAAAATGAATTGATATGAAGCACCCACCTTTTAATCCCATGCCTTGTTGGTAAAAGACATCCAGTATAACCATAGTCTGTGTAATATTTTTTTTGCCGGGGGGGGGTATGGGGGTGGGGTGGGGGGTGGGCGCGTTCTTTGAGACAGGGTTTCTCTGTGTAGTCCTGGCGGAACTCACTCTGTAGACCAGGCTGGCCTTGAACTCAGAAATCCGCCTGCCTCTGCCTCCCAAGTGCTGGGATTAAAGGCGTGCGCCACCACCATCCAGCTGTGTAATGTTTCTAAATAGCTACTTAGTCATTTCAGTTATTCAGAACTGAAAAAAAAAGTCACAACTTAAATGTGTGACAATATCACTATGGTAAGTTAAATTATGATGCATTTTGAAATTTCTATGCACCCATTATAAGCTTTTGTACATCAATTACGTAACATTTATGTTTTAAAAGTCTTAAGATATAAGAGGTCCAAATATAAGTTAAAATATGTACCTCTTATCAAAACAAACGTTATAGAGTATATAATAGAAAGAAACATGCCAACATTTCTGAAGTGCATTTTGCTACTCAGACTCAGGGGACTTAGAAGTGAGAAAGCAGTCAAATTTGAAATCCTGGACAAAAAGATCCTTGAGGACAGGTTATTCACTCAGAGAAAAGAGGGTTCTGAAGATACTTGGTAATGTTGTTCAAGTACTTGAAGAACTCCCAGATAAGGCATAGTGACAAAGGCTCCTCTAGTCCCATAGAAAATAGAATAAAAAGCAATAAAATGAAAAGAATCATGTTTAGCTACATTGAATAATGGCACTGAGAAAGAACAGTGTATATTGAGGAGCGTCCAGTCTTCTTAATGTCTAAGCATTGGCTAGCTGCACTCTTCAAGTCATTCCAAGCCATGTTTATGACTTAATCTTTATTTATAGAATATGAGGAGCAGCTCCAGATTCTGAAATTATGTGTTTTACTATAAGCAATTCTGAATACTGTTCAGACTTATTTTGATAGACTTTAGCAGAGAAACTGGAAAAGATGTTCAATTTACTATTCATCTGAAAACATAAGCTTAAAAAAGATATTTTTAACTCTTCATACTGGCCAAAGATATGGAGAAACAGCTATGTCTCACTGCTTGTATAAAGTGGTGTGGTATATTGCCAGCATCTATCAAAATGTTAAATATTATAGTATTCTCATTAACAGCATTTCTAAATGATATCCTAGAGAAATGGTGGAACAAAGCCATTGTCCACAATAGAAAAAAGTTAGAAACAACCCAAACATCTATTTCTAAAAGATTCAACCATGGAATATATATAAATGACAGTGATAATAAATATGAGTTTACAGGAGTAAGGTTGTTCTTTATGGATTTAGCAATATGTTTGGAAAGTATTTACATGTTCATGAAATAACATTGAAGATTATATAATTCTAAAGAAAACATGGTCAAAACCTATAAACACACACACACACACAAACACACACATACTGTGTGTGTGAGTATGTATAAGAGAGAGAGGGTGGATATATGTATGTACATAAATATGTATGTGTATACATATACATATGTTTAGGAAAAATATTTATAAAATACATAACAATTATTAGTCTGGAAAATAAAAAGTAATTGACAACTGAAATTGTATTAGTATTCTAACTTTGAAATTAAATTTCACCATATAAATGTTTTAAATTACTTACAAAAGCATGTGATAAAAGACAAGCAAGTGGAAATCAGGAAGCAAATATATGAGACTATAATAAAGACAAATACTGAAAATAGATATTTGTGACATTTGACAAGGAAAAATTCTAGACCAAGACTAAAAACAGGCTGGTAACAACAGGAGTGCAGGAGACAAAATATAATGGAGAAAACACGCTTTCAAAAGTAAAAGCAATCACAAGTTTATATAATATAAAATGTGCAAAAGTTAGAAAAATATGTGTAACTTTGTGGTAATGGATAAAGAATAGTTCTACTGGATGACAAAATGTGTTATAAATCATAAGTATGCTAAACAAGTTGGTATTGCTGCCTGAAAAGTTATATCATGGAGTAAGATAGACAATCTAGAAAGCAATTGAAAGGAGATAAGAGTAAGATAAATCAGTACATATAGGATGGATGACACAATACTCCAAAATTCTTTGTATAGCCACTTTATCTTGAAAATGTGACATATTTCCCTGGATTAGCAGAAAAATAATAAATGGAATGTGAAAATTACAGAAAGAGAAGAATAGAAGTAATTCTACAAGGGAAATTATCAGTACTAATAATTTAAATAGGTCTTTGTATTCAGATTTTTACTTAAAGAGGTTACTTTCCTATTATGATACAAAGAGTGAGGGCAAATTCTAAAGTACCATTATGGTTATGAATGGGGTCCAGGTATTCTTTCCCTGGATTAGAGAATCTTTTCTTGTTTCATTGACAGTTCCTTTTGGCTCTCCAGTGAAGTTATAAAGTGTAGTGGTGATTATCATTTTATTTATTCAGAAATTGGAATCTCTTATAGATTTGAAAAGAACCTAGGGTTAAAACTTACTTGTGAACTAGTTTCCTTTCTGGGAAACAAAAAAAAAAAAGAAAGAAAGAAAAAATACCATTGTAACAGGAAGAAGGGCATAATTCAAGTCCCAGAAGATTTAAAGGAAAAATTATAGGCCAATAGGATGGAAACCCCAAGGTTTCTGGACCTAGTCCAAGATGTACCAGAAGGGCCTAATGCAGTCATTCATTGATTAGAGAGATAAGATATGTCAAATGTATTAGAGTTACTGTGAGGCAACCTAGAAGGCAGAGGCTAGCTTGCCAACCTTTACTTGATCATTTGCTGCTAGGTATTACTGGCAAGAGGGACAGAAGTATTACCTCTTCCCTGCCCCCTTTCCTCTCTGTTATAGCTAGTCAATTCTCAATTCTCCTCTGCTTCAGCTCCAGTTACCTCAAAAATAAACCTCCGGAAAAAAAATCTTCTTTTATTACACATGTATCATTTTTCTTAATCTCAACACTTCACTCATCAACTGAGTTAGCTATAAAACTTGAGGAGTTCAGTGATTAGAAATGCATTAGTAACCTGTGTACTCAAGCCACTTTTGTCATCTGGACTTAGTGTTACCTATTAAGAATACCGTTTGTGTGCTGGGCAGTGGTGGTGCATGCCTTTAATCCCAGCACTTAGGAGGCAGAGTCAAGCAGATTTCTGAGTTCAAGGCCAGCCTGGTCTACAGAGTGAGTTCCAGGACAGCCAGGGCTACACAGAGAAACCCTGCCTCAAAACAACAACAAAGAATACCATTTGTGAAATATGGCAAGATTCAAGCCACCTTAATTTTTATTAGAGAGAGACAGAGACAGAGACAGAGACAGAGAGACAGAGAGAGATAGAAGGAAAGAAAGAAAGAAAGAAAGAAAGAAAGAAGGAAGGAAGGAAGGAAGGAAGGAAGGAAGGAAGGAAGGAAGGAAGGAAAGAGAAGGAAGAAGGAGGAGGAAGAGAAGAGAAGAAGGAGGAGAAGGAGGAAGAGGAGGAGGAGGAGGAGGAGGAGGAGGAGGAGGAGGAGGAGGAGGAGGAGAAGAAGAAGAAGAAGAAGAAGAAGAAGAAGAAGAAGAAGAAGAAGAAGAAGAAGAAGAAGAAGAAGAAGCCTACTAATGGCACCAGTACAAGCAACTCAAAATTGGTACTGACAAGAATAGATTTCAAATTTTTAGTGCCAATGAAATTTCATACCTAGGGGAACCTCACATGATTGTTCATCATTCTAAGTTCCATTTACCCCTGGTAGATATTTTCTAAAAATAGGGAGATTGATTTTTATTATATCACGTTTTGTGTCTCTCCCTTTCAGATAGGAACACTGGAGGAACACTGAACCTTAGGCAGGTTGTTTTCCTTCTTCATGTGTTTTCTTTGAATTCCTGTAATTTTCTACTGTACATAGACTTGGGTCAGATTTTTCCACTTTTCTATCTCCCAAGTGCTAGTTGCAAAACACTATGCTTAGATGATACAGACATAATAGTGAATACTCCAAAACTGTTTCCCAGCTTCATAGAATTCAGACTATAGAACAGCACAGTAAATAGAGACTATATTCTCTCTCTACTAGAACATTCTCACAATAATGATCATTCGAACATGTTTTTTTTTTTAACCTATTCACTTTACATCCCAGTCACTTCCTCACTCCAGGTCACCCCCTTCCACAGTCCTTCCCCCACCCCCTCCCTTCTCTTCTGAGTGGATGTGGGCCCTCCTGGGTATCCCCCAACCCTGGTAATCTCTGCGAGGCTAGGCACTTCCTTTCCTACTGAGGCCAGACAATGTAACCCAGCTAGAAGAACATATCTCACAGACAGGCAACAGCTTTTAGGATAACCCTTTCTCCAGTTGTTTGGGACCCACATGAAGACCAAGCTACATATCGTGGAGGTGGAGGTGGGGGTGGGGTTAGATCCAGTCTGTATATGGTCTTTGGTTAGTTGATCACTCTCTGAGAGCCCCAAGGACCCAGGTTAGTTGACTCTGTTGTTCTTCCTGTGGAGTTCCTATCCCCTTAGGGGCTGCAGTCCTTTCTACTGTTCTTCTAGAAGAGTCCCCAAGTTCCATCTACTGTTTGACTGTGGGTATTTGCCTCTGTCTGAGTCAGCTGCTGGGTAGAGCCTCTCAGAGGACAGCCATGTTAGAATTCTGTCTACAAGCATAACAGAGTATTATTAATAGTAACAGTAATTGGAGCTTGCCCATGTGGTAAGGTCTCAAGTTGGACATGTTAATGGTTGACCATCAAAGATGTTTCTTAAAGCTATATAAGATGATATATTTGGCCTGAGAATTTCTTAAGTTTGAATAAAGAATACACATGAAATGCAATCACTGGTAAGCGGATATTAATGAGCCCAGAAGCTCTGAATACTCAGCAAATCAAAAGATTCCCAAGAAGAAGGAAGGAGAGGACCCTGGTCCTGAAAAGACTGGATCCAGTTTTGTAGGAGAGTACCAGAACAGAGAAATGGTGGGGGGGTGATTGGGGAATGGGTTGGGGGAAGAGGACTTATGGGACATATGGTGAGGGGGGAACTGGGAAAGGGGAAAGTCTTTGGAATGTAAACAAAGAATACAGAAAGTTAAAAAAAAGAAGTAACTGAGATGTTCATTGAATATTTTGTGTTCATCCTCACCCCTATTCAAACACACAGGAGTCTGAGATGAGGATCAGGTATCATTGTGTTTAGCATGCTACCCAGATGATTGTAATACATAGATAATCGAATAGGTCTATTACATATTCTAAGTCTTTTTTCTCTAGACACAGAAAGTAGGTACTCAGCATCTTCTTAATATAAGATTTCTGGGCATAGTCTGAAGTTGACTAATTTGTGGCTAATTTCGGGCTTTGGGTTTTATTAATAGCCAGGTATTGTACAATACATCAGAATATATATGTGGCCAGTTCTAACATTCAGATGCTCAGTAAAATAATCGAGCTGCTGATAGCAGCTACATGTCAACAATACTTAGGCAAGACTAAAGTCTTTTTTTATTCTTTTCTTATCATGTTGATGATTAAAGTACACTTTAAATAAGGTCCAGACAAATGGTTTGTTTATATGACCTATTAAAACTGGTTTACATCTCAGTGTTGATACTTAATCACTACAGGGAACTTTTATGTCTTTTTTTTCCTTATTTTTTTTATTGAATATCATCATTTACATTGCCAATGGTAAAACCTTTCCTGATTTCCCCCCTCCCAAAAGACCCCCAACCCCTCCTCCTGCCCCCTGCTTCCATGTATATGCCCCTCCATCTGACACACTCCCACCTCCTCCCCCCTTGGTTTCCCTTTGTTGGGGGCCTCTGTTGAGCCTTTACGTGACCAAGAACCATTCCTCCCACTGATGCCCAACAAGGCTTTCCTCTGCCACATTTTTGGCTGGAACCATGTGTACCCCTTGGTTGATGGTTCAGTCCCTGGGAGTCTTGGGGAGTCTGGGTGGCCGACATCATTGTTCTTCCCATGGTGATGTAAACCCCTTCAGCTCCTCCAGACCACCCTCCAGCTCCTCCATTGGGGACCCCACGCCCAGTCCAATAGTTGGTTGCTAGCTTCTGCCTCTGTATTTGTAAGGCTCTGACAGGACCCCTCCAGAGACAACCATGGCATGCTCCTTTTGGTATACACTTCTTGTCTTAGTGTCAGGATTTGGTGACTGTTTATAGAATGAATCCCCAGGTAGGGCAGTCTCTGGGTGGCCTTTCCTTCAGTCTCTGCTCCACACTTTGTCTCTTTTATTGCTCCTGTAAGTATTTTGTTCCCTTTCTCAGAAGAACCAAAAGCACCCTCACTTAAGTCCTCCTTCTTCTTGAACTTCCTGTGCTGGGTGAATTGTAACTTGTTTATTTTGAGCTTTTCCATTGCCCTACAGTATCCCCCTAGACTTGAGAATTGTTAATATACATTCAAAAATCATTAAGTAGCCATCATAGTAGTAACTTGTTAGTAATAAAAGGCAAAAATATATCTAGAGAGATGACTTGGTAGATATATGTGCCCTTTGCATAAGCACCTGAGTTTGAATCTATAATAACCATGTAAAAGCTGGTGTAGTCATGAGTGTCTATAATACCAGCATAGTGGACCAGAGGCAGGCATATCCTTAGTGTTCACTGGTCAGCCACACTAACAAAATGGGGTAAGCTCCAGGTCAGTAAGAGAACTTATTTCTCAGTAATAGAGCAAAGAATGATAGAGTAGACCACCCAACATCCTGCTCTGGTACATGCATATCAAGACACATAAGCCTACATATATACCCACACAGAGACACACAAATAAACAAAATAAGCCCAAAACAAAACAGTGATTCCTCTTTTCCTAGATTTTCTCTTTCCTCCATTTACTTCCTAGAAGCTATTAGGATATGTCTATAATTCCAGTTCCAGGGGATCGAGTGTCCCCTTCTGACATTTGTGAACACCATTTTTGACTGTGGCACAAAAGTATATCATTCACAAAGAAAGAATACTCATACACATAAAGTAAAATAAACCTAAGGGGAAATTACCATCATCATAAGTATTATTATTACTACTACCACTACTACTACTGCTGCTGCTGCTACTATCATCATCTGTGTGTGTGTGTGTGTGTGTGTGTGTGTGTTCACAAGCATTGACCCATGTGCCTCAATTTGTACACAGAGGACACCTTTATGGAATTGGTTCTTCCCTTCTGCCTTTAAAAGAGATACAGGGATCAAAGTCAGGTCTCTAGGTTTGAGCAGCAAGAGTGGGCTGGTTTGAACAGGCTTGGCTCATATATTTGAATGCTCAGGGACTGGCATTAAGATTTATGGCCTTGTTGCAGTAGATGTGGCCTCGTTGGAGGAAGTATTTCACTGAGTGTGGCCTGTGAGCTTTCAGAAGCTTAAACCAGGGCTAGTATCACTCTCACTTCCTGCGTTCTGCCAATCCAGATGTAGAACTCTGAGGTACCTCTACAGACCATGTCTGCCTGTGTGCTGCCATGCTTTCTACCATGACAATAATAGATTAAATCTATGAAGTTTAACCCAGCCCCAATTAAATGGTTTTTGTTTATAAGAATTGCTGTGGTCATGGTGTCTCCTTTACATTAATAGAAACCCTAAGATAAAATGCCTTTATCTGCTGAGCGATATTGCTGTCCCTTATTGTTAGTTTTTGAACATCGCTCCTGCTAACTAGTGCAACTTGAACTCTTATGACATTACATTTTTAAAGCTCTTCCTAATCATTATCACATGTGATTACAACAACCCCATGAGTGAATATTACCATTTGGCAGAGGAGAAAAATCCAGGTACACTTAGGATTAATGGATTGCTCAAGTTCTGAATCCATATTAGGTTTCTTCAATTAGCACATCTCTCCATGTATAGGCTATTTAATGGCTGAGACCATGCTTGAGTGTCAATAAGTGAATCAATTTGAGCAGCTTTTCAGGTCAAGGTTTATAACCAAATATATTTCATGCAAAAATACCACAGATCTATGCACTCAAAGCTACCTCAGCCAACATTTCCTTAGCTGCTTTGCCTATCCTATACCTAAAACTACATTTTTATATATAAATAGTAGACATTGATCTTTATATTGCCATTAAGACTCATTTCCTTCTTCCTACTGTGGGAGGAACAAGAACTAAGAATGCTGTTGAAAGGGTGACTTTTCAACACAACTTTGGGGAGTTTCCAGCCTGATATTTTATTCCTGGAGCTTTTGTAGCAATGACACAATTTTGCTCTTGAAAATGACTTTATCATAACTTTTTACATCGAGACATTAAGCCTGATACATTATGAAACTAAGACACCCAAAGTACCTACCCAGTCTTTGCTCAGATTTTAGAGACTTACAGTGGAAACCATGTGGCTTTAGTCATTTCCTACCTCAATTCATGTTTACTTCCCATCAACATTTTTAATTATATTTATATCACTTCTATATATACACCTTTAACCAAATCCTGTCCATTCTAAGAAGGGATCAATTTCTCTTAGTGGCTCCTGTTGGGTCTGGCTTCTAGTTACTTTTCACTAACTCTAAAATTATATATAGGTATACTTGCTTCTAGCATAAATAACCTGTGGCTCATCTCCTCCCAAATGCTACCCCATGATTTAAGCTCTGATTAAGTTTTGTCTTATTTATATGTTGGACATAGAAGTAGAACAACCGACTTTCCTCTTATGGGCCAACAAGCATAATGTGGAGCTTCTTGGGAGTCAAACTTCTTAATTCTTAGGTGCAAAGATCTATATCATGGCTAAATTTTTAGATTATATTGAAATTCCATATATTGGTCTATTGGGAAAGAGTTTTGTGTAGTACTGCATTCCTTGTGTATATAATTGGTTTACAAAGGGCTATACCGAGCCTTTGGAGATCCTGGAGCAAAACCTCAAATAGAAAATGGTTGTATCCCCATTCTCCTCGTGGTATTACTTTGTTCAGCGTCTTTCTATAGTAGCCGTATATCAAATAAGATTTCTCATTCAACACAAGGGCACTTTGAGCGGGGGGGTGGGGGGGTGGGGGGTGGGGGTGGGGGGTGGGGGTGGGGGTGGGGGGCATATTTGGTTCAGATAGTAGAAGAAAAAGACCAATAGCATCCGTCCAATTGAATAGAAAGTAGATTTTATTCTTGTTCAGGCTATAAGAATAAAATAGATTTAAGGACCAATTATTTACTACACTTCAATTAATTTATTTATTTATCACAATTTATTTACTACCCTTCACGAAAAGAGAACAACACACTTAAAGTTTTTTCATCCATTTGTGAACCTGAAGTTGATTTTGAAGTTTGCTTTGCTTTCAAACCAGTGAGGAGCAGGTAGATTGACATTAGCATAAATGAAGAGATGAATGAGTTGGTGGTGGATATATGGGATGAAAAATAATAGGATAGAAGGGATAAAGGACAATTATGGTAATAGGTCTTCCTATTCTCTCTAATTCTCAACATGGAAAAAAACATTTGTATTCTTGCTGTAGTTATATGCCCTGTTGTAATTTCAAAACAAATACATTGCAAAGTAACAGAACTCTTCTTTCTTGGGAATTTGTTGGGTAGCAAAAAGTTGACATATTTTTACAATCACAGTTCGAATATGTAACACCGTTAAAAGCAGAAAACTTTGGAGTTTGTTACAAGAAAAAAATGTCATTGATGTTTGCTGCAGTGTTCTTCCTAACTAGTAGATTGCAATCTATTTCAGGTCTATAATGGGCTCCCTCTGTCAGTAAGGTTGATTGTCTTCAATACTGTCTAGCTTCTCATTTAAATAGGTTGTTATGAAAGGAAATGGACTGTATATACTTTTTAAAAGCTCCCCTAAGTCATTTACACTGTGCATGCACACACATGCTAACACACCTAAACATTGCTGTATGAATAAATTTTTTGTACCTTAAAAATGTATATCAACATGGCATACAAATTTATTCTTTTGTTCTCATTGAAAATGTTTTTCAGAAAGGCTAGTGACATGGAATAACCTTGTCATATCCAAAAGGATCACCTTCCTTCTGGCCATAATCTCAAAACAGTATTTTTGTTTTCTGAACAGATCATATTTTAAAATTCAGCAAGGATGAAAACTTACGGGCACATTATATTAAAACATTTACTCTTGCATGCAAGTCAAGTTCCTTAGCAGTAAAGAGGCAGCTGTGGAGTTCAAAATGAATCTAAAAATGTGTACCTACTTTAGGAATTAGTTTCTAAAACATGCTGTGCACCTGAAACTTAGTATTCATTATGGGTAACATTATATGCACCTAATACATTGTGACATGAAAAGTCGCAATATTCTTGAGGATTTCTCTGTACACAGTGGGAGGACCAAATTCTGGTTAGTAGAACAAGAAACAAAGAATGGATCTTTGTGTGATGTGTTCCCATTTTAGATTCCATTTTGATTTATGACCCTGAAAGAGATTATTGGTCTTCTTATCTTTAATATAACAAAGATTCTAACGCTGCATCCCTGCTTTACATGAAGTTGAATGGTGCTAAATCTTGAGGTTCTTTAACCTTAGGAGCTTCCAAGGTAGCAAAGAGCAAGATAGAGTCTTGAACCTAGACTTTGTAATTAGATAAAATTATGATTCTATATTAATAAATGTTTTATGGCATATATACCAAGATTCTAATTCTTTTCACCTTTGAAACAGTATACTTTTGTAGATATGAAGATCATATAACTTTTGTCACGAAACATGAAATGTTGTGTGCATCTGAGTAGAAGCATTTAAAAACATTGAAGAATTATTCATGTTCACTTAAACTGCCTTGGAACACACTACAAATCTCATGTTGAGATCTCCTTTGAAACCAGCATGTAGCTAAAGGACAAATAAAGGTCTGCTGTATACAGCTACTGCCATTAAGAAGTCTATTTGTAAACCTAATCTAACCTATACTGACCAGTACACTAGCCTTTCAAAGCTGCTGATACGTTAGAGCATCTGAAATTGAGCCAGTAGTCCTGTTTATAGCCATGTCTCTGCTATGGACAGGCTGGGGACTTGTATGAGTTTTGTTGTTTCCCTCTTTCTCAATGCAGAAATAAGCAATCTGCATGTAACCTAAAAAAAAAAAGAAAAGCATATGTTTAAAATGAACGTAAAGAATTGTTTTATGTTTTGTAGAAATAATAGCCAATATAATGCTTAAGTAAATATAACCCTGAAACATTCTAGAAAGAGGAAGCCAAACAAGAAAACTTATAGTTTTTCTCATAACTACCTAAGTGCCTCCTTGACAGAGAAGAGCTTGTGCTTAAATCTGGCTGATTATTTTTTCTTTCTCAACATTTAATTTATATATATATATATATATATATATATATATATATATATACAACCTGTATGCCTGTATGTACAAAATCCAGAGCATGCACACACACAAAAGTCAGAAGACAATTTGTCATTAATCAGTTATCTACTTCTACCATGTGGATTCTGGGGATCAAGCTTAGGTCATTAGAATATTTGACAAAACATCTACCAGCTGACTCATCTTGCCACCCTGGCTGATACTTTTTACTGAGTAAATATTCACCAACATATTGTTCTTGTAAAAATCTGATTCTATACATTTGTTAAAGGAAAGCACCACACTCAAAGGGTTTAAATAACAGCAAATTTGCATTAAACGTTAAAGGTTAAAAAATAAAGTAGAAGTCATAACATTCTGTATTATGACACTTATTTGTTATACAATTTATTCCAAAAACACCGAAATTTTGACATTTGAAACAAACACGTATTCCTTTTATAATAACTTCAAAAGTAAGTTAATACATGCTCTCTAAACTATATTAATTTGCATTTTATGGAGAATAATTATTTCTGAATTATTACCTACTCTTGTAGTGCAAACAATTTGATATTTAGAGCTTATGTGTTGTCAGCTTTCTGAGGGAGTTTGAAGTAATACAACATACAGTAGGGTATGATTTAAGAGACAAACACTGCTGTCTCTCTGATTCATAATTCGCAAAAAAACCACAGTTACCTATCTCTTCCATGTTCACTATGGTGATGTTTTTCTCGTTTGTAAACAAACCAGTGAATTAGAGCATCATGTGACTTAGGGTAAGAAAGGCCTCCTGGTAAACTGATTATAGGAAATATTAATTAGTGATTTCAAATGAAAATGCTGCCATTTCCTTTGTTCTCTGCACTGTTCTGATATAATGTCAAGATAGAATCTACACCTAAAGATTTAGTGGGTACCTCAAAGACTATATGTTTATAGCAACAGCTATACATTCCATGCATTCTTTGGCTCTAAGTCTTATATTCAAGGGTCATAATCCTTAGGAGTGCATTGCGGTTTTCTTTACCCTAGCTGACTCATTTCTCCAAGTCTTAAACCTTTGTATGTGTTCCTGCACAGTACGCTTCCTCTGCACTCCACTGGAGTAAAGACATTTAAGGGTTACCTGAACACTTGATAAAGGCAAGGGCAGGTTGTACCTTTTGATTAATTTTCACTCCTCCCTCTAAATCCCCTAGAAATGATGAAATACACTTCCTTTGGCATTGCTACAGTTCTGATTAACTATCTTAAACGGCTTGTCGGCTGAAATTTGAACCTCTGGAAACTACTGTCTTACAATTCCACTTTCCTTTCTCAAAACGCAGTGCTTTAAATATATGTGAGAGAAAAAAAGAGCAGCCGTGTTTTGAGAATCTGAAAATCTGTCTCCTCCAAATGCTTCATTTTTAACGACATGATCTTACAGACTTTTATTTCTTCAAAACCTATGCCAGTCTAATTTTCCAGCCTATCAGATTAAGCTGTTTTTCATTTGTTGTAAACGATTTCCCACAATATCCTTATTTGATCTGCCAACATGTACAATCTATGGGCCTTAAGGGGAATTGGGAAGGCAAGTTCTACTGTTCAAAAACCCCTTGTGTGTTGGCCACAGCATAATTGTATTTCTGCTTTACACCTATATCATGGTTGGGTAAACAAAGTTATACCCAATGGTGAATGAGTAATCCTTTTCTGTAGTATCAATTTCCAGAGCTTTGGCCCTATGAAATGAAATATCTGTTAGTGTGTTTACCATTACCAGTCCAACTCATAAGATTGTATTGATTAAATTTTTGCACTGCAAAAATACCATTTTAAACCAGGGGTGAAATCAATATGGGTGTGTATTTTTATATACAAATTGGATTGAGCTCAAAAAGAAGATTCTTTGTTGGAACAAAAATAAATCTGGAAAGAAAAATCTGATAAAGAAGGGAAAGAGCTTACCCTTCCTGGTGTTTCAGTCTTCCCCACCCCCCTCCCACCCCCGGCTGTTCATCAGAGCCCAGCCCTCACTGTCTGAGTGGAGATTTCTTTTTCTGCTCCAAGCAGATCAATGTTTGCACAAATTAGGACGTCAGATAACATCATCAGTGTGCAAATGCCTTCTTCAGATTGAAATGACACAATAGCATCCCTTTCTGCTCTTTGGGAAACAGCACAGAACAGCCAGTGAGGCTCCTGAAGGCTGTGTGCTTACTGTAAAGCACGGAAGCTCTTTTTCCTGGAGCACTTAATGCTTCAGAAACATCCCACCAGATGGGGTAGGATTATTTCCAGAAAGCAATTAAGGCAGTTACTGGAGCGATGGTAAGGCATTGCTGTGAGTAAGCAAATAGCGAAGTTGTAGCCCCTCAACTTGTACTAGTTTGCTTTGCTTTGGTTAAAGCTGAAGTTCAGAGATAATGAATAGAGCTTATGAAAGCTGAAAAAATGATGTATATTAACTCTGAATGTGGACTCCTCATGCATGAGGAAGACCAAAGCTTATTCCCAAAATAATTGTACAAGCACTTGCCTAAAACTAAAGGACAGTATTCTCTGGCTTCCTTAGAATCCTAACAAAAGCACATTAGTATAAAGTCTCAGGGCACCTGTTACAGAGGACATCACACAGAAAGTGCTTCACTGTTACTTCACTGTTCCTTCCTATGTCTCTCTTCCCCATCTCAGAAAATGCAACTCCATTCTTCTACTTATTTGGACCAAAACCAGGAGTTATCATTATCTCTCCTGCCTACTTCTGATCAGTGAACAAATCAAAGTAACTCCCATCTTCAAAGTATGTCCAGAACCTGACGATGGGCTCTACTGGTTTCATCCCAATCACTGTCTCCTAGCACTTCTGTTTTCATTGCCATTGAAGTAACCTAGCTAGTGGCTGAGTTGCTTTGTCTTTGTTCTTCTGTGTTTGGTTTGGTTTTTTTGTTTCTCTAGAGTCTTTCAGCACAGCAGCAAAAGTGATCCTTTGAAAATCAGATCATGTCACGTCAGTGTTCAGACTGGCTCCATGCTTTTCTCATTTCCCTCAGAGTGAAAGATGGCATTCCCATGAGGTTCTTCTAGGGCCTCCCAGGTCTGATCTTTCCCTCCCTAAGAGCCCTCTCACAAACAGAAGCCTATTCCTGTCACCACTTCTTACCTATCTGCTCTGACTACATACTTGACTCCTTTTTTATTTTTTAAATGCTAATAATAGTGTCTCAGAACCTTTCAGAGGCTTCATAAAGCCTCTGCTTTTCTCTCACATATCTATAAGTCCCTCACAACTCCTTTGTGTCTCAGATCTCCTGGTCTATTATCAGGGAGGTTTTTTTTTTTTTCTAACAACTAATGCAAAGCAGCAGGTTGCTAGTCTCCATAACCAATCATTCTAATTTTCCTTCTAAAATCATTGCCAACAAAAGAGCCCAAGTTCATGCATTATTCTCTTTTAGACATAGAATATAAATTTCTCTTAAGATTATCACTCTATCTTCAGTGATGGAACAGTATCTAGAACAGAATAGGTTCCCACATCCAATTTTTCTTAAAATAAATCTACTAGTATTTTTATTGAATGCCCAAGATTTTGTCTCAATTCCTGTTGCTTCTTCCCTTCTGCTCCTTTTTTTTCTATTTTTTTTTATTTTCGAGGTTATAATATAATGACATTATTTCTCCCTTCTCTTCCTCTAAACCCTCTTTGCTCGCTTTCAAATTCATAGCCTCAATTTTTGTTGGTTGTTGTTACATGCATATATGTATATACATATGTACTCCTAAATAGACTTCGTAGTCTGTATAATGGAAATTGTATGTGTGTCTTCTGTTATGGTGTACAATCCCAACATGAACATCTACAAATCCGCTTCCTCCGATAAGACCTGGGAAACATTGTGGAAGATGGGGCAAGACGATTGGAAGAGCTAAGGGATGAGGGGATTTTTCTGTAACACTGTGTCTTCTAGTGATGTCAGAAGCTATACATATAAAAATCTCACCAAGATACTGCCTAAACTTGAACAAAAATGGCACCTATGAACACACAGGGGTGAATGGGGGAAAGTCGACAAGGCCTCAACCCTCTTCTCATTCGTCCTTCTACTCTTCCTTTTCTTCTTTATCATCTATAATATTTATTAAGCACATTTTACTGGCTACTTATATGCGACCTGTACATCTGTTTTTAAATTTTTCTTTATTGTATGGGGGGTGTTTTGCCTACGCGTGAACCTGTGCACCATTTGCATGCCTGGAGCCCGTGGAGGCCAGCAGAAGGAGTCAAATCCCCTAGACTTGGAGTTATAGACCTTTGTATGCTCCCACTTGGATGCTGGGAGTTAACTCTGGGTTTGGTAGAGCAACAAGTGATTTTAAATGCTATGCCATCTATTTTAATAAACAAGAACTGTGTCTCTTTTAATAAACAAGAACTTGATGGGGGTGTATATTCTCTCCATGTTGATAAATGAATAAACTGCATCTTGAAAGTGTATCATTAGTTCACGATGGCATAAATAAAATCAGAACTATGCTCTAACCCCTAAAGTTATTCTCCTCTTCCAACCTTAGAGATTTCTTCAATTGATCTACTTTCCTTTTTCTTCTCTGTTACTCTCCATGCAGCAGATGGGCCATTGATAAAATCCAGCAATACTGGGTCCAGACGAATACTTAAGACTTACTAATTGTGTTGCTTCCTCCCCCTACACTCACACTTTTTGCATTGCAGGTTCTAAAATAGCTCAGCAATCTTAATTCTCACCAACTGCCATATGAGTGTAAGCAGCAAAACGAAAATAAAGACTTCTTTCCAGTTCTTTGTAGCTCTCTACTCACCAAGATAGCCTTGGGTTACTGAGAAAGATTTTGGATTAAGAGAGTGGCAAAGGTTATTTATTAATGAAGACAGGAAAAAGAAAAGAGGAGCCATTCTGTCAGTTTAAAAGAATCACAAAATGAAAATTACCCAAATGATTATGAGAAGAAAAATCCTCACACCATTTCCACATTTTGACTTAATAGACTTGGGGTGGGACCCAAGATTTTATATCAGGCAGTCTGTAGGCCCTACTTTGCAAAGCTCTGTATCATCCAAACACACTAGGTTTTGATTAATAGCAT
Source organism: Apodemus agrarius (assembly GCA_964023405.1). Classification (NCBI taxonomy): domain Eukaryota; kingdom Metazoa; phylum Chordata; class Mammalia; order Rodentia; family Muridae; genus Apodemus; species Apodemus agrarius. The sequence goes on along the minus strand of OZ030010.1, from coordinate 119,190,129 downwards.
GAGGTTTTGTTGTGAAGGTGCCAGAGACATTATTTTAAAGGAGAAAAACATCATGTCACTTTACTTAAAAAGCTTGGAGAAAATTGGATTTTCATTTAGACCCTGAAAATCATTTGGAATGCCTTGCAAAGTTCACAATTTAATATACCCAGCTGCAGTAAGAGTTCAACTTCTCAAGTCAGCAGAAGCAACACAAGATGAGAAAAAGTCAGCCTCACTTGATATATGATGACCAAAATATGTATGCTAATTAAAAACTTCACACTTAATGGGAACAGTACATTTATTAATGATGCATGGCATTGGTATTGCAGTGAAACAATAGATCATAGTCTATATTATCCAATGCATGGCATTACAATAAATACCCTAAGGATTAATAATGTTTCATTATGAAGAACGTCAAGTTTAAAATCATTGTTAGGTTACTGGGCAAGTAGCATCAGTCCTCAGACCCTGAAAATATAGACAACACTGAAAAACAAACAGTGCTGAGAATGAAGCTAGCAAAGCAGGGCCAGAAGAATAGGAATGCTGTCTTCAATACAGGAGGGGGAATACTCGCAAAGTTGACCTACTATGTTCTTGGCCCACGACTTTATGTGTAACAAATCTTGTATCACACCTGGAGTCAGTGGAGGGACTGGATCAAAGGAGAAAAGAGAAGAACTTTTTTTAAACTGCACCTTTATTGAGTAAAAACAAACACATTTATCAATGGAATCAAGGAGAATGCCCAGAAATAAACATATAGCTATAGACACCTGATTTTCATTTAAAAAAAAATTCCAAAAACATATACTGAGAAAATGATAACTTCAAAAAGTGGTGCTGTCACACTGGCTGTTGGCATCTAGATGAAGGCAATTAGATCCATATCTCTCACCTTAACAAAATTCAAGACCAAGTGTAACAAAAACCTCAGCATAAAATCTGATCCACTGGACCTAATAGAAGAGAATGGGGAAATAGCCTTGGACTCATTGGCACAGGATACGTATTCCTAAACAGAACAATGATATCAGAGTCACTAAGATTAAAAATTAATAAATGGGACCTTATAAGCCTGAAAAACTTCTGTAAAGCAACAAAGACCACCCAAAATTCAAATTGCACCCTACAGAATGGGAAAATATTTTCACCAGTCTGACAGAAAGGTAATATTCAAAATATATAAAGTCAAGAAACTAGACATCACCAAATTATAGAATCTAATTTAGGGGTATAGATCTAAATAATTAATTCACAACAAATGAAACTCAAATTACCTAGAAACACATAATATTCAACATCCCTAGACATCAGGGAAATGCAAATCTAATTGCCTCTGTCTCGAGATTTCATTTTACACCTGACAGAATGGCTAAGATAACTAACAAAAGCTCATGCTGTCAAGACTATAGAATATGGGAAACACTCCCCCATTGCTGGTGAGGATGCAAACTTATACAGCCACTATGCAAAGTGTCTGTTACTCAGAAAGTTGGTAATTGATCTAACTCAAGACACAGATAGTCAAAGACTCATTCTACCACAAAGACATATACTCTACCATATTCCTTGCTGTTCTCTTCATAATAGCCAGAAACTGGAAACAATCTTGATGGCCTTTCAATAGAAGAACAGATAAAGAAAATGTGATACATTTACAAATAGAGCATTATTCAGCTGTTTCATTACAGGTCTACAGACAAACAAAAAGTAGTAATAAAATGACTATCACAAAATCTGCAGTAAAATAGATAGGATTAGAAAAATCATCCTGATTGAGGTCACCCAGACCCAGAAAGATAAATATGGGATGCATTCATTCATTTCTGAATAGTAGCCATTAGGCAAATGATAACAAATCTACAATCTGTAGACCAGAGCAGTTAGGTATAGGCAAAGGGACTATGGGAAAGGCAAATATATTTCCAAGAGGAGGAAAATTGAATATACTTTATAGTTGATCTATTATTTTAAAGGTAAACTTTCTGCTGGGCCTAGCATAATACAAAACTCTTTGTACACATACATCCATACATACAGCCAAGAGTATCCATACATACAGGTCAAGAGTAATAAAATGTGCCCCTTTTATCATTGCTGAAAGAAAAGCCCATCTACTATGGCAAAAGTGGTATTGAACTTTAGAGAACACTTTGAAAACATGTACTCTAGATATTAAACTCCAATTTTCTGAAATACAGCCTCCTTTTGGCAGCACTCAAATTGATTTTTCTAAGAAAATTTGGAGCCTGACACTTTGATTTCACAACAATCCTTGGTGCTTTGTCCTTGGGACATTTTTTAAGAGTCCCATGCATGAGATGCATACTATTGGTCTTAAGTTATACCGTGTTTTCTGTAGAACATCAGAAACAGAAAAATATGTAAGAGAGAGGAATAGTGAAAGTGAATAACCTGCCAGCCAGAGTATTCAGTGTTTTCATGGATGTCACTCATTAAAAGGAACACTCCTGCATAGTTATGTAATTTGATAGTTTTGAAAACACACTTGTAAGTTTGACAGATTGGGAAGGAACTTTAAAATACAAGTCCACACACCTGTATATTGAATAATTGTGTATACAACTCCTTTTATATCTGCATTATTTTCTAACTGCTATAACAAAATATCTACAAAATCAGCAATCTAGAGAGACCATCCATCATGGAAGAGAAAGCATGGTGTCAGCTGAAATGGAATTGGAGGTGTCTATCTTGAAGAGCTCCTTATGATGTTTGGGCAATGCAAATATCAATGCAGAGCAAAACACATTCAGTTATGACAAAGAGATTGCTCATTTTGAGTGGTACGATATTAGTGATTCATCTTATGTTGATTATTTTCTATAAAATAACTAAATTTACAATAGAGTTTGGTACAAAGGTATTTGACTATATACATACCCAAATTAGGGAGCAAAATGTCTTATTCGGGTAAGAAGAAAAAAACAGTTCATAAAGTATAATAAATTAAGTATCCTCTACACATATTATAAGTGAGTAGCTGAAATGTTTTTTTCCATTTTTTATTGGATATATTCTATATTTACATTTCATTTCCCTTTTTCTGCTTCCCCACCCCCCAAAGGTCCCACATGCCCTTTTCCCTCCCCCTGCTCCCTCATTCACCCCTTCCCTCTTCCCTGTTCTGGTATTCCCCTACACTGATGCTTTGATCCTTTCCAGCACCAGTGTCCACTCCTTTCTTCTTGTCAGACATCATTTGGTATGTGAATTGTGTCTTTGGTGTTCCAAGATTCTAGGCTAATATCCACTTATCAGTGAGTGCATACCATGGGTATTCTTTTGAGACTGGGTTACCTCACTTAGTATGATGTTCTCCAGCTCCATCCATTTCTCTAAGAATTTCATGAATTCATTGTTTCTAATGGCTGAATAGTACTCCATTGTGTATATATACCACATTTTTTGTATCCATTCCTCTGTTGAGGGACATCTGGGTTCTTTCCAGCTTCTGGCTATTATAAATAAGGCTGCTATGAACATAGTGGAGCATGTATCCTTATTGCATGCTGGGGAATCTTCAGGGTATATGCCCAGGAGTGGTATGGCTGGATCCTCCGGAAGTATCATGTCCAGTTTTCTGAGGAACGCCAGACTGATTTCCAGAGTGGTTGTACCAGCATGCAGTCCCACCAGCAGTGGAGGAGTGTTCCTCTTTCTCCACATCCTCTCCAACACCTGATGTCTTCTGAGTTTTTGATCTTAGCCATTCTGACTGGTGTGAGGTGGAATCTCAGGGTTGTTTTCATTTGCATTTCTCTAATGAATAATGATGTTGAACATTTTTTAAGGTGTTTCTCAGCCATCTGAATTTCTTCAGGTAAAAAGTCTTTGTTTAGCTCTGTACCCCATTTTTGGGTAGGGTTCTTTGGTTTTCTGGGGTCTAACTTCTTGAGTTCTTTGTATACATTGGATATTAGCCCTCTGTTGGATGTGGAGTTGGTGAAGATCTTTTCCCAATTTGTTGGTTGCCGATTTGTCCTTTTGACAGTGTCTTTGCCTTACAGAAACTTTGTAATTTTATGAGGTCCCATTTGTCTATTCTTGCTCTTAGAGCATAAGCGAAGAAACCATCACATTTCTCTTAGAGTAGTAGCATGACAAGTTACAGCATTAGGTGAAGTACCGCACACATTAATTTTACCCAATACTAGTTACTCTAAGAGACAAGATGTGAGTGAAAAAGCTTCAGTAGTATTGATAGAGTAAATAAAGGATGGAGAAAGGGAGAAAATAGCATACATTGCAAAAATATATGACATCATCAAATAACAAAATTAAGAACTAAGAAAAAGAATGTTGTCCCATTGTGATCTATGCTCACACTTGTTATGCAGAAATAAAGTGGAAATTTAGACTGAAGCTAAAAGCAAAATCCCCGTGACCAGCCAATCAGATCTACTCAGTACATCAGTGCTTTCCCCGACTATACTATACCATACCATACCATACCATACCATACCATACCATACCATACCATACCTTACCATACTATACGCCTGAGAGCAGAAGGTAAAAAGCATGGGCTTTGGAAGTAGCAGGCTGTGTAGGTTCAAACCCTTGGGAGGTAAAATATGTGGATTCAAAGCCCTGTTCTTATTGTCTACTATGAACTGTTAAGCAATTTTTTGGACATTGCTATCATCTTCTATAAATGAAGTTTCATAACAATGCTTCTAACATAAAGCCATTGTTAAGACTAAGGACAGAAACTCATTTACATTGCTGAGTATAGAGCTTAGTGTATACAATTCTCAGGAAATATTAACCATGTCCTCTGTCATTATTGCTCAATGTCAAAAAATCTACAGGTCAAAATTCAACATACCTTATTGCTTAGGCCAGTAGATCCACCATATGTATAAATTGTAGGTTTAGAATATCTGATTACTACAGTACCATAAATTTGCCATAAATTATGCCAAAATGAGTGGCTTAACACTATAGAAATTTTCTCTATCACTATTCTTCTCATTAGAAATCTAAAACAGATGTTCTAGGACCACTCTCCCAGTGAGGGTCCTAAGAGGAAAATCCAGCTGCAAATGTTGCTGGTTCTTTTCCATGTCTTGGAACTATTTGACTCCAGTTTTCACGGGGTCTTTTTCTACATTTTTTCATTAATAATTGGATTTAATGTGTATTAGGTTATTGAAAGATAATCTCATCCCAAGGTGTTAAATTTATTACATCTTCAAAGACTATTATTTCATAGTTCACCCTCATACAGAGGCCAGGGGTTGTCACATGGACATATTGTTTGACCTACTGACATTTGGTTAAGGCATACATGATTTCAATTCTTTTGTCATTGTACTTTCCTTGATAAACCTCTGGGAAAGACTTTATCATTTCATCTCAAATTTTGTCAGAAATAACCAGATACTACCAGCATTATGAAAATTGCCAACTCTATATTTTCTTTTCTTTTGTTCCCCCTACCCAGTATTTCTAGTTTCTCCACAATTCCCTTACTAGTCTTACTTGCACATAACACCTTTATTCTCTGCAACAACTCCGCCCCCAACATCTACTGCATTCATGTCAAATTTATCTTGAAAAGTGCTTCAAACTTTAGGGCAGTTTTTAACTTCCCAATAATCCTGTCTATTTTAATGGTGCCACATTATTAGCTCATTGTGCCAAAAAGCTGGTAAGTAAATTTCCTTAAAAGACATTATAGTTGAAATTTGAAGGGAAAGCCTGACACATTCGCTAAGTATAGTATCGGTTTTCAATAGACCATCCAGTACTTTTGAAGTTCATTTTTGACAGCAGAGAATTCCAGTTAAATCTTCAAATGTTCGGGGAAAATGGATAAAAACAGAGCTTCTCATATGGACATGCAGGTATCTGGATTTTAATGCAATAATATCTTAGTTACTAAGATTTTAGACACTATGCCCTATCTATATTTTAGCACAAAATCCATATATTTATTCCACTTTTACTAACACCGAACAGATAGTACCTTCACAATCTAAAATATATAATTATGTGCCAGTATTTTTAAAGTTCTGATTAATGATTCCAAATGATGAGAAAACATGAGAGTATCATTGCAATTTATTAGGAAGAGTGATATTTTCTGCTCAGAGACTATTCTACTTCAGATTTATTCTGATACCTCAAAATTTTACTAAGCTATAGGTTCATTGATTTTTCTAATCAGTGATAGGGTATAGAATTTCTACATATGTAAGTATTGTTTTAATGAGGAATTATAGGAAAATTTACATTTCCCAAGTTCTAATAAAAGGAATCTATTTCAAACACCCTAAAATCCCATTCCTCCCTAGGAAAACTGATACACTAAGTCATTTTAACTCTCGTAATTGCCTGTGCCCATGGGAGAGTGAAGTGCAAGCAACAAAGGTTTGTTAGAGAGTAAGCATGCTCAGTTAACCCATTGTTTCTAGGGCTGTGTCAAGGCAGCATATCATGGGAGGATCTTGTAACATAGGAAGCTGCTCACCTCAAAGCAAGAATAAAATAGATGACTAGCAAGACCACAATATGCCATTCAGAGGCTTACCCAAAAATGACTGTGACATTTTCAATTAGTCCCTACCTCTTAAATATTCTACCACTTCTAGGGGTGCCACAGGCTGACAACAAAACCTTAAATATCTGTATCCATGATGGGCAGTTAACCATAGAAGTCACCAGGCTGTCTTGAGCCCTCAGCACAACCCAAACACACGACTGTGTTCCTTGGGTTACTATTCTATTCATAAGCCTCACTACTTACCCATAACTAATGTGTTTCTTGAAGTTCTGACTCATTTTCATTGGATCATATTATTTCATGATTGTGCATTTTTGATAACCATTATATGGGAAATCTCCAATGTCCTGTCATGAAACATAAAATTAGACTGTGTGCTGATAAGGTCTTTCAAGAAGAAAATCCATGAAGAAGCCTGCTAAATTTCACTTCCCTTACACAGGCTTTGGATCACACCATTATTCCATTTTCCCACTCATTTATGCCTAATAGTAGTGTTCCTACTATATCTTTTTTTTCTACTATATCTTTAGTGAAGGATTCTTCAATAAGATTTTGTTTCTTCTACTTGAAAAGAAATATACCTTTTTTTTTGGTTTTGTTTTTTGAGACAGGGTTTCTCTGTGTAGTCCTGGCTGTCCTGGAACTCACTCTGTAGAGCAGGCTGGCCTCAAACTCAGAAACCCACCTGCCTCTGCCTCCCAAGTATTGGGATTAAAGGCATGCACCACCACCACCTGGCAGAAATATACCTTTTTTAAATTCCGCATTCTTTTCTCATTATCTAATGAATGAGCTTTAGTTTTTCACTTCTTTTTCTTTTCACTTTGTTACTGCAAAACAATCACAAGCTTAATAAAAGGTATAAATAACAAATATTTAACAATAAATTGTTGATTCTTTTTTTCCAAATCCTTGTTTATCTCCTAAAGACAAGACCACTGTTCTACAACAATCACAACTTAGCTATCAAAGTAAAGATGTTAACATATATAAGGCAATACTAACACTCAGATTTCCATTCATATTTTTTATCTGTGCCAATACTGTGCATTGTAACAAAAATATCTGTATTATAATCAATCACTGTCTTTTTTTTTTATCATGTACCGTCCTATGGTCTCTTGCTGTTTATAATATTGCTTTAATCTTTCCATTGATGTCGCAGGCAGCTGTCTTAAATACTGTACACCAACTATTTTATAGAATACTTCCAAATCTAAGGTTTTCTACAATTATATCAGAGTTTGGTTTGTGTTATCATTCTGAAGATAACAAAATTAATGTTTTAGTCTTCCCATTGTTTCAGATTAAGGGGCGCCATTAATGATTGTTCCATCAATAATGATGTCAACTGTAATCCTTTAATTAAGGTAGCATCTTAATAGCTATTCTGTTTTATTGTCCTTTCAACGTATAATGAACAAGTATGTATAGGGATGAACATTGAATTTATATAACTTCCATTAATCACTGAACTTTCTATTTATCCATTAATTTACTTATGTAAGAGCTCGTGTTTCCTTTCCTCTATTATACAAAGAGTTATATTTTCTCATTTATTTCAACCCCCAAATATTTAGTTTTAACCTGTTATAATCCCTTCAAAATATTTTCTCTCTCTTTGACATGACTTCATTACTCTGTTTCCTCCCTTTCTGATAAATTAAGATGTTCTGTAATCCTATAGGAAGACCAACAGTGTCAACTAACCTGGACCCCTCAGAGCTCTCAGAGGCCAAACATGGACTGGTCTGTGGCCCCTGGCACACATGTAGTAGAGGATTGCATTTTCTATCCTCAGTGGGAGAGGATGCACCTAAACCTGTAGGGACTTGATGCCCTAGGGAGGGGAGATACCTTGGAGGAAGCAATCTCTCAGAGGTGAAGGGAGCCAGGCATCGGGAAAGAATTCTATGAGGGGGGACCAGGGAGGGCAACATTTGGGATGTACATAAATAAAATAAGGTAATTAATTTAAAAAAATTAAGAGATGTTCTAGAGACTGTCCCACCTAGGGTTCCATCCATCTGATCTGCTGACCCCAAACCCAAACACTATTGCTGATGCCAAGAAGCACTTTCTGACAGGAGCCTGGCACAGTTGTCCCGAGGGGTGCTCCCAGAGCCTGACCAGTGTAGATGTGTATTCTTGCAGCCAGCCATAGGACTGTGCACAGGAACCCCAATGGAGGATTTAGGGAAGGACTGAAGGAGCTGAAGGGGGTTGCAACCCCATAGGAAGAACAACAATATCAACCAACCAGAACCCCCCAGAGCTTGGACTAAACCACCAACCAAAGAGTACACAGAGTTTACCCATGACTCCAGCTGGATATATAGCAGAGGATTGTCTTATCTGACATCACTGGAAGTGGAGGAGCCCCTTGGTCTTGTGGAGGCTTGATTACCCAGAGTAGGGGAATACTAGGCTACTGAGACAAGTGTAGGTGGGCGGGTGGGGGAGCATCCTCATAGAAGCAAGGGGAGGGAGGAGTGGACAGGGGGCTTGTAGAGGAGAAACTTGGAAGGTGGATAACTTTTAAAATGTAAATAAATAAAATAACCAATAAAGAAGAAAATTCCAAAAAAAAGATGTTCTGCCTAGTTCGTGCGATTAGCAATTTCTCCAGTATCCAATATCCAATATCATCTTTTGTGAAACTGAATTTAGAAGACATGTTCCAAGCACAGTTGTTTTGTTATTGGCTTATTTAGTGCTTTTGATTTTTATTTATTTTAACTTTGTTTTGCTAATAAGATATAAGTATCTCCAGATACTGCAGTTAACATACATAGGGACATGTAGATACATATATCATGATAATGTATCTGTCTGCATATCTATAGAAATTTACGAATATCAATGGTTACATCCAGTTCAACAAGTTTCTATTTTATTGTCTGATTTTTTCCTTATTTCCAACTTTCTTCTCTGGCAGTTTGATGCCTGGATCTCTCACTCTTCACATATTCACTCCAGTCATTTCTCAGCACAGTTCACATTGGATTTCATTCCCCATGATTCTACCTAACGTGATGCCATTAGGGGACCATTAATCAACATTTTATTAAATATAAGGAACACTCTTTATTCTTCATTCTCCTTGATTTACAGCAAACTTTTCTTTCACTGGTTTCTATAAAATAACATTCTCTTGATTTTCATCACATCCATGGCAAATTTCATTCTTCTTTGCTGAATCTTTTTTCTTAGCTTAATTTTAAATGTTAACTCTTCAATATTAGAACCCATTCATTTTTTCAGCTTATTTAATAGTCGTCTCTTGGTTTTATTTATGATGTCCATTGAAGACTAATAAATTTAATCTCTAACCCTGATACCTCTACTTGATTTTGAACCCATTGACAAACCCATTGGCAAATTCATTGTCAATCCGCCTACTTAACAGCTCTACTTTGATTTCTCACAGGTACTTCAGATTGACATATCTAAAGCTGACCTCTTAATCCTCCACATAAAACCTGCTATTCCTTCAGCAGTCACTATACTGATTTTTTTAAGTAGCACAACCTTTTACACAGTTGTCCATGCCAAACTTAGCCATGATTCATGTCACTACCATGTTTCACCTCTATTATTCTAATCAGCCACAAAGTATAAGTCTACTTCCAAAAATATTTTGAATACATCCATTTTTCTCAGTCTCTCTATCCATAGCAACCTGGATTTTTGTCCCACCTGGATTCTTAAAAGTACTTTAGGTATATTCTACATTCTTCTTTAAGAGTAAAGTTCGCTTTATCTAGACACTTCAAAGCAAGTAGTCTCACAAATGATATTTTTAAAAGTACACTTCTACCCTATTCTCTATTTTATATCCAAATATCATTTTCATACTAATCAGATTTTTTTGAGTCTTTGCTACCTTTCAATGTTTTTTTCCACGGCACTTTTCGTAATTTGTAGTTACATATTACTTGAGTCATTTATGCTACAAAATTCACACTCTAAGAAGACAGGGACTCTCCCTGTTCCTATCCCACTCTCTTCAGTGTGTGTGTGTATGTGTGTGTGTGTGTGTGTGTGTGTGTGTGTGTGTGTGTGCATGCACGTGCGTGCATGCGCAATTCAGCATGTTATAGTACTTCTACTACTTAACAGTGCTTAATCAGTGGTGCACACTTCATATCAGTAAGATGTACGAATTGACATAAGGGAAATTAAAAAAAAAGAGCATGATCATCCTTGCAATGACAAACATTTGGGTGAATGATAAAATTTGTAGCCAAAAATTAAAGTCTACTTATGTACTCACATATTTTGGTTAACATCAATATAAACTAATTTCCTTGGAGTCAGGCATCAGAGAAATCTGATTGGCTGGCTTGTAATCATTTCACTTTATGCCATTCAGAAATTGCTTTTTGAGATTTTTTTTCTCAACCGTTTCTTAACTTGGTTGCTCAAAACTGAAATTGGATTGTATCCTGGACACAGCAGGAAGGCAATTTGCAGAGCCCATGAACATTGTTGAAATTATCATGCAAGCTTATTAAATGCAATGTATATTTAAATTGAAAAAACTTTCTTTATTAAACCCAGATAGGTGAATTTTTATAGCTTCCAGCACTAAAGTGTATTAAGTTTGAGAGTCAGGTTAGATTAATTTCTAATCTTTATGGAAATCATTTTTATTAAAAAGTGGAAAGTTAAGATTTTGACAGTTACAGGGTTTGGAAAATTCTAAAAGGATCATCATTTAAATATGCAGGGAACATAAAATCAGAGTGCTTTCGTGATAAAGATGATTTGTTTATTTTATATGCTCATTTTTAAAAGCTGTTTTAATATTTAAGCTTGTTAAAGAAAATCTGAAATGTGGTTGAATATATTAAAGCCTAAATAAGTTTTGACTTTCATTACTTTTCACAAGAGCCAATGAAATAAACCTCAGCCTGGGCTTAGTTGCTAAAATGAAAAAGATTAAAGGGATATTTTTATTTCTAAAATAAGTGGTCAACATATCTGGAGTTTTATTTGTAAATACATTCCATGATTTGTGAGGAAGCCTGCATTCTCTACAGGAATATTCTGCATAACTGGAATTTCTTGCTTGATCATTTGCATTTCAAGTTATTTCCTTTTGGTTCTCTTTTGTTCCTGTTTTATTGAGAAGTAATTTGAAAATAATGTAACATGCATAATCAGGTGGTTTTCTATACATATATATTATGAAATTATCACAATCAAATTAGCTAGCTTTCATCATGCCACGTCTTGGTTGTGCAAGAAATGACAGCACTGAAGATTTACTCAAGAAATTTCAAGTCCAATAGCATTGATTTTATTCAAAGAATTCTTGCAGTGATTGGCTTACAGGGGCATAGAAACCCTAAAGCACATTAAGGGCTATAACTCAGCGACAGAATGACTCTGTGATATAAAAAGGACCCTATGCTACATTCCCCACATCTGCAAGTAGAACAAAATAACCTCCCATAAAACACCTGTAGAAAATTTTACCAATCTGACAATAAAATGGGAGGAAATTGCTTTGTCCTTTGAATTTAAGTGTACAAATGAGTGCGTCTCTATTTGTGTGCCTTCTCTTGGTCTCTTTCCTTCTGTTTTTTTCTTTTCTTTTATTAAATTATATTATATATCCATATATTGTGCATTACAATATATAATATAATTTTACAGTATTAGTGTATATATAGCCAATATATTTTCTGAAAGACAGAAAAGGGAAGATCCAGACAAGAAGAGAGGTGGAGAGGAACTGGGGAGAAGTAGAGGGCGAGGAACCATAATCAGGTGTTATTAAAGGCGAAAAATTCTGTTTTCAATAAACTGGAAAAATATACTCATATCATTGAATTTTAAAAGTTGAAAATCAAAAACCAGATGTTGAAAATCAATAATCAAAGGAACTCATCACATTTAGAAGAGTTGGACTGTTTGCCTAGCATGTTCATTGATAGTATACAATTAGACAAAAATTATAGCTTTTGACAACTGATCTCGGAAGAATAAGAAAGAATTAGATAACTACCCTCCCATTTTATACCTTTATACTATAGAATGAATTCCTCACCAAATGAAGATGTTTATCATTGTGAATCAGACATAGATATTCAAAAAGGAAGCTTTCAAATTATATTTTAAAAACGGCTTTTCTTAACCACTAGTTCATGTGTTTGGTGTTTTTATTAACAATGCTACGGCACCTACATGAGATATAGAACGTAAAGCAATGAATGTATATTAGTGGTAATATGGTCACACTATAGTGAAACAAAGTTATGTCTCTTTCACTTCACATAGTTACATTTTTATGACAAGAATAAGTAAACACTATTAATGTAAGAAAAACCACTAACACATTTAATACTAATTCTGTTAGCTATAATCCTTATTTACACATAAATCTTTACATTTTTTCATACTACATGTCTGCTACTTCTGTGTTCTTTAACCTGTTGCTATATTTCTTCCTCTATTCTTGCCTATTAGCAACTTCTATTTTATATTGTTTCTGCATGTGTATGTTAGACTCTACTATCAGTAAGATCATGTATACTTTTTTCTGTGATAGCAAATTTCATTTAGCATAATGTCTGCCAGTTCATGTTAAAAAGTCCATTCTTAACTTCTATGGACTAATATCCCATTATATAAAACAGATAGTTCTCACCTTATATATACATCATGCTTTTTTCATATAGTGTAGCCATAAATTTTCATCTTCTTGAGTCAGTGTTTGTGTCAGTCAAGGGCCAAAGAATTAACACCACCTGCCTTCTTTTTATAACAAGCATATTAAAATTATACATATATGGTGTGATAAGCACAAACATCTATCTTCTCAAATATTTTCTTACCATTGTTTTATGGTAAAAACATTCAAGACAAATTCTTCTAATTAAAAAAAATAGTACTTATTTGTTATCACTATACTTCTAACTGTAAGTCAGGACCAAAAGTGCAATTAGTTCCTACTTAGCCCTCCCAACTACTTTTACATATATCTGCTAACCACTATTTTATTTTCAATTTCTATTAAGTCTATTCTTATATTCCAGTAATCAGTAAAATCATGTAGTATTTTTATTTCTTCTAGAATGTTTTTTAACATAATGCCCCCAGAATCCTACCCATAATTTCATAAATGGCAGGATTTCATTTTTGTGACTTTATTATATATGTACTGCATTTTTATTAGCTTTTAATATTTATTTCTTTGTATGTCTGTTGTGTGCTTGCCAGAATATATGGAGATTAGTGGATACTCTGTGAGAGTCAGTTTTTTCTTAAAATGTGGATTCCTGGAATCTACCTCAGGTCCTCAGGCTTACAGGTACATAGGTTTACCAGCGAGACTTCTTAGTAGCCCACCACCTTTTCTTCATCTTTTCATCAGTTGTTAAATATTCATTGATTGTTTCAATTTCTTGGCTATTGTCAATGGTGCTATAATAAGAGTGAAAATATAGACGTCTCATCAAACTATTGATTTCATTTCTCTTGGTTATAGACTCAGCAGTGATATAGCTGGATTATGTAAAAGTTCTGGTTTTTTTGGAACTATCCATAATTTTTTCATTAGGCCTCTACTGAAATACATTTCTATCAACAATGTACAAGCTTCCCTTTTCTCAGTAGTATTTTTAGCATGTGTCACATTTAGTGTTTTTGATAATATCTAACTGATTGAAGTGAAATGGTATCATGTCATTTAGATTAGTAACAATAAGCATTTTTTCATATATGTGTTGGTCATTTATATAGCCTTTTAAATAAATGTCTATTGATGTCTTTACCTAATTTTAATTGGATTATTTGGGTTATTTTCATTTATATTTAGCTATTTGAGGGATCTATCTAATACTATGTTTCACAGTGGTAAGCCTAGTACTGGTGTCAAATCTAGAGCCTAAATTTAATTCTTTCTACCTCCCCCAAGCAGGAATGGTCGCTCTCTACAATCAATTGCTTAGAGTTGAGTAAAGAGTAGCACACACACAACTCTTTCTTTCCTGTTTCCTAACTTTTTTTCTCCATATCTTCCCTTTTTATGTTATAACTAGGTACTTTTGTCCCTCACCTGGTATCTTTCGCTCTTAAGATAGTTTAGTGTATGGATAGTTGTACAAAATGATATTTGTGGAGGAGCCAGATTTTTAGTGTTTTTGTTTTCTACCAGTATATTACAACTCCCTCTTACCTTCTTTGTATACCTATGATAGGAACTAGAATGAATCTTTCTCACAAACAGAATCTTAGTTTAGTAAATACTTACCATTCTACATATTTTACAAGCACTTGAAATTCAAGCTGTATAAAACCTAATATCAGTCACTGTGTTTCCTAGATCTCTTGATTTCCCTCAATGATGTCAAAAACATTCTAGTATCCAAGTCTGAAATATTCAGGCACAAATTATTTAATCAACATATATTAAATGGTATTTTCTTGAGAAAATTGGAATCCTGAATGTAAGAAAGGGAGTAGAGTACATAGGTTAAATATGTTAATGAAATAATCCCACAGATATTTATTAGCTGTTTTTGATGTAGTAGAAATGTGGGATAAGCAAAAAAGGTTGAGATGCAACTGTTTTCTTTCTCTTGTAGAAAGGGGTGTAATTCATATGTACAGAAAAACTACAGTGAAATGGTGTGTGAAAACCATGATATATATACATCACATACATACACATACACATGCACATACACACTCACACAGACACATACACATACACATACACAAACACATACTCATACAGAAGAGGAATGGTCATTCCTTATAGTCCATGAACTACTCAAGATGAAAGCTCAATTATAATTTAGACAAATAAATGGTCTATAGGAAAAACATTGGAAAAGGAAGGGGAAAGCCAAAGGAGCCTTCCATGCATATAAAGGATGATGAGTCCTACATAAGACAGCTAGTCAAGTTTGTCTATATCAAGGATACAAATAAAGTAATAGTGAAAGCCCAAGGTAATAATTAAGGTAATAATTAAGAGTTGTACTAAAAGTGATTAAAGTTTTAAGGTTTGAGAATTAAGACTATAGTAAGCTTTGGAAGACTATGAAGTATTTTTATAGTAATGTGTAGCCAAACTGATTTTCCCACACAGGGATAAGCAAGATGCCAACTGAAACTGGTTATACAACATAGAAGTAATATATACAACACTGGAAGGATTCAGAGCTGCAAGATAAATCATAACTGAGTTTAAATAGCTATCATCAAAAATCTGAGGGCATGGTTTTTGTATAGCAGTTTTCCTATGAGATTGAAACATTCCATCCTATATGGAGGCTCATTACTAGCTTCAGGAATTCCCAGAAACTGACAAGATTCATTAGGTTATCTCCTTCCACAAGAGTATATAAGCAGTACAAAGTAAGGATAATCAGTCTCAGACACAGACAAGGCCAGCAGCCTAGAAGAAGCAGCAACCAGCAAAGCAGCCTGAACATAACAGTGGACAGCCAAAGTGCCTAGAAGATAGTAAGACCAGCTGAATTTCCTAGAATTCCAAGCCGATTGAGCCACACTGTCCAACCTGTTGAGCTGCCTGTAGATTTTGTCACCAATGCTAGGATGAACTTTGGTGTTATAGATTTCTTTGAGTCATTCACAATTCTGGTCTCGAGTAGTACCCATACTTTCATCTGTCATCAGTTTCCTCTCTAGAGTGAGTAGACATGCGTGCCTCCCCAGGAAACATCTGTCACACAACAATGACCTGAGACAGAATGAATATGCCACTTTTAGTCAGTTATAAAAGACAGAAATAAAATTAACTTGTGAAAGAAACAGAGCAATAAATTTCAATCCGTGTCAACAAATTCAATCTCCGGCAAAACCAAACACACAGTCACACACAGACACACACAGACACACACAGACACACACAGACACACACAGACACACACACACACACACACACACACACACACAAAGAGCATTTCTCATGAAGAGGGCAATGATTCTTCCCATTTTTTATCATGTCTTCAGGTTTACCATATTTCTCTTTACCTTCTGACCTGACTTTGGCTGGTCTCTTTAAGCTAGATTTTCTCCTTCTTACTGGTAGTGTCCAAAAAGAGCACATTTTCTACATCATATGATATTTCTACCTACTGAAGAAGCTGTTTATAAAGGGGTTGCTGATGATTAACTGTGCTATTTGTATCAGAAGATGTCAAGATACTGCAATTCATATGTCATCAAATGGGTCCTAGATTTTGAATACAGGACATACTTCTATGGACTATGGATCATGCCATTTGTACCAGAGGAGGCTAATATAATAATCATCTTTGCTAAATGGTGGCAGCTCATCTGGGAAGCAGATGAATTAAGCTGGCACATTTATTTTCTACTTTTTCCTACATAGCATCCTTAATAAAATACCTGGCTAAAGCTAGAATTTCAACTGACGGAGTCAGACCTGAGACCAGATGCAAAATCTGTATAATATATTGGGGTCAGATGGAGTATTTCAATAAGTAAAATACCAAAACTACTTAGGTGAGAGCTTAAGTCAAAATATTTACTGCAGAGTAAACTGGAGCACACACTCTCTAGGGGCTAGGAGTTGACTATGGCTGAAGACCTCACAGGAATGAGCTACATTTTTAATAGACACCTAGTTTCATCACCTAATGCTATGCTAAAGTAACCTGACAAATACAACTTAGCAGGAAAAAGAGTTTATTTGGCTCCCAATTCCAGGTTACAGTCCATCACTACAGATAGTCAAGATGGCAAGAACTTGAATCAGCCAATTATACTACACCCACAGTCAGTAGAACAAAGCAGTGAATTAGTACATGCATGTACTAATGCTCAGCTCGTGTTCTCTACTCTTAAGCAGTTCAGAAACCCCTATAGAGGGAATGATGCTACCACAGTGGGTGGGTCTTTCCACTTCAATTAACAGACTCAGGATAAGCCTTACAAAAATGTCCATAGGCTTATCGCTTTTAAATACTCCCCTTTAGGAGACTCTCATCCTAATTGATTCCAGATGGTGTCAAGTTGACAACTAGAACTGTCACAGGAAACTATATTTCTAAAACCTCGACAACAGGGAGCTTTTCCTCAGTGGCTTTTTTTTCTATTCAGATAATTGATAGGCCCATTTGCATTACTCCTTACATAAGAGTGAATCAAATAGCCCTGAAAATATATACATACAAGTAACATTATACAGACTGAGTAGGTTTTATTTATAAATTCAGTGTGTGGGGGGTGGTGTGGTGTGTGAATATATGTGTACAACTAAAAAAAAAAACCCATGACTTTGAAAGAAACAAGGAAAGAGGAACATGGGAGAGTTTGAAGGGAGGAAGGGGAACGCAAAAAGGATGTAAGTGTGTTGTGATCTTTAAAAAAGTATATAGTCTACACTGCAGTCACATAAGCTTAAGCCTCCTAACCCCAGGTCAAGATAGTAATCAAATAATGACACTTCAGACAGTTCATGGTCTCATGTCTCCTTCAAGGTCCAGAGATATGACCTGGATCCCATTCTCTAAACAGTAATTAGAGTCTAGAAGTTTGATCCTTGTTTTTTTCTACAAGCTGCAGATTTTGAGGGCAGAATCTAGGTGTAATATTCTTGAAACCAGCTAACATTAAACTACCTACCTTAAAAAATGTCCTAGCAATGTAGAAGTATGTAGTGCAATATTAGTGAAATTAGGAGTAACTTAAAGACTTTAAATTATCTGATTTATAGCTAGATTAACAGACTCTAGCTTTATGTCAGTATGATTTAACTCTTGCAGAATGTTAGTATTATGAAACTACAAAGATGTAAACAATTGTTTATAATCTCTTGATCATTAAAAAACTAATGTGAAACTTTTTAGAAAACATGCAAAATATATTTATTTCAAGTAACAAACAGGTTGTATGAAAACATATGTGTAATCCCAGAATTTGGGTCTCTAAAGCATGAGGATTACAAATTTGAGCCAAGCTTGCGTTACATAAGAAGCCATATATTTATCACATGCTTATGCTAATGGCCATGTAACATTTAAAAAATTAGTATTTCCTCAGACTAAAGTTATGAATTTCAAAGAAAAGATACTTAATGCATTAAACATCAATAGATAGTATATTCAAATGTCATAGAAATGTATTTAAATGTGTCTTATCATACTAAGGAGTCTATTAACTCTAGGTTCCTTTTCTTTCTTCATGCAATGTTCCCGTTGGAGGTAAAAATAAGTTGAAGATGCATGGTCTGTTAAACAATGATTGCAACTTTATACTATAGGAGCCTGGTTCTTCAAGTCTTGCTAGCATTATGCCTCTCAAAGCATCTACTATGATTTCATTCTCTTAAATCGGGAGGAGCTCCCCTTAATAAGAATGCTGAGGGGAAGGACATAATAACTCTATGAGCTCTTCTTCATTCAGAGTAAATTTCTTTCATTCAAGTGATGTGTCTTTCCAACAAACAACTTTGGCTTTTCCACTAAAGTATGCTCCACTGTGTTTGGGGCATGAATATGTTTAAAGATCTCTCAATGTATTTTTGCAGTGATTCATGGAATGTAAATACTTTTCTGCTAAATGGGAAAGATTATTTCCTTAAATATACAGTAAATTTAGATGAACATTAATAAAATTAACAATAATTCATTTTCCAGAGGAAAAATAACCTTTAAGCAATTTTTAAGAGGGAAAACAGATCAACTATCCATCAGGAAAGATTTTTCCTTCTTTGCTATTTCAAAATTACATTCAAAGCAAAGCAAAATGACTGCTAAGCCTTATATATAAAGATAGTCTTCTTAATTTTAAACAAAATTTAAGTGTATATTTGTGTTCAAGTTCATGTAAGTTTGAGTATACTAACATATATAACCATTTCAAGCAAAGGTATAGAAATAATAGGGTTGATGATAGTGGTACATCATTTTATCTGTGAGACTAATGTACCATTTCATTATTGACTTCAACATTTCAAATTAGGCTTGTATTTTTATCTGTCATCAAATTCTCTACCAAAGAACAGTTAACCACTTTACTAGATAAATCCAAGGCTCTTTGATATAAGCCAAACCTCATTAAAGACTTGTTGTTGTTGTTGTTGGTGGTGGTGGTGGTCTTGTTGTTGGTCTTGTTCTTCTTGTTTCTTGCTCTTGCTCTTGCTCTTGCTCTTGCTCTTGCTCTTGCTCTTGCTCTTGCTCTTGCTCTTGCTCTTGCTCTTGCTCTTGCTCTTGCTCTTGCTCTTGCTCTTGCTCTTGCTCTTGCTCTTGCTCTTGCTCTTGTTTGAGGCAGAGTCTCTCTATGTAACCCTGGCTGACATGGAACTTGCTATGTAGACCAGGTTGGTGTGAATTCAGAGAGATTGAGCTGCCTCTGTCTGCCAACTGCTGGGATTAATGGTATCACCAGGCCAACCTGTCATTGTAACTATTTTAAAATATTTTTAAAATTAAACACATTTAAAGGTTAAAGACTATGTGCAGACTAGAATTATGATGTTGTTACTAGTACGATGCACGCTCATGTTCTATAACCTTGGGTCAGATTGTACTGATGTAAGATCTTGCAAAATGGTAAAACCACTCTGGAAATCAGTCTGGTGGTTCCTCAGAAAATTGGGCATGTCACTTCCAGAAGACCCTGGCATACCACTCCTGGGCATATACCCAGAGGATTCCCCTGCATACAATAAAGATACATGCTCCACTATGTTTATAACAGCCTTGTTTATAATAGCCAGAAATTGGAAGGAGCCCAGATATCCCTCAAAGGAAGAATGGATACAGAAAATGTGGTATATTTATACAATGGAGTACTACTCAGCAATTAAAAATAATGAATTCATGCAATTTGTAGGTAAATGGTTAGACCTGGAAAATATCATCCTGAGTGAGCTAACCCAATCACAAAAGAATGCACATGAAATGCAATCACTGATAAGTGGATATTAATGAGCCCAGAAGCACTAAATACTCAAGACACAAATAGCAAGTCAAATGATTCCCAAGAAGAAGAAAGGAGAGGACCCTGGGCCTGTAAAGATTGCATCCAGTATTGTAGACCCAGAACAGAGAAATCAGAGAAATCGGGGGCGGGGGGAGGATGATTGGGGAATAGCTGGGGGGGAGAGGAATTATGGGACATATGGTGGGGGGGACTGGGAAAGGGGAAAGCCTTTGGAATGTAAACATAGAATATAGAAAATAAAAATTAAAAAAAATAAAAAAGACTAATAAAATATATTAATGCACAATTGTAATGTTGAGGCAGAAGGGCATGTATTATTCATGTGTCATAGATTTTTCTGCCTTTAAATGAGATATGCTTGTGTCTCTCAAACATAGTATGTTATTAGTCAGCTTTCCACAACTGTAAGAAATACCAGAAACATTCAACTCATAAAATGCAAAGATGTTTTTTGCCTCACAGTTGTGGGAATTTCTATCTTGGATTAATTGTCCTCACTGCTCTGGGCCTGCATGTTAGATTCATGTACTTATGGGGGCAATGCCAACCCAAGCAGCTTAAGAGCTAGTAATGTTTCCTAAACAATATGTATGCCAAGCTCCTCACTAGAATCAAACAATTAACATGATCAATAAATATTATTAAGAAAAAAACGTTGTGGAGAGCACTGGACTTGCCATTTTTTTCCACCTACAGTTTCCTTAACCACTGATACAAAAAGTTCTCATAGCCTTGGTAACAAAATTGTAATGAATTAAACAAAGAGGATAACTATTTTTCAGATTTGTTCATTCTTTCCTTGTTTGTTTAGTCGGTTGCTTGGATAGTTGTTTCCCTTCTAGTTTTATGTTCTTAAACTTTAACAGATTTTCCTAGGTAGTGGGCAATTTATCAATTTTTGCAAATCTTTATGTCAGAAGTTGTCTCTTCTTCTTTAGGGTGCCACGACGTAGCATTCAATTTTTCACATAAATGTTATACAGCAGGATAACAAGATTTAATATTTGGGGATGCCTGAGAATATCATTGCAGAATATTGGGTACAGTTGAGGTGCCAAGAATAACAAGAGTTCAGTTTACTAGGAGCTTGTATCTAAAAAGTAAATCTCAGAGAAACGTTTTAGAGAGCTGCTTGGAAGGATTTACTATTTAATCATGTTGTTCTTTGTCAGCATGTAACAAAGAAGTGTTCCGGTTCTCTCCCAGTCCAATTTATCCAAATGGTGTTCATTGTTGACATGCATAAAGAAACTTATTAAAAATGAAATGTCTCAATAGAATTTTAAAGTGTCTGCCTATATTTTTCATGTTGTTTTTTTCAATACATTTGCGCAGAAGCATGTTTGTGTTTTAGCATTCTTTTGTCATCTTTTGCAGCCTATAATGTTAATATATTTTCAACCAGATGAAAACATTGCTAACAAAATAGAAGTTTTTTGTGAGGCAAATACATTAGATCCGATATCATTTCTATCATGTTTATAAGTTACATAATTTCTAGAATCTATTTTGTGTTCATCTTCTCTTTCCCTCCACCCCACACCCCGAAACTGATTTTAAGTAGATGGGGATTGAAGAACATCTCAGAATCCATCCAGAAATCCCATTTTTAACTGGATACAACTGCAGAAATGTTGATGCACTTCAAAATGAGGAATGTTTATTGTTTAAAATCAGCTGCTCCATTTGTAGTAATTTATTACTTAGACAATTCCCTTACTCATGGGGATATTGCTTCCCACTTGGATACTTGCGGTACTGAAACTGTAAATCAGACAGGTAGTTGTGGCTTGTCTGGCAAGCTGATATGTGTTAAGGACTGCACAAGAGACTAAGATGTGTCTTTGCTTCTTTAATTCAAGAGAACAGTCCCTAAAGACCTTTTCTATTTTAAAATTATTATTAAATATTTAAGGTATGTGAAATAGCATAAAACAGCTATTACACTGTTTTAATAAGTAATACAAATGTCTCTGTATATAATCTTTTTCAATAAAATGTTTAATCACTATTTTACTGGCATAATATGGAGCACTTTGAGGAAATTTAGTACATGTACATATTGTAAAATGTTGAGAGTTGTTAGAATGTGACCCCCCCTTTGCTAACTTTCTCTACATCAGATGCCACTTTGCTAAACTTAGTCATTTTCATGGAACAATTATTCTAAACTTAGTCCTTTTTTTACACAGAGTTCTAGCCTTTCCAAATATGTATAGATGATTTTTGCATTACCCTATGTTCATGTCTACTTTCTTCCTTCATAATTTAAAGACTTCCCATGTTGAGCCATGTATCTCTTAACTTTTACAGTTTTGAGGTAAAATCTTATTTTCCCACTGATGGAAGTTTTAGTTAAGTCCTCAACTCACCTATTAACATACTATAAAATAATTTTAAGTATTCTTGGTTATTCCTGTTCCATCCAGATGCCAGGGGTTTCATTTTTGAAGAGTTAGTATTTTGAGACAGGGTTTCCTGTATCACATTCTGGGCTTAAACTCTTTTTACATAGTCCACAGTGGCTCTGAAACTGAATCTCCTACATCTACCTCTTCACCTTAGTGTTAGGAATACAGACATTTGCCACAAGACCTAGAATGCAACCTGGAAGTTAAAATAAAATCACAAACATTGACAACCTAATGATAATCATAGTGATAATGGCCTTGTAACTTATGAGCACAGAACATATATTTCTTAACTGTTTGGAGACCTATAGTTGGTCATCAAACATTTTTATCTAAAGTGATGATATTTTCTACACTAACTAAATGGATTATTTCAAGAATAAATTACATTGATTGATTTTCTAAACTTTTACTTATACATTCTTGATTTTGATTTCTAATATGTACATATCTCTGTGTTTTTAAAGGATTTTCTGAGACTTCACTGGAAAAAAATTAATTTATATTCCTTTTATTGGATATATTCTTTACATTTCAAATGTTATCCCCTTTCCAGGTGTCCCCTCCGGAAACCTCCATCCCATCCCCATCCCCCTGCCTCTATGAGGGTGCTCCCCAACCAACCCACCCACTCCTGCCTTCCCGCCCTAGCATACCCCTCTACTGGGGCATTGAGCCCGCTCAGGTCCAAGAGCTATTCTTCCCATTGATGCCAGAAAAGGCCATCCTCTGCCACATATATATGCGGTGGGAGCCATGGGTCCCTCCATGTGTACTCTTTGGTTGGTGTTCCAGTACCAGGGGAGCTCTGGGAGCTCTGTCTGGTTGACACTGTTGCTTTCCCCATGGGGCTGCAAATCCCCTCAGCTCCTTTAGTTCCTTCTTCAACTCCTCTATCTGAACCCTAAGCTCAGTCCAATGGTTGGCAGTAACCATCTATCCCTATATTTGTCAGGCTCTGGCAGAGCAATTATGTTTATAAGCAATATTAACCTACTAAAATTGTATATTTTTCTTATCATTGTTTTGCTAATTAGATTAAACTTTTCCTATACAATGCTTCAGGGAGCTTTTTCCATTCCTCTACACTATTGTATGGGTATTATCTGCCCTTTGAAAATTTAGCAAGCTATACCTGCAAAGCCACATGGGGCATTTCCAATGCCATATATACATACATACATACACATATATTAAGACCTTTTGTTTCTGAAGTACATTTGTCTTCCCGAAAAGTAACTTTTTCATCTAAAGTGTCAGAATCCCCCATCCCCTAATTTTTTTATCCTCTCTCCCCACCCAATACTCTGTTAATATTCGTTTCTGCTACCCAAGTATTCTCTTATGTGTGCCTTTCTTGTGGAACATGGTCAGTTTGCTCTTAGAGAAAACCAACTGTCCTCCAAGCAGCTGAGAGTTGCCAATAGTACCATAGCTGGAGCTAAGATTTTTGTGCCCTCCTTTCTCCACTCTGTGTTGGGATTTGGTCCAGACTGAGCTTGAATAGGTCTTGTACATGCTGTCCAACTTCTGTGAGTTCATACTTGAGAATATCTTGATGTGTCCAGAAGACATTATTTTACCTCTGGCTTCTACCTGCTTTCTGCATATGTTCTTGATCCTGCGGAGCAGGGGGTATGATTATATATATAATAATATATAATAATATATATAATATAATATATATAATATATACACACATACATACACACACACACACACACACACACACACACACACACATATATATATATATTCCATTTAGGGCTGAGCACACTACAGACTTCTTTTTAAATCTTTTTCAGTTGTAGTTGTATCTTCTAACTGCAAATAGTTACAAACATGAGGGTTAAAAAATGCATTAATCTGTGGCTATAACAGTAAATCATTAGGAGTTAATTTAGTAATATATTCATTTAGCAAGGTAATAGTAGTAGTAGGTTCTCCTCTTGGACCTGTACCCGGTCAAGTCATATGTTCTTGGCTCCATATGGTACAGATATGGGTTCCATCTTACAGACAAGGACTTTACTCTAACCAGAGGTGTTTGGTATATTCCCAAGCTGTTCATCACACCACTACTGCACTAGCAGTCATATCTTCCAAGGGTAGTCATTATTGTGCCTCACAATAGTGTTCATTGTTGTTCTGTTCATAATACCCAGAAATGTGAAACAGCCTACAATGTCCATAAACTGATTAATGGGGAGTGAATATGTCATAATTTAGAATAGATTTTTTTTCAGTTAAGAAAAATGAAATTCACAAGTGGGAAAGGTTAATGGTTCGTTTTCAACTCCAGTCAGGTACATAGCACCTTCCACTATGAATGCTAGCCAGTAGAGATAAAGCTTCCAGATCACTACTAGCTTGATTTTTCCATTATTTTTATGACTCAAATATATATGTTCAACAACAGGGTCATACTATCGGGATCTAGAGAGAAACTAAGAGTTGGCAATAGCCTGTGTTGTTTGAGGATGTATGGTACCTCAGTGGACAACAACTCCAGAAAAATTAACCCACTGGCAATAGGCTTTTTAGTTGCTAGGCTTTGGTATTCAGTAGGGATCTCATTACCCTGTTACACATAACTTCTTGTGTGTGTGTGTGTGTGTGTGTGTGTGTGTGTGTGTGTGTGTGTGTTAGGAAGTTTCTACAGTAATGGGTTTCCATGTAACTGTTTCAAAAATGACTTTATTTATCCTTCCCTGAATTCTCTCCTCCACCATTATCTTCTTTCTCCAACCTCAGTTTACCACTGCCTTATCCATTATTCTCTTCTCTTCCTTTACCACTGCAATCTTTCTCCCCTCTTTTTGAAGCCACTCGCTATGGTCCCTTTATAATTTCCCAACCCCTGTGGGTATTCTAAAAGACATCTGAACATTTAAAGCTAAAAATCCACAAACAATAGAAAACATGTGATGTTTGACTTTCTGAGTCTAAGTTAATGAGGATTATTGGGTTTTTTTTTAGATCTACCATTCTACATGCAAACTTTATAATTTCAATTTTCTTAACTGAAAATATTCTATTCTAAATTATGACATATTCACTCCCCATTCATCAGTTTACGGACATGTAATCTATTTCAAATTTCTGCATATTATGAATAGAACAACAATAAACATGGATGACTGAGGACCTCTGCAGTACAATTTAGATTCCTTTGAGTATATTCCAAGAATGCTATAGCTAGGTCAGGTGGAATATCTATTTTCAGCTTTTTAAAATTTTATTTTTGAGATTAAACTATAATTCTGACATTTCTGCATTCTCTTTCCTCCCTCCAAATCCTCCCATATTCCTCCAGATTCAAACCCCCACACTGATTTCCATAGTAGCTGAACTCCCACTAGGAGTGAATAAATGTCCCCTTTTCCCTGCTTCCTTCCTCTACGGTGCTATCTAGGATTCCTTATGTTAATCTTGGCCACTCTAACTGAGATAAAATGAAATCTCAATGTATTTATAATTTGTGTTTCGCTGATGGCTAAGGATGTTGAACTTTAAATATATATATTTCTTAGCCATTTGTGAGAACACTTTTATGTTCCACATCTCAATTTTAGTTTGGTTATTTATTTTCTTGATTTTTAGTTTCTTTATATATTCTATATCGTAATCTTTTCTCATATGTAAAGATTCTTTTTACCTCTTCTTATGGGTTGTCTCTTCAGTTGAATGATGGTGTTCTCTGCTGCTGTACAGAACATTTTTTTTCATGAGGTCTCATTTATCCATTGTTGGTTTTAATGATTACACTACCCGGGGAACTATTCATAAATTCCATTCCTGTGCCAAAGATCAAGTGTATTCCCCACTTTTTATTTATGTGTTTGACATCTCTATAAACAGAATCTCAGGATTTCCTCTCCTGTGTGTTTTCCCATTGCATGTTTTTGATCCATGATACCAACTGAGGTGGTCAGTACAAGGAAGCCAAGGTGACAGGATGGAAGCAGATTATTCTGCCTTTTTTATTTTTCTAGATCTTTGAGCTACACATCAAATCTAAAACTAATCGCTTCACATTTGTTTGGCTTGCCTATAAGTTTCACACTGGTTTTCTCAACTGTGTATTCATAAATGGCTTCACGTTCACCAGTGTAACCACATTTCATCATCACAGTTAGAAACCCAATAATGGCTTTGGAGCATGGCCTGATGAGGACCAGGCATTTGCCTCTCTTCTAAGCTTTGTTGGTTCTCTTGACAGTATCTGCCAGGACATTCATGCACATCATGGTGATGACATGGAATGATGCTGAAAACGGTGATTTGGGAGAGATGAGCACACAGAGTTATCTGCTTTCTTTTCTTGAGGCAGACATTTTATATAGTACATATTTTTATTGTGCCTCTGTTCTACCAAATGTGCTAAGTCTATAAATTTCCGTACTTTTTCCTAATTTGCATTTCAAAAGGTGTTTTGTTGTTTTCTCTATAACTTTATTTTCTTCTTTGATAAATCCATACATGTACATAATACATTGATTCCTCTCGTTTCCCACATTTTCGTACTTGTCTCCCACCCCTGAAAACTCCTCAGTCCTTACAAAACCCTTTGCAACATCTTTTTTTTTAATTAGTGTTTTGTGTCTCTCTGATTTTAAAGCAGGGTGTCTGTGTGACCAGGGCTTTCAAACTACCTTCTGAAGTAAGTAAGCTCACCTATCAGATACATAAGTGGAAACATTGATTGCATCTCCCTCAGAATTCTCCAAATCAATAATTCTGTAAGATGAAATGTGGTCTTCATGAGTCACTCCCCAACCCATGAATGACTAATGACATACCAGATGTTGTACAGTCCTAGTCCAGTCCATTGCAGCTCATGTGAGATCCTGATTGCAATGACTATGTTATGCCCGCAAAGGCATTTTGCATACCTCTATGTACTAGCACTTGCATTCTTTCTGCCCCATCTTCTGAAATGTTCCCTGAGTGTAGAGAGGTTGACACAAGTGCCAAGTCTTAGGCTGAGCATTCCAATATTATTCATTCGCTGAAGCTTGAATAGCCATGACTCTGCAGTTGCTGTAGTTTATTACAAAGACAGGTTGTCTGGTTAAGACTTAGTTCAGCATTTGTTTACTGATATAATTATAAATATTTAAATGGTTAGATGGCACCACATATCTAGCTAAATAATTGTAGTACATTCCAGACTGGTGTCTAAGGTCTCCTAAGCCATTGGTTTTTGACCAAGTTTACAGTACACAGAAGAGATTCCCTCTTGTAGAGCAGGCCTAAAAATCCAATCAGAGAGTGGTTTGTTGCCACCATAGCAGCAATACCACTATATAAATACTAGGTATTTCTTGCCTGGTATTATTACAGTCCATAAGGTTCAGTAGCTTTTCTGGAAAGCTAGCTAGATGGGAAGAAGTTTCTAGCTCAGTTCCAGCTTGATTTCTGACTTCACAGGTTTTGAGAAATGTTATTTTCATTGTTGTTAGTTCTTATTTCCAGTATAAATTCTGGAAATAATCCATGGATTATTTTAAAGTGTGTTTAAGAAAGTGTTTTCTGGGATGTTACTTTTGTAACCTCTTCTGTTACTTACTTCTAATTTTATTACATTCTGCTGAAATAGCAGATGAGACAGATTTGTGGACAAATGCTTTTGCAGCTTTTACAGCAGGCCTTCTTGAAGGGAACAGGGGGAGGGAAAAGGGCTTATGGGACTTTCGGGGAGCAGAGAGCCAGGAAAGGGGAAATCATTTGAAATGTAAATAAAGAATATATCAAATTTAAAAAAGAATAGATATTGTATAGTCCTGGATGTAAGGTTCCATGTAAGTCTGTTATATTAAAGATATTTGCTGAAAATCCTCATTCATTTTTAATTTCTCATCGCTTATCACAAAATTGTCCATTTGCCTTGCTCCAAGTCTATAAAGCTTTACATATTTTGTATATTTTGAAGCTATATTACCGTACAGAGTCTGGATTGCTACACCTTCCTGGTGAATCCTTTTGTTATTAGAAAATAACTGGCTTCATCCATGATAATGCTTCATGCATTGAAGTCTTTATCATCTGGTAACATTATAATCGTCACAAGTTTTTCTTGGTTGCTCTGTATCTATTATGTTTCTTCCTTTTATTTGTAACTTGTCTGTATTAGTATTTTTTTAAAAAGAAATCTATTCTTAACTGAAAGAAAATACTAAATTTTCCTTTTCATTCAGTTATAGAAACTCGTTGCAATTACCAGTTCAATTCATTTTTCATTTACTTGAAATTATTGATGTGCTTGGATTTAGATCCTGTAATCTTTTGTGTCCCTTTTACAGTGTTCTCTTTGCTTTTGTGTCCTTTCTGTCTTTTCTTTGAGTGAGTTCTTATTTTTTTCCCACTATACCAGCTAGGAAGATCTATTCTCTCACTGTTTGCAGTAGTTCCCTTTAATTTCCAACTTATAACATAACATTCAGTGATCTATCAAATGATGGAATGCCTTGTAACTACTACCCAAGTAAGAAATAAAGAACAGAATTGGATGTCCTTCTGTAAGCACTCATTACCAATTTCCATCTTTCTCTCTCTATAGATAAGGCCCTCTCTCTTCCCTCTCCCCTCTCTCCCTTCCTTTTCTCCCTCTACCTCCCCCTCCTCTCTCCTTTTGCCTCAGCTTCACTAAACCTAAAGTTACAGGCATGCATGAGCCAAAACTCAAAAGTCATGAATTATATTGCTTGCCTGCTTTTGATAAAATTTTAATAAAATCTTAGAACATGTATAGTTTTTTTAATTTTTTTCAATCAACATTGCTTTAACAGATTTATCCATATTGTGGCATTTTGCTATCAATCATTTTCTTACATCTTATCATTTTTCCTGTGATTGCTGCAATTAATTATTCATTTTACTGCTGATGGGTGTTTGAGATGTGTCCATTCTGTCTAGCACCAATAATTCTTCTGTGAACACTTTTATACATCCTTTCTGAAAAGCATTTGCTAGCTTTCACGCTGCCAGGAAAATCCCAAGTGGTGGAACTGTGGCATAACAAAATATATGCATGTCCTACTTTAGCAGATAATTTCCAATATTTTTCCAAACTGATCACACTGTGTGATGCATGAGACTCTTTTCTCTCAAATTATCTGTAACATGTCAATAGCCATATCATTCACTTTATTTTTAACCACTATAGTGTTTTTGCAAAGAATTATTTTCATTTGTATCTCCCTGATATTTTTATTTGGCCATTTAGGTACCCTTTCATATATGCCCATTCTTCTGATGTTTTACTATTAATTTGAAGCTCTTGTAGTACTCTAAATACAAAATCTTTTTTAGTAATATATACTACGCAGTAGAACATATTTTCTCTGTCTTTTGGTAAGTAGTTATCAATTTTAATGGACAAAATTACTGGATTTTACACTTATTATTGTATTTTAATGCCTCCTATAAAAATATCTTTCTATCATAAAGTCTTGAAATTATTAACTAGTGATGTATTTCAGCAGCATTGCTAGGGAGTGCTTACCATGTATTTTAAATTAATTTATTGTACAAAATAGCATAGATATTTATCTGATAGATATTCAGTTTTCCATACCATTTCATTTAACTCAATACTCTCTCTGCATGTTGGTAGGGTCACCTTCACCATAAATAAAATTTTCCTATGTGTGTTGATTTTGTTGTGTGTATCTCTGTGCTAATATATACTAAGTTAATATGACTTTGTATTATGCTAGCCGATCCTACTCTCAACTGCACAGCTTATCTTGTTGAACCTCTTTGTTTAGTTCACCACTGTTTTCCTAAAAATACAAATACCTATACACCAGACACAAATATACTAAGATACTCATTCATTTCATTGTGAAATGAAAGAACTACTTTGGAAAAGGGGAATATTGGGCTTCCCAGTCCACGAAGCTATCCATTTGTTCAGGCCATTTCCATTTCACTTAAAACATTTTACAATTTCCAATGGAGGAGTAGAATGTATTTTGTTAGTTGTTTTAGATTTAATTACATTAGGTTCAATAAGACGCACTTTCATTTTCATGTATTTCATTTATTTTATTTCATATGAATTTTCTTTCTGTTTTCAGTTGTCTGTCATGTTGTCTTATATCTTCATGTATAATATCATTGCTAGAATTTTATGTGTAGTTTATATTGACTTCATAAGACACATTTTAAAGGATGTCTACTTTATTCTTTGGGACATTTTTTTCAAGTTTATAAATCTTTTTATCCTTAAAAGTTTGATCTATTTACAAATATTGCCATCTGAGACTGGAGTTTTCTTTATTCTTTACCATGGGATTAAAGTTATTTACGTATTATCCAGTTTCTTTTGACTTGTGTTGTTATAAGTACTTGTTGTAGTTTCATGGTAATTGCTTCATAACATGTTCAAATACAGAGTTTAAAAAACTGCACTGATTTCCTACTTTCCATTCTGGATATTAATCAATAGAGACATCTACATTTTTTGTCTTGATTGACCACTCACCACAAGGGAATTATCAACTTTATTGATCTATGCAAAAAAAATAGTCTTTCTTTAAACTCTCTACAGTTATTTGCTATTCTTTCATTACTCTCGATTCTTGTAATTATCATTTTCTTTCTTCTACTTTTTTTGAATTTACCTTGATTCAATGATGGGAATTTCCTGGCCATTTTTCTATTTTGATATTTTTGTCATTTTTTATATTGAAAAAAGCCTTATGTGTGTTGAACATGTTGTCCCCTACTCCAACTCCTCCCTCTCTACCCACAAGTGCTGTGCTCTCTCTCCCTCCATCCTCCCCTCTCTCTGTCTCTCTCTCTCTCTCTCCCTCTAGCCTCTCTCCCTCCCACTCAACTCTGTCCCTCCCTCCATGTAAAGACTAATAAGACAAGAACTGGGAAAGCAAAGCAAAACAATACAAAAAGTCCACAAAAAGATCATTGTACCATTGTGTTAGTTTTATGTTGGCCAAGTACTCCCGGGCATAATTCCTACCCTCAAGTGTGGTTGATACACCCAGTGAGACGCCATTGGAAAACAGTGATTTCCTATTTGGCAGCATGCATCAATCACAGGTACTTTCTTGGTTAAGCGTGGGACCCCCATGTCTGCTTCACCATCTCAGTTCTTCCATGTCTGGATAAACCTGTACAGAACTTGCATTTCCTGTCACAGTCTGTGAGTTCATATGTGCATCGGCCCTGTAGTGTCTGGAAGAGTTTCCCTGGAGTCATCCCTCACCTCTGTGTCTTATAAACTGTCCACCTGCACTTTTCATCCCCTCTTCCTTTCCTTATCATGAAGGTGTAGAGAGAAACCAATCTTTATCCATTTTTCAAATTGTGTTTGGCCATCACAAGTCTGACAGAGCTTAACCCAGCTTCTTGGCCTTTCTATCTTCCTCAACTAACACTGCCAGACATTTCTACAGGACAAAGCATCCATAAATGTCAGAATCCTCTCACTGAGTTTTTTCTTTTTTTGTCTTGAAATTGATATAGTAATTCTTTATTGTCTTAGGGAATTTATTATCTTCAAAAATATTTAAATATATTATCTATATGGCTTAGTTTTTATTAGAAAGTAATCATAAAAATATTGGATCCTATTATTAGAAACCAGGTCTTACATTTACATTTTTATATACACCCTGGACAAAGTACTTCTTTCCTGCCTCATGAATAACACAGAACTTTACAAGTATTTCAATTAGGACATTTCATATCATATATTATTATATAATAATATTTTCTATCTATACTATTTCCTAACTTCCAAGTTTTTAGTTGTCAGATCCTGTCATTTAACCAATGCTACTCTATTTGTATGCTTACACAAAGCAATATATAAGAAACATTTCCATTTAGTCATTGCCATCAGTCTTGACTTGAAGCTTTTTAAATCAAATCTCTGCTCTGAGGAAGATCCTCTCAGTTTTTAGTGTCACCAAAGGAGCTATTAGAGGAAACAGATCATGATTACAGATTCACCACAAGAACTGCTTTTGGAAGATCAAATCATCAATCAGAAATGTAGGGATCTGGTGCTAGTTTAAGATAATTCTATCTAGGCTAGGCTACAACTTATTAGATAATTCTCACCATTTTAAATAGATTTTTCAGTGTTCTAGACATTTTTTATGATCTGGTAGTCCTGTAAATGCCTTTCCATTCATTCTCTTCTTCAGTGCCATGTGGCCTTGCCACTAGTACTTTATCAGTTTAGCTCTTAATAGAGTCACTGAGAGGGTCTTGTGGATGAGTCCAGTGGGCTCATGTCAGACTATGTCTTAGAGGTCTATTAGAATGATAATTATAATATACCATTCTGTTTAAAAAAATCATTTCTCAAGCTGGAGAGATGGCTCAGTAGTTAAGAACACTGACTGCTCTTCCAAAGGTCCTGAGTTCAAATCCCAGCAACTACATGGTGGCTCACAGCCATCAGTAACAAGATCTGATACCCTCCTCTGGGGTGTCTGGAGACGGCTATAGTTTACTTACATATAATAAATAAATAAATCTTTAAAAAAATCATTTCTCTTTGAGCTTTAGCTACTCCATAATTTTATTGGATTTCTTCCTAAAGTGAATTGCCTTCTCAGTATCCTTTGATGGTGCCTCCTTTCCTTTTTGATGCTTTTATATGGCATTTTATTAAAAAAATAATAAATTCTCTCTGTTTCATTACAGCCTACATAGGTTTCAAATCAGTGAGCATTTCAGAGGTTCTGCTATTGTATATATCATATGGGGGCAGTACAACTATCTCCATTACCTATATAATAAAGACTGCCAAATTATATCTCCAGACCTAGTCAGGCCCACACACATATTCTAGTAATTAACTGATTTTTCTCATAATTCAGTATTCATATGATAAAGATGATAGTTTAGCCCATCCCATACACATATTCTAGAAATTAATTGATTTTTCACATGACTCAGTATACAAATCATAAAGATAATATTCTTGGTGTTCTACTTGTGATTCCCCCAAGCTTTTGCCATTTTATAAACAGCATCATTATCCATTTTATTGTTTTTATTATTTTATTATTATTTTGTTGTTTTTATTAATTTACGCTTTGCCTTATTAATCATATCCAAACCTGAGAAACTCCTCTTACTTATACCCCTAAGATATATCTCAAATCAGTCCAATAGTCATTGATATGTACATATTATTCCCTCTGGTATATACATAACACAAGTCAGAGAAAGAATGTTGATTAAGTTGTTCAAAGATATTAAGTTATCAGTCATTATTTCATATTTCAAATCCCCTACTTTTATCAATCCCAAGCCTGAAAAAAAAATAAAAGTTTTGGAAAGTGGTTCAGTGGACAAAGGGATTGCTCCACAAGATTGAGGACAAGACTTTCTATATTTAGTACCACATAATAAAGGAAGGTAGGTATGCTGGCCCATCTGTAATTATAGCACTCTGGATGAAGAGACAGGAGATTCCGGGCCAAGATAGCTAGCGATAGTAGCCAAATAGGTAAGCTGTAGGTTCAGCAATGGACTCTTCCTCATTGAATAAAATGGAAAGCCATTAAGAAAGACACTTGGCATCAAACTCTGGCCTCCACACATAGGCACATACATACGTGCACATGTGTGCATCTATGCATGTGCAGCCACATACATGTGAACATACATGAAACACATACATACAAAACACAATAATAAATTAGCAGGCAAATTAATTCAGATTTTAATAAATTTGACAGATATTGATTTATCATAAAGATATTGTCATATCCTAAAAGTTATCTTCATATAGAATTTATAAATATTATTGTAACCAAATCTCTCTTAACAGTAAATTTCATTTCAAGTTTTAGAATATGAAAATGACAACTCAAATTCCAGAATACCCTTTTTCCATTTCAAGAGTATATGACAAAACATATTGGATCCATCAGAAAGCTTTGATCCTTTCTTTTCTAGCAAGAGAATTAGATAAGAAAGGAGCTTGCCAAGCTTTGATTTTGGTTTATCTACTGTCAGGATTTTATTAATATTCAACAATTCTCATCCAAAAGGCAAGGAGACAAAGCAGACAACTTTGGCAAAGTCAGGACACACCATCATTATATTGGCTAAACATTGAATAGCATTTCAGGATAAGAAGGCTGAATACTTTAATCAACAAGAAGTCATTTAATATGCTAAAAATAAATGCAAATATTGATTGTGTGATAGGATAAACTAGTTGCTGTCATTGGAAGTCTTGCCTTTTGTGTGTTATGAATTTTATTATGTTAGTTTCTTTCCAATATTATTTCTTTTTTAAATTATTTTATTTATTGAAAAGGGAAGTAAAGGGAAATAAAAACACTTTATGATAAAATTAAAGATTTACATGGAAAGAATTTCAGATAAACACGTTAAAATTGACAATTTTCATAGAAAATTAGGAGTAAAGTGGTAGATATGTAAAACATTACTAAGTTAATTGAAATATGGGATAAAAACATTTTATGATAGGATTGAAGATTTATGTGAAAAATATTTCTGATTGTAGGAAATTGATTTCTGATTGTAGGAAATTGTAGAAAAATGTAGAAAAACATGTTAGAATTGAATATTATCATGGAAAATTTTATATAGATATAATAATAGTAGGCATAAAAGTATTCCTAAGTTGATTAAAAGTGGAATTATAAACATTTTCTGATAAACTTGAAGATTTACATGGAAAATATTTCTGATAAAATTGTAGAAATATATAGAAAAACATGTTAAAATTAAAGATTGTTATGGAAATTATATAGATAAAGTGATAGGCATAAAGATAATTCTAGGTTGATTGAAAGTGGAATTATAAACATTTTCAGATAACATTGAAGATTTACATGGAAAATATTTCTGGTAAAATTCAAGAAATAGACAAACTCATTAAAATTGATTATTTCATGGAAAATTTTACATAAAAATGGTTGATGTGAAAACTCTTTCTAAATTAATTGTAGGTGAAATTAGAAACATTTGTGATAAAATCCAAGACTTACATTGGAAACATTTATGATAAAATAGAGGAAGTACATAGAAAGACTTATTAAAATTGAACATTATCATGAAAAATAATGCATATAAAATGGTAGATATAAAAGAAATTACTAAATTAATTAAAAGGAGAATTGCAAACATTTTCTGATAAAAGTGAAGATTTACATGAGAAATATTTCATTAGTCTATGTCTTTTTGTTGGGGAGTTGAGTCCCTTGTTGTTAAGAGATATTAGGGAACTATTATTGTTGCTCCCTGTTATTTTTGATGTTATTTTTATGTTTCTGTGGGTATCTTCTTTTGGGTTTATTGGAAGAAGATTACTTTCTTGCTTTTTCTAGGGTGTAGTTTCCCTCCTTGTGTTGGCATTTTCTATCAATTATCCTTTGTAGGGCTGTATTTGTGGACAGATATTATGTAAATTTGGTTTTTATCATGGAATATCTTGGTTTCTCCATCTATGATGATTTGAGAGTTTTGCTGAGTAGCCTGGGCTGGCATTTGTGTTCTCTTGGGGTCTGTATGACATCTGCCCAGAATCTTCTAGCTTTCATTGTCTCTGGTGAGAAGTCTGTGTGATTCTGATAGGTCTGCCTTTATAAGTTACTTGCCCTTTTTCCCTTACTGCTTTTAATATTCTTTCTTTGTTTAGTACATTTGGTGTTTTGACTATTATGTGCTGGGAGGACTTTCTGTTCTGGTCCAGTCTTTTTGGAGTTCTGAAGGCTTCTTGTATGTTCCGGGAATCTCTTTCTCTAGGTTA
Organism: Apodemus agrarius; assembly: GCA_964023405.1. Lineage (NCBI taxonomy): Eukaryota > Metazoa > Chordata > Mammalia > Rodentia > Muridae > Apodemus > Apodemus agrarius. The sequence goes on along the minus strand of OZ030010.1, from coordinate 119,153,468 downwards.
GGGAAGTTTTCTTCTACAATTTTGTTGAAGATATTTACTGGGCCTTTAAGGTGTAAATCTTCGCTCTCATCTATACCTATAATCCTAGGGTTTGGTCTTCTCATTGTGTCCTGGAGTTCCTGGATGTTTTGAGTTACCAGCTTTATGCATTTTGCATTTTATTTGACTGTTGAGTCAATGTTTTCTATAGTATCTTCAACATCTGAGGTTCTTTCTTCTATCGCTTCTATTCTGTTGTTGATGCTTGCATCTATGACTCCTGAATTCTTTCCAAGGTTTTCTATCTCCAGAGATGCCTCACTTTGTGATTTCTTTATTGTTTCTCCTTCCACTTTTAGATCCTGGATGGTTTTGTTCAGTTCCTTCACTTGATTGTGTTCTTTAAGGGCTTTTTTTCTGCCTATTGACCCATGATCTCCTGTATTTCTTTAAAGGATTTTTGTGTTTCCTCTTTAAGGGCTTTTACCTGTTGAGCAATGTTCTCCTGTATTTCTTTTTTTTTTATTTTCTATATTCTTTGTTTACATTCCAAAGGCTTTCCCCTTTCCCAGTTACCCCCCACCATATGTCCCATAATTCCTCTCCCCCCCCCCATGCTATTCCCCACTCTTTCCCCCCGCCCACGATTTCTCTGTTCTGGGTCTACAATACTGGATCCAATCTTTGCAGGCCCAGGGTCCTCTCCTTTTTTTCTTCTTGAGAGTCATTTGACTTGCTAATTGTGCCTTGAGTATTTAGGGCTTCTGGGCTCATTAATATCCACTTATCAGTGATTGCATTTCGTGTGTATTCTTTTGTGATTGGGTTAGCTCACTTAGGATGATAGTTTCCAGATCTAACCATTTACCTACAAATTGCATGAATTCATTATTTTTAATTGCTGAGTAGTACTCCATTGTATAAATATACCACATTTTCTGTATCCATTCCTCCTTTGAGGGATATCTGGGCTCCTTCCAATTTCTGGCTATTATAAACAAGGCTGCTATAAACATAGTGGAGCATGTGTCTTTGTTGTATGCAGAGGAATCCTCTGGGTATATGCCCAGGAGTGGTATGCCAGGGTCCTCTGGGAGTGGCATGCCCAATTTTCTGAGGAACCGCCACACTGATTTCCAGAGTGGTTTTACCATTTTGCAATCCCACCAACAGTGGAGGAGTGTTCCTCTTTCTCCACATCCTCGCCAGCACTTGTTGTCTCTCGAGTTTTTAATCTTAGCCATTCTGACTGGAGTGAGGTGGAATCTCAGGGTTGTTTTGATTTGCATTTCCCTGATGACTAATGATGTTGAACATCTCTTAAGGTGTTTCTCGGCCATCCGAATTTCTTCTGGTGAAAATTCTTTGTTTAGCTCTGTACCCCATTTTTTGATAGGGTTATTTGGTTCTTTGGGGTCTCCTGTATTTCTTTAAGGGAGTTATTTAAGTCTTTCTTGAAGTCCTCTATCAGCATCATGAGATACAATTTTAAATCCAACTCTTGCTTTTCCGGTGTGTTGGGGTATCCTGGACTTACTGTGGTGGGAGAACTGGGTTCTGATGTTGCCACGTGGCCTTGGTTTCTGTTGGTAGGGTTCTTGTGGTTGCGTTTTGCCATCTGGTACTAGTTGGTATTCTTATCTCTGGATGGAGTTTGTTCCTCCTGTGGGTCTGTATGCCTGAGTCCTTACTCCTCTGAGCTCAAAAGTGAAAGCACTACTGGGAGATCTCTCTCTCTCTCTCTCTCTCTTTCTCTCTCTCTCTCTCTCTCTCTCTCTCTCTCTCTCTCTCTCTCTCTCTCTCTCTCTCTCTCTCTCTCTCTCTCCTGGTGGTCTGTGCACAGAAGACTGTGGAGTTTCCTGGCTCCCTGGTGCAAATGGTGGTGGGCAGGAAAACTTCTGTCCCAGCTGCTCTACTGGTCTTAGGCCCTGTGTGCTCCTAGCTGAGTCCCCTGAAGAGAGAAGGTGGAGATCTCACCTCTGTGCTCAAAAGTGAAAGCACTGCTGGGAGATCACTCCCTCCTGGCTGGCTATGCACAGAAGGCTGTGGAGTCTCCAGGCTCCCTGGTGCAAATGGTGGTGGGAAGACTTTTGTCCCAGTTGCTCCACTGATCGCAGAAGGCTGCAATATTATCTTTCTAAATTAGCTTAGAACACTATTTCACTGTGTCACCATCTACTGTAAATTCATAGAATATCATAAAATAACTCAATATTATGTGTGATCCTAATGATTTTTTTCTATATTCTTTGTTTATATACCAAAGGCTTTCCCCTTTCCCAGTTACCCCTTCACCAAATGTCCCATAAGTCCTCTTCCCTCCACCCATTCCCCAATGACCCCCCTCACCATTTCTCTGTTCTGATACTCTCCTACAAAACTGGATCCAGTCTTTTCAGGACCAGGGTCCTCTCCTTCCTTCTTCTTGGGAATCTTTTGATTTACTAATTGTGCCTTGAGTATTCAGAGCTTCTGGGCTCATTGATATCCACTTATCAGTGATTGCATTTCATGTGTATTCTTTTGTGATTGGCTTAGCTCACTTAGGATGATATTTTCCAGATCCAACCATTTGCCTACAAATTGCATGAATTTGTTATTTTAATTGCTAAGTAGTATTCCGTTGTATAACTATACCACATTTTCTGTATCCATTCCTCCTTTGAGGGACATCTGGGCTCTTTCCAACTTCTAGCTATTATAAATAAGGCTGCTATGAACATAGTGGAGCATGTGTCTTTATTGCATGCAGGGGAATCCTCTGGGTATATGCCCAGGAGTGGTATGACAGGGTCCTCTGGAAGTGTCATGCCCAATTTTCTGAGGAACCACCAGACTGATTTCCAGAGCAGTTGTACCATCTTGCAACCCTAATGAATTTTTAAGGAATCCTCCCAGACAATTGTTGTACAAACAATTCCTTTCTAAATCTTGATGACATCATTCTATGGAATTAAAGTCAGTTTGCACTAAAATTTATTTTATAGAGTCTTAACTACCTTCTTTGCAAAGTTCCATATAATTTTACTCAGAAACAAGAAATATATGTGATATTTTGTTTATATATTTTTGCATGTTGATACACATTTCATTTAAGCTATCAGTATGGACTGCAATGTTTGTTTATTCTGATGACTTCAGGAAGGAGTGACTGTTGGCTTTAACTAAATGTGTTGATATGCCTCTTTTGAATTTCCACAGAGCTCTGTACCATGGAGTGTGGTAGCCATGGGGTCTGCTCAAGGGGAATATGCCAATGTGAAGAAGGTTGGGTAGGACCAACATGTGAGGAACGTTCCTGTCACTCCCACTGTGCTGAGCATGGCCAATGCAAAGACGGAAAATGTGAATGTAGCCCTGGATGGGAGGGCGACCACTGCACAATTGGTAAGTATCAGCATACTTTGATTAAAGTCAGTTGGGCTAATAGAAGAAGTTAAGAGAATTCTAGTGAGTCAGTTGACAAACTATTCAGAATACAATTTGAAGTTGGAGAAGGGGAAGGAGAAATATTGGCTACAAATCTGTGAACTGAGAGGGTTTTTTTTTTTTTTTTGACAGCAGTGTACTGATTGCTTCCATCGTTTCTTTTCTCGTTACTTCAGTGTTCCTTATATTTTTCTGCTTTCAAGCACTTTGAGTTACTCAAATGAAAGATGATACATTGGAATAAAGTGTCATTAGTTAACAAGACAAGTGCTTTTGTTGATAGTAACATTCACTGTCCATTTTTCCTTTTGAAAAGTATAGGTTATTTCAAGTGAAAGCACCTACAGGCAATTTCATTAAATGGGACTACTTTAACAGAGCCCATTTAACATAGTTAGAGGCTGTCTTTAATGTACATGAAAAAGACACTCCTGACCTATTATCAATAGAGCTGTATTGAATTGTCTATCTTTATTCAGTAGTACAGAATTGATACTGAAGCATTCACCCCTTCCCACAACTTAGTCATCAGTTTCACAAATTTTCAAACCATGGCAAGACAGAACACTCTGTAGGCAGGTGGTGCCTATGTAATAATTATCATATCATATGGTACTCACAATATAAAAGAGATTACTAATAAAGATTTAAATTGTAAAATAGTTTCATTTTCAAATAAACCAAAGCCTTCCACAAAGGCTTTTTTTTTACTTTGTCTTAATCATATTTATTATGATTTCTGTGATGAAATGACACTACAAAATTAACTCAGGTTAGAAAAAGTATATTTTAGATCACAGTTCCAGGTTCCAATTCATCATAGTAAAGAAATCACAGTGTCTGGAGCTAAAGAGAGTTAGGCTTACTACACTCATAATCAGAACGAGAGCACAGTAAATGTGTGTATGCTTGTGCCCAGATCACGTTCTCCTTCCTTTACAGCTCAGGTTCCCCTGCACACAAGAGACTAGTCTTCCGGTCTCAAATAATGTAATCACAATAATCTCCCACAGATGTGCCCACAGGCCAACCTGACCTAAACATCCCTTTATTGAGACTCTTCCCAGATAATTATAGACTGTGTCAAGTCATAGTCAAAACTAACCATTGTAAATATACAATTAAATAAATATGAATGTACAGTTCTCATTGTTGTACTAGGGAAATGGGTCACAGTGTTCCACTGGCATTTCCATGGCTAGAAAGAAAAGGTGCACCAATGAAAGGCAGGAGTGATCTTTTGATTTTGGTAATTTCTTTATTTTTAGTTTATTTCTATAACATATTTTAGCATATTTTTCTCCTCTCCTAAGTACAGAAAAATCTTCCCGCCTCTCTACTCATCCAACTCCATGTTCTTTCTCTCTTAAAAGAAAAACAAAACAGAACCAAAAATATATAAATAAAAGTACACACAAAAATGTGATTTGTGTTGGCCAACTACTCCTGAACATGAGCCAAGCAGTATGATATACAATTCATTTTCAGCTTTTTTTCTCCCAGTCGAGTGTACTATAACTTTCACTTTTAGGTGATATTATTTTGTTATAGTGGCTTGAATCTGTCAAAGCAATGCATAATATATACTATTCTACGACAGGTACAGTAAGTCTTGTTCTATGACTGTGGGAATATTTAAGAATCATTAAAAAGGTGGTGAGGGTTGATTCAGATGCAGCTCAAGTAATTACATTCTGCACTGGAGTCAGTTTATTGCCTTCACGTGAGACGATTTAAATACTGTGATGATTGCCAAAGCTGGTTGTTCCAGACCTCTCTTCTAAAGACATCCACAATAAGAAGATACAGCTTCCTTCAGAGAAGTTATTAGTGAAATGTTTAAAAAATGCACTTCTTATACATTTAGTGAAATATGGCACTTTTAAGGACGACTATTAGGGTTTCTTGCAGAAAAGACATTAATAACTTCTCCACATAAAATATTATTCACAGAATACACAGGCAAGCGTACCAAGTTTTGAGCTTCAGGCATTTCAACAACTCATAGTTTGCTGTTCTCCTTCCAGACAACAGATGGTAAACCATTAGTATATGTTATATAATTTTGGTCCCCCAGAAATGCATTCAATCATTCTTTTCCTCTCTTTTAGCTCACTACTTAGATGCTGTTCGAGGTAAGACTTTTTCTTAAGAGCAGATATGATCTTTTCAAACAACTGTGCATGCGGGAGGGAGAACAAAGGTGGTGTTTTAGTTTTAGTTGCTTGGCTGCATTTGGTGGCTTGGTTGGTTTCTTTCTGGTTTTTGCTTTGGACAATTTTATTTCAATGTACTGCTGCTGTGTTTATACTAATGAGACTAGAAGATAGCTTGCTTTTCTAACATCCGAGTCACCATTGTGACGGTATAAAATGGACATAAGGACTCTTTGTTCTTTGTAGAAAATTGTGGGGGGAAGTTGCACATACACTAGGCAAACTAGGTTGAGATAGACAGATGAAGTATTCTTCGAAACAATCTATCTCTGTCCACGTATAGAATTCTTATGTCTTTCTAAGTACCTTAACCTCTGTCCCTCCAGGGATTTGTTTTGACAGAGACAACAATGGATTTCCTGTCAAATATGTAGTGTTTTTGTGTTCCAAATCACCTTGTATTTTTTTTCTCCATTGAGTACCTACAAGAATACAAATAAAGAAATCCCTTTATATGTATATTCTTTCTATGCCATCACTTGGAGATATAATACTCATAAAACTTATACTTTCTGGAAGCCATCTGCTACTTTAAAGTTTTATTTCCTTGAAAACCATTTGGAAAAAAAAATGAGGTTACTTCTACAATATTCTAAAACTTAAGTTTATATTTATCCTTCTGAAATTTTCTTTGGAAGGCATACATTAAAAAGAATGTTAATTGAACTACCCCTATTAAAAGCCAGGTCTGGTCTTGTATGACTATTGGGAAAATACTCAGGCTGCATATTTATCATCATCATCATTGTATCCATATATCTGCCAATGATCACCTAGATCATGCAGTTTCTTTTTGATAGTGCTTACCTCTGAACTACTTGTAGAAAGCATAAGATAAATTTTTAGGAGGTACTAAAGAAAAAAAAGCTGAATTCTATAAAAGTATGATTATCTGCATTCATGCTTTATTAATTAGCTAAAAGCTAGTTAAAATCTGTACTTCCTTTTGAGTATATTTTTCCAGTAATTCTCTAAAATTCAGAAAATCTATGTATGGCATCTTTTAATCCCATAAACATTTTCTAAGTACTTAATATTATTATAATAAACACAATAGTATGCTGGGTTTTGCAAGAGATATCGCAGAAGTAAAATTCCCAGTGCTTAGCCCTCAGATCAATAATAATCTTGAAAATCTAAATAGATGCAAATTGAGTATAGCACTTTTCTAAGGAATAAGCAAATATACAATGGTATTGTCTGAATTATAAACCAACATACCTATGTCCTGATGCACTAGATCACAAAAGGAAAACCATCACAAGTTAAAAGTAGTTGAAGAAAGTTTCTCTTCATAGAAACTGCCATCTTTCTTCAACTTATTGACCATAACTAGATACAGCATCATCATCTATCCAGTTTTGGGAGAAATGAGGAGATAGGTTTTTCAAAAAGAAACAAAAAATATTTCTTGTCCCCACCACAGTTTTCCTCCTATCTGAACCAGAGGTTGGGAATTGGGATTAGCATTAATAACACTTAATTGGCTCTCTAAGGAAAAACACTGCAAAGTCAGGGATAACAAGTTCCCTGGGAAGGTGTTGCAAGTAAGCAAGCTCCTCTTGCATTTATTCAGCACCTCCTCTGAACAGAGCCCAGATGATTAAATTCTTCCCTGTGGGCAGATACATCACTGTTGGCCAATCCCATTCTGGTGGCTCTGTGATTGTTACCCTCTGCTGTCTTTTTAGATGGCTGTCCAGGGCTCTGCTTTGGAAATGGACGATGTACCCTGGATCAAAATGGTTGGCACTGTGTGTGTCAGGTTGGTTGGAGTGGAACAGGCTGCAACATTGTCATGGAAATGCTTTGTGGTGACAACTTGGACAATGATGGAGGTAAGTTATTTACTAAATGTTCATGTAAGAAAGCAATAGGTGTGTGCCTCTGGCACAGTTGTAACCAGCCTTGCCAAGGGCAAAACTTAAGAATCTTAAGTATCAATAATATTGTATGTGGTTGTACTATTTTTAATTTCAGTAATATTTTCAAGATATTATTTATTGAAAGTTACTATGGCTGTGCAATACTCCAAATATTTTGCATGTACTATATCTCACTTAATTGTAACCCATAAGTAGGTACAGATATTGTGCCTCAAAAACTAATAAATAAAGCATCATGTTCAGTTCTGAAATATAAAAAAAAATTATCAGAAATTAGAGTGTCCTCTGAAAGTCATTAAGTGTTACTATGAGGTAGCGACACAAGAAGGAGCTCTAAATAATTGAGAACAAAGAAAATATTTCATGTGTGTCCAGTGCAAACTCCATTAGCATCTGACTAACCCAGTGTGGGAGTTTAGTTTGGCCTAACTTTTGCATACTTTTAAGGCAACAAAAACATAAAATTAACAACAAAATTCTTTTCTTATTTACAGTATCTTGGGTTAAATGAAGTAGATTATTAAATGTGAGGCCTAGTTACTGTGGTTGTGAGACGACAATCACAGTTGTTACAATTTCCATGCAAATAAAAAAGCTTAAATCCATAAGAAAGCAGTCTAGGCTTAGGCCCTCACCTGGCTGTAAGATTTTCTCCCATGGTTTGGGAAGATGACTCTGTTGACTGAGCCCTCTCCTCCCAGCACTGGAGAGATGAATAGAGGGGAACTCTAAGAATTTCCCTAGATAAACTAGCCCAAAGTGGTAGGCTCTGGGTCAGGTGAGAGAATCTACCTCAATAGATAAAATGGAGACTAATCAAGACAGACATCCAGTGTCAGCTTTGTTCCTCCATACATGTGCACAAACACATACACATACCACCCATGTCTTGTAACATGTATATACACACATACACATGCAAACACATGCAAAATACGTTTTTTCCTATACATGTTATCTATAGAAAAACTAAAAGATAATTGATAATAAGAAGTTTTAAATGCATAGACTGTGGTTGTAAATATGACAAGAGATATTTCAAGTAATCACATAAAATGGAATGGAGGACATAAAACAGAGAGTGAGAGTGAGAGAGAGAGAGAGAGAGAGAGAGAGAGAGAGAGAGAGAGAGAGAAAGAGAATGAGGAGCATACCAGTTTCTAAAAATTCTATTTCCTACCTATATATCTTGAGTTTTTAGTTTTTTTTTTCAACTAACATAATGTTCACTTGCATGGTTGAGTTTTAAAGCTCTAAGGTTTATCTTTACTTTCCTTGGCTTTGTCTTCATTATAGGCATGTTTTCTGGTATACCTTCTCTTCACTCATATTTATATCTCCACTATTTAAGTCTCCATGCAAGTCACATCTTCCATGAAATCAGTTTCCCCTGGTGTTTATAGTACACACTGTACAATTGCATACTTAATCGCATCTCTTTCTGTTTTTCTTGATACATGTTCCATGTTCAGCATGACACATGTGCCATACCAATTTCCAAATATAATTGATAACGACAGTAATTTATTTGTGTGCAGAATTTACTTAGAACCAAGTGCTGTGCTGTGAGGTATCTTATATGAGATATCTAGTTTAAAAACTATGGGGTAGAAACCTCAATTGGTGATATTTTTACAATTTATAAAACCAGGCATAGGAAAATAAATTAAGTTTATGAAGATTATATAGCAAGGAACGGAGAGGTTTAAGTGTAAACCTGGGTGAGCCACCTCATTTGTGTAATTAACAGAGCTTTCCTTTCCGACGTGTTGACTGAAAGGTTATATTCACAAAACATATTAACAACCTATGCATTTATAATTTTTGGCTCAATTAAAGTTGAGTCAAAATAAGTTGCATGACTTTGCCAGGTAATAAAAATTATGGAATATTTAATTATCAAGAATCCTTATAGCTTCAAGGTCATATCAAGGCAGCCAAAAATGTTTAATGGATGATCAATTAAACATGAATGAAGTATTGGATTATCAATTCTCAATGTCTATGGAATATGTGGGTATAAAAAACATAGGGGATTTTACTGAATGTGCATTGACCTCTGAACATTTATTAAAACTGTGTATCTATATGCAAATTGAAAATCAAAGGCTTGATAAGAGCTCAGCATAGCTTATAATTGTCTCTTTAGGGAGCAGTGTTAGAAAGCTCTGTGAGAGTTTCAATTACCATTTTTCCTTTAGTGGGACTAAGATGATATTGATGACAAATATAGATTGGTCTCTACTTTAAGATAGAAAGATAGATGGAATAACCACTAAAAGTCCCATGACTAAGATTTTAGACCAATAATTTCATCTCTACAATGTTTATATACTACCCCAAAGAATACATTGCAAATGCCCTTCATATGGTGATCTCAGCTTTCCAGATTCTCAAAAGGACAGAGGTCATTTAGCTGACTCTGACTAATGATTAGTATCTTTGTTTGTATATGTGTATGTGCTTTAATTAAATCAAAAAGTGGCAATTGAACCTTCCTGGAAAAAAAAGTAATCCTATTTTTTAAAATGCAATTCTTAAGAAATCTTCCAATCAAAAACACATCACTTTCAAGCAGTTGCTTCAAGTAGCTGCTACCTGATTACTCCATATTACACCTGATACTTAAAACTGTTTGGGATTTTTCTTGCATCCTAATCACCATTGCATATTCATTAGAACCGCTGCTACATCCTGCAGCTTTGACTTCAGTTACACTCTGATCTCAATGCATTGTGACTCTTAGTAAGTAATTGGTCTGCATTGAATATGTAGGTGACACAGCTTCCCTGAAAGCTACCTAAGAGGTCCTTGAAGAGTAAAAGCTGGGAACAAATAACCTTTGGATTTTTTCCCTAACAATCAAAGGAAAGAGAAAGGTCTCTCATTCTAAGCACTAATTACTATAGCAGTCACAGCTCTGTCAAATACTGTGACCACAGTTATCCCTGAATAAGTTAACACTTACTATCTGTAGAGCCCTAAGCACGAAAGAGACATAACATCATAGGGACCACCTTTTGATTTGTTAGTCATGTGTCTTGAATTGAAATTTTGGAACTACGATCACAAACTTTTACAAGCCCAAGGAAGAGAATAAGCACTGTATTAACTCTGTCTGAATCCCTAAAACACAGAGTAAGGGAAGCTTCCAACAGTAAAGTCTATTTCAAAGCTTTCATAGACCGATCAACACAACCAAATAAAAGCCCTGGAACATGCCCAAGCACAAATTTAAATTTATTGTATCATTAAGTCAGCATCAAAAAGCCAGTGTGAAGGAGCTGAGGAGGTAGCTCAGTAAAGTGTTTGCCACACAAGCGTGAGGACCTTAGTCCAATCCCCTGTACTCATGGAAAAGCATAAAACCTAGCTTGGCGACAGGCTCCTGGATTTTTAGTATTGGAAAAACAGAAAATGGAAGATCCCTGGAACAAGCTAGCAGCCAGACTCGCTAAATTGCTCCATGAACATTAGGTTTAGAACTCCAGGTTCAATGGCAGACCTTGTCTGAAAGAGAGATAGGAGAGACAGACAGACAGACAGACGGAGACACAGAGACAGAGAAAGACAGAGAGACAGAGACAGATAGGCAGAGACACAGACAGAGACAGCAAGACAATTCAGCACATAAAGATGCTTGCCACACAGGCCTAAAAACCTGAGTTCACTCTTCAAATCCCCAGAACCATTGTAAAGTAGGAGGAGGGGCACCAACTCCACAACGTTGTCACCTGACCTCCACATTAACAGTGTAGCATGTATGTCCCTACACATGTATCATTGTGCACAAGCATGCACAAATACATACATATGTGCATACATAGGTCAGAATGAAAATTTTTTAAAGAAGGTAGAAAGCAATTGAGGAAGACAGGCAATATCAACTTGTGGACTCTACAAACATATGCATTCATATATACACAGATGCAAATGAATACATATAAACACATACACATTAAATACATAAAACCAAAAAAAGTCAGTGGGGTGAAAGAAGCATTATGAAATATATGGTGTTGAGACAACTTTTAAGAAACAGATTTTTAATTCATAACATACAACTAAAGAAAAATAAACATATTATAGTTGGATTAATGAATTAAATGCTAAAGAGAGCAGAAATTACAGCTCTCAACATGGAAAATAAATTCATTAGTACAAAAACCAATGGGAGAACTTACAATGGGCAGAAAAGTAATAAATCTAATGTTAAAATTTTGAACCATTTTATAATACTTAGAAAATTTAAACATCATTCAATATCTACATATTTGGAAATAACACACTTTCACTGTCTACACAAAAGCTGTATGTATTTTTGCATTTTAACATAAGAAAAATTCAGCTTGTTTTAGTCCCACTAGTCGGATCTCAAATGTATATTGCCACATCAGGCCACTCACTAGACTATACAGTACTTGACACTCCCAGTTTTGAAAAAAGTTTAATTGGTTAGCACAGATTCATACATTATATTAAATGTCTGCCTTTTAGGTAGACGTTCCACATTGAGTGCCCAGGTTTTCATTAATCATTACTTCCTTTTTTTTTCAAGTGTTTTCTGTAGCATCATAATAATGAGGAAATGATAAGTTTCTACCTCTATGGAGCTTATGCTGTAACAACAGGAACAGACACTAAATAAAGATCCTCATAAATGGTTCTGTATTTTAAATTTGTCAGAGTGGATAAATGTTCATGGAGGCCATAAGTTAATCTGGGAAATGAGAAAAGCCTCACATGGTTCCCGTAGACACTGTGGAGAGTACAATGAAGCTATAGTTTCTGGACCACAGGAATTTGTTGATCTAGCACTATTCAAAGGTACACAGGCACCATATCACACGGAGCACTGTGTGGTTTGTAGGATATTCAGTCAAATAGTGATGATCTTATCTTATTCACTCTACTTAAAAAGGAAGGAAAATGATATCTGATGTAATAAGATGATTATGGAAGAATATTAAAATATAGAATACTAATGTATAATACAATGGCCCCTCTACTCTGGCTTTTTAAATATTTCTCCATATGTGTCTCAGCTTCTCTTGTAGAAGAGAATATAAGTTAAATGACTAAAAAGAGGAATTCCAGGAATTGCTCTTCAAACTAAGTTACTATTCATTAAAACCAGTAACTAAAGTCATGTTTCTAGATCTAGAAAATCGCACCATGGGTGAGTGAACACATATAACTCATAGATCAATAAACCTCATATTTTGTATGTCCCCAGCATGCTTCAGAGTTTAGTAAATAAGGAAATAAAAGACAAAGAGCAGTGAATTGATAGCATTTGCTCTATTTAAGGGCCTCCCATTTAGTCTGATGCATTAATTGAGGTTTTGTTAATCTCTAACTACATTTACAATTGTCCTAGAAGTAGGACTTTTGATCATTGACAAACCTCCTATTCTATAATCACAAAAAGTTAAACTTCAATCTAGCCTGTATCCAAGTGATAACTCCATAAATAAATAAAATGCAATGAATAGAGTTTCATATTAAAGTAATGCCTACCAACTCAGAGTCATATGGTGCCCTATCTACTCAATGCTTGTTCCTAAGTGAATATGTTTCAATGAACTGATTGTGCTAAACAGTTTTAAGACTATTTCCATAAGAATAAGACTGTACATTATAAACTGATAATATAAGACTTTGGAACCCAACCCTAATACTCTATCCCTAGATATATTGTAGTTTCTACAGTCCACAACTTGGTGTATAATATCTAATATTTACCAATCACTAGATATAAACTGGACAGTGTGCATATTCTTCATGATTATCTTTTCAACTTTACTGGATTTCAAATATATATACATATATGTGATATATATACATATATATATATATATATATGTATATATATCACTGTGATAATTATCAAGGCTATAAACATATCTAACACCCATAAAAGTTCCCTTCTGTATCTGTAATTTTAAAGATCTACCATGTTATGGCATTTTAAGAGGATAATACCATATTATATATACATGAGGCTGCTCATGAGGTAGGAGTGGGTAGGTGGGTAGGGGAGCACCCCCTTAGAGGTAAAGGGGAGGGGAAGGGCAAGGGGAGGGGGATTCATGGAGGGGAGACTGAGAAAGGGGATCACATTTGAATCATCAAAAAAGACACAGAAGGTCACTTCTTGCTGGTCAAAGGAAAAATCCACCAAGAAGAACTCACAATTCTGAACATCTATGCTCCAAATGCAAGGGCACCCTCATTCGTAAAAGAAACTTTACTAAAGCTCAAAGCACACATTGCACCTAACACAATAATTGTGGGGGACCTCGACACTCCACTATCCTCAATGGACCTATCAGGAAAGCAGAAACTAAACAGGGACACAGGGAAACTCATTGAAGCTTTGGACCAATTGGATTTAACAGATATATATAGAACATTTCATCCTAAAGCTAAAGAATATACCTTTTTCTCAGCACATTTGAAATGTAAACAAATAAAATAATATTTTTTGAATTTCTGAACAGAATACTGTATGTTAATATGTCTCCCACATAACTAACTGTAGGATCACATTAGTCTCTTTTCTTCTATTTATAAAATGAACATGAGAATATCTACATAAAAATTTGTTGCAGAAGTTAGCTTAGATGATACATTTGGAAGTATCTAATACTTAGAAAATATTAACTAGTTGATACAAAGTTGAGAATTCTTAAGGATACCCTACCAAAACTTAGCTGTCCATTCCTATCCAGTCGATAGTATGGATAGTATGAGTAACTTCATTAAAGGTTTAGGCCAACATGAGTTTCTCCTATATTGTTCATATCTCCTTTTCTATTCTCTTTTCCAATCAAGGGCACACATGCGATAGCCAAACATTTTTTAGTGATGACTTGTTTCTACTGTGTAGAAACAAACAGTATCCTTGATCGTCATTGACATGAATTGAACCAATTGGAATAGACCCAAATTGGTTGGCAAACCTAGGTGTATACCATGTTTAGTCTTCCAAGACAGTGTAATCTCTGTCTTTTTTGCTGCCTATTATTTTTATTCCCTTAAGGAAAACAATCTCTGAAAATAAAATCAGCTAACGTATGATATGTTCGTATCTGACACCCTGAGCTTGGCTGTCAGTAGGGTGCCACAGCTTCCAATTCAGAACAATAAAAGAACTGTTAATAGCCAAAAAAAAAATACACACATATAGTGTGACTGTCATTTGCACTTCTTTGTAACAGTCTAGACATACTGTTTGGAGTGTTATCCAATGTGATAATTGGTAAGTAGATATTTGCTCCTCTGCTGGGTTTGCCTGAAAATTATAATTTAGGGTTGCATACCATTGTTGCTTGGCTTCCCTGCTACCTTTGTTATTCAACAGCACCTTGCTTTTTTTGTGAGAAAAAGGGAATCTCATAGGGTCAGCTCTGCATACAATAGGCATTACTAATATAAGAGATTACCTTGAATTCTGTATCACATTAGATGAGAATGGGATTCCCAATTTTAAATAAGTTCAATGTTTAGTTTTAGAATCCAATTTTGAAGATTACTATGACATGAATATGTATTTAAAATCAACTTATTTTCCATAATAAGTTGGAACCATATTGGATAGAATGAGACCTGTCAATGTCCAAAACTATCATTAGTGAATCTGTTAATGTTTAACACGTATGACATTAATGCTTCTGTGTACATTATGCCAATAAAAAATCACAATTCAATAAAAATTGAATAAAGATAAGTTTGCATTTGATACTCACTTTTTTCATGTTTTGCGTATGGGACACCAATAGCAAACATTACAAAAACTCTTTTAATCCATCTGATATTTTTTGCCAACTTTTCTATAATTCAGATATTTAATTAGCGGAAGAGTAAAGAGATAATATGCTAATAAGTGGCTGAGAACACCTTACTGTCGGAAAATGTAGTAATGTCATCTAAGATCCGGGGAATATCGGCTAATTTATCTTGCTAAATGATGAAAGAACGGAACTTATTTTGAAACAGAGCCACATGCAAAAGTTAGTCATTTAAAAAAAAGTGTCCAAAAAGAAAGCATAGACAAAAATTAACTAAACAGGCAAAACAAGAAAAAAAGCAAACTTCATTTTAAAACAAAGTACTGTCTGTGGTATAGGGAATGTGAAAAGACCACATGTAGGGAAACTATCTTCCGAGGTGCCCCAAGGCTACTCTTCCAAAAGCCTCTCAGTGTTGCTCACTTGCCTTGACCCCAGCTATAAGACATCCTCCTGTTGCACCAAGCAACAGTGCTGCAGGAAACCCGTGCCTCTTTTGTCAGCAGCCTTAAGGAGCCACTGATCCCCCTGAACCTCTCTATTCCACTGCAAGCTAAGATTAGCATCTTTATATTTGCCCTTGTTAAACAACTGAATTAGAGCCACTTGCCTGTTCTAAGGACCTCGGAAGGACTTTAAATTTTTTGCTTGTTGGATGTGGAGTGAAGTGTCCGTATGCTCAGTTAATCACTCCAACCACTTCTTTTTCTTTGCATAGAACTCTCTTACAACTCTTCTCACGCTTCACCAGTACAAGAGTCGGCTGTTTAAATGCTTATTTTATTCGCCGAAGTCCTGAGTTTCTATGGGAAAGGGGGTATCTTTTCTTTTATTATCTCGCCAAGCAACTAGCAAAGCATTTTTGTTATCTGTTACATTTTAAAGTCATTCCTCCCTTCCATAGGTCTTGTGTCCTGTATCTTTCCTCTTCCAAACAGTGAAACTTTTACATGATTCTTTTTCCTTCATACTGTTAATTCTGAGATTCGCTGGAGAAAAACCAACTCCACCATTTTGGGCCAAATTTAAAGCAAACTTTATTAAATATTAAATACTAAGAGATGGACTTTGGTCAGGACCATTCCCTGGAATTTCCCAGCTGAAATGGCCCCAAGACAAATGTTGCCCGGTTTAGAAGGACACCTAAAGAATGTCATACATTCCTATGAAACTTTGTTATTTTCTAAGAACTACCACTCTCAGCATTCCAGGAAGTTACCTGGTCCTGGGGCAGGTGATGCTTATGGGTTAATTTTGTGCATTCCAATACAACAGTGGATGCAGCAGTACAATACAATGCAAATGATGAGGGGCCACAAAATGGAAAGAAAGTAAATCATGTTGATAGATACTAGGTTTAGCAATAATTCCATAAACTATCATTGCTTCTATAAATTTCTAAAATAAACTGAAAGAATACTTTGAGAATCACCCACATTAAGCATGTAAAATCTTAGGACAATGAAAAATTCTGATTCAGTAGGTAGAATTCAAGTATATAGATATTTCATAAGTTCCATAGGTAACTGCCTGCACATTTGAAAATCACTTTCCTATATGCTATTTCACCATGAAAATTTCAACCTCTATATTGAGAATTATCTGGAGACAACCATATTAATATAACTTTTAAGTGAAAATAAAATTAGGTGGTCAAGTAGTGGTTGACTGTGTATATTCACAATAGAGGGTGTAGGGGTAAAAAATTATTTTAAGGGACAAAAAAGTAGTTCCCATTCTATCTTCATCAAAGATAGAAAGGCATAACTAACAGAGTACTTTAACGGAAAGCTACATTTTGGTTACTTAAACTATACTCTCCAGTTAACAAATATTAGAGAATTCCAAGCAGGAAGATTTAGGAACAAAATAGTTTAAATTTCTCTGAGATACCCTACAAATTCAGAATTAGAATTCCTGAGAAAAATGCAGTTCTAATAGGCTTTAGTCTCAAAATATAACTTTACATTTACATTTACTGTCTTTCTCCATTTTGCATATTTTTGACTATATTGTTTTCCTGAGGATAACTATCACTATGGATTTGTTTTGTTTTCCAGATGGTTTGACAGACTGTGTGGACCCAGATTGCTGTCAACAAAGCAACTGTTACGTAAGCCCACTCTGTCAGGGCTCACCAGACCCTCTTGACCTCATCCAACAAAGCCAGCCCCTCTTTTCTCAGCACACTTCAAGACTCTTCTATGATCGAATCAAATTTCTTATTGGCAAGGATAGTACTCATGTCGTTCCTCAAGAGATCTCATTTGACAGCAGGTATATAGAAATTTATTTTGTCCTTACTAAAAGTGCTCATGATTTTCCTTTAGAGTAAAAGAAAATTGTCTTCTAAAGATCAAGTGGTTTCTCGTTCCTTTCAACAGTATTGCTATCTTTCTTAGGCCTTCTCTTGAATGCCTGCACTGTTAGCAAGTTGTTTCTAAAAGCCAATGGTAAGATTCTATATAATAAAGTTATAGGAGATGTCTATATATGTATGGAAATTTTTATTTAATGACAAATGGAAGTACATTGCAAACTTAATCTTTAATATCTGAATTATTTGAAAGAAAAAATACCCCTAAATTTTAGTAGCTAAATTTTAGCTTCTGTTTCATGATCAAAAGTGTTTCCAGGTCAAAGGGTTGAGTGACTTGATATCTTTTTTATTATTATTAAATAATAGCTTTATTTACATGTCAAATGTTATCCCCTTTCCTCATTACCCCTTCAAAAACCCCCATCCCATACCCCCTCCTCCTGCTTACCACCCCCCTCCCACTTTCCTGACCTGGCATTCCCCTACACGGGGCATTGAGTCTTCACAGGACCAAGGGCCTCTCCTCTCATTGGTGTCTGAAAAGGCCATCCTCTCCTACATATGTAGCTGGAGCCATGGATTCCCCCCCCCATGTGTACTCTTTGGTTGGTGGTTTAGTCCCTGGGAGCTCTGGGGGTACTAGTTGGTACATATTATTGTTCCACCTGTGGAGCTGCAAACCTCTCCAGCTCAGATTCCACCTCACACCAGTCAGAATGACCAAGATCAAAAACTCAGGGGAGAGCAAATGCTGGCGAGGATGTGGAGAAAGAGGAACACTCCTCCATTTCTGGTGGGATTGCAAGCTGGTACAACCACTCTGGAAATCAGTTTGATGGTTCCTCAGAAAAATGGACATAGTACTACCTGAGGATCCAGCTATTCCACTCCTGGGCATATACCCAGAAGATGCTCCAACATGCAATAAGGATACATGCTCCACTATATTCATAGCAGCCTTATTTATAATAGCCAGAAGCTGGAAAGAACCCAGATGTTCCTCAACAGAAGAATAGATACAGAAAATATGGTGCATTTACACAATGGAGTACTACTCAGCTATTAAAAATAATGAATGCATTAATTTCTTAGGCAAATGGATGAAACTAGAAAATGTCATCCTGAGTGAGGTAACCCAACACAAAAGAGTGACTTGATATCTTTTTTTGGCATCCATAAAGTTTTAATTATGTTTTTAAATGTTTGAACATATAATGAGAGAACTAACTTCCATAAAAAAGGAATAATGGATTATAAAATAAAGTCATTGACTACATGGTAAGTTAAGGACAATTCTGTATATAAAACAAGCCCTACTTGGTGAAAATTTAAACTCCTCCAAACATGGTTGGAACAGTAGATTAGAAGCCATGTAAAAGAAAATTAGGGAAAAGGGCAATATAAAGATGTCAGAGATCTGAAATGACAGAAAATCAGTAATGTATTTGAAGACAGAGATGGGGCAATGATGTGCATCTAAAAGGAATTGTATGGGCAAAGGTGAAGGAAAATGGTGGAAGGCCAATATTCATGGGTGAGCAGTATAAAAGATGAGGACTATTGAAACAGTAAAGGGCAAGAAGGGACAGCATACATAAATCCTTCCTTCATTTGTTCTATAAATTGCTATTTCACTAGTTTTCTAGAATCTTGCAAACAAAAATATTTAACAACAGCAAAAATGATTTGTCTAAGATCCTCTATGAATGTCCCATTTCCTGCAGATGTATTATTTCAAGAGCTTGATACCAGTGACAGTGTAAGAAAATTACAATTCAATGTTAGCAAGTATCAAGTAGAAAGGGAGAGAAATAAAGATGTACATGAAAACTCCACTCCCCTTCTCTTCAGTTAAATGCTAGAACTCTCATTGAAGCAAAAACAAAACAAAACAAAACAAAACAAAAAACCAACCTTTTTTTTCTTACTATATTATTGTGTCATTCTTCTACCAATATAACCTAAAATCAATGCCAACGTTTCACAAAAAAGAGTTGTTCTTCTAGGGACTATAGACAATATTTTTCATCCATCAAGAGATTCAGTAATCCCCACTTCAAAACTTTTTCCCAGTTTAATAATCCTGCTGGTCCATCTTTCAGATGGATATAACCAATATAATTATTTAGATAGTGGAGAGTTAAGTTTGGAACACAAAGGAACAAAAAGAATTGAAGGCAGTCATCATCCCCATTTTCCTACTCATGGTAAAGGGTAAGTCAACTCTATAGCTTTTACCATACTTGGGGAGAAATCAGTCCAAAAGTAGAGAGAGGGTCAGATGCTGAGAGAAATAATAACCTTCATGACTTGAGATGTTTTGAATAACATGTTGAATTCAATAAGGAGAGAAAGTCAGGACCTGAGGGACACAGCAGACAAGTCATTTTGACCCAGAACAGGCTGTTTGAGCAATAAACTTAGAAAAGGTAAGACAGAGACCCCTGCAGTTCTGCTTCCCGCTTCAGCAGTGCTCGGAGGCACTCACACAGCGAGCAAAACTATTACTTTGGGTGGTTAATGCCCTTCTCCTCCTCCTGGTTTGATTGAGTTTTCACATTCTTTTCTAAAAAACGCTCCAAGTTATCATTTGGCTCTGCAAGTCACATTTAAATTCAGAATGATGGGTCTCCATCCAATGGTCGCTGCTATTAGAGTCCTTGCTGTCAGAAAAAGATTTGAGCCTTCTCCAAACTTGTGTACTTGTGTTTTCTCTAACAACAACAACAAAAAAATGCATTCACTTTTCCTTGCCTTATTATTGGACAAGATAATTTGATTTTTAATCACATATATAAATGATAATTAGAATCTCTCTGGTATACTCATATAAAATTTTAGTATGCAAATCACCCAAGCACATACTATTTAATTTTTTTTACACAGTATCCCTGTGAAATGGGGCAATTGTTTTTGGTCTATTTTGTATATGTGGAAACTGAGATGCTAAGAAACTAAATCACACAGACAGCAAGATTGGATTGTAACATCTCCTATAACCTTTCCATTACACTACAGCTGCCCCATTTCTGCTTGTCCTTAAACTTATCTGGTGACATGAACCAAATTTATCTTGGATAAATGGCATCTAGGTCAACATAAGAAACTTGGAAACCAAGCAGTTTTTAACATCAGCTTCAACTTGTTATATTTCAATAGAATGAGTTACAAAGTTTTAATCGGGGCTAATGAAGTACTTCTTTGGAGTTGAGCATCATGAAATGGACATTTTGTTCCATGGCAGGTGTTATTGTATATCTGTTGTGAATCCAACGTCTGATATTTTGAATCTGTCATTTCATTTAATTCTCATTAAATTGTTCACAGTATGGCTTGTTAAAAGTTTCCTTTTTTCAAACAAGAAAATTGGCAAGTTAGGTAAGTGACTTCAACACAATCATGGAGAAGTTAGAACCTGGATTTGAACCCGGGCACACAGGTACTGGATTCCTGAATTTCAAGTTGCTGGACTGAGCCATGGTCGCTTACTTAGAAAACAGGAGCATGTTACTCCAAAATAACTCATGGCTCTTACACAACCTTGACTGTAGACTAGCTTCCCTCAGATAAATCGGAATCACTTACATGCCATAATCAGCCCAAGCAGGGTTTTGTTTTTTTGTTTTTTTTTTTCACTTGCTTTAGCCACATAACTGAGAGGCAGTTCGGTAGACAGGTAAAAACAAAAATCATTGCTAATGGTTTCATTTACCTATTGGCAAACCAAGAGCCACTCAGCTGATTTGCTGCTTCATATTATGCCAGACAGTCTGCAGAGAGCAGTGCATAGCTATGCAAGTGTAGCAAGAACACACACAAATAATTGTTCACCCTTGTGCATCACAAGGGGACTAGTTTGGGCTGTACTCTATGGGCTGCACTGTCACATAAAAGCTTCTAAGATGGTGTAATGTCTGTGAAGACACAAGTTGCCCACAGAGAAGACTCAAGGAACCTAAACTCATTTACCCCTTTTTCCTAAATACAACTGACCCTGTAGCTCAATTTTTTTTCTTTTCTTCAATCTATTCCAAACATGTCTACAAAGTAAACCACATAGTCTACGTGCCCTGTATTACTTATTACTTTTTAATAATGTAAATAGGTGAACAGAAGCATTATTGATCTTCAGTGTCTAAGCATTTAATCACTATTAATAATGTAGAAGGTTTTTTATAAATATGTAAAAACAAGAGTACATTAAACTAAATGACAGCAGTAATTTGCAAAGCCAGACGTTTCGCTAGCCATCACTAATGGAGAAGTGCATTTAAAAACAACATCGTACCAGGGTTCGTGCAACCACTGACGGTAGGGTTAGCCAAACTCATTTATCTATTTAGTAACAGAGGTTGAGGCCCCGCATCACTCTTCATCAAGTGTCTCTATCAGATGTTGTTCAGAATTATGCCACAGATATATTTGGTTTAGCCTGACATTTATGAAGTGAGAGACCAAATGTAAAGAAAAAAAAGGAATATAAAATGCTTCCAGAAAATTCACAAAGCTCACACTGTCAGGCACCTAGTTGGAGCACAAGGGGTCTGGAGCTGAGAGACAGTGATCCCTCTGGATGGGAAAGACAATGCCTGTCTAGTGCAGCACTGTCCCCCTTACACCAGAGTCACGTCCCACTTTTATGATGACATATTACCCTTTTTGGCATTTGAGTTTTTCTGCCTCTGATCTGTGGAGATTCTGTGGCTAACCTTGAAAAGATTTTAAGAGTATCTGACTAGGTCTGATATCTTCATATATTTTATATATTGATTATCATTTTACTTAATTTAGATTAAAAATAAAGAAAATATAAATATGAGATAGAAATCATATTAACAGGAAAAACGATATTTCACTGAGTGCCTATGTATACTTTATGGCTAAACTAGTATACACTTTTAACTAGCATAGACTTTTCCTCAAATATTAAGCTAATAATATACCTATAAGGAGGGTATCTTGCGTACCAACAAACATGATCTCAGATAACTCAGGTCCCACCAAAGAAAGAAAGTGTCTACTTTAATGATCATTATATTCATCACCTAGTACAATTTTCAAGGACAGTTTAAAATCTGAAATTTTGGTCCAGAAATCTGTGTTTCATCTCTGATACCCATGTAAAAATCCAGATCCATTTGCATCTGTAATTCTAGCACTTTTTTGCCAGAAGTTGTGCATACAACACAGCAGCAGGCACTAGAGAGATCCTCCCTCGAAACATGTTGGAGAGAAGCACCTCCCAAAATGTTGTTCTCTGATACATGTGCTGTGGCAAAAACTGCTAACTACCTACCTATCTACTCAGTACACACACACACACACACACACACACACACACACACACACACACACATGCAGAGAGAGAGAGAGAGAGAGAGAGAGAGAGAGAGAGAGAGAGAGAATAAATATATAAAATTTTAAAAAATAATATAGAAATTCTGCTGAATGTAATTGCAGAAGCCTCTTAGACTTTAGGACTGGGACCAAATTTAATACAGTACTAAGTACATGGTATTCTTCATTAACTACAAAGAAAATGAAGTTAAATGAAATAGTAGGGTGTTTTCTAGTTCTTTTTAGAGAGTTGCTGCATTTTTTCCTTTTTTGTTCACACTGGGATATATATTGTTATCTCTGAATTATCACATTTCTTAATCAAGGACCTGCTCCATGTTTTGAGTATCTATTCCTATCTGGAAAACTACTTCTAGTAAATGGAATAAAATACTTTTATTATTATCTCATGAGTCTAAGGGTTAGAAATTCAGATATGATATGGCCAAAATATTTTTCTCTCTTCCATTATGGATGGGTCCTCAGCTAGAATGCATCAAATAAACAGTGGCTAGAAAAGAGTAGGACCATCGCTGGGAATCTTCCCATCTACTTTCTGCATCTCTCTTAGCTATTGCACTTTCCTGCTAGCATGGTAAGTAACCAGCTTTGAGTTTGTTAGAGATCTTATATTGTGCCTATTTAGTCCAAGAGACTGAAATGGAAGATGCAAGTCTCTTGAGAAATGGGCATAGAAATTTTCCAAATGTCACTTGTATTATATGCTACTGGGTAAAGCCATCAAAAACCTCACCCAGATTCAAAAGGGGGGCATGAGTCCCATTTCTTGATGAGATAAATATAAAAGAATGACTATCTTTTATCTACCGTGCCACTATATTCACAGGACATGATATATTGCTTCTCAGAAAGAATTTAAGCAAGTTCAAAATGAGTTGAGTGACTTTTTTCCTTTTGAAACAGAATCTCACATAGCCAGGAATGGCTCAAATGTCAAATGTTTTCGCCTCTACCTCATGATTGCTGGGTTTAAATGCATGTATCACTTTGCCTGGCCTTGTTGCTATACTCTTGAAGTAAAGTGTTCTTCTTGCATTTATCAACGAAATCAGCCAATATTAGTTACATAGAATGCACAGATATTATTAGGTGCCTAAGTAAAACAATTCTCAAATGCAAAACCAGCCTAAAGGTAAGATTCCAACTCTCCAAACAGCACAGAAAGCAAAATTCATAAAAGATGAAGTGATTATGTAGCAGTACCAAAGTGATCACTCATTTTTATCTTATACTATCTTCCACCACTGTCACAGCCTGCCAATAATTGAGATCATTCATAACTCCATATCCACATCAATAATTCTATCTTCAGTGGGCTAGATAATCAAGATTTAGTAGCTAGGAAAACAAAGCTAGAAATGAGCAGCAACATTAAAATTAGGACTACTGCTATTAACTGACTCACTGTAGAGTGAATCATTTTTGACTCACAAAACAAAAAAAAAAAAAGAATTTAACATCCTATAACTACCTAAAACAGAATTCTTGGCAAACTCTTCTTATCCAAGCTATCTTCCTCCTTTCCTATATCCCATTCAATAAATCTTGATTCTTGTCCCTGATTAGTCATGAGACCCGATAATAGCCACAATTACTTCCCAAAGCTTGTTTAATAAGACATGGTATTCTGCACTTGGCTGAACTGAAAATGTATACAATTCGAAATTCTATTAATGACCAAATACTTTATTGACTGAAGACTGAGGTTAAAGGAAGGTGGCAGGAAGATGAACACTGTAAAGATGTTGCCGAGTGTGAGCCGAGAGTGAAACCTAGCAATAACCACACTTGGCATATACTCCTTATTTTTAAGCATATATTTTATGAAAGTATTTACAGAGAAACTTATGAGTAACTTATGACTTCATTCATCTTGAGAAGGAGATAGCAATGATATCATATTCCTCTGACATTCTTAATACAGTAAAATGTCCTGATATTGATTCATTTTTTTAAGACTGGCAAAGGTTTTTATTCACTCATCCCTTCCAGAAATATTTTTTGAGAAACTATTCTGCATCAATAATTGTATAGATGGATGTGAACACAAAAACAGTCTTTTCAGTTTATATTCTAGAGACAGAAATAGTCAAATATCAAGATTTAATTATTACACACACACACATATATATATGAAACATATATAATCATCATGTTGTAACCCATGAATATATAAAAATACTATGCTCCACTTAAAAATAAGAAATGGTGAGCTAGGATCATCGATCAGTGCTAGAGTACCTTACTAGCATGTTAGAATCCCCAGATTTGATCCTTGCCTCTGCACAAAGCATCAAATAAATACATGTTTACTTAAAATAATTATACTTTACAATAAACTTAGTGTATCTGAAATATTAGGTTTTTCAAGGAACTTGTTCTTCAATTCAGTGTTCTCAAGTTCTAATTATTTGGTGGTGCAGACATGTAACCTAATTTGATATAAGAGGTATCCTCACCGATACAACAAAGTCATTAGGCCATTTCAGAAATGAAATTAACCAACATGTTTACAGCAAGAACCCAGAGATGGGACTAATTGGTTCTGCTGACCACAGAGAGCTGCTAAAATTGACACACACAAGAGACTATTGATGACTTGCAAGAAAAATAGGAAGAATGTATAGACAAGCAATGGTTTACCTATAAGCAAGCAGTTTCATCCTTTGGCATTTAAGGCCCTAAATTTTACTACAACTTAAAAGTTTTTGTAATAAGCAAATGAATTCGAAGGAAAAAAATCAATCATGAAAAAATTCCCATCTCCCATAGTAAAAAATCCTACTAACTACACTTTGGAGTCATTTTATCATGATAGATCCTACAGTTTCTTTCAAGGTAACCTGAATTTCAGAGGATTGATGGCCATTTCAGATGAGATTTATGAACATTACAACATTTACTTGGTTCATTTGTTCATTCGGTGATAGACACTCTCCTAGGCTCTAGGCTATAGGGGACAATATCTCTTCAGCATAGCAAGGAACACAGACTATAATGAAAAAGAGAAATGTGAGGAAGGAAGAAGTACTGTCAAGTGAGATTTAAGAAAAAAAAAAGTCGGGAGCTGAGAATGATCATTTTTGACAGAGTGGTCCAGAGAAGCCTCCCTAAGGAGATAACACTAGATCAGAGCCCTTGTAGCTTTCATCGGTATGCCAGATGATTCGGACATGAATATTTCTTACCACCTCGACCCTTATACAATAGATTTTCACACACTGAGCCTGCTATTGACTTTTAGGAGCTGTTGAATTAAGATTCTCTGACATTGTGTACAATGCAAAGGTAAAACAAAACTATCTCAAGGAATGGCTACCTAGCAGTTACTGTACTTTCTAGGTTCTACTGATAAATGCTAAGGGGCTCTGCCCTGCAGGAGTACATTGAGGAAATCTGAATACCTCAGACAAACTGATTTCTTTACAAAAAGAAAATAAGCTGTAGCCCTAGACCATTTAATCATGAAAGGGGGAAACTATAGCCAGACTTCATCGATTACTTGAACCCAAAGGAATCCAATAGATAGAAAACATTGGCTGGTTTAGAATAATAAAAATGGAAAATATTTTTAAAAGCCAGTAGTTTGAGAGTTTTTGTTTTTAATAAAATACAATGTAATTACAGTATTCAAGCACCCACAGAATTGACATTCAGTTTTAAGATTTCATAAGTAACTCCCAGAATGTCCACAATATAGTTATTTGTTATTTTACTGAAGTACAAATTTGAATCCATATGCTTTCTGTTTCACTTTTTAATGAATCTGCTTGTGATAGAACTCTATTTGTTAATGGTAGGTTTTCAAATATTTTTAATCTGGAAACATGAAAAGCATCTGACCATGCATGCAACTTGGAATTGATAAACACAACAAGACAGCAAATGCTAAATCAATCGAGGACACTAAGAACATGGGGTATCAGCATCCTCAAATTTAACATCCGGTCACCTTCTTTTCTTTCAAAAGGCTACTACCTATAACCTTCCCCTATCACATATGCTGCTGCTAGGGTGTGGTTCTTTGTGATTCTGTCTTTTGAGTTTCATTTTCCTAAGCAGTCTCTTTTGTTTATCTCTCATTGCAGTTGTTGTCCTAAGTGAGAAGTCAGGTTGTTGATGGTTGCTAATAAAGCACTTTGATCTCATTTGTGTGAAAGGTGTTATACACGTGAAGGCAGGATCTCCAGATTTTCAAAAAAGAAACACATGTTCAAGCCACATTTAAGAAATTATAAAGTGCTGAAGGCTCCCGGATTTGTAGTGCTGAGTAGCTACTGAAATCAGCAGTCAACACCTAAAAGTTCCAAAAAGAAAAAGTGTGACTTTCACTTCTTTGCAAGTTCTCTTGGACAAAGAAGAATGAAAAGAAATCAGAACAGAAATTTTCAAAATGGCATTTAACTGATTATTATGAAAATCTAAAATGCAAATGTTCTGAGATACTCAAAATTTTTAATCAGGAATATCAGCAACTCTACAACTCATCTGAACACAATAATAATAATAATAATAATAATAATAATAATAAATATATACTTTTTAAAAATATTTCATCAGGTTGATTCAAATCCAAAGGCTCAAATCTTCTTTGCTATGTCTGAGTCAAACTATGTGCTTTTGCTTGCTTTCTAGCTAATTCAATAATGTCATTTTGTCGCTAGAGATGGTAATCAATGACAGGATATTCTGTTTCTGAGTAGGCACTTGTGGCCTAGCGCAGTAACATGAGTCTGAACCCCGGGACCCACACAGTGATATCCCTAAGTTATCTCATACTTCTCTGCACAGCATGCCATTTACCCTCTCACCCCCTCACCCTCCACACACATGATAAATAAATACATATGATTTATTTATTTATTCTTCTCTCATAAAACACATCTGTCAGTTTCCCCTTCCTCCCCTCCTCCAAGCTCCCCACCCACCTCCCCTTGTCCCATAGATCCACCCCTCTTCCATTTTTCTTCAGGGGTATCAGCAGAGCATGGCAAAACAATGTACAATAAGACTAGGTAGAAACTGTCATATAAAGGCTGGAAGAAGCAACACTCCAGGAGGACAAGGGTGCCAAGAACAGGCAAAAGGGTCAGAGACTCCATCCACTGCCCAGAGGGGGGAAAAAGTAACTTTATTCTTAAAAGGATATTCTGCAGCTAATTTCCACTACATGCTCCGCACATGGAAAGTGATGAGCAGTCAGTTCGTTTGTACAGGTAATGACTCCCTGAGGGCTGTACCACTTGTACAGGTGAGCGCTTTCATTCGAGGCCCCATTCCTTACACCTTGACTCAGAAAGATATGTGCTACAGCTAAGGCTCCTTTGAATCCAAGATAAGATATTATCACTATTTTATCACTGTCTGTTCTACCTAGAACAAGGTGTTTGTTTGTTTGTTTGTTTGTTTGTTTGTTGTTTTAATTCTGGCCCCAACCTCACAGAGATTCGCCTGCCTCTGCCACCAAAGTGCTAGGATTAAGACAAGCGCCACCAAAGCTCCTTCATTTTATAATAAAGTTAAGAGTCTAAAGTTCTCAAGACTGCGTTGATGTTGCATGAAATGAGGTGAAGAAAATGCCTGACATAGCAAGTGCTTAGTGTCTTATTTATATAAAATGCATACTTCATAATTATCAGACCATATAAGCAAATAATTGGAAAGAGTCCAGCTCAAAGAATCATCATTTCCCTGGGTGATCATTTCTCTTGTTCTAAATTCTCTGTGAAATATGCAGGAAGAAGACAAGACAGAAGTGCGATTGCCATTTTACAAAATTACTCAATGAAGTCGAGAATAATTCTGTTTCCTAGGAAATTTTGCGGTGGCCATTACTAGAGAGCCAGAGTGCTACCTATAGCTAGGACATGCCTTCCGTGCAACAGAAAAGGAATCCATGCCCAGGAGATGACCAGCAAGAAGGGCCTGCCCTATATTTAATGACTATCCATTATGTGAAAGGCAGGTCCACGGAGAATGACAGAAGAGGTTAATGAGGTTAATAAAGCCTGGTAGGACTGATTACAAAGACAGAGAGCATGTGAGTAGTGTTTAGAATAAGCAAAATGCAAACAAACAAAAATTATATAAAATAAGCACACTTCGGATCATTTAAGACTTGCAGCAAGGGCTTAAAGGACAAATATTTCAGGATTCAAATTCTAGACAAAAATAATCATGTGTCTAAATGAAGCAAACTGGCACTCACACAGTACTGAAAATGTAACTGTGTCGTCAGTTTTCTTATTGCTTCAAAACACTTGATCTTTTTCCCATTACTTTGGGGATCTCAGGCATCCAAAGCAAGCTTACTTTTGACAAGCAATTACCAGGGCAGATGGGAAAATAGCCACCCTACCTCAGGGTGAGTGCCCCCATTTTGTTTTACTTGAAACATCACTAGCCATGAGGAAAATAATTCTGCTTAAAAAGCTATCTGCATTTTCAAAAGCACCACCTTTCCCATAGCCCTGGAATGTTGATGTGTAACATTCCCAGCTGCTTTTAATGTTACCCACTTGGTAAGGATTATTTATTTGGGCGAGTGACCAATAGAGTAGGACTAAATCATCTTGCTCTATTTAAGTAAAAACTAATGAAATTTTATTGGTCTCTCCTATGAACATGCAGTGCAGTCACAATTTTTGAACATGAGCATAGGTTTATGCTACAGCACTAAGTGACTTTCGTGGTGCTGTATTGACCTAGATAACATATCAAAAAGATCATGTATTCTGTTGAAACACTCTCCTTACTAAAAAAAAAAAATCTGTATATTAAAAGCCTCAAATGTATTTAAATTGGGAAATATCAAACAGTAATCATATGATAATGTATAAATGAATAATAGGCTTAATGTGCATAAATTAAGCATTTGAGAAGGTCTATTCATTCATTTTGCCCAATGGCACAGACATTGTTTAATTCCCTGAAGCAGTCAATTATCAAACAAAACCCTCCTGATGAGGATGTTGGCTTCTAACAAATGAACTGTAAGGCATCTGTCACATAGGATCTTCAAAGTAGTCCCCGAAACCCTTGAAGCAGTGCCTTAAGGATCTGGCACAAGACCCTTACAACTTTAGATGTAAAAGGAGAAGAAAGAAAATATTCAAGCTGAAATTCTATTAATTGTCTCTGAGCATGTGCTGTATACTCCCAGAATGAAGAAGTACACGGATGGGGATAAAAAACAGCAACAACAACAACAACAACACATAGTTTTGGAGCCATGTGTGGCTCTCTAATAGGAAAGAGCAAGCAATCTATAACTGCCATTCTAGGCAGACTATGGCAAGTACGAGAACATGGGTGTGAGCACTGTATAATGAGAACAATAGGAAAGGAGACATTGACACTTATCTGGAACAAATAAACTGGTTTAAAACATATGTCTGTTTTACAATCTCTAGTTTTGAAGGGACTGCCCACAGTTCATGCCATGGTTTGCCTATCAGTTTGTAGTGACAATTTCAACATGACTTGCCAAATGCCAGTTGTTGCAAACCTTTTTCTGGAGACTTTTACTGAAGAGTAAAAAGCTCAAGGATTTTATACGAGTAAGATTGTGGATCGTTTGTTTATTTTCTTGCCTTTTTTATGGTTTATGGTTCCTGTCTCCTTCCCCAGGAACTCTTACAGCTTAATTGGCTGATTAGGTAATAGTCTTGCTTTCACAAAACTTTGGCCTTTACACATGCAGGATCAGCAGCACTTGGGAACTTGTTAGATCAGTAAACTCTCTGGCCCCACATCAGATCTACCAAATCAGAAAGTCTGTGGACATGCTCACAGAAGTCCAGTCTTTTCTTCAACAAACCCTCTAGGGGATTAAGGTACACACACCCTATCAAGTTTGAAAATCACTGGCCTATAGAAGAGAAAGCCCAGCGCAGAGGCGGTAGGACTGACATCCCAGCTCAAAATTGCACCCTGAAGACCTTCCTATTTGTTATGGGTTAGCAGTGATTAATGGAAACATCATAAAGCCTTTTATACAACCACTCAGAGGTATTTATAGTCCAATAAGGCCCTAGAAGCAGTGTTTTACCCTGAATGACACAGTTTCCAACAGCAGGATTTATGCTATGATTATCCTCTGTACAAGATGTTATAAGAATGCTCAAGGTATAGCTCATTATACAGTCTATTTTTGCCCCCTTGAAGACTTGAACAATTCAGGGATTTACAGGACAAAATTCAAACACTAGTGAGCAAGGAGTCACATGGCTTCTCCCAGCCCAGGCCATCTCAATGACTATTTTTTTGTAGTGTTCAGTCTGTAGAAAAGACCTCAGTTCTTCTGTTCCTGAGGAGAATGTTGCCTAACCTGTCCACATGCTACTTCCTCCCCAGCGGGAGAGGTCCTTGATTCTGGATGTTAATCTTCAAGGATTGCTTATGCTCACGTTAGCAACAAAAGCAAATAGCTGTAACTTCTCTGGCTCTAAACCTCATTTTCCTTGTGAAAGATTTTAATCAGAAATACAATGCAGTAAATTACATCTTCTTTCGACAATTTAGTTTTTGTCCTTGTTTTCCAAACCAACTTCTGTACTTGAGGTTAATGTTGTTGCCAGAGGTGTTGAATGAATATTGGAAATTTGACAGAGAAGACAAAAGACAATAAATAAGGACAAAGGAGAATGGAGCCAAGGGTTGATTGAAGGCTAGAGATAATTTGACTGTGCCATGGAAATAGCAAATACAAAATGATTTAGACCTTTTGCATCAGAGCTGTTTAAAAAGCAGCTTGTTAGTTAAATAAAGCTCTCAGTATATTCTGACCTGTTCTTTACATCTAACTCCAAACACTTAGAAGATTCAACACTGAGTTAAAGTGAAGAAGCAATTCCCTTGGGGTTGCTGCTTTAGCATAGTGACAGCAGGTAGACAGCTTGGCAGCAGGCTGTATCCTCCAGAGAGTAGGAAAAGAAACTGTGAAAGATGATCTTCCCCACACGTGTTCCTAAAGTCACATTGGACATGCCATCCAAGTTCAACTTCCCGTGTTCTAAGCAAGCACAGCAGGAAGAAGATATTGTTGTTAATGATTTAAGGAAACAAGGCATCCTATGCAGGTCTCCAAATCAAAGGAAAGCCCCCAGCAAAGATGCAAAGCATAAAGTTCCTGACTTTAAGAGTACACAAGTGTAAACACAAAACACATGCATACACACACAAACACACAACATACACACAAAATACACACACACACACACACACACACACACACACACACACAAATAATTTCACTGGGCTGATACTTGCTGATGACGAGCCAGCATACATACAATCCAGACAGCATCTTCTATCATCCTGCTTGACGACTCTGAAGATTTCTCTATGGCATTGAGTGGATAAGGTTTCAGAAATAAAGATGCATTCTTAAGGATCCAGGACTCAGGGCTAAGGTAGTTTCAGTTTTTGTTTTGTTTCAGTTTGCTTTGTTGTGGTACTGGGTATTGAACATGATACTTAAGTGGTCTACCACTGATGTATACCTATGTCTCATTTAATATTTTTCCATTTTGATATCAGACCTCACTGTATTGCCCAGGTTGGCCTTAAACTCAATTGTGTAGCCCAAATTAGTCTTGTATTTTGTGATCTTCCCACCTCAACTCCTGAGTAGCTGGGAGTACAGGCCTGAAGGAGAGTTTAACATGCCAAGTTTAACATGCCAAGGGCAAGTCAAGTGGTTCTGTTTATATTAGATGCAATTGGAGAAATCTGGATACTCTCTGGGATATGCAATAGGGTGACACAATAATGGGAATAAAGAAATATATGTAATATAGCATTTAGCTTATGAAAGATACACCACGACCATGTGTACCTACCTCCCTACTCAACTGGAGTCTCGAAAATGCATAGGTTCCACAGGTTACTTTGGGCCTAAAATCAATACACAGAACAAATTATATAATTGGTACAGAAATTAAATGTCCTGAGTGGGTCAGTAAAAGGGAGATTAGATATAAGGATAAAATCTAGAATTAGGAAGCAAATTGAGCTTAGAAATTGAAGTTCACAAACCAGCAGCTGAAGAGCATAATACTGGCCTTTTGGAGATGGGGCACGCCAGAAGAGAGACTGGGCTCAAGACCTTTTTGGGTTAAAACTCTGAGTGTGCCTAAGGAGATTTTTCCCCCCAGTTCTCTCTATGAAATGTCAGTCAGAGTTGCAAAAAGTTAGAAAGAAGACTTTAATTTTGTCCCAAAATGTATAGACTTTACACTGAACGAATGATATTGGTCAGTGATTAGAGCAAGCACCAACAACTCAAGGATAAAAGGAGCTAAGACTTATTCTTGTAAAAAATAGATGACACGGAGTGTGTAAATGATGAGAACAAATGTGGCAATATGCAGGGTATCTTTGAACATTTAAAGTCTAATACATTACAAAAAGAGCTCAATACAGATATATGTAGAATAATACATTTTATGAAGCTTTATCATATCTGGTAAGTTGGTGTGGATCACAAAATATGAAGAATAAAAAAAAGTAGGGGAGTAGAAAGATATGTGTGTGCATGTTATTTATGAGGGATGGAGATTGAAATGAATAAGAAGAAGAGCAGGTAGACAATGTCTTGAATAATAATGACTTTGATGAGTAGTTATCACCCCAATCTGTGTGCTTCATAAAATATGAGGAATGGTGAGAAGCAGAAGAGTCAAAAGACAGGTCTCCTCGGAATGAGAGACAGAATGAAGGAAGAGAGGAACCCAGGGAAATGCACAGAATAATGATGACTTTTATGAGTCTTTCACTCACTGCCCTGGATCCTTCATAAATATAAGCCATATAGAAAATAAAAGAGCAACAAAAAAGAAGAGACAGATCTGTGTCTGTCATAAAATATGAAACAATAATGCCAACCAAGCTTGACAAAATAAAAACAAAAATAATTGAGTCTAGTACAAGTGTGGAAAGACACAATATCTAGATTAATGTGGGCAAATAAAACGAGTGAGTGTAAAATTGTTTTACCTAAAGAGAGTCAGCGAGTACAAGCTAGGCATTCTTGTGGCAAAGCCCTCAACAAAGTTAACCGATGGAAGATTGACAAGTTTGCAAGTAACCTATGTGTGCCCCCCAAATGAACAAAAATATTTGGGGTGCAGGAAGGAATGTGCAACCAATGTCTAAATGAATTGTCTCTGCACAGTCTCTCCTCAGGTCCCTGGCTCCAATTTGTAAGTAGTTGGTAAGAGAGTTTTCAAAACTCTCTTCAACTTAACCTCTATTTATCTTACCA
Source organism: Apodemus agrarius (assembly GCA_964023405.1). Taxonomy (NCBI): domain Eukaryota; kingdom Metazoa; phylum Chordata; class Mammalia; order Rodentia; family Muridae; genus Apodemus; species Apodemus agrarius. Next base: position 119,119,221 of record OZ030010.1, on the reverse strand, counting down.
AATATTTTGTGAAGATTTCTAAACTCTTACTTCAGGTACTGGAAAGCTCACTCACTGCTAACAACCGCCTATAACCTCAGGTACAGGGTATTCAAGTAGCCTCTTCTGGGTTCCGTGGGCCCTGTTATCACATTACATTTAAATACATGTAGGGTACAAGCTGTTACTTCATAAAAGGGAATGTTTTCTTTATTTTCCTTCTTTTTACATTGGGCTTAGAACCAGAAAACTGGTTTGTCAACAATAGTTCAAAATCTAGAACTCGAGGATTGTGGATATCCTCTATATTAGAACAACTAAGAGGTGAAGATGAATGAGAAAAATCAGATCTGGCCAAGGAGGTATTAGTGTTCAATTTACAGACCAATGATCTGTATAACAGAACTAGGAGTATTGGTCTGAGGGCTCAGAAAATACATAAATGCTGATAACAATAATCATTTCCGCCTGGCAGTGGTGGCGCACGCCTTTAATCCCAGCACTTGGGAGGCAGAGGCAGGCGGATTTCTGAGTTCGAGGCCAGCCTGGTCTACAGAGTGAGTTCCAGGACAGCCAGGACTACACAGAGAAACCCTGTCTCAAAAAACAAAAACAAACAAAAAAATCATTTCCATTTGTGTAATACTTAATGTCTTATAATTCATTTTAAGGAATGCTCTTACAGAACTCAGAATAAGTCCTATCAGCTTCCCTTAAAAACAGTTTCTCAAACTGCAGTAGGATTTAGTAACAATGTTTATTGTCTAAAACAAGCTTGGGTTGCTCTATGTCTGCGGTTTATTTGCAGATGCTTTGATCGTGTAGATTGGTTCTGTTACTATTAGCCTTCAGATATGTGCCTTGAATGATGATTATGTTGAAAAATATAAAATCCCAGGATAAACTTATTAGGGTTAATCAGGAAATCTATGTTGGTACAAAAAACATGACCCACCTGAATTGAAGATTTATCTTTTTAGAACACTCCGAATCTTATGTAATTTAAAAAAAAAAAAAAGAATAATATTCAAGGACTTAGCCTATTTTTCCTTAGTGTTGCCTTGTTTGAGCAACAAAATTCATAAATGAGAGCTCAGAACTGCCAAAGCTAAGACTAGAGTCTAAGGAAAACTCTCCACTCCCTACAGTTCAAATGAAAGCTAAACAAGTGGAAAATCCTTGCTTTGAATCTATTCCATGGCCCTCTTGTCATGTTACATACTCCTAAAACGGGTTACATTTTGTCTGATAATTTAGAGCTGAAAGCAATGGTCACTTTCTTGGACTGTGCTATTAAACAACGGTCCTGTTTAAGAACTAGAATAAAATATCATTTTAGCAAAGATGAAGTTTATTTGTTTAAAAGACAAATGTGTCCATAAATGTTTTCTTTAAATTAAAGAAGGAAAGCATACCGTTGTTATTGAAGACTATATCTTCATTGTAGATTTCAAATTCATCCAATTAGGAGATGGGGTGCTGGCTCAGTAGATAACACATTTAACATGCAAACCGGATTCAGATCCTCACTATCCATATAAAGCTAGACAAAATAGCACATGTCTATAATTTCAGTGTCCCTATAACAAAAGGGCATGCAGAGATAAGAAAATCTGGAGAAGCTAGCAAGCCAGCTAGTCTGATGTATACATCATCCAACAACAGGAAACACTGTCTCAAACAAGGTGGAAGAAAAAGACCAATCCCCACGATTATACTTGGATTTCTACATGCAAGCATAACACATATACAAACACCCAACTAAGTTTGCTTTCTTGGTTCTATTTTCTAGACAAAATAGTTTGGCAGTGCATATAAAGACCTTTAATATAGTCATTCTTGTATGAGTAGATGCATAGAAAATACACACAAAAAAAGATATTGCAGTTAACTGTGGTTAAAAGGGCAATGCAAAGAAGGACGTAGGTGCTCAACAGGAACTTTAGGCATGCATAGAAGGTATTTTTATATTAACTAATGTAATTCATTTTAATTTTGACAAACAAAAAGTATAATTGAAGAGATAGAACACTCTCTCAAGGAAAGAAGTTCAGCAAAAGAAAAAGAAAAGAAGAAACACCATGTCTTCAAATAAAAGTCAGATTAAACAAGTCATGGAATATTGCTTTAAGGATAAATTATGTAGTCACAAAAGTACATATTCTCAATGCATCAGATAAAATTGATAGCATAATATTAACGTTAAAATGTTAGAATTGTGCATGATGCCTAATATTATCCCAATGTTGATACATAAAAAGCATATACTGTCCCCAAAACATTATTAGTGCTTTTTTCTAGTTGCTTTAATTATTGTTTTTTCATTAGGCTTGAATGTTTCCCAGAGTTTCTACTACTTGACACTAGAGCTTAATTTTACGGTGTTTTTCTGATTATCTTTGCCCTTTTGTTGCAGACGTGCTTGCGTGATTCGAGGCCAAGTGGTAGCTGTAGATGGAACCCCTCTTGTGGGAGTCAATGTCAGTTTCTTGCATCACAGCGACTATGGCTTTACCATCAGTCGACAAGATGGAAGGTATGTCTATTGCTTCTGATCATTAAGGGAGGAAAGTACTGACCTTTAGCCATAAGTAAAACTAGGACTCACACAATGTGACAAGGATAGTAAGCCTGTCTTCCCTTTTGTTGTATCTAGAAAAGGAAATAGTGACATTTATTCCTCTATTTCCAATTTATGTTAAACAAAATTTCTACCATTACACTATCATTCTCAAGCCCTCTTAAAACGCTGGGCATGTGGTCATCTAATTCTATTTATAAATCTAACCCAAAAGGTCAGTTAGATTATTCCAAAAATAAATGATAAAATACAGAATAACATAGGCGGTTCTTCCCCAGTAAGTATAAAAACATTTCAGATATTTGGGAAATGACCATGTAATAATGTTTCCTCTAAAAGTTCAAAATTCAGTCACATTAACTAAAATGTGGTTTTCTTGCTCTTGGAAATGGAGCTCAGGGATAGAACAGTGGACTGGCATGTACAGTGCCTGTGTTTGATTCCTAGCATCACAAAAACAAAGTCCCCTCCTAAGTTACCTATTTCCTTAGTGATTGCTACTGATTGACAAGCATGGCCAGCCCATGTATTTATACTAATACCAAGTTTCAATAACCAGACAATACTTTCTCAGGGTTCTCTAAGACCTGGGAAGTATGACCTCAGAGATAAGCCTTTCTACTCTAGAGAAGGATTTGTTCCCCAAAACATTTTTCTTGCTGTCATTTAGATAGACACTTGTTCAGAATCATTGAGTCAATAGACGCATGTGTCCATCTTGAAGGTAGCTATTTATGACTCTCAGGAACACTATAATAATAGCCTTGGGGCGCCCTAGTCTCCAGGTGGCTACCCTTAAAGTGTCCTACTCATAACAAACCACTTCAGCACTCACAAAAAGACCTGTTGGCGCAGAGCTTTATCACAGTATGAGAGACTATCTTATTTCAAGAACCTACAATCAAACCTTATTAGTCCTACCCACTTCAGAAATGCTAATTGTTCAACTTGAGCTGTGATAAATTTATTTTCTCAACTGCCTGTCAGGAAAATGTGAGTAAAATTAAAGACTATAGAGAGGAGGTTTTTAACCTACTTAAGACAAGAAACTGGTTTTACAGTTTAGAAAATTATTTGCATGTAAATTATATTACCAACCAGTCATCTTGTTATTAGAACAAGCTTCACAAAGATGTTAGGAAAACAATATTTCCTGTCAAATATTCCATAATTGAACTTCCAACCGGAACTCTGTTGATTAAAGCGGACCTTTCCCTAAGTTGGATTGAATGACAGAATTTTGGAAGTTCACTAACCAATAATTGATACACAAAACAACTTTGTGCCTTGCCAGTATCTTGAACCATATGTATTAACTGAGAAAAGAATTATTTCTTTGACTTCTTATGACCTATTGTGGAGGTATAATGAGGCCTTAGTTTAGGTCAATGCTTCATTTTATTCTTATAAAAGAACCTAAAATAAATTTACTGTCTAAATGCTTCTATTTCCAGATTAAAGAAAATATTTAAAAGAATAACTTTGTTGCAATTTTTGCACTTTGTATTTTAAATGCCAAGACCCTCCTCTGAGGAGCTTTCTGTGAAAAATGGGTTTATGTAAATGGGGGAGGCTCTAGCAATGACATTCTTCGCAGGATCCATAAAGAGTATATATACATGCAAATGCATGCTCTAAATGCCACCCAGACTATCCTGCTAGCATTTCTCAGGCATAAAGTGCCCGTGATGAGGTCTTTCTTTTCTGTTTCCTTCAAAAGTATAATATTGCATGAAAATATGCCCAAAAATAAAGATTATAGAAAAGCTGATATTAACTAGTAGATACACTGTGGAACGAAAGGTGCTGTGAAGGGCCCTCTGTCTCCATGCATCAGACCCGTGCATGTGCTGCAGTACTTGCAATTCCTACCAGCAGTATACATTGCCTTGGGTTAGCTTACCTCTGCAAGCTCATGCCAAATGTCAAACTGTTTGTAAACTAGACATTACTCGTATCTGGGTTAATAACGTGCTAATTGACAACCACTTTTCTAGACACACAGAGAAGATACAGGGTAGGAGACAAAAACAGTATAAAACAAAACAAAAGGAAGCATGGTGGCAGGAGGCTGAGTCCTCTATGAAGTCAAAGGTTAGATTCACAGTTAGAAAAAGGAAAGAAGAGGGGAATATAAAAGTCAAATCTAAAGAAGACACAAACGTGTATTAGAGTTGCCTGTATGCCAAAAATATGTTTTCATTAACGTCATCTTCACCTTCACAACAACCATATGGGGTCACCATTATTTATATCTTCCCCTTTTGGCAGAGGACAGATTACTGAGATTGACACAGCTGATAAGGCCAGAGTCCAAGGCTTGAAGTCATGTAATCTCTTCTTCTATTGTTTACCACCCTTAGTTTAGACAAGTAACTCAATCAGTACAGGGTTGAAAGAAATTTTACAAGTACTTCAGCTAACAGCAAGCAAAATAGGTGAAGTGCTAATATTCTTAGAAGATTCCCAAAAAACATTAGGTGTTTCAGGAACTTTCTTTTAAAGATTAGAAGATAAGGAAAGTTCCTTCTAATTCACTCCAGTTGATGGATATCATAAGGCATCGTAGAGGTTTCAATAATTTCCATCTATGAACAGGACTGGTTTAACATCTTACAGACTGACTAAAATCTATAACAAATAACCCCTCTTGAAGCTTTTGTACTTGCTACCATATAACATAAAAACATATTCTTTTTTATTATATTCGAATAGATATTTTCTTTATTTACATGTCAAATATCCCCTTTCCTCGTTTCCCCTCTGAAAGAATCCGTTATGCCATCCTCCCTCCCCCAACGCACGAACCCACCCACTCCCACTTCCCTGTCCTGGCATTCCCCTATCCTGGGGCATCGAGCCTTCTCAGGACCAAGGGCCTCTCCTCCCTTTGATGTCCAACAAGACCACCCTCTGCTACATATGCAGCTGGAGCCATGGGTCCAGCCATGTGTACTCTATGGTTGGTAGTTTAGTCCCTGGACCTTAATGATCTATGTAAATGAAGGGGATTTGTGATAGGAAAAATCTCAAAGAATAAATCACTCAGAGAGTACTATGTTTGGCATTGCAATGGTTGACATGAATTTAAGGCATAGATCTACCCTCTACTTTCATGTCAAGAAGTAAGCCCAGCAATATGTACTATGTATAACCAGGTGGAAAGAAGAGAAGCATGTAAGTCAATGTTTTCTAAAAGACAGAAAAACTAGAAGATGTATATGTAAAGTGTAGATACTCAGAGAGCAATATCTATCCTTAGTCACATATCTATATGTATACATATAGATATATGTGCATACTTATAGATATGTATGTTTGTATACATATATATGTTATATATAGTATATATCCCCATTCATATTTACATATATGTGTGTGTCTTTGTCTTATTATGCAGTAATACTGTATTCATTTGCAGTAGTAGTTATAGATACAGATATATCATATTGGATTCTTTATTAATAATATATAACTACAGTTCATGGAGATTTAAAAAACTAACAGACACAAAGTTAATATAGAGTTGAGACTCAAACTCCATATATATGCGTATATATATATATATATACATGTAAATATATGTATATGTATATGAAAAAGAAAGATCTGAATTTAATTCAAGAATTTGACTTATGTTATTGTAAAGCCTGCTCATCTGATGTCTATAGAATGGGTTTGTATATTGTACATTGTAAACTAAGGAACAATTTGTAGAGGTTATGAGCAAGATTTTCTATTTCCTCTGATAACTTTAATTTTTTCCTTAAGTCTATCAAATGATTGATTTGGACCCAGTCCTATCATCTAGGAAATCTCTATTACTTAATTTCAACTGGCTGAAGAACTTAACAGTATCAGCTACATATCTCCACACCAATATCTAAGATTTGTATTTAGTTGAGTAACCAAGTTGCACAGCTTAGCCAAATTGAAATATAACACTAACTACCATAAGAAACCTAGAGGAAGTTTCAAGAACTAAAATCTCAGTAACTCTTCATGGAAATAATCAAAAGCTGGCCTACAATTTATTTGAATCGCAACAAAGAGAAATTGTTCAGAAAATTTAGTATAATATATCTAAGTTAACAAATTTAACGTGTGCTGAATCCCAACTATACACTTGACCCATAAGTCTTTGTCTTGTTTATATCAGTAGCTGTAAATATATCATATTGAATCCCTTATTAATAATATATAACTATGGTTCATAGAGATGTAAAAACTAACCCAGACACAAAGTTAATATGATAAAAATGAGATTTAAACTCAAATATGACTAAAGTCAACACACTCTTCCCACAAAACAGGTGACTACCCTGTCTTCTTAAACTTTGTAGAAAGACAATAATCCCTAGATATTGGTTATTATTTGGATAATTTATTTGCCTTTTGTGTCTTTATGTTTGTTGTTATTGTTTGTTTGTTTGCTTGTTTTTCAATAAATAAGCACTCAGGTTAAAGCTCAATGTTTGTACAAAGCAAGCACATTTGACCAAGGACAGGAAGTGAAGTCTATGTAAAAATTGAAGTATAGGAAAGATTTCTTGACAAACATTATGGGACATTTCCCCTGACACTTGTCTTAACATGACTCCTGTTATCATGAATTCAGCCTCTCTGTCTAAAGCATAAGCTGTTTACTTTTACTTTTTAATTCAAACCAAGATTATTTCCTAACTTAGTTATTAAAATCCTCCTTTTTGGAAAACATCTTAATACTAATGTTATGCCACTAAAAAGGCACAAATGAATATATGATACTAACCATTCTTTGTTACTATCCATTATCTTTACTTGAAAATTTTTTCAATAAGAGATAAATAGTAATACTTGATTAATTAAGTCGATTCCCTATCAGGCTTTTGGAATTAAAGAAGAGTTTTACTGAAATACCTTTTTTTTAATGTAGGTAAATGCTTACCTACATTGTTCTCATATGAACTTGCATTACTTTGAGTGTTAAGAAGCATCATATTCTCTTTTATGAATCGTTTAAGATGTAATGGTAATTATTTATCATTTTGGTGCATTTTATTATATTTCAACTTTTTGAGTGCTTTCATGTGCATTACCTCAAAGATATTTTATTTAAAAAGAAGTGAGGTGGGGCCATCAGTGTAGAAGGAAATGAAAGCTGAGGCTTTTATGCTCCCATAGAACAGTCTTGTCATAGACCACTTCTATAGAGGGACATAGTCGACTTACAGAAGAGATTGTCTTCTTTTGTCAGAAATACCAGAGAGCTAGAGGCAGAGATAAGTATGGTGAGTTACCAATTTTCTTACAATAGGAAACCAAAATCAGAAATCCTAAATATGAGATTCAAACATAATCAGGAACTGGAGATGGTGGTTAGATGCAGGAGCTTTATGCAAGGTTAAATTCGATTAAATTTCTCTGAACAGTTTTCCTCTCCTGGTACATTTCACCCAGAGTTGTCTCAGAGACACTGACTGATTTCTGACACTGTATTTGTGGCCCTGAATAAGACATTTAACCATTGGCTATTTTAATATATATAGAGAGAGATAAATATGGATCAATAGATATATTGATAGATGATAGGTAGATAGATAGATAATTAGATAGATAGATAGATAGATAGATAGATAGATAGATAGATAGATAGATAGATAGAAAACATATGCTTGTATATATGTAAATATATTCTATATATAGCTACCTATAGAACTTTTCAGGATAAATATGCATATTTAAAATACTTTAAAATATTAACTGGTCAAACGAGGAGAAGCAGTAATGTCAAATTTGGTTTTACAAAAATATGCATACAATAATTTTATTTAAGACAATATTAGAATTGATATTTCAACTCTGATGAATATCAAACACTGTTACAAAATTCCATATCCAAAGTCTACTGAATGATAAAAAAAAGAAATCATCCATGAAATGAATACCAAGTGAGTGGAGATTTATAAAACAGAAAACAAAAATGGATGCAATTTCCCAAATTTTTTTAAAAAGATGTTTTAATTAGCCTATTTTATTTTAAATATTAAATTTTATTTAGACTGTTCATATCATTCAGGGTGATTCTCTTCTCCCTCCCTCACCCCTTCCTCTGTCTTCTCTTCTTCCTCCTCCTTCTCTTCCTCCTGTTTTTTTTCCTTTTTAGCTTTGACCTCGTAGCCATTGGTGGTATCTCTGTAGTCTTAATCTTTGACCGATCACCTTTCCTGTCTGAAAAGAGAACACTCTGGTTGCCCTGGAATCAGTTTATTGTGGTGGAGAAAGTGATCATGCAGAGAACAGTAGCAGACACACCATCCTGTGATATTTCCAACTTCATCAGCCCAAATCCTATTGTACTTCCTTCACCACTCACATCATTTGGAGGATCTTGTCCAGAAAGGGGAACAATTGTTCCTGAGCTGCAGGTGGGTATATTGGGCTTTGCGTGTATGAAGTTATAGTCATTAAGATGTTTGACAGTGTATTATGGTTAATTCTTTTTCTATCATTTCTGTGGCCCTTAAAATATGGTTCCCTTTGTTTTTCAAAAGAAGCATTCTGTATGAAGTCTTTCTAGCACATTATTGACTAAAAAAGATATAAGGGCACAATATCTGTGGCCATGAAATAGCAAGGTAAACTAGCTCTCAAGAGAAATGCTTAATTTTGACCAAATTAAAATGGTGCCCTAAAATATCGTGGTCATCTGGCTTAATGGTGATTACACTATAATCAATCAGCTTGAACTGTTTCTGTTATGAAATTGAAGCTGCTTAAAATCTATTTTTCTTCTATTATGTAGGTCGTATTTACTGTCATTGTTTAGAAGTCATGAAAGTTCTTGTTTAGCTGTATTTAGTAAGGTAGTTTTCAAGCCTGGAAACAGGGCACTTTCCACAATGTTGGTTTTTTAGTATTTGAGTTTTATAGTTAAGATCTTAACAGTTTAGCATTCCTGAGAATTATTTTTTACTAAATATTCATTATCAAATGACTCTGACAGCCATAGTACCATTCATAGACAATATTAAAGAAAAATGTTAATGATATTTAAAAGTAGATGTCACATAAATAGCTTACAGATCTAAAAATCAAAGAGCTTAATGAACATTCCAACATTCAATTGGCTTTACTGTTATCACAACAGCCCCCAAAGCTCTCGGTACTCCCACTGCAGAACAATTTACACCAAATAACCCCATTCATATTGTCAGCAGTCTTGGCTACTCCAACACTTTTCCTTAGGAAATAAGAAAAAAGCTGGAAAATAGTGAATGCATATGTGTGTATATATATATACATATATATATATATGTATATATATAATTGGTACATTAATTCTTCCATAAATATCATTAGAAAGTATAAGTCTTTGTTTAGTTTAACACAAAGGTTTTTGAACTTAGAAATATTTTCTTATAGAAATGAAATACTAAGGTAACCACTGTGTTATCATCACTGACTACAGTTAGGATCTGAAAAAGTAGCCAGTGGACAATTTTAATATAAAACATACAGTGTAGAGGAGAAAATACTGGACAAAGAATATGGATGAGGAGCTGGAGGGAATCAGCAGTTAAGTACACTTTCTATTTCTTTCTGAGGATCCAAATTTGATTCCCAGCACCCATATTTTGTAGCTTACAACTGCATATAACTCTAGCTTCATAGAATCAGATGCCCTCTTCTGGCCTCCTTGGGCACCTACACTCATGTGCACATAGTCATACACAGTCATGCACAGACACATACCATTAAAAATAAATCACTTTTAAAAGGGTATACAAAAGAGATTAGGTCCTTGGAAGTGGAAAAAATACCCCAAATCTAGGAACGTATGTGTTGCTTTGCATTTAATATCAGTTCTTTGGACCACTTTGGGCGTAAGTATGAAGAAGTTGAAAAGAAAAGAGTAGTAATAAATCAGGAAATGAAAATATTTACACACTCCATGTCATGTTAAATATCCTGAATAAAATGGCCTCTTTAGCTATTTTGTTTTGAAAAATAAAAATCATGGAATACAAGATCAGTTTTAGTTACCAGTTTTTTGACATTTAGCTCCATCTGTAGTAATAAACAAATAAGTAATGCCAATTAATTAACAAAACCAAATGGCATTTTAACTCTGAAACCAATGTTTACTGCAAGATTTGCAGAGGAATTAGTGGGAATTATTTTCATTTTGGTCTTTGGAGCCAAATTGGAGAAAGTTATACCCAGCCAATTGTACATCTAGTCATAAAGAAAAATGTGAGAAAATTGTGATTAAAATTTTGACCTCCAGGTCATTCCAAGCTCCAAAGTAAACAAACTTGCTGACTTCAGTAAAGATCAACTCCAAAATCTTTGTCATTAAATATCACTTTCTGCTTTCTGCTTGTAAATATCAATACCTTCTTCTGGGGTTCTTCCTCTTAGAAATCCCAGCCTGAATAAGCACTGGAATTGACATAGCACCGAGCAAGGCTTTGTGGATGTATTTATAAGGAAGAAGACCCTTTAAGAGAGACTAGAGCACTACATTCCTTGACATTTGGCAGTGTTACCTTTCCCAACTCTTGCTAAGCAATTCTTAGAACGCTGTTGAAAGAATAAAATTGTTCTTTACAGTCATTCCTGGCAGGGGAAGTTGAGAGCAGTCTGTAGTGTTGGCCGTATTTCTCATTCTCATTCAGATTTTAATAGAAAATTCAAAACTTTTGGTTGCCCAGATTCATAAAAATCTGGGAAGACGTGGCTTGACATCAGTAGATCCCACTATTCACTTTCCTTTGGTCTGTTTCTCAGACAACAAAGCATGTGTTAGCGTCCTCTACCTGTGACCACTGGAGGGCTAATTGTGTGTGTGTGTGTGTGTGTGTGTGTGTGTGTGTGTGTGTTTCAATTTTAGGTTGTACAAGAGGAAATCCCCATTCCATCCAGCTTTGTGAGGCTGAGTTACCTGAGCAGTAGAACACCTGGGTATAAAACTTTGCTTCGGATCCTTTTGACACATTCAACCATTCCTGTGGGCATGATTAAAGTACACCTCACAGTTGCTGTGGAAGGGCGACTCACACAGAAGTGGTTTCCTGCTGCAATTAATCTGGTCTATACATTTGCTTGGAACAAGACTGACATCTATGGACAGAAGGTTTGGGGCCTGGCAGAAGCTTTGGGTATGTTGAAGTATTTCTGTTTATTTCTATTTAAATAATCGTATTATGCTTACAAAACAGAAAATATTAATGTGTATCAATTTGAATTTGTAATATTTATTGATCTTTCTTCCAGTTAAGGAATATAAGATTTGGACCTGATTAGAATTCCACTTTGATATATTTTGATTAAATATATTTTAGTTTCATGACAATAGAATACATGACAATGGACTCATACAATATCTAACTTGTAACTGTCTCCATAGCCGACTGTTAGTTTCTTTTTTTAAAAAAATTTCAGGATTTTTATTTCATTTCTTAAGGGTCCAGATGTTAGCTAGATGACTTTGCAGATAGATGTTCAATACCAGTCTTCTTTTTTTCCCTTTTTTTATTATTTTCTATATTCTTTTTTTACATTCCAAAGGCTTTCCCCTTTCCCAGTTCCCCCCCTCACCATATGTCCCATAAGTCCTCTTCCCCCCCATTCCCCAATCACCCCTCCTCCCCACCATTTCTCTGTTCTGGTACTCTCCTACAAAACCGGATTTAGTCTTTTCTTGACCAAGGTACTCTCCATCCCTTTTCCTGGGAATCTTTTGCTTAGCTAATTGTGTCTTGAGTATTCAGAACTTCTGGGCTCATTAATATCCACTTATCAGTTATTGCAATTCATGTGTATTCTTTTGTGATTGGGTTGACTCACTTAGCATGATATTTTCCAGATCCAACCATTTGCCTACAAATTGCATGAATTCATTATTTTTAATTGCCGAGTAGTACTCCATTGTATAAATATACATTTTCTGTATCCATTCCTCCATTGAGGGACATCTGGGTTCTTTCCAGGTTCTGGCTATTATAAATAAGGCTGCTATGAACATAGTAGAGCATGTATCCTTATTACATGCTGGGGAATCTTCTGGGTATATGCCCAGGAGTGGTATGACAGGTCCTCTGGAAGTGTCATGCCCAATTTTCTGAGGAACCGCCATACTGATTTCCAGAGGGGTTGTACCATCTTGCAATCCACCAACAATGGAGGAGTGATCCTAGATGGCTCAGCAGGTAAGAGCACTGACTGCTCTTCCAAAGGTCATGAGTTCAAATCCCAGCAACCACATGGTGGCTCACAACCATCTGTAAAGAGATCTGACACTCTCTTCCAGTGTCTGAAGATAGATATATAATAAATAAATAAATCTGTCTGTTACTTTCTAACTTTATACTTTGGTGTGGTGTTCTGAAGGACTTTTTAATTTGACATTTAGACTGTCATTTTTACTTTAAATCTACAAATTCTACCTTATAGGCATCTACTTGTTATCACTTATGTCTAGGATGGTTAGAATCCTTTAACTTATTACTTTAGTGTGTTAAATAAAATAACATCATCCAGATTTCCTATTCATTTTGATATTCTATAATCTTGAGACAGAGTATTACCGTATTGTCCAGAAACCTAAGGACAGATTAGAAGCTGAATCTCTGTGGAGGAGCTGTTTTCACATCCTTCGATGAAAGTGTTTACCATGCTATGAGTCCACATCACTAAGCAATATTTCTTAGACTATAGTGTATCAAATTTCTCTCCTATTTCAGAGAAAAATGAAAACTCTGGTGTCTTTTTTTCTGGTGCCTGGGCAGGTTTAGATGACCTCGGTCCCTTCCTCAGCAAGATTTTACTGCTTCCCCCAATAGGGACTGGATCATACTTATTAGTGAGCTTGCCTTAAACTTCAATACTAACTACTTTCCCTTTCTCTTGGGTCTTCATCTCCCAGTCTGCTGGTTTACTTTATCTTGTATTCAGATTCCTGTTGAAAGAATCATATTATATCATCTAGTCAATGGGTAGTATAGAAAAGGCCCTGTAACTGGGAACTTGACTAGGAGGCCAATTTACACTAAGGCCAGCCAACACTTGTTCTCTCTTGAGTATAGCAGTTATGCTAAAGTTATAGAGACTCCATCTCTCGGTTCAGAATATCTTCCTGGTGGGTTGAGGGCTTAAAAGGTGGCCCTCATCTGCCCCAGGGCTCAGGAGTTTTGACTGCTCATATGCCAGGCCAGTCTCGGTCGGGCAGCAGACTATGGGAAGCAGTGGGACCCTGCCCCAGGGGTTGGGAAGCACAGTCTAAGGTCCCTGGGGACTGCCTGAGCCAGCTGCATGGGCCTGCATGGTGGAAGAGCTGAGCAGGTTGGATCTAGCCCGGAGCCAAAGAGAAAAGGGAAAGTTCCCGCTGGGTCCTGAGAGGACTAGAGAGTCTTTGGCTTGTCCAGTGGGCAGCTTGTCTTGATGGAGGCCACGGCTAGGAGAGCTGAGAGGCCTCCTGCGGGAGATTACTGGCCAGCTCTTTAGACAAAGACCTGCTCCATTGCTCCCCACTGTGGATCCCAATGAAAAGAGGCAGTCCATGGTTTTAAGGCATTTGTTGTCATGGTAGAGAGTTGTGATGAGTAAAACCATACCCCACCTTCTCAGGGCGGGTCTGGGGTTAAATACAATTTGCAGGGAGAAGTGTCTGGGAAGGGGAGTTTATTGGCTAAGCCTCCAGGCCTATAGGTACCTCATTAAATTGGAGTTCTGTCATGAGACTACGTTACCTGTGGTCACCTTTCCTACCTGTGGAGTGACTTGGGGGCGTTGCCCTTTTGTGACTAATGGCCACAGAATTATAGAGAGCTGTGGCCTCATGTCAGGAACCTGGTGTCCAGGAGTGTGCTACCTTTCCTTGTAGGGTTATCTGTAGGGTCACTGGGGTTTTAAACCTAGCTCAATCACAAACCAGGCTGCCTTTCACAGTCCTATAGTGAATAGCCATCTGTCTCTAAGCTCTCTCTGACCCCTGGGTCATCATTTTCTCCCTTCCTCCTATAAGATGAGAAGGTCTCCCAGTGCTGCCCAGTATTGCCCAGTGCTGCCAGTCTGATAGTTAGCTTTTCCCCATACTTTCATTCAAATTCTTTGCAGTAACCATTTTCTGAATCTTTCTGTGACCCTAACTGATATATACTCAAAGCCCTATAATCCCTGACCCCAGATTCTAGCCTATAGCTCTTGATATACTGGGTAGAATAAACTAAAATTTCTTACATGTCTCTTAAGCTCTTTATCTTCAAATATTTAAAGCACCTCCTTGGACCTCTGCTGGATTTAAAGATTAATTTAGTTGTTGGTGTTACAATTGGTTATTATTTTCTTAAGCTTTAACATGTAAAAATTTATCAACATGAAGAGCTAACTACAATAATTTCTATTATTTCGTCATAAGATTTATGTGCATGACGCTAAACCTGATCTTAAAAATATAGTAGCTTTGTTGGGATGTAATTTACATACCACAAAACCTTACCTACAGGGTGTGCTCACATAGTTCAGTCAGTGGGGCATGAAACTCAATCTCAGAGTCATGGGTTTGAGCCCAAATTTGAGTGGATACTCATATTTTCCTGCCCCTAGAGGCTTTGCAGATATGGCTACCATATCACATGTATGTCATTGGGTGACAAAGAAGAAAGAGGTTATGCCTATACTCAGTGTTCTGCTCTATGAATTTATGAGTGATTAGCAGCCTAACATTCCCTAAAAACCTGAGAGGATCACCAGTCCAGCACCAAGCAGGCCCACATGGGTTCCCAGGAAGGAGATCAAATGAGACTAGAAAAACCCTGCCTGGAGTACAAGGAAGTAGACAGTAAAACTGACCCTGGATGTGGGGACTGTAGGTGAGCTGAACCTGGGGGGGGGGCACGCGGCCTGGTGATGGGAGAGCTGGCCCTGCCTCTTGTTGTGCGGTGACATCAGCAAGGGGGAGATCCTTTCCCCTCCCTTTTACCTCACCACTGGCAGCAAGTGAGAGAGCTGGCCCCAATAAGGTCATGAGAGCAGGAGGGATGTCCCTGCTCCTCGACTGCTACAGCACTTGGGAGAGCAGGCCCTGCACCTCACCTGGCCAGCACAGTGGAGTTGCCCCTGAAGGACAAGTGTGCAAGTGATTTCTATCCCTGGTATTTACTGTGATGAAGAGGAGACAGGCACCATCAGAGCCAGGTGAATCGGCTTGGGTGTTTTAACTGATAAAGCACACATAGCAGGTGTGCTTCATTACAAATATGTATATATACACACATATATATGCCAAGGTGGAGTCACTTTAAAGAGTGAGTTTTGTCTATTATCTAAAATGGATGCAAGCATATGTTTAAACTGCAAGATTTTTACATGCTAGAGAATATGTTTTAATATAGTGGTTTGGCCTTTGATTATTTATAGGTTTTGTAAATTTTAGAATCGATTTCTCTTTAAGGTGGCCTAGATTTTTTTCAACTCTTGTGCACATAAAATTGAATTGAAGTTCATGGTGCCTTTTTTTCTTTACCCAAATTTTGAGTTAAAGTTTCATATGGTAACTGCATCCTGTTCAAACACTTGTCTAAAGTTTGAAACTGTGTAGTGTTCACTAAAAAAGTAGGAGTAACAAAGTCAGAATGAATTAAGGTCACACACTCTGGTGAAACCCTTAAGGTCAAAACCTTCTTGATAGTGTGAATTGTCCCCCTTCCAGTTACTTTCTTCTGGACTTTCCCTACTTAACTGACAGTTACCTTTTAAAATTCGCACACATTGAGATTAAAATTGGGCCTCTACTGTGATAATTCCTATTTCTTCTTACATCTTAAGTGCAAACTAACCGTTAGGTAACAGTAACATTAGCATCAAGTATTGCAGGCTCTGTGCATCTGCTTGATTCAGTTTGCTGTGACCTTACCAGTTTTGAATTGGATTCACACCATTTCATAGATAAAGGAAACTGAAAAGTTGCTACACTTTTAAGTTTTCAAAACAGTGTTTTAAAGTTGCATTGTTTTTATTTTTTAAACTCAGGTATTTAAAAAAAAAAAGACTAAAATGTTCTTTCAAAAGAGGCATCTAACCACATTCCTAATTTTGTATATGGGCTTAGGTTTTGTAACCAATAAAAAAAGCTGCTATCAAATATGATTTAAAAACAGAGTACAGGTGAGCTGCCTTCAAGAGTATATGCCTGGGAGCACTGTCTCTGAACCCTGCCTGGGCAGCACAGTAGCCTGAATGTGAGGCTTGCAGGTGAGCTGGCCCTGAGGGCATGAATGTGGGAAAACCAGATCTGCTTCTCACGTGCTGGGAGGTGGAGCAGTGAGACACCCTCTTCCCCTTCCTCATTCCTCCCCATCTATGGCAGGTGGGAGGGCTGGTCCCAGGTTCATGAGTGGGAAAACTGGCCATGTACCTTACCAGCTGCAACACTTGGGAGAGTGGGCCCTGCACCTCGCCTGAGCAGCAGGGTAGAGTTGGCCTTGGTTGCAGGCATTGCTGGTGAGCCTGCCCTGATGATGTGAGAGCTGGAGAGCTGCTGGGCTGACCAGCTCAGAGACAACTCAGGTCCAGATCCAGGGCTTTGAATTGGCTTACCCCAAATCTATCCCATCGGTGAACTGCTAGAGTGCACGAAGGAGCCAGTCCTACAGATACACAAAACTACAGAATCCAAGAGGAGTTCCAGTCCTTTGAGGATCCAGTATTGATAGTGTACTAGAAGCCCGAGGCCTCATACCAGACCAACAAGTCATTGCGATGAACATTTAGAAGCAAAGAAGTGTAGGGGAAAAAAAGGGTATAGTGTGGGACACAATGTGAAACAGTGCACCTTCCACAATCAGATGTTTTTCTTTGTTTAGGGAGAGGTTGCGAGGGTAGGGGGGGTCAGGTACAAGGGAAGAGAGAGATGAGTGAGATTGGGGTGCATGATTCACAAAAAACAATAAAAAGTTTTTTTTTTTCAAAAAACCCCCTACAATTAAAGTAAGCAATTAGTACAACTCAAAATGTTATGCAACCGTCCCCAATATCTAATTCCAGATCACTTTTGTCACTAACACACAAAGGCACTCCACACATAGTATCACTTACTCTTTACACCTCTCTCTCCTCTGCTCCTGAAATCCATTAATCTCCTTTCTATCTTCCTCTATTTCCTTAATTTGTATATTTCAAACCAATGGCTCCATACAGTAAGTGAGCTTTTGAGTTTGGCTTCTTTCACTTGACATAACATTACAAGTGTTCATTTATGTAATCACATAGAGCTGTACCACTTGGTGACTGAACAATATTGTATTATATATATGTATATGTATATATACTATAAGTTTGCCCCTTTATCAACTCAATGACATTAGCACTGTTTTCGTTTTCTGTCTGCTTTGAGTAGTATTCCGATAAATATTTGTATACATGTCATTATTTCAATACTTGATTTTAATTATTTTGCATATATACCTATATTTCTGGACAGCATACTAATACCATATTTAAATTACTGAGAAACCCCAAACTATTTCCCTCAGTGACTGCACAACTTGTTTGTTGTGTATGTGTGTGCTGGTATGCGTGTGTACAAAGGCATATGAAGGCCAGAGGTTAATCATTCCCTGACTATGTTTTTCTTTGAGTTAGTAATTGTCATACACTCTAGGACTCATTGATATGACTAGTCTAGCTGTCCAGGAAGCCCCAGGAATACAGCTTGTGGTGGTTTATATATGTGTGGCCTAGGAAGCAGCACAATTAGAAGGCATGGTAGGTGTGTCACTATGTGCATGGGTTTAAGACTCTTATCCTAGCTACCTGGAAGTCAGTCTTCCACTAGCAGCCTCCAGATGAAGTTGTATCACTCTCAGCTCCTCCTGCACCATGCCTGCCTGGATGCTGCCATGCTCCCACCTTGATGATAATGGACTGAACCTCTAAACCTGTAAGCTGCCCCAATTAAATATTGGCCTTTATAAAACTTGCCTTGGTCAAGGTATCTGTTCACAGCAGTAAAACCCTAACTAATACACAACACCAGGCTTTTTATGTGAGGTTAGAGGATTGAACTCAGGTCCTCAAGTGTACATAGTAAACATTTCACTGACAGAAGTATTACGCTAACCTCTGACTGTACCATTTTATCAACTTCATTTTATACATGAATTGCACCTCTTCTTCATACTTATCTCCATAACTGAATATTCTAAACTCTTCCTCTTTGTTCTGGTTAACCATCCTCAATGAGGGAACCACTAATACATTTATCTATAATTATGGAAGTATGTAAACCACATACATAAGCAAAAATTAATATGTGGAGTCTGATATTGACTTCTTTTAAATGTTCACCCATGTATATCATTATGACTATAAAATAACAGTAATTAAAATGCCACATGGAAGGCTTCGGAAGGAGTAAAAGGAAGGGAGAAATGGTGTAAATATAATCTCAAAAAAAAAGAAAAATAATGTAAAAAAAGTTATTGGTTTTCTTGTAAGGCTAGTGATAAGAATTAAAGTAAAACATAATGAAATCCTTAGAAATATCCAAAGTATAACACAAAACAAAATATCTTTATATATTTAAGGGTAAATTTTAGAGTAGAAAAAAATTGCAAAGGTCTCAAATAAAAGGCCAAAATAATTGCACAAATAGTACCTAAGCTGAAATATAGATTATTTGCCTTGTAGGGAATGCCCCATTTAGCCATAATTTAAGGGACTGGTGGCTAAAGAGACATTATTTACTACATATCCTTTATCTCTGCCTTGCTATTTTAGCTTAAAAAAGGAAATACTTGATTGTTTATTTTTAGTGTTCACCACATTTTAACACATTTTGAAAGTATTTGGTTTAGAAAAAGGTTAGTAAGTAGGTAACAAAAGCCATGTTTCTTTATTCAAGGAAAAACCTAGTTTGTGTTATATTTATAGATATAATCTATAACACATGTTAACATATATGTATAGCATAACTAGATTCATGACATATGCTAGCCTGTTATTTGTGTTTTCTTTTCCTTACAATAAATTTAATCTTTTTTAATTAAAATATATTAGATTACTTTTCCTCCTCTCTTTCCTCTCTCTAGTCTCTCCCAGCTAACTTCTCTCAAATCCCTCCCTTGCCCACAACTGTCACATTCATAGCCTCATTTTCTTTAATTACCGCTGTGCAATCAAACAATAAGTACACATACATACATGTGTATATATGTGCAATTAAATACAAATTGATGAGTCAATTTCTGTTTGCATGTATATGGTTTCAGGACCGACCACTCTGCACTGGATAACCGTTAGGGGGGGCTCATAACTGAGATAGATTAATTCTCCTCCCATCATAGAGACTAACATAATTTTCTAATAATGGTCAAACATCTGAAGAAGTGGTATAATGAAGTTGGAGAATCAACTACTCTAAAGAAAGCTGGTGAACACCTGAAGAAGAACAAGGAAATTTTCAAATAATAAATATATGGAGACATAGGCATTAAACGTGTAATCACTGGAGTGAAATGGTCACAACTATTATATGTTCTGAACAAACATTTAATTGTGAATGTGGCAATATTTTATAATTAGTGTACCAATATGTGTAGAAATAGACAAGGCTTTCAATCAGGTAGTAACAGCAGTGTAATATATGGCATTGCTCAGATTGCTTTTAAATTCGGAAATCTTTTTTTTTGTGTGTGTGTGTGGTTTTTTGAGACAGGGTTTCTCTGTGTAGTCCAGGCTGTCCTGGGCTCACTCTGTAGTCCAGGCTGGCCTCGAACTCAGAAATCCGCCTGCCTCTGCCTCCCAAGTGCTGGGATTAAAGGCGTGCGCCACCACTGCCCGGCTTAAATTCAGAAATCTTAATATGGATATTTGGCAACACAAAAATACCTAACTTCCTATAAAATATTCACCTGCTACATCCACATATGTTATGTGCAGGCTAAAAGAGAATTAAGGTAAAAAACAAATTTTAATTTGATGATTAGATTTGAATGTGTGATTAAAGATTGTCCTGCTTTGTCTCAGCCTACATTATTAGAAAGGCCTTGAAAATGAAAGAGGGATTCAGATGGAGAGATCAGAGTTATAGGAAAATATAACTGTGTGACAATGACACAGAGAGACAAATGTGTAGTGCTGGTCTTGAAGAAGTATGAGAACCACAAAACAAGAAATATGAGTGGCTACTAAAAGCTGGGGATGACAAATATGGGATCTACCCTTAAAATCAATGGATGTTAGCTTAGTTCTGCTAACACCTTGGATTTTGTTCATTGAAACCCATTCGAGACTCATGACTACTTTAACTGTAAGAGGACAAATTTATTTTCTTTGAATCCTTTCAGTGTGTGACGTTTTTTTGCAGTAGCAATGGGAAACTGAAATAAGCCTTAGCCATCGTTCATAATATTCTACTTATAGCAAGGATTTTGATTAAGGCTGTGGCCAAGAAGGACTTAACTCTTGTTCCTTCTCATACCAATTAACTGTCAATCTCTGGCCCAGCTATTTCAGGATGATGGACTAAGAGGAGTCCAAATTTAAATAAGCTGAATTTGAAGTGGCGGGGAGAATATCTAAGTTGAAATGTCACTTAGTTTGAAATGTGGAAATCTTGCTTCCCATGTAGCTCAGCTTTGGGGAATTGGTATTGTATCTAAGGACCAAAATGTCACAAAAGAAGAATAAAGTGTTGAAAGACAACCATAGTGGAAAGGGGAGTGTTTAACATCCTACGCTATCCCATCATTTACTGCAATGAAGCAGACCTTGGCAATTGGGATAATAAAAGAGTGAAGAAATTACCAATAGGTGTTATATGAACTCCTTACTAAAAAAAAAAAAAGTATTGGTGAAAACTAGTAAGATTGATTAATCCAAGCACACTATTTGTCAAGTGGAAGGAGAGTAAAACTCAACCTAATGTTCACTACAAAAGCCACAATCACTAGTTCATCTGGCTTAAAGATTTTCTGGTCCAGTTCATAGACAAGACTTCTGCTGAAAACTGCCCATGAACATTTGAAAGGGTTTGGCCTTAGTGCTTCATTCCCTGGTTCTAAAGCAAGTATACTGTCTAGAAATCATTGTATTTTATTTAGTTTCTTTCCCAACTCTAGGGCTTACACAACAATATAAAAAAAATCACTACTGTTAAGTTCATAGTGCTGTTAAAATTCTAGAGATGGCATATTAAATTTGACAAACTAGCTTGTTCAGGGCCTCTGATCTGCATTTATTATGTGAATTTTGTCAAAATAATTCCCTATGTCCGCCTGTGTCTGCATATATTATCAATGTATAATAATGCATTCTGCCTGGTCTTCATTTTAATTAAATTAAATTGCTGCAGTTTAGAGTCCTGGAAGTTCAGAAAATCAGCCATCCGCCTTTAGTAGCACCACCATAAACAATCCTATTTTTCTTCAAGGTTATTGGCAACAATGATTGCATAATTATTTAGTACAGTAGTTTGGCAAGAAAGCGTGGTGTTTCTGTGAGAACTAGACTTCCTAAAGGTTCACAGCGCATAGGAGTCTGTCTAAATTGTGTTAGAGAGAAACAGGGGAACATTAATAGTAATAGGTGCTAAGCTACGGCTGCTTTGTGCACACAAAACATTCCTGAGAATGATGCTTTAGTGTTCATAAATTTTCCTTCAGTAAAACCTAAGCTAGCTGGGCAGCCATGAGAACAGGACCCACTGAATATTTTAATAATAAATGGGGAGTGCTTTACAATTTGCAAGGTAATTTCACATACATTATTTCATTTTAATCCATATAGCATTCCTGCTTGGTAGGCATAGCACAATTAATAAGATCTCCAATATCCAGAGGAAGAGACTGAGGTTCAGAAAGAGCCTAAAAGCCTGCACTGAGCAGGAATTCTGTTTCTGCTGTCTTTCTTGACCCACCTTAACAAGCACCCAATTTCTATGCCCCAGTGGCTTCCTGCCAGGAAAGCTAGCAGAGATAATAATCTTTCATTTCTTTCCACTCAAGAATTCATAATTGTTAACTGAGAAGAGAACTGTGTTAGACCGTCAACTTTATAGGCACAGTGCCTAGGGTGTAAGTTTTTAGGGAACAATTACATGCTTGCGACCTCAAAGCAAAGCACAAAAAGAAAACCCGAAAAGTCGCCACCAATAAATGTTACGTGAGTGTCTGCAAAGCCGAGCATTATGCCAATTTCTCAAGTGCTATTTGGGTTTTCAAACTTAAATATAAAATGTTTAATGCAGGGTATAAATTGTGTACATTTTAATAGGAGATAGCATCCTAAAGTAAGAGAACTGAAGGCTTCCCAAAGCTTTTAAGTGGCACACTACTCTGGTAAGCAAGTATTATTGTCCATTTCAGTCTGGACAAAGTCATGGGTAGATTGTAAAACTTATTTCACGAGTCAAGCAGCATTTTTGGAATAATAGAATGTAATTTAATGTAGAGTAATAGAAAGTTCTCAGAATAAAATAGAAAGTATCAAAATACGATGCTAGAAGAGAATATTGCTTAGGAACACTTGATTTCACTGTGTGTGTGTGTGTGTGTGTGTGTGTGTGTGTGTGTGTGTGTGTTTGTGTGTGTGTATGTGTGTGTTACTATATATATGGTGACTCACAATCAACAAACTCTTGTGGCATTCAGAAATAAAAATTGGAAAGCTATTTGTGAGATAGGCTCTAGAGACAAAAAAATGACATGATTTATCAAGGAATACAACAAACAAATCAGTCAAGTCAGCATTTGTAACTATTATTGCCTTCCACTCCCTTCTATAAACTCATCTGGAGATACTACAGTCCTTCAAGACGTGGTGAGAAAATAATTTATCCTTTAAAACTAGATGCTTTTGAGAGTAAAAGGATATTTCCTTTCTTTACAATATTATATCTCTTTTAATAAAGTGTGTTTTTAAAAGCCCATTTCCAAGATGAGTCCCACTCTTAAAAGGCCTACCCAAACAAAACTGTCTAAACAGTGTGAAAGGATAACAATCTTTAGTTTTACCTTTTACTAGGCGAGGTTGGGAATGATTGTGGTTCTTTATTTTTGATGCACTAGAGAGAAAGTGACTCCGGCCAAAGTGACCTCCTGTATATTTCATAAAAGTGCCAAGTATCAAAGTGTCCAGCACATACTATTCTTTTGCCTAAAATGTTCTTTCTATGCCCACAATTCATAAGAGGTCAACTTATAATTTCGTGATGGCACAGTGGCATCAAAACCATGCACATTCAGTAGGAGTAATACTTTGAATTTTGATCTTGTCCCTGGCTAGTGATATATAGTACCATATTCTCTGATGTGGCTGGGAAGCAGCAGAAAGCTGTATTCCCCAGTCAATCACTCAATTCCAAGAAATATACTGATAGTATACAATGTTGCTGAACTCTGATGTACAGAAGGTTAAGTGTATTAAATGCATTTTTTACTCCAAATATTTTCAGGGTGCAAACACAAGACCATTGTTAGTCAAGGTGATTCTCTATAGTAGTCCCTCTGCTCTCATCTGTGGTTTCACTTTCCTTGGTTTCAGTTACCCAGTGAACTGAAGTCTGAAAATATTAAATGAAAATTTCTAGAAATAAATACTCCGTGCAGTTTTAGACTGCATGCCATTCTGAGCAGCATAATGATATCTCTCCCCATTTCATCTTGCCGAGGACAAGAATAATTTGAGGCTAGCGAGATGGCTCAGCTAGTAAACTGCTTTACATGCAAGCCTGGTGACCTTACCTGAGTTCCATCCTTAGAACCCAGGCACAGGTAAATGGAGAGAGCTGACTCCACAAAGTTGTCCTCTGACCTCCATGTGTTCAGTATGGCACATATATACACACAAACACTATGCATACATAATGATAATTTTCAAAAACAAGAAAATAATCATCTTGTCCAGCATACCAGTACTGTAGATACTAATGGGCTATTACTGTCACATAGAAGAGTCTGTTATCAAATCAACTGCCATGCTATTGGAGTGCTTGTGTTCAATTAATGCTTAATTTACTTAATGACTCCAAAGCACAAGAACAGTGGTATGAAACAGACACCGCAGCAGGAAACGTGGAAGGATAGATTAACTCTGACTATGTGTGTGACAATGCTGCAGGGCACATAGACAAAAATACCAGCATAAAGGTTTGCTGCTGTCTACAGATTCGGGCTATCCACAGATGTTTTACAAGGTCTTAGAACATGTTTGCACAAAGTTAGAGAGTAGTAGTATAATTTACTAGGTAGACATCTTCTCTTTGTCTCCTCCGTTCAACAAATTCCCTCGTTAGAATCACTCCTGATATTTCACTCCTAATATTACAGATTTTCTTCTTGTAATACTTACCAAAGCATATGTAAGTTTGTGTGTTCTATTTATTTTTCTTTCACTAGAATATAAGCTGTGCCAGGAGGAATTCTGTTTTATTCTGTTTTATTCATCCCCATGTCCCCAGTGTCCCATACAGTGCCTGTCAACAGGAGGTACTCAATAAATATTGCACATTTGTTGAATGATTGAACAAGCAAATGAATAAAGTGAGAAGTGACCCCTTAGTCTTCCTATGTAGTGGAGTGATGTGGCTCCACCATAAGAGGCAGAAGCGGGCACACAAAGGAACTCCCAAATATGTATATGATCACAGAACATCTCTCTGGTCTTTATGCAACTAGACTTATACATGGCATCCAGAAAACAATGTTACAACATTGGGTTTCAGTACATAAGGCCTATTATAAAACAGTTGAATAGCTCCTAGATGCCTTTTATATTTCTTCTACCCATCCAATTGCACATATCCTAACATTATCATCTTCCATAACCCTTTTTTTGTGAAAGGATAAGGCATATATCCTAAAATATTAATACCACCCAAGTCAAATCCACTGACTGTCTAAAAGAATGATGTATCATTATCAAGTTGAATTTAATTTAGGACTAGAGTGATGGTTCAACATTGGGGAATCTATTGTTTTAACTCACTATCTTAGAAGATTAAAGTAGGCTACACGTAGCAGCTAACTCAGAGAGATACAGACACCCTCAGCCGTACAGTGGATGGAGCTTGGGGACTCTTGTGGAAGAAAGAATTACTGGCCTCTAAAAGGATAGGAACTCCACAGAAAGACCAACAGAGTCAATTAACCTGAACCCTTGGGACTCTCAGAGTCTGAACCACCAACCAAAGAGCATACACAGGCTACACCTAGGCCTCCCTGCACATATATAGCAGATGTGCAGCTTCGTCTTCATGTGGGTCCCAAACAACTAGAAAGGAAGCCATCCTGAAAGCTTTTGCCTGTACATGGGATATGTTCTTCTACATGGATTGCCTTTTCTGACCTCAGTGGGAGAGGAAGCACCTAGGCTCACGGAGACTTGATATGCCATGGTGGAAGGATACCCAGGGGACCCACTTTCTCAGAGAAGAGGTGTGGAATGGGTAAAGGATTTTAGGAGGATGTGACTGAGAGGAAGGCAGTGAACTGGATGTAAAGTGAATAAGTAAAAATTAAATTTAATTTTAAAAAAAGAAAGGAAAACACTATGATTATTTTCCCAAATCCTGAAAAGGCACTCAATATAAACTCACTACCTGATAGAGACAGTCTTAATAAATTAGGAATTATATACAAACAAAGCATTTTAGGCCACCAGGCAGTTTGTCAAATCAAGGAACCTCTACTATAATAAATCACTAGAGAATAGAAATCTGAGAGCAAGTACTTATTTATAATAGATAACATTTTATCAACATAGTTTTGGTCTTTTGTTATGTCCTTCTTTGGTTCTGTGGGTATTTTGTATCATTTTCTGGTTTTGCTTTCTTATAGTTTGAATGAAATATTTATTGGTCAATTAAATGACTTCTCTTGAAGAAAACTATTTTCATTTTCTTAGTTATTTTTAAATGTCTTCAAATTATTTCTAGATGTATTTTGAGTTCATGAAGGTAACATATAAATTTTTTTGCAGTGAGTACCAGACTACTTTTAATTATACATTACTTTCATAAATGCAAGCATTATGAATTCTGAAGCCTTAGCCTGAAGCCTGAAGCTACTGAAAACCATCTGCTTAATCTTGTCATATTTCACAAATCAACTTCATTGCACTGTATCTTTACCTTGGCTGCTTACTGTCAATCCCTTATTCTAGCCATGCTAGATGAATGGTACAGTCATTACATGGATGCCAGGGGCAGTATGGCTCCTTAGTCTTCTTTAATCTATTTTCATTTATTTGTATTTCATATGCATTTGGTGTTTTGCCGGCCTGTATGTAAGTGCAACAGTGTCAGATTCTCTGGCACAGGAGTTACAAACCATTGTGATCTGCCATGTGGGTGCTGAGACTAGAACCCTGGTCCTCTGAAAGAAAAACTACTGAGCCATGTCTCTAGCCTCTCTTCTTTGGCCTTCGTATAGTCCATATGTTGTAAAAAAAAAAAATGATGCTGCCCATATAGTTTTGTTTTTGTTTGTTGTTTTTTAATGCCTCGGAGAGAACAAGCTAGACTTTCATGTTCAATATTCTTTATAAGCCAGCATAACATTCGCAAGAAGACTAATAATGAAGTCAGGCATGTGTCCCTGTGACCAGAAGACACCGCCCTCTGCAATAATGTGTATCATGACAACCAGTGGCCCATGCTTAGCAAATATAGGCTTAATGTCTGCATGAATGTGAGGCAAAGAATACAGAAAGTCGGAACTCTAAATGGAATTAAGGATGTCACAATGAGAGGGATCACATGACTCAAAGAAAGTATTCTTCCATACTGATTTTTTTTCAACTGCCTTTCTAGTATAGTCACACCAACAGGAGGCCCTGTGCCAATCCCTGTGTCTAAACCATTTCTACAGTCCTGAAATACTGTTGAGTTATTGTTTTCTTTCTTATTATACTAGCTTTCCTAGACTCACTTCAGAGTGCCAGAGGCTGAATCTGTGACTTAAACAGTACTGTGTTAATGATCAAATGCTACAGGGAACAGGCCCGAAACTGGTCATGGTGTACTCTGCTTACTTAGCATGGCAACTGTCATGGTATTGAGCAGAATGTTGTGTCAAAGCTTAGCATTTTTTTGCACTGGATCCAATATAAATCCCCTTGCCCTATATTTAATTATACAAAAGACTAGGGCTTTAGTGCATGGCAGTATGCTTCCATGAGAAGTTGAAGATTGGACTGCTGTTGTACTTGCCATATTTGTATTTATTGCTTTTTGAGAGCAGTTCAGCATCAGAGAGTGAAACTTTTCCTTTCCAGAAGCCAATTCTAAGTTCCAGGATTATGCTAAAGTGGGCCGCTCTCAGAAAGAAACCTTGCCTTGTTACTATGAGCAAGGAGTTGCACACAAAAATACACCAGCACACAGCCGTTCTCATTAAAGTCAGTTGGAATTTTGGACAAGTCTTAAGTATAAATTATAACTTTATTAGCTCATAGAGCTTTCTCGGGAGAAAGTAAATCTAATAAAAATTAGAAGGAACTTATTAAGTGGCTGCCTTGTTGCTATTTGCTGTGACTGGGGAGAAAAAAAGTAATATAATTGTGGGGTTTGCAGCCAATGCAGATTTTTGTTGTGAACTAGAGAGCAATTCAGAGAGCAGATAGGAGGAGGTAAAAAGAGTATGCATGTCTCATTACCATTGCATTGAGAACTGTTTAATTGATGCTTTATGTAAGCGTTTCCTGCTGCCGAGTTAGGATGATCTTTAACTGTTTCTGAGAAGGGAAAAACAGGCTCCACACCATCATCAGAGGTCACCAAGGCACACTGCTTATTTGCAAAACTGCACAATCACCTTCCGGAGAAGGAATTCTAGGGGAGCTTACCAGACTTACATTGTGCAGAAGGCAGATCCCATAATTGCCAGGCATACTGTGGGGAACAAGTTGATGGCTTTAAAGGAACTTGCAATTATTGTTGTTGTAATTATTTATTAATCAAGACTTTTAAACATTGGTAAGAGAAGCAGAAACCATGTTATTCTACACAACAATATTCGCTAACCACCTGATTTTTCCAACATGAAATGCATTGTAATATTTGGCTTGTTAGTTTGATCCTAAAGTTGAACTTACCAAATGCTATGTAAAAGGAGTTAAAATTTGAGTCATATGGTGTTAATGCTAAATGGGGAATGAAAAGAATTATTTAATACCTGTGTCTCTAATCCAGAAATATTACTTGAACATTAAGACAGCTAATGATCTAAATTGGTACATTTGTGTATATTTGCAGTTTTCTAAGAAGACTATACATAATATTGTTCACAAGATTCACAAGTAAAAACATCGTAAGTCATAATATCAAAAGAAGTACCAATATTAATGTCCCTCTCCTAACTTGTGAAGAGTCCAGCTCCCAGATATGAAGAAGAATTTGCCTGGGACCCCCAAAGCTGCTTTACCGAAAATCTGAAAGTCAATGTTTGTCTTTTCTCAGTTAAAAATCAGCTGTTTGGGGTTGTTTTAACCAGTAGAAGAGTTACAATGAGCTATCAGGAAGATTGTAGACAGCATTGATAAACATCACAAGTGGAACCAGAGACAACCTTTGAGATTCCTTTTAGCTGAGAGAGCTTATTCACACCTATCTTCATAAAAGAACAGCATTATACAGATATCCCTGAAATGATTTCCTTTTAGACATTACCTTCATTTTATGATTAGTAATTGCCCTTGCCCACTGATTACTCTTGATAACGTTGCTTGGTTGAGACTACAATTTAAAAAAAAAAATATTTTGCAGAAATGTAGAGGTGACTCAGTAGATAAAGTACCTGTTGTTCATGCATGGGGACCCGAGTAAAAATCCATGTAAAGCCAGGTATGGTGGCATGTATTTGTAATCCCAGAACAGAGAGGGCATAAAAAAAAAGAGGATCCCTGGGTTTTCCAGTTAGCCAGATTAGCTGAGCTGATGAGTTCCAGTTCACTGAGAAACTGCTCCCACCAAAACTAAGGGTGGGGCTGGCAAAATGGCTTAGTTGGTAAAGCTGGTTGTAGCCAAGACTGATAGACTGAGTTAGATAGATGGAAACCACATGGTAGACAGAGAAAGATGACTCCTTCACGTTCTCTAAAGTCCACATACACGTTTGGAACAATCACATGTAAACACAAGCAAAGCAAGTGTCTTAGGGTTTCACTGCTGTGAACAGACACCATGACCAATGCAGGTTTTATAAAAGACAACATTTAATTGGGGCTGGCTTACAGGCTCAGAGGTTCAGTCCATTGTCATCAAGGCAGAAACATGGCAGCATCCAGGCAGGCCTGGTGCAGGAGGAGCTGAGAGTTCTACATCTTCATCTGAAGGCTGCTAGTATAAGAGTGACTTCCAGGCAACTAGGGTGAAGGTCTTAAGCCCACACCCACAGTGACACACCTACTCCAACAAGGCCACACCTCCTAATAGTGCCACACCCTGGGAAAAGCATATACAAACCATAACAGCAAGCAAATAAATGAATCAACAAACAAAGATAATTTTTAAATTTAAAAATAATAAGGTAGAGAACTACCGATAGAGGCACACTTATGTCAACCTCTGGGCTCTACACATATGCAAACATATACAAATGTGTATTCACACACACACACACACACACACACACACACACACAAAATTACTTCCCATGAGTCTTAACCAACTGATGGCTGATAGAAGTGCAGTGACATCCGAATTGCTTATATAATTTGTACAGCCCAGTGAAACAAAAATAAAAATTCATATTCCCTTCTCTAAAACAATATAAAGGATTTCGAACCTAATAGCAGAAAACTTAGTGTCAACTGTAGGGTCCCTCAAATCATAAGCCACACCCAGTGAAAAGTATGATTCCCTACTCCTAAGCTTTATTGGAATGAGAGACCAAAAGAAATGTAACCTGCTACTTCAGATTGGCCATGCATTTATAAAATTAGAGACTAATATTCTCGTAATCTTAAGGATGGTTTGACTTATCTCCATATGGAATACACACACACACACACACACACACACACACACACACACACGAGAGACAGAGAGAGACAGAGAGACAGAGAGAGACAGAGAGACAGAGAGACAGAGGCAAATCAATTTGTTTTCCTGACTACAATAATGGCAGTTACCAAAAATGGTTTGCATTCATTTTTCCTTTAGGATTTGTTATTCTGCCATTGTTTTAAACGTTTGTTTGTTTGTTTGTTTGTTTGTTTGTTTTACCAGTTTTTATAACCAAAGAGGAGAGGAGAAAGTGAACTCTCCAAAGTTATATGAGGATCTAGTAGAGGCTGGTACTAGAAAATAGCATCAGATGACAGACTAACTGGGCCTATTTTAATCTGGCAGCAAGGCAAAAGCACCATTGGGATGTCTAGAGTAATGAGCCAGTACTCTCAGGCTTAGAACATTTAAGTGCTAGAAAGCATTTTGAAATTCAGAAGGCAGAAATCTGGGGTTCCAGCGGGTAAGCAGGTTCACCGACTGAGAAAATGACTAGGACTTGGTGTGCTTGGGCTATACATATTTCAGTAGGGCAAAGACATCTAAGATACCACATTCTGTAATTCCCATTTTTGAGGCATACTAGGGTTCCACATTTAATGCACAACATCTGTGCTTCATAGGCGTTGAAGCCAAATGCTTGGGTGATGTCCCATTGGTACTCTATATGCAGGACTGAAAGCATAATCTGCACGAAGTAGGATTTACAGTTGCAGCACTCCAAGCAAACTCGGGCCTCTCAGTAAAGTAAAGGCTGTTAGTACAGAAAATATATGAATGGACTAAATCAATTTTATTAGTGTCATATGTATTCAAGTCTTGCAGAAGTGTTTCAGTACTCCAACGTCCATTTCCTGAATGCATTTTGCAATGTAGAGAAATGAAAAACCAGCCTTCTGTACCTTTGTAAAAGTACTAAGGAATTATGCTCTGTGCATGGAATTCTCAGAGAGCCAGTGCCATTCTAAGCACAGGTCCGTACCATGCCAGGTGAAAGGTATTGCTATTAGATTTTACCCCATATCAGAAAATCATTAGCTGATGAAACGATCACAGAATTATCAACTAATGTGAACATGAGCAAAATATTTTACAATTTTCTAATATGCTATTAACTCTTCTTTTGCAGTGTCTGTGGGATATGAATATGAGATGTGCCCTGAATTTATTCTCTGGGAACAAAGGACAGTCGTTTTGCAGGGCTTTGAGATGGATGCATCTAACCTAGGAGGCTGGTCCTTGAATAAGCATCACATTTTTAATCCTCAAAGCGGTGAGACCATTTAAAAACTTGTGTTAATGCTAGTTTTCTAATCCTGTTTAGTACTCATTTGTTGTTGAAAATGTGGTCAAGTATAAGAGAAAAAAAATCACCTAATTAATACATTTGCTTGTGGGTTTGTTTTAGTGCTTTGGGATCAGAACATTCTCATCTGTTAGCACATCTTCTTAGTTGGTGATTGAAGCCTTGAGAAAATAAGGAAATCAATCATGAGAAAGGAACCCATGTAGCCACCGAGTTCACACTGACTTTTCTACTCTGGTCATGACAGCTTCATTCAAGGTCCTATGCTTACTCTCCCAGTCCACTTGGAAACTGGTCCTTAGGATTTCTATCCAGATTTCCTAAAAACACATTCTACCTGTAACTTTGCAGCAGAAAAAAAAAATTTTTAATCATATTGTTCTCTGTATAAACAGGCAGTTCCTAAAGGAACCTGTACTAGTTCATATACTTCCGGTTGCAGTTCCAGAAGGCAAAAATAAGTATGTCTTTAGTGCAGCCATCCTTCTCTTCTCCCTACATTTATGGGATAAATATGAGTTATTTTGTGATGCCAAGAGCTACATTTTATGATTCTGCCCATGATCTTACTTCCTTTGTACATGTAGTGAAAAACAGCTACATGGAAATTTTGATAAGCAAAGAGAACCAGATTTGCTCCACCACTAGAATGGCAAATCCTATCCTAGCCCCTGTGTGAGACCCAGGTAAACAAATCCATTACTGTATGTCACCAGTATACCTCCCTCCTTCCCCTTGAAGAAGGATGCTAAGTTCCATTTCAAAAAAAAAATTACAGCAAAGCTTCAAGCACAGACATAAAATGTCAACTTTTTTTTTTCAGTTGTCAAAAGGAGAGCCACAGTTTTCAGAGTACAAAAAACGAAAGGGCAGATGCCACTTATTAAATTATTAGGGGTTTTTTTTGTTTTGATTTGAAAGAGTTTGACATTTTAAGCAACCGTTTCTTTTCCACTCACTTTTATTGGCGTATATGGATTGTCTCTTTCAAATGCCTGTCACTGACATTAAACACAAAGTGGGAAATGACCTCAATGGACCCAGCCCCCAGCTGCATTCTCCTGGTCTGGGGTCTCTGTACTCTGCATCTTCCTATCCTTTGCTTCACGTTGGTGTTGAAACAGTGGGGAGCCATTCAGAAAGCTGGCTTGGGGAACCACACATTGCTTACATTCCTTATTCACCCATCATTGCTTCTTAGGTAATTAGGGATGAAGTTACTTCTGAGAATTTTGAACTGCTTTATTGAAGTATAATTTATACATCATAAAATGTACTCGTTTTAAGTGCACACTTAAATGATTCTTAGCAAATTTCTACTTGTGCTGTGATCACCAAAACCCACATATGGAATATTTTATCACAACAAAAAATATCTCTTGCATCACCCAGCAGCCTCACAAAATCTGCTTTCTGTTTCTACCTTTCTGATCATTTTTAATGAGAAT
The DNA here is from genome assembly GCA_964023405.1 of Apodemus agrarius. Taxonomy (NCBI): domain Eukaryota; kingdom Metazoa; phylum Chordata; class Mammalia; order Rodentia; family Muridae; genus Apodemus; species Apodemus agrarius. The sequence continues at coordinate 119,085,919 of OZ030010.1, read as the reverse complement.
AAAACCTTACTATTTTGGATAATTTCTCCCCTCTCCCCCAAAGGGCATTTGTACACTGACCATCTCTTTTGTGGAAACATTGTGTTTCTCACCAAGAGCTGGTCCCACTTGTCAGGAAATAGAACTGAAGCCAGCTCTGTCAATGCCTTTCTGTTTGACCGTGCATACAAATGCCTGTCTTAGGGTGTTTCTGAAGTCAAAATCCCACCCACAAAGGCAGTTTTAGAAGCAAGATGATAAATGCAAGGGAGCGAGGTTCAGAACATGGAACACCAATTTAGAAAGCAATGCTCTTCCCCCTCAGGTCAGATGATCTTTTCTGACTGATTAGGGCAAGAACAATGTCTTTCCAAATTCTGCCACTCCGCTTCGCTCACGAAAAAGCCTAACTCTTTAAGCATCCAGCCTTTTTGATCTGAGACAGATAGTAGATTAGAAACAAGAATCTATCTTCCTCCAATTTCCTCTTGCTGGTTAAAAAGACACCTATAATTAGATTGGATGTCTGCTGCCATTCTATTCTCAGTTTTTCTCTGGTTCCCCAATCATTATGCAGTGGGTAGGTTCCAATAGGCACTGAATTTAGACCATTTGTCATTTTAGGGACCACAATTATATTTACCTGACAATTAACCACTGATTGTGCGGAAAGGGTTGTGAGCATTCAACCTGAAGTACATAGACAGTTTCTGCTTTTATCATGACAAAAACACTAGAAATGCATGGCTTTCAACAATGCTACCTCCAAATACACCCCTTGAAAATTGTACAAAATACATATTCTACAATTATTATTCATTACAAAGATTAACCATATTTTCTCTAACATCTGCTAGTGTTTCCTAGAAGTTAACCATCAAAAAAATATTAGAACAATCTGTGATACTAGTTGTACATTGTTATCTATCAGAAATAGCAAATTCCCTTTGCCTCCCAGATAGTCCAGTAGTTTGTCAACAATTGGTTTTACTGGGAGAAGAAGTTAAGTGCCATTGATCACACTGGCATATCTCCCATTTCGTGTTTATACCCTCTCAGTCAAGTAGTTAGAGAAATATGTATTGTGTCCCTTGTTGGTCATAAGTCTGAAAAATGGTTTCTTCTTTGAAATCAGCATAAAGCACCACCCACTGGCTTCCAATGGGAATTTTATTTTTAAACTTGTTTATAAGCTTCAGAAGAACTTTCGAGCAAGGTAGCAGAAAGATAGGAGTAGAATGTTTTAAAAATGCGCTTACTTTATTACAGTGCAAACTTGGCTCTTTCTGTAGCAAAGAAAGGGAAAAACTTAGGGGAGAACAGGTATCACATTCAGTGACATTTCATTGTCAAGAATCAAGAAGTTGGCCTTCGTGTACATAATGTCCCATTTCAAAACAAGCATGCATGGCAGAATAAACTAGAAGAGACGCAGCAGTAATTGATCAAAATTTCCAGAATCATAAACAAAATATTTTCACAGCAACCTTTTGCAGAAGAATTGGTGTTAAATCATTGTTGTTAGATGGTATGGCCTGGTTCTGTGTAATGGAAGGTTAAACAGATTCTTGAAACAATGAAAACACCCTTCAAAATGATCTATTTTTCCAGGGCAATACAAAAGGGGTTTGCCCATTTTTGTTTTGATTGCTTCAGCTTTAAACAGAAATGGTAATTTCAGTACATAGGCACTTTAGTACCTTGCATGAAAGCAAGACATCAATTGTAGAGATGTAATCAGAAAGTACATTGCCTTATGTTTTATTTCCTTTAATCATTCTTCTTTTTTGATGGAGTACTGGGCTTTCTAATCGAAAAGGGGAGTTGTGGAATTGCAGGCTTAGAAGAATGGGTTAGAATAGCCATCTTTAGTTTTTAAATTGCTAGAAGCCTGGTAATAACATGTCATTTTGAGGGCAGTTGTTAACTATACCATTATATTGATATAAAAAATGGAGATCTACCTGTGAAAATAGATGTTAATAGTAAATCTTGTGTTTCCAAGCCAATAATTGGAAAGATTTTTGAATAGTACACCCTATCTCGAATTTTTGAAGTACTGACATACTAAACAGTGGTTTCCTCCTCAATTACTAACGAATGTGTCATACTCTCTCATTGGTCCGATATTTAGCTAACAATCATCAGGCCATGATGTTGTGCAACAGCCATTACAGTTTCCTTTGTTTCCTCCCACTTCATTAAAATTTCAGTATTGATCACACTGCACTTCAATGGTTTTGGAGGGAAATGAAATTCAGTCCTTTTAATCATGTTGAACTAATTATTCTAAATCATCAGAAATGTCCTTACTGACTAATAAAGTTATTAACAGTTTAATAAGTAGGTAGTGATCATAAAGTTATCACACAGTTTTGTAATAAAGGATCAGTTTGTTGGAATGTAAACTTAGAGCTACTCTTGTAAATCATGTGTTGAAAAGCTAGCTGGAGCCACCCTGGGAGGGAATATAAACATATTTAAATTTAAAATCCAAAGACCATATGATGGATGGAATTTCTAGTTCCTGGAAGTCCCTTTATAGGAATATATTGGTGCCTTGACATGCATATTTTATGTTCTTATTTATTTTTACCAGCAATGTTCCTATCTCAGAATGATCAATAGTTTCTTATGTAGAGCTGAAAGTTGGAAGAGAACTGAAGAAGACATTTCAGGAAGCATTTAGGGAAAATAACAGATAGTGCAGGGATATAGAAAGCAAGGAACAAGAGAGGGAAAATGAGGGCATACAGTCTAACTGTATCCATTCATTTGCTGTCAGCTCCTTCAGTCTGACACGTTGCATGCCTTCTCACATCATGGATGTTTCTCCTGCCCTGGCTCATTCTGGACTGACTTGTGATATTTAGCACAGCAGTACATGTTCTTTGGATTGTCTGCCCGGGCACAGCAGGTTTGCAAAATCATTGAGGTTTCAAAAAGGAAACTACAAGAGACTCAAAGCCTATTTTCAGCATTTACTGAGTACTTATAAAATCTTGGCCATGGGGATTGAAACTAAAAATAAAGAAAGGAGTAAGACAGAAGTTGTGCCTTCAAGGAGTTCATTCATATTACAATAGGGAAGATATAGAAGTGGGTGGGGGAAGTGCATCATACAGGGTGCTGAGTGTTACAATAGAGCTATGGGAAGCAAAGTACGGGCACACACAGAGGAGAAGTGACCCGTTCTGCCTGTGTGGAAGACATGAACTGAGTTCTGAAGTTAGTTCCCTCAGACAAAAATGAAGAGAGAATTCAGGATATGGGACAATAATACATACGAAATCATAGCAGAAGGGAAGAGTGTGAAAGAAACTATACGTTTTTTGGTTGTGACCAGATATGGGAGTACAAACAAAAGTGTAATGAGAGAGAAAAAAAATCTCACAAAATGTAGGAAGACCTACCAACACATAATTTGTAAGCCTTATCAATAATGAATGCACTCTTTATTCCATGGTGGATATTGTAAGGTTTGTATAATCTCTGTGCCAGGGATATAGACAAGGGTTTGCAGATGGCTGTGCCTGAAAATCAGGAAAGCTGAACTAAGGCAGTAACAGTAGGAACAGGGGGAAATTTTCAGTACATTTAAGGAGGTACTCTCAATGGTACTCTAATTAGTTAGGCTTAAAGAAATGAAATGAAGAATCGTCATGATGACCAGATTTCCAAATTAGGTAACTATGTACCAGAGACAATACACACGGGATGTTTTTTAAAGTCATAGGAAGGGAGGATTTTGGTAGGAGATACGAAAAATATAATGAGCTCAGTTCCAACCCTTTTCCAGTAGAACTTCCACAGCAAAAGGTCTAGTAAGAAAAGGTGTGTTGGGTAAAGACTCTACAGAGAAGAAAGCTTTGGCCAACTTTGATGGGAATCAAAGTCATGGGTAATTGCCTAAGCTGAATGGTTGAAAAACATTTTCATAACTCGGTGTCTCTAGTTTTGGCAATGATGTAGTGAGATATGATCCAAAGGCATAGAAAATTCAAGTCTCTTTATTATAGCTTTGAAGTGCAGTGTAGCAGTAGGATTTCTTTCCTTCTCATAAAAGCACATTACCATCCTGATTGTGTTTTACTAAGGTAAATAATAAAATGAATGGAGAGTCTCTTTTTTCTGAACAAATTGCATACTGAGGATAATTTAGAGTCAGGCAGATGAGTATGAGGCATCAAAAGAGCCAATCAAAAATGAAAAATTACTCACACAGAATCTACAGAGCTGACTAAGTGGGAGAACATTAATAGTTATCAAATACTTTATTATAGACTTTAGAATCAGTATTAAAGAGACTCCTTGCATTTCCCCACTTCACAGAAAGACAAGCAGAGGCAAAGTGTACACTACTATTTGTTAGAGTTATGCATGTAAATAAAATTAATAGTAATGTGATCCACTCTCAGATTCTCCCATAAGGCCGAAGCTCCCTCCTGTTTTGAACTATGAAACAACTTAACTTTTGACAAGATACTTGTTTGGCAAATAGTTTTCTAATGTTTTCTTCTTTTTTTTTTTTAACTGTGTCTAGGAATCATTCACAAAGGAAATGGGGAAAATATGTTCATTTCCCAGCAGCCCCCAGTCATAGCTACCATAATGGGCAATGGACACCAAAGGAGTGTGGCCTGTACTAACTGCAACGGTCCAGCCCACAACAATAAACTCTTTGCTCCTGTTGCCTTAGCTTCTGGCCCTGATGGTAGTGTGTATGTTGGTGACTTCAATTTTGTAAGGCGAATATTTCCTTCAGGAAACTCCCTTAGCATTTTGGAATTAAGGTAAGTTTCTTCTAATCTCTGTATTTGCTTTTTTAAAAGAAAAAATAGAATAACATCATGTGAAGAGACAAGTTATAGTCAACAAAAGCACTTAGTTATTTTGGAGTAATTTCTCTCCTGTTTGTTGTCCAATGAGAAGTGTTTAGCTCTGAAACCATATATACACAAATAATAGAAGTGGACTCAGAAAGTTGTATTTGTATATATGTGTGTATACACATGCACACATTTGTATACGTATATATGTAACAATAATAATAATAAAGAAAGAGGTTATTGGCCTGAGAGTAGGAGGGTGTAAGAGGGGTTTCAGGGCAGTAAGCGAGGAAGGAATGAAGGGATCAAAGAAAAGAGGGAAAGTGATGCAATTCTATTCCAATTAAAACACCCCCAAAACATATTTAAATTTAAAGATTGTTTTAAATAATGAAACTATAATTTAAAACATATTTTTTCAAAACATAGAGGAAGAGGAGTAATGGTCATAGGCCCACTTCACCTATTTAAAAGAAGATTTAATCGGTGATTGGAAGACCTGGGAAATATGGTCGTCCCTGAATGTGAGATCTCCCTGTGTGAATGGCCTCCCCTGTTTCATGGATGTCAGTACCTCCAAGCACTGGCATAAGTTGCTTAGTGCTGACCACTGTCGGGCTAATAAAAGTTACCTGTTCCATTGTTGCTGGCAGCAGTATCACCAGATTTAAAGGGGCTTTTCAGCCTTTTGAAGTCATTTAATATAGAAGAACATTGAAGTCTGTTTTCTCGTGGCATCACAAGGAAGGATGGAGACACCTTCTACCTTTGAAAGCGCAACTCCATGATGATTAAAGCATCCATCTTTAGGCTTCCTTCCTCTGTTCTAAGTCTGTTCTTGAGAGTACAAAGAATGTTAATACCTTTTGTAAAGAATTGATACCTTTTTGCTCTGCTATATCCTGAAATTGCATGAAGATTACAACTAAATCAACCGAGGCTTAATCAGTTTACTTCTTCCCTTTCTGTGGCTATAAGACAAACTATATGTCCCTTGGAGTTCACACAAGAGAAAGCATTCATTCCTATGCCATTAGGGATTAAGACGGCTGCTTCACTCCTGAGGAAATTCATAGAGCTTCCCTTCTAATCTGTTATAGCAGATTTAGCCACGACACCTGACTCTGGAAATTAGGGCTAAAATTTCTCTACATTCCAAAGGATTTTGCTGTTACCTTTTGAATTATTCCATACAATTTTTGCTTCAAGCAACACCTCAGTGATGTCAAAAATATTAACTGATGGAGACAACAAATTATAAAGCCAATGTAGGTACCCAAGACTATTGAGATGATTGAGATGCTTCGCACCCTTTTCAATCATCACTTTTGTTAACTGGGATGAAAGTTTGAATTTACTTGGACATTCCTCGAAGGTTGTTACATTTCCATTCTTGCTTTAGAATCTGCCTCCCTTTTCTCAAACTGAGTTATTCTTTCACACCTAGTTTGGGAAATGTAGTCCCAAGCCACCATCCATTTTCCACATTAATTCACTCTAGTTTTAATACATTTCTTAATTATAATTGCAAATGCTGTCATATGGAAGAAAGCTGCTAAATCCCTTGGCTAATAAAAAATAGACTGTGAAGTTAAGACTTTGTAAAGACAAAGCACATCCAGAAAGTCTACAGGGGTACTAATTCATAGCACCTTACCCTAATCAAGTATTCATGGGCCTGGCAATGTCAGACCTTTTGGAGATTTGTCATTTCTAGGAGTATATCTCTTTGGACATCAGTAGAAAGTCAACAGAAAGTCTAAGATAGCCCCATACCTGGCATTGAAAATTGCTTATGCAACACCCTACATGGTTTTCATAATCCTAGGGATGTTTTATTAACATGATGCCAAACGGGTAGAAACACTGAGCAATTCATTCAACAGCTAGGCTGTCAGATAGTAAAAATCCTAATGTTACTGAGCTGGTCTAGTTACTCCTATAAAATGCCTACAATACAGAATAACTATATATCTTTTTTTATCAAAGGAAATTTATTAAAATCTATACAAACAAAACAAAAATTGTATTAATAGAAGGAAGCCCAAGCTGAATTTATTCCTTTCCTTTGTAATGTAAGTGTAAATTTACCTAAGGTCGATGAAATTCACAGTTAAGGATTCTCAACAATTCACGAATTTGCATTTTTGTACAAAGTACCCTGTAGCCTTCAATGCAAAGTCATTTAAAGTATAAAATAAAATAACTTGACACCTAGATACAAAATGATTTCTATTGGTATAAAAATTTTTCATTTCTGCTCCTCTGAAGTACTGTCCAAAGCCTGTCTCATTCTCCACTCCTGTATTCACTCCACAACACATTGTCACACGTCTGTCTCCAAGTGCAGAGGCATGAATATATGTGAAGTCACACTCCCTGATTTTCTTACTTAGCCTTCCATTCTATTTGGCTTTTCTTAGATATGATCCTACAAAATTTCTTAACAGTTTTTGTCTGACTCAGGTTTCTCTGAGACTCTATTTCAAGCTAAGAACTCTCTCCATAGAAAGAATATACCACCCCAAATTGTTGCCATATTTGAACATGGCATCATTTTTTTCCTCCTTTAACCTCCATGCTCCCACAAGCCTTCCTGCAACCATTTCTGTACTGAAGCCATATCATAGAGTCATAGTTAAGAGTGCCTTTTAAATAAGAGACAGAAATTTTGTGTCCTTCTCAAGTCTAAAACTCCTCTGATTGGCCATCACAGGAATAGGATAGCTAGATATACAATGTCAAATTAGTCTAACTATAGCCAAAACCATCAAACCAGTTTGTATCAGCACACATTAACTGTCATGTTTATATAAAAACTAAAGTAGTTCTTATAACAATCACCTTTCTATTGAAAATACATTCTTCTCTCATATAATACATCCCAGCCATATTTTCACCTCCCCCCACTCATCCTACTCCCTAATCTACCTTCTCCAGATCTACTGCCCTTCCATTTCCCCTTCAGGAAAGAGCAGGCCTCAAAGAGATGACAGCCAAACAATACAAAACAAGATACAATAAGACAAAGTAAACACCCTCATATTGAGGTTGAACACGGCAACATAGTAGGAGGGAAAAAGGTCCAATAGCAGGCAAAAGAGTCAGAGAAACATATATTCCTACTGATAGGAGTCTCACAAAACACCACTTTAAAAAGTCTATACTGATTAGTAGCCTATGTATATAAATGAAATCATTTGCACATCATTGGTGCCTTTATGTATTTGTTATTAGTGTACTAGATGTATGTTTCTGGGAAGAAATAAGGTGATTTTAATAAGTCCTATCTAACTTTACAACTACAATGTTTACTAAATTCTACTATGTTTAAATTGAAAATTTTGTGCCAGTTTTGGTGGTGTTCAAGTCACCTAATTCAATTTCTCTTACTTTAAACACATTAGTTATTTTATCTCATTGAATTTTTTTCTTGGAAATACAGACTGATATAGTCATTATGTTTATTATATTCAAAACTATGAATGGAGGAACAATGTCATGATTAGGTTATTACAGAAATGGCAGAGAAAAAAAAGAAATGGCAGAGAGCTCTCCTATATCTTGACTCTTTCAGATTATACATTATATAATTTACTCTGTGCTCTACCACCTTATATGTAAAATTGAATCCAACTTTACATTTCAAATATCTGCTTACATGTCTTATACAGAGATCCATATATGGATCATTCTTGGCTCAGTGTTTGATGACTTGGGGGGAGAAGATAAAATTTGTCCCAAATGGAAACCTCCTATATTTCCCACTTTTCTATCCTTTTATTCCATACTTAATAATAATTAATAATTCCAGATTCTACTTGGCATTTCAAAGACTGGAAGACTATATAGTCTTATAACCTTACCCCAGTCAATCCAAACCATCCTTCTCTGAGCTTTCTTTTCTCTGATTTCAATAATTGCTTCATTTCATTGGTGGCCAGTCATCTTCAATGTCTGCCAGAGCCATTCCTCATAAGCTAAACAGGACCAGAAAAAAAACATTCAATGATATTTTTATTGTTAAAAATTTGCCAAGTGAAACATTATTTAAGTCTATAGTAGCCCTTTCCTGGTTTCCTGTAGTATTGATCTACAAATAAGATTCTTAATGCTTTCTTCTAGTGAGAGTCTCAAGTAAGATAATAAAGAACTGAAGCTTACAAGGTTATGTAACTCAAGTGTTTCAAAATCACATTTTCTGAAGACCTCTGAAGATATAAAATTTAAGATATAAAGTTTAAGTCTTGATTTCCTTGTGGATTTGCTTGTTGTTTTAAAATGTATACATACATACATATGTATGTGTGCATGCACACACACACACAAATACATATGTACATATTTTATTAGTACAAAATTTACAACACATATTTGATAATTTAATGTTTATTAGAAGAATCCATGAATATATCATGTCCAATATGTACTTGACATTTTGTCATTTATAATTTGCCTAATCATTTTCAATAGACAGAAAGTTAACACCACTTTATCTTTAGATATATTTGTGAAAGAGAGGGGGGAGAAGAGAAAGAAAGAAAGAAAGAAAGAAAGAAAGAAAGAAAGAAAGAAAGGAAGGAAGGAAGGAAGGAAGGAAGGAAAAAAGAAGAAAGAGAAGTAAAAAGAATTTTCTTTATGATAAACTTAAATCATGAAATATCTCTTTATTAGCAAATTCTAGGATCTGAAGAATCACAGAAATAGCTTCCTTCTTTTATTGAAAAGATTTTCACAAGTACAAAATTAACTGTCTGAGATTTCTGAGCTTTCTCTTCTTCACATACAATGTTCAACTATATCTCATCAATTATGACTGCTGCTTTGCTCCTTTGATCTTGGTTGGCCTCAGGGTCGCTTTTTGCTTTTCTAAAACTAATAAGGATAATTATATAAGTAAAAATAGAAAATACCCTACCAAGTACTTTTATGAATTCAAATATGCAATATACCCTAGCTCACATCTCATCTTCTAATTTTACAACGCTATTAGAAAAACCATTAGGCATGACTGGAAGTGATTTGTTCTTTATAGAAACCTCATACTTCTATTTTTTCAAAATTCAGTTATTCTCAAGATATTTATTTTGTTGTTCCATTAAAATTGAAAGAGAAAAGAAAATAAGAGGCTAGAAAATATATCTTGGTACCTTTAGCAATTTGGACTCGACAAATGTCAACATGACATAAAAATTTCTCTAGAGATTTTACTATTTCTTTTCCAGTGACTAGTTAATATTTCTTGCATTGCTTATAGGACTTGACTCCTGTCATTGGTTGGAAATGGAGGAGACTTGGAATAGCACCCACTTAGGAGCAGTTAAACCTGCCAAGGAGTGTTGAAACTTATAGAAACTCTTCTAAAGCATCAAACAGAATCTTAGCTTTGAAGAATTCTATGAAGAGCTGAGATGTTGCCACAAACCATCATTTTGTTCACAGAACTATAACTACAAATACTAGAAACACTGCCTGTAGATAAAATAGATGGCTATCCCTGACCTGAGTTTGATCTCATATGCTGGCAGTGGCTTGATAACACAAGATACGTTCTAAAAATAATTAGGAACATAGCCATAGCAATGGAGAAGTTAGTCTGAGATGATATTTGTTGGAACTAGAAACTCAGTAACAGACAAGTGTGGGTTCAAAACCATAAAGAAAAGAAAGATAGGAAGGGAGTCTATTATATCTGGTCAGGTATAAGGAAAGAAGCTGAGAAAAGAGTAAAGAATGGATGGAAGGTTATAGCCATCACCAAGCAAGACACTTGTACTCTCCTGACACTGTCTAACCACCTGTTGTAAGGTTGGCATGGTCCCTATTTCCTATCTTTCAACACACACACACACACACACACACACACACAAATCTAAAAAAGAAAAAAAAGTAATATGTCAGCATGTAAAGTGAAAGGAGACAGCCATGAAAGTACAAATATGATATGATTACATTTATTGTGAAAGTACAGCGTAAACAAATCCATACAGACAAAATCAAGACTGTGGCTGCCTGGGACAAAGTAGGGGAGGACGAATGAATGGGAAAATGATAGCTAGCAAATAGGTACAGAATTTCTTCTTGAATTGCTTTGTCATAAGGGTTGCATAAATAAATGTGTTTGAAAATGCTGAAATTCATGTTTTACAAAGGTAAATTTTATAGCATATAAATCACATCTCAATATGTTTTTCCAACTCCAAAAGGAAGAGTTAGATGACCCTCGCTATCATTTTTGTACTGAAAAGAAAATTAAGGACTAACTCACAGATCCTCTCATTAGGAATGTGCCTTGCTCTCAAAAGTGTTGTGACCAGGGCTGAAGAAATGGCTCAGCCATTTAAGGCTAGGCTCACAACAAAAAAAAAAAAAAAAAAAAAAAAGAAAAGAAAAAAAAAGAAAAGAAAAGAAAAGAAAAGAAAAGAAAGAAAAGAGGAAAAAGAAAACAAAAAAAGAAAAGAGTTGTGACTACTCTTTTCTCTTCTTAAGACAAAATTCAAAGCTGTCAGTTACCAGGTAGCAATGGTCACTGATGGGCATTGGCACTTGTGAAGAGTTCACACACTGGCAGCTCAGGATGTAGTTCACTGATAGCTAGACAGCAGGTTCACTTTGGTGGTAGTTCCATCCTAAATCCTTAACTAAAAGTAATTCTAAGACAGAACAAGGTCACACACTAGAAATAAATTCGATCATTTTCACTTCCTCCCTCTGAGATGTTAATGAGAGAAGCCGCTCTGCATAATATGGGACATCTTCCAAATTCACAATGACATTATTGGCAGGATCAGAAGCAACAGCGAGAGAAACAAACCGTCTCCCTCTCTGCTCTTTGCCATCACCTAAGAATTTCAAAATACTTTATAGACATACAAAGAATTCTTGCCATACCATGCAAATGCAAACCATTGTGGGTGAAATCATATTTTAATGAGGTCCATCTAGTATTTCCACAACTAGACTCTTTTAGAAAAATTGTCTTTGTTCCAGCGATTCGAGTCTGACTCCAACAATCATCTTATAAAAAAAAAAAAAAAACTGCAAAAACAATGTCCAAGAAACAAAGAAAAAAAACCCACAAAGGCCTGAGGCCAGGTTTCTAATCAGAGCTCTGCTTCCTTACTGGTTGACCTTTGTGGCAACAACCCACAGAATACCTACCCTTTTGAGATGGGCCAAGCAAACAGAAGAGCCAATGGAGTATGACCTGTGGCCATGCTAGTATCTCAGAAAGATGCTTTTTAAGAGAGTTGAATCCATTTTAGCTGATAATTTCAAGTGAAATAATTTTGTATCTTTTCTTCTTCCCGGACATTTGAAGAAATAGAAAAAAAAAAGAAAAGAACATTTCCTGGTTTTTTTTATAAAAAGGTTTATTATCTTCATGTCTTCAAAGTGACCTATGGGCCAGATTTAAAAGGAATTAAAATGACTGTATTTCACAGATGATTATAGCTTTTTATTTCCAGGCAAACTTGACCTAAAGTCAGGCCTACACACAGAGTGATCCCCTCATGTGAGAAACATCATACCACATCTCCCAGTGAAACATTCAAGGCAATACCCTGTGTCAAGAAGCTATTAGATGAAGTGCTTACTAAAAGTTCTGCTTCTTTATGGCTGACAGTTCTGTTTTGCCCACCCCAGTTGCCCTTTGGAACACAGATGGCTGGAAGACATAAGACTTTAATAGTTGATGTGCATGATGTTTTATTGAAGCTGTTTTGATGTAACAGTTTCAATGCTAAGGACATTCTATTGTGGTCTAAAGGAAATCCTTCTTTTTATAATTCTTTGAAGACTTCATACATTTATACAATTTATTTTGGTCATATCCATCTACTATTACTTTCCTCCAGCTTCCTCTAGTGCCCTTAACCCTGTCTGTCTCTCTCCCAACCAATTTTGGTTTTGTTAATAATTCCTAGTCCAAATACTGCTGCTCTTATGTGCATGTGTGCAGGACCATCCACTGGTATATGGGCAATTCCCTAGCAACCATGTCCCCAAAGTAGAGTGACTTTCCCTCTATCAGAAACCATGAACTGGAAATAGCTCTTCTGCCAGAGGTTGGGCCTCTCTGGGACCCCTCTCCAGTTCATACTGGAAGTGCAACTGGCTTGATTTTGTTCGGGTATTGTGCAGGTAACTGCAGGTGCTATGAGTTGATGTGTCAAGCAGCCATATCGCATCAGAAGTCTGCATTTCACAGCTCCTCTCTTCATCTATGAGCTCTGACTTTCTTTGACAAGTCTTCTGTGATGGTCCCTGAGCCCTGGATGTAGGGAGATTAATATAAATGATTCATTCACTGCTTATGACTCACAGTCATGTACTCTTGGTACTTTGACCAAATGTGAATAGTTGTTTTAACTACTACCCACTGCAGAGAGATCTTTCTCTAACCAAAATTTATAGGAAAAAATGGAGGTACAAGTGATTAGAAGACAGCTGTATGATATAACCACTTAAAATAACAACTGTAGGTTTCCACCTAGGACTGATAATCTCCATTGCTGTGGACTTTTTCTTAGGTTTACTTTATCAGGCATAAAATCCTTTCCATGGAACATGTTACATACTTATCAGAAAGTGGTTGGTTACTTCCATAATTGTCATAACACTATGAAAACAATTGGCACATCTTACCAGGGAGATCAATATTACAGCATGAAGAGAAAACTCCCACAGTTTTAAGAGACCTTTTAAAATATTGTCATTGATTGTACACAAGGATGTCTGTACCTTATTTCTGAGGTCAGAAAACCGACTTAGAGTTGAGGCTGGGATGGCTGTCCAATGCGTGCCTTTATAGGAAGATCCAGTGGTTTTACATTTCCATCGAGGAGTCAGGGGTATCAAACTAAAACTTAGAATATTCCTTTAGAGTGGCTACATTTTAATGTCCAAACTCAATGCTTCTTAAGTCTTAACTCTGCATCAAAATCACCAGCTGAATTTATTAAACTTACAATATCCAATCCCTACTTCCATGTGTCAAGATTCTGGTTTAGTAGGGCAAGAGAGAGCTCCCAGAAAACTGCACATGTGCTAGAATCCAGTGGTCCTGATGCAAATGGCCAGAGGGAAGCTTTTGTTTAATTGTCTTAGAACTTTACCTACCCACCAAGCAAGACATGTAACTATCTTGACACCATCTGATAAGAAGAACCATGGAAGGAGTGAGTCAACTGTAGCTTCACAATGAATAAATGAATCTGGCCATGTCTCTCTAATTGCCACAAGCTGAGTCAGGAATTGCTGTGTCTGCTGAGATTTCTCTTGTTGAATGATACTGATGACTCTCTATTTGTTTTTACTTGCTACTCATGGATACCTTGTGCACCCTAGAAACAGAGATACCAGACATAGGTAAGCAAATAACACAGGCATTTGCCTAATGATCCTCTTACTTAAGAAGCCATTCTCTAACAAAAAAAATGTGCTAAAAGGGAAAGTTTGCTTCTTAAATAAGGTTAAAGAAATAGTTGAAAGTTGTAAATTATATTCAGGTAAGTGTATTCCAGAAAAAGGTCAGTATATTCAGTAGGAATTTATTGAAGGAACAGAACACTCAGCAAAGAAAATAAGATAAATGAGAGCTGACAATTCAGTATGCCATGAGAAAGTAAAGCCAAAAGTCTCATCATGTTTCCCTAAGGTAATATCACAAATGAATGCATACGTTCAAGTCAGTTTTTTTTTAAGTTGCAATGGTTTTTCTCCCAAGACTCAAAAATATAGTTGTCAATTACACTAAGACGCAATGACCATGATGACCTTCCTTTTTTAACTGAGAGTTGCTTTTTTGCATTCGATAACTTTCTTTAATAACATCTTTTTTTTCCTTTGATATAACCAAATGGGTCGTATTTTCTCTCACTAAAGGAAGTAATGGAAATGCTCCAAACTGACCATTTACAAACAAGGCCACATAGCACTGAAGTTAGTGATGAGGCTTTCTAGTCAACTCATTTGTGCAGTACATTTGTCACAACTGCTCAAAATTTCTGAAATTTCAAATGAGAAAATTGAATTTGTTCATTTCCAAGTGCCGGTTGTCATCAAAATAGCACTAGCAGGGTTTTGAGTATGAATCCGGTTAAAGGATTGGCAAGTCCCAAATGCTCAAGCACAACCTCCGTCTTCCAGTTTTGGCATAGCTGGGTTTTTTAAGCAAATTCAGTTGGTTGCCAATTTGATTACTAGGAACCTATGGCATCTTATTCATTATAAGCACTAACTGGCCATTTAACTATCTCTGTCATTTTCAATGGTATGAATGATGTGATCACTGCTAACTGGAAGAGCATGACTTAAGTATAAAACTAACCAGAAGGTGACACCGTGAGTCTAACACCTAGGTTACAAAAAAAAAAAAAAAATCCCCCCATCTGTCAAACTGATAAGCACTTAGTCAAGAAGGAGTAAAGCAGATAGGAATGTAGTGCTGCGAGTTTGCATGTTTTCAGAAAGCACAAAGAAACCATTGTCAATGGAACTGAAGTCTACTTGGGAAGTGGCAGGAAATTGCATATCATTACAGGGCATATTCTTGTCAAGAAAATAACATTAATCAAATTTGAATTTGATATGTTGGGTTATTCCCCATTCTAAAAGCCAGCACATAAAGTTGACGAACAGTCTTGCTGAACAAAATCTAACAAGTCCCACAGTTAGAAAAAGGTAGAACACCGGTTGTCTTTTTCACCTTCCAATCGGGAGTATTCTGTTGGCATTTTGCACACATATTCACGTGTGATCTAATCTAATCTTAGTAATGGCACAGAACTGTTAGTGACCCTGGGCAAGGCCCTTATGGTTCTGGGTTTCCCCAGCTGAAATTTGAGGTGAATACTAATTCTAACTTAGCTTACAGGCACATTGGAGATACTCAATAATGAATGAGTGTAATGCATTCCAAAGTACTTTTGTGCGAATAACATTTCTCTTGGAAAAATAGCCCATGGACCCTACCTAAACAAAGCATGATTAATCTGGCTCAGCTGAAATTCCACAAAGTGGCTACCCAAGTAGTAAAGATTATTTCCAGGAAAGGTTGTAACCCATCCTTTACTTTAGGAAAATCTAAGTACATTGGAGAAATATTATTCTGAAGATGAAAAAAATGAACTAAATATGTAAAAAGTTTTACTCAACCACCTATTTGAGAAGTCTTTGCTACAGAGATGCTTTTCTGGTAAAGCTGCCAAAACAATTTTGGAATCTGGTGGTGCACTTTACAATTTATTTACAGCACCTGTCATGGTGGTTCCAGGGTCCCTGGAATCATTGAGTTATCTTACTCAAAGAAGGTAAGTAGAAAAAAATCAACTATTCCAATAGGATCTGATTTTTTTCCATTACAAAACTATGAACTGAGTTTTCAAAGTTACCATTTGCTAACTTTATCATTATTAACATACATAAATAATCTTAGAGGGCAATAGCAATTAAGAGAATGTCAATCCTTAAAAGAGTTTTTTCTTCTGATAGTACTCACCCCTCCACTTTCTTTGGCTAAGTACCCAAAGCCTGAAGTCTCTCATGCTTTTACAAAAGTCATATAGTCGAGTTCCTGTTCAGCACTTACTGAATGAGCAATGACCTTTCAGGCACTGGATATGGCATTTGTCTGCAAGCAGTTCAGTGTATTTAGGAGGATAGTTACATGCAAAATCAGTGCTTAGAACCAGCAATGAAGTTTTGCTTTTTAATATCATTTCCAAACAGAGTCATTACCCACCAGAAATGGCTGATTCTAGTTTTGGGAGAGGAAGAAATAAAGAAGAGTCTAGAACATTCTGGAAGTGGCAGAAGAGATTATGTCTTAACACAATGATGATGGTGGTGGTGGCAGTGATGATAATAAACATTTTTTGAGGCATGGCAAAGAGGCATATAATCCAACAGAAAGAGTTCTTATTGGTAGCAACTGGGACAATTAACACAACATTAAATAGCCTCAGGTTTTGTTTGCTTCAGGCATAAAAGTCTAAGGAGCCCACAGTGATGTAAATGACTCATACTTTTCTTAAATGAGAAAAATAAAACACCCATTGAAAAATTATGATAATTTATATGATGCTTTACTCACAAGGAGGTAGAACATAATTCCTGATACCTTAAGTCCTGTCTGTGGATAGTTACTTCCCTGCAGGAAAGATACTCCTGAGTGGGTTTTGGTTTTGGTTTTGGTTTTGGTTTTGGTTTTGGTTTTGGTTTTGGTTTTGGTTTTGGTTTTGGTTTTGGTTTTGGTTTTGGTTTTGGTTTTGGTTTTGGTTTTGGTTCTGATTCTGGTTCTGGTTTTGTTGTTGTTGTTGTTGTTTATAGAAAAGGAAAATGGCTCCATCAGAAGATCAAGATCAAGCCTGACAGGGAGAAATTTTACTGATTGTTTACAACCTAGATATAATTTGGTCAAAATAACACTGTTCCACCAAAACGCCACAATTCCTATCTGAGGAAAATATTGGAAAAATTCCAGTAACAGGAGTAGCCTATAGAACAACTGACAAGTAGTCTTAAAACTGTCAGAGTCATGGGGGGCAGGGAACCAGAAAAAGGGAAATGAAATGTAAATATAGAATATATCCAATAAAAAAATCAAAAAAAAAAAACTGTAAGAGTCATCAAAAACAAGAAAGGTCCAGGAAAATGCCACAGGCCAGAGGAACCTAAGAAGACATGATGATTAAATATAATTTGGTGGCTTCGCATGGGAAAAAATTATTTTAGATTAATAATAATAAATGATAATAATAAATAACAACAAACTAATAGACTCTAAATAAAACAGAGTTCAATCACTAATAAAAAAACCCACTAACCCAAATCCTACAACTCTTCTCTGATCATCATCCTCCCTTCTCATATTTTCTTCACTAATACTTGACTTCTGAGAGTCATTATACCTTGCTTACTTATCAGTCCACATGACTAACCTGTGAGTTTCATGAAAGAAATGGTTGTATCTTACACACAAGCTGGTCTCCATACCATAGCATAGTTCTTGAGCACATTAAAGGTCCTTAGAAGACACATTGCAGTGAACCAATACATAAGCACACAACGTAGGAATGGCGCCAATGAATGCTCCAGTAAGAGATGATGTGAATTTGGACTAATGACAGCAGAAGTAAAGGAAACACACCGCAGAAGAAAGTAGAATGAAACAAAAGCATGATGCCCGATACGTGTGAGAAATGATAGAAAGGATTTGGAAAAGAATGACAGATAGTTCCTGGCATAAGACCAGTGGGTAGTAAGACCTTTCAGCATTAAACATACTGGAAATAAATGGGAAATTGTTGTTCCCCTGCTAGCTGTCACACTTTATTAGAGTGGGGAACAGTGCTACCTAAACAAGTCATTTAATTTGTTTGTATTCTCCCTAAGCATAGTGCAAATAATCCAATATAAAGAATTTAGGGAAGACTTCCTTCTAGAGAAGATGCCTGAGTAAAGACACATAAAGCGTGTGAGAACGTATAAAGTAAAAAGGATTAATGTTGGTACATCTCTATGGGAGCAAGAGATCAGAATAATTATGAAGACACTATGGAGAAAATGGATACAACTTCAAAAGTGACAGACAACAAAGATGAATCTATGTACACAAACATGTGATTATGAACACTGGTTAGTTTTGCCATCACACAAACTAGAGTCATTTGGGTAGAGATAACCTCAACTGAGAAACTGCCTCCAGCAAGTTGGCCCGTGAGCCAGTCTACTGGGAGCAGGGCATTGTTCTGATTGCTGATCGATGAGGGTGGGCCCAGCCCAATGTGGACAATGTCAACCCTAAGGCAGGCTCATCAAAGCTGTATAGGAAAGCAGGCTGAGAAGCCCAGCAGTGGTGGCGCACATCTTTAATCCCAGCCCTTGTGAGGCAGAGGCAGGCAGATTTCTGAGTTCGAGGCCAGCCTAGTCTACAGAGTGAGTTCCAGGACAGCCAGGGCTACACACAGACAAACCGTGTCTCGAAAAACCAAAAAAAGAAAAAAAGGAAAGAAAAGAAAGCAGGCTGAGCAATTCATGGAGAGCAAGCCAGTACGCAACACTCATCCACAGTCTTTGATTCAGTTTCTGCCTCCAGTTTCCTGCCCTGAGTTTCTTCTGCCTTGCCTTCCCTAAATGATGGGTTCTAACCTATAAGGTGTACTACACCCATTCTTCCCCAAAAGTGCTTTTTGTTCATGGTGTTTATCAAAACAACAAAAGAAGTGTTGATTAGTTCAAAGGGGAGATTTGGAAATTTGACAGTGTATATCTGGCACACCTCTTTGAGATCAACAGTCCTCTATCTTGAATTCCTTTTTAATTGACAACAGACATGTAGGAAAAAAGTCTAAAACAGGAGTAAGTTTATGAGGGATGGGAATGGAAGTGAAAAAAAGAATGTCTGTGCTGAATTCAGTGAGCTTGAGAAGGCAGTAATGGACTATGAAAAGTATCTCCTGAGGTATTTTTCTCTTCTGTTTCTTTCTACTCTCAAATGGACAGTATCGAAATGTCAGCATCATTACAGGTTGGCAGGATGCATTGGATTTTCTCACACCTGGACCCATTACTAGAAAAACAAACAAGCGTGTCTAGACCCTTGGTACATAAGCAGGAAGATACATAAATTCTTTCACCTATTAAAATATGTTTCCATTTGTGACCAAAAAAAAAAAAAAAAAAAAAAAGACTCCTAGGGTCCACATTGAACAAATTGCTTTTAGTAACTTATGTTTTCCTCTTCCTTAGCACAAGCCCTGCCCACAAGTACTATCTGGCCATGGACCCTATGTCTGAATCACTCTACCTATCAGACACCAATACTCGAAAAGTCTACAAACTGAAATCTCTCGTGGAAACAAAAGATCTCTCTAAGAATTTTGAAGTGGTCGCAGGAACAGGTGACCAGTGCCTTCCCTTTGACCAAAGTCACTGCGGAGATGGTGGGAAAGCCTCAGAAGCTTCGCTGAACAGCCCTCGAGGTAAAAAATAAATAAGTTAAAGAAACTCCAAGCCTTGATTCCATTCAACTTCACTGAATTTTAAGGCGATTGTAATGCTGTATTCTCTCTCTCTCTCTCTCTCTCTCTCTCTCTCTCTCTCTCTCTCTCTGTCAACCTTCTGCCTCTCATTGGCAGCTTTTCCAGAGTCTATCACAGAAGATAATTAATTATGTCAAGGCAAATTTTTAGATGATGTGCATGGGGTCCATGTTTAGATGATCATAATCATTAGCAAAGATTGCTATGTGTTGATTCTGGTTACCAAATAAATATAGCTTGTGGGTCATTGGATTACCACCCAGGATCCTCACTCTGCCCTAAGTGCTAATTTCTAGAACCTCCACAGAGTCCAGTACTTAAAGATTTAACTGGTCCCAGCCTTGCTGTGTGGCTTACATTGTGGCTGTAGACCCCCTTGCTGTGTGGCTTACATTGAATGAAATGCAGGTCTGTCTACACCTTTCTGTACCACTGTCAGAAATGCTCTTTTACAGTATTCCTATTTTTTTAATGAGCATTAATGAACTTTTTTTTTAATATCTAGCTTATTTTTGAAGTTTTTTTTTACTTATATCAACTCTAATATAAAAGAGTTAGTGGGAGCTTAGCCTTATTTTAAAACACACTTCCTATCTTGTAAGACCAACTGTTACTTCAAATGCCTGGGATTTGATGAACAAATCTATGTCCCCCAATTAACTTCATAATTTTATAATATAATTTTATAATATTCATCTCATGGAATTTCTTAAAGCTAGCATTAAGTATTGGAACATAATACACACTAGTTTCAGAAAAATACAAAAGGAAGAATGAAAGTGTTTTTAATTAAACTCAGCATAAGCCTAGCAGTGGTGGCGCACGCCTGTAATCCCAGCACTTGGGAGGCAGATTTTTGAGTTCAAGGCCAGCCTGGTCTACAGAGTGAGTTCTGGGACAGCTAGGGCTACACAGAGAAACCGTGTCTCAGAAAAAAAAACCCAGCAAATACTTGCAACATACAACATATAGAAAATCACCAGTAACATTCTAGTAATTTTTCCATAAATACCATATGTTTTAATTCTATGAATAGGTTCATAGTATATATTTATTCTATAACCTGCTTTCCACATTTGATGTGTTATAAATATCTTTCCATGCCAATAAATATTGTGAGACCAATATATTTAATTTGTTAGAAAGCCACTTATTATTTCAAATACTGAGACGTTACTCTGTAGCCATTTGACATTTGCTGTACTGAAATTAAATTCTAACTACTATGATAGTTCAAAGTCTCCAAGTTCTTCAATTACAGTGTTTCTTATAAAGCCCTTCTGGCGAACCTCAGCCCATTAAATCTGAATTTCTCAAATAGGATCTATACTATTTAATTAACACTAGATTATATTCTTCCTTCTTTTGCTTCCCAGTTCCTTCAAGGAAGGGTTTTTTTTTTCTGTAGAAGTTCGCAAAGTGAAACTACATCTAATATTTTATGACTTTACCCATCTCCCTACCATCTCTGAGCCTGATGAAGAATGCATCAAATGTGTTTATTTTATAATTGATCGATTAAATAACTCAGACTTATGCAAGGTATCCCCTAAGGGAATGTAAAATCTCCCAAGTATTACAGTAAAGTTTTTTTCTTCTTCTTTGTGCCAACTCCTAGTGCACACACATAGTGGGCCCACAATAAATATTCAAAGAGTAAATGAATAACTCAGGTGCAACATATAATCAGCTCATCTTTCAAGAAAATATATCAGGTTGGGTCTTACCTTTTATACTGATTTAAAACTCTTATGGGTATTATAAAGGTTTCTGCATGAGTAATAAGGAGGAATCAGGCTTGTATTGTGCCTGAAATTGACATCCACCTGAGTTGCTGCTAGTCTGAAAACCACTCATCTCACCTACCACATTCAATCTGCCACATAGTGAATGACTAGCTCAGCTCTTCCAAATAGAGCAAAGAATTGGTTCAGCATAGGTTTTGCTGCTTGGAAAGCAATAAGAGCCCTGATGAGCAGGATTTGCATGAACTCTTGAAGTGTCAGTAATTAGAGTGCCAGAATTTATACATCTATTAAAGCTAATATCAAACCTAGTCTTTCTTTTTGACAAATCTAGAAGTGTGCTTTCTTTCCCCCCTTGATTTAGTTGTCATGCTTTACAAAAGTGCCCCTTACCATAATCCGATACACTTTCAAAGCAGCCCTGAGAATACCAGGCCCAGACAGACAGCTGATTGTCTGAACTCATCTGAACAACTTTTACATAATGTTCCTGAAACTTACATTTTCAACATTTATTCAGATCCAATGGGTAAATTTGATTGTTTAAAGAAGTGAAAGTTATAATTTATACTAGGCAGATATGTAGCACATTCCCTTCAACTATGAAAATGGTGTTTGATACCCTGATACTGATTTTCAAACTCACACACACAAAAAAAAAAAAATGGGGAATCGCTGTACACACATCAGTCACCTTTAACAAACTGGTCAGAACATTCAAGTGCCTAGCCATAGCTCCTATCTCCATGCTGAACCTGGACAGCATTCACCTTTGTCAGGCAATCAGATGTGAGAATCTTATTATATGAAATGCTACAGGGCAATTTCATAGACTTCTATAGAAGGAACATTCCTGTAAGAAGTAATTAAATTATAGTGTGCAAATTAAAAAAAAGAGTACGACTAATTGGTAATTTCATCTTTGAGGTTTTCCCACAGATTCTATGTCTTTCAAGAAAGTGTAATTGTAGTTTTGCCTTACACAGCTTTTCTGCCCACCTCTTTGGAAGGCAGCAACTGTTTAATGGATTGCTTTAAGTAGACGTTTGGTTTTTTTTTTTCCCCCTTACATAGAAGGTCATAAAGAAAATGGAAATGTACATCTGAGGAGTACCATTATTAGGTTAGAAAAGACAGCTTGCTCTAAGACAGCAGTTCTCAACTTGTGGGTTGCAACCCCTTTGGGAGTCACATATCATGCATATTCAGATATTTACATTGCTATTCATAAAAGTAGCGAAATTACAGTTAGGAAGTAGCTACAAAAATAACTTTATGGTTGGGGGTCACCACAACATGAAGAACTGTACTATAAGGGTCATAGCATTAGGAAGACTGACAACTGCTACTCTAAGACTTTAACAAACAGCCTATCACAGTTTGAGGCAGACTTTCCAACCTGTCCTTAATTACTTACTCAAGGTAAGGTAGGTAAATGTTGGTTGGCAAGGCAGTTCATTATTTTTCTGAACCTATTCTAAAATTAAGCTGAAATATAATGTGTTTTGAGATCCTTCATCCTAAAGTTGGAGTACGTTATCGAATCCAATCAAAAGCCAGGCAGACGAAGGTCAGCAGTCAGAAGCTGTGCTGTGTTTCACTTCGGTTTGCTCAGTGTTTTTTTTTTTTTTTTTATGTTTGTGAGAAATTGCAGACAATTGAGAATTCTAGGTTAGAGAGCCTTAATCTTTGTAAACTATCCATGCAAATGCCCATGCCTCCCTTGAATGGCTACACAAGTCACTCTTCCTTTTCCATGGTTCCCTTTTTCTCAACACTAAAATACTTAATAATGCCGTTAACTATTTTGGAGCTGGCATGGAATTTAACATATGGTCCCAAAACTTCTCAGATGTATGCTGAAGTGTTCAGGGTGTTCTTCTTTCAGATTCTAATGGTTAAAATAAGCATAGCTATAGCATGCTGAGTGCGTACTGTGTGCTATTCAGCCTAGTAGCAACTTTCAACACGCTATCTCTGCTCTTCCCAGAAATTCACTTGTTTATGTGATTCCTATTATGCAGAACATTTCCCATTATATGATTCCTCATTGTACAAAAGGAAACAGAAACTCAAGAAGGGTAAGAGATTATTTATTCAGAATCACATTGTATATAGGTTACAATAGCAGAACTCAAACTAAGTTATCTCATTCCAAAACATCTACTATGAAAAATACAAAAATTAGAATAGTACTATCCACACCTTTCTACTAAAATTCAGGGAACTTGGGATGGATACAAATTTTGGAAACTACTTTGAAATCTAATTAGAGGTAGTCACAGGAAAATAACTTTATTTAAGACAAATAGTTTAGTTTCCAGTCAAGTTCCTTTGTTCTATTATACTTTCTGTTAAGTGTGTACTAATGATGTACCATATAGCATCTACATGAACTGTGAATGTAATTGTTCAAATGAGTCTCCAGGAGTTCTTGTCACTTCTCTTTGGAAGATTCTGCAACTAGGCACTTCCTTAAGGGACCAAGACATGAAACCTTCATTTTATTAAATGCCCTGACTATGTAGTAACTACAAATTTTGTATGAAGAAAAAATGGAATCATCTACAAATAGAATTTCATATAATAGTCCCTGGGTTCTTCTCCTGTGAAGGAGCCTTTATCAATTCCAATGTGATATACTTTGATTTGGATCCCAATAAAAAGAAACATTTGCCATTTTACTCATCAATACTTCAATGTAATAGGGCAAGGAAAGGGATTTAGCAGAGGCTGAGGGAGTACCATTCCCTAGAATGGTATAAGAACTTGAATTGACTTTAAAGGATGCTTTTAAAACATGCATGGGTGATGTTGAAACTTAGGTTCCATTTATTATTTTTACTGCAACTTTCTTTAATTCTACAGAGAACTCAAAGTAATGAGTCATGTAATAGATGACCAAGTACTTAAGCAGAAATGTGAAATGGTACTAGGTGGCATTATAAAATAAAATTTGTGACAAGCTAAATGTGCTTATGTTTTTCTAAGTAGATACAAAGGGTGAAGCATTGACAGGATGGGTTAAAATTAATCAATGACTTAATATGGTTTTCTTAGACCTCACCACAGATTATATCTTTATTTTCAAGTGTGTCTTTAAATAAATTGACCTCAGAAGCCAGCTGGACTTAGGCAATATCCAGTTGAGTGCAAACAGTTTTCCCATGGAAGAGAAATAATTCTTAAACCCTTGCACCTTTAAGAGGTGACATGAGGATATTCGTGACACTATACATGATTCATTTTAACTTTATAGGAAATTTTGGAATCTGGATAATATAAAATCTAGAGACAAACAGTTGTTCTATTCCTTTCTAAGTTCGGCTCAGGTATATTCCTAAACTCTTAACTTTTTCAAACATCTGCATACTATGATTAATGAAAAGATGATAAGACAGCAATAGGTGACATCTGGTGACATCAGTGGTGTCTATAAGGAAGAGAGCATAGTAGAGAAACAGGAAATGCTTTGGGATCTCCAGTGCAGTAGGGCAGTAATGGCTTTCTTAAATTCATTTAGTATTTTATATGATGCCTTGGTGACAATCATTTGGAAATATAAGGATATTCCTGAATAAAGTTACAGACATGTCACAGCATTAATAAAGCAAATGCTATATTTTAAGATTTCATGCAATAATCAGTTTTATAATAAAAATACCTATCTCGGGGTCATAACCGAAACAAATGAGGGAGAAAGGAAGTCATGATTTCATCGTATAGTCAAGACTTGAAAGTGACATGTGACATGATCATCTGCTATATGCATTTTGGATAATTTGGATTACAGACAAATTAAGTGGAGAGGAGCAATACTGGGGCAGCAAATCCAGTATGGGTGCTAATTATGAGATAGAGGCATCCAATAAGAAAGACAGAGAAAGATCCTTGAAAGCAATCGAAGGCAAATCAGAGAAACATAGCATCCAGGAAGCCATGGGCATTTTTAAACAAGATATGGAAAACAGCATCAACTGTTAATAGCCCATGAATAGCCACTGAATGAAGCAGTTGTAAGAGAGCATCAGTGACATGTGGAAAAATACAAAAGACAGGAAATTAATGATGAACCAAGGACTTGAGGAAGTAAGACCAGAGAGAGTGGGCCTTGAATCAGAGGGAGAGCGAGACTGATATCCATATGAACTCACAGAGACCATGACAACAAGAACAAGACTTGTGGCATAAGTTTAAACCAGACAAAAATCTCATCGCTAAGAAGGGGAAGTAGATATAAAATATCACCCCTAACCAAGAAGCTATTCGTAAGTAGTACTTGCTCAGAGAGGGGAAATCAGTTTTCTCTAATGGTGTCCCATTGGAAATATTAACCACACTCTAGGACAGACTACATGCCTGGGAGGAATTGACAACACAAGCCTATGGGTCTTTTGTTTAATTTTGTATGGTTTGGGTAGTTTTTGTCTTGTTTGGGTTGTTTTATTTGTTTTGAGTTTTGGTTTTTGCTTTTGTTTTGTGTGAGAGAGAAAATATAAAGTTGGATGAGTGAGAAAGATCTGCGGGAGTTGGGGAAGCAGAAAGAAAATGATCAAATGTAGTCTGTAAAATATTTTTAAATAGAATAGGAAAAGGAGGGAGAATAAAGACATAGTCCTAAGATAGGGATGAGGATATAAGCTGTTAAGAGTCACGAACCCCGGAGTTTTCAAAAAAAAAAAAATAGATCTTTTGTGCTGAAAATCAGAGAATTGAGATCAGACATTGGGGGTAAGTAGGAAAGATTTGAGAGACTCTTATAAATCGAATCTGATTTCTGAGTAATAGCAATAGTCATCACTGTGGCTACATTTGCAGCTAGGTTACAAGGCACCTGCCATCCAATTTTCTAGTTCAACATCCTTTGGGTAAAATTAGAAGCAGCTTATGGAAAATATGTTTGACACCCTTACACTTTACCCCTTAATAATACCGTGACTTTTTAGCACCAAGTGTGGAGCAGAGCCTGAACAAAAGGCCATCCAGAGACTGTCCCGCCTGGGGATCCATCCCATATACAGTCACCAAATGCAGACACTATTCCTGATGCCAACAAGTGCTTGCTGACAGGAGCCTGATATGGCTGTCTCCTGAGAGGCTCTGCCAGACCTTGACAAATACAGAGGCAGATGCTCACAGCCAACCATTGGACTGAGCACAGGGTCCCCAATGGAGGAGTTAGAGAAAGGACTGAAGGAGTTGAAGGGGTTTGCGACCCCATATGAACAACAATATCAACCAACCAGACCTCCCGCAACCCACCCACTCCTTCACCCCCACCCCCACCCCCCGAGAGCTCCCAGGGACTAAACCACCAACCAAAGACAATACATGGAGGGGCCCATGGCTCCAGCCGCATGTGTAGCAGAGGATGGCCTTGTCAGACATCAACGGGAGAAGAGGCCCTTGGTCCTATGAAGGATAGATGCCCCAGTGTAGGGGAATGTGAGGGTGGGGAGGTGGGAAGTGGGTGGGTGGGGGAATACCCTCATAGAAACAGGAGGAGGGGGAAACCGGGAAAGGGGAAAACATTTGAAATGTAAATAAAGAAAATATCCAATAAAACCCTAGAAACATGATAATTCAATTGTAATTTGATAGCATATGACACATATAAAGAAATACCATAGAGCCCTTGAAAAGGTATAGAAATACATTGTATTCATGGAAACGTCTTTCATAAACTAAGTTCTTAGTGAACTTAAAACTTACCATAACTACATCAGAGGGCATGCAGCATCTATTATCCAACCAAAATGAGAATTTAACTGGTTTCTGTATTCACTTGCTCTAATGAATCTACTTATGATAATCAAAAGAATAGAACCTTGTCTTGCGCAAGCAGCTGTAACTTTAGAACTTTTCTGACTTTTTTGACTCTTACAATTCAAAAAGAATGAGCTCTTGGTGAGGAAAGAAGCAGACAACAAGAATAGATATGACCTCAGCTAATTGCTTGTATCCTGCCTTTTGTGGTTGACCTCTCTTTTAGGTGTGTTCATGTTTTATAAGCCATTGAGGCGTTCATTTTAACTACCATGTACTTACTTCTCAGAGTCAGTGAAACATTATGATATTTAAATGATTGTGACTAACTAGGTTCTAAAATCAAACCAAACAAGATACAAACCAAGATCCTTCGCTCTTAGGAAAGTTGTCTAATTTTTCAGAGCTACAGATTCCTTGTCCTTAAAGTGAGAGGATGAATAGTACCCACACTATTGATTTGTTCAATAACTTACATAAACGTGTCTGCACAGTAAATAGTACCTATGGCTCTAATCAGTGTTGTTTTGTTACTAATAATGATTACAGTAATTACCAGCACACTGAATAAGTGACTTTGGAAAGAGGTATGCTCTGTTTCCTAGGAAGGGAAGGTGACCCAAGAGAATCCAGAGTCAAGACAGTTTAAGATGTAGCTATTTTGTGTGATTTAAATAAGTTCTGGTTCTGATTTGTGTTAGGTAATGCCCCACAAGTCCATGTGTAACTAAAACAATTCCCATTTTATTCACCATAAAATTCATTCTGGAAGAATTCTGTTCAGATGTAAAATAAGTGTTCAGAGAAGGAAATTGTCTGGGCAGCAACCCATTTATTCAACACTAATTTACTTTATGGGAACTTTGTTCAGAGAGACAAGATCACCTAAAGACAGCATATAGGATCTACTCAAAGCAACACAGTAGAATCTAATGCTAGATATGTGCTAGAATAGCAGGAAAGCTTGGCAGGGTGTGGGAATAATAATGAAATAAAATCATTCATTGGAATCCAAGGGAGATGTTCAAGTCTTTTATATAAAATGCATAGTATTTGAGTGTAATCTATGTACATTCTTTCATATCCTTTTAATCATCTGGAGATTACTTATAATATCTAATACTATGCAAATGCTATGTAAATGGTGGTTGTATGATATTGTTTAGGAAATGATAACAAGAAAAAACTTTATGCACATTCAGTGCAGATGCAATTTCTTTTTAATATTTTCAATCTATGGTTGGTTGCAACCAAGAGTGTAGAATCTGCACATAAAGAGGTATGACTATACTTCATCTACACAGTATTGTCAAGAATGTAACTTATATCCCCCTCCATTTAAAGATGGGAAGCATAGGACTATAATGTTTCTTATTTAAGACCACTTACCCAAACTAATTTTACTTCTTTATCACAGCCTGCCGGTGTCATACATTTCCTGTCTATCCACTTAAGAATCGCCTCAACTGATCCAAAGCAAACTCTCTAGCCAAAAAATAAAATAATGACAGAGATCACACCCTGAGAGGCTGCAAATCATTTAAATCATATTTTGAGTGGTGTATTATGGTAACCTATAAATAACTAATTGCGTAAAATTGCTTTAGTAGTTTCTAGATGGCAGCTTTAATTAAAAGCACCAGAGACATTTAGAAGTTTAGAAATGGATGGCATGTAATTTGCCCTTTTACCAACCATAAAATGGTAATTAAGGAATTTGATTCACTTCTTCCTATTAAAAGTTTTATGAGAATAGCAAGTTCCTTCTAAATACAGTTTCTCTTCAGCAGAAGGTAGTAAGTTTGCTTTATCAGTCTTCTCCAGCAGGGTAAGATATTTTAATGTACAAATTCTTCAGAAGTTAATTAGGACATTTCCTTCCATGTAAAATGTTTGTTTTTAAGGTTCTAAAACATAAAGGAGTATTAGAGTTAAAACTTTGATCATAGCCCCCACATTATTTCAAGATCAGTATAAGATGACCCAGTAATTCCACATTTACCAAATATATGGGGTTAGGCATGAAATCAAAGCAATGGAGTGTCATTTTCTTATGGGTCTAATATGGCTTGGTGATTTCTGGAGAAACCTGTCTACAACACATTGACATTCCCGGGAATCCTAAATAATAACTCAATAGAATGGAATGTTTTTAGCTTCAGTAATGCTCTAAGAAATACTAAATAAACCAAGAGGTGTACATAGTAAAACTTCAACAATATAAAGTAAACCAAGATACCTTTCAAAATCTGTAACTTTAACATCACCATGGGCTAAATCACATCTGAGTGTGGAATCATTATGTTTATTTTTATTTTTTTTAATTGAACAATTGATTGCAATTTTTTTGGCCACTTTATCCAAGGATTACAGATGGCATATCCGAGAAACGCAGCTGCCATTTGGGTTTTGAGTGAAAGAAAAGCAGGTTTTTGCAAGTTATCTATACTGGAATGCAAGCCACAAACTGGTAATGTGGGGGATGTTTTAAATGTCTCTTCTTCTATTTTTCTCTCAATGCCTCCCTGCAGCCCCTCAGCCTGTCTCCCCTGGATATAAATCTAACATTTCCTCTTCCTTCTCCCCAATCGGGATCAGATAAGAATACAGTAGTATACTAAAGAAGGATGGCACCAGGAGCAGAAATTTTTCTTGCTGATATTTTTTAGAATTTCTAGCAAATGGTGATAGAAAAAGAAAAGCCAGACCCACTATTTATACTATTTATCACTTTAAACGTTTCCACGGAAAGTGAATGACCCCTTACTGTATGCATCCAAAGATTGATTATGCCCACACCTCCCCCATGTCTTACTCACATCTGAGGCATAATGGAAATACAAACTTATGTCCAGTGAGAAGTTGAGAACACAAAGCAGCAAAGGTGCAGACGGCAGTATGGACGTCATGTTGCAGGAAAAGTTTGAAAGGAGTCATGTTTAAGAATCTATGAGCATTGCTCTACAAGGAACTGTAGTTCATTTTGATCCTCTTCTCTTTGACTTTCTGAGTAGGGATGGAGATATAGCACATTTTCCTGGTGTGTACAGACCTATGGGGTCGAGTTACAGCACCACAAAATAATGAATTTTTCTATTTTTATATGTCAACAAAACACAAAATATTATGTTTTAATTAAGTGAAGTAAAATGCAGCTGTTGAGTGTTCACATATATACATACCTACAGTATTTTATCACACACACACACACACACACACACACACACACACACACACACACACAAGCAGTATGCTATCCTATAGCCTGATCTCTGGAGACACAGATCTTTGTTTTTATGGATGACAGCTCTTCAAAAAGGAATATCACACTATAAAAAGTTGACAATGTGTTATTCTCATCTGAGCATTTTGAAAAGACACCTGATGAAGGTGTCATATCATAAGTCAAGAAAGAAATGTAAATAAAAGGCAGTTTAGTCCTAACAGCCTGATAGTAAAAGTATTTTAATTTCATATACTTTAGAGTATTATTTTTAAAAAAACTTCTCAGTAATCCATAATTTCATCACCCATCTAGCTAAGCCTAATTGTCTAGAAAAATATTAATGTAATAATCTGTACTGCTTGAAAATTGGAACTATAGAGAAAGATATGAAAAGAAACATTCAGGCTTCTTTCCCATAAGCACAGCCCTCTAATGGTAAGCCCTTTTAGTAATTTGTTGTGAGTCCATCTGTACCTGTATCATTTTTCCTTAGCAAAAGAGTTATTATTCCTTACCTAATGTATGCTATTGTGGTATAAAACATAATATTTACCATTTTCACTCTTTTACAAGTACATTTCTCAAGCAATAAGTACAGTTACATTGTGTGCAACTGCCACATATGCATTTTTATATGTATATTTTGTGGTGCCACATATCAAAACCAAGGTCTCAGACATGCCAAACGCAAACCTTCTATGGAGTCCAATGGCATAAAACAATCGTTCATTGCATATAAAACATTTTGATCAAACTGGTTCCCCTATTCCTCCACCTACATATATTGGGAATGCACAAAAGTAGTACTAGGCGCCATTTGGAGATATATGGACATGCATCAGTGTATTTAAAATGTCTAAGAATGATACACTCTAACTTCAGGAGTAGTACCTCTAAGGAAGTAAGGACAGTGGAAGACTGAAGCAGTAGTGATTTGGCTGTATCCATGATGTTTTCTGCTTTGAAATGCAGAAACAATTTATTTTTATATTTACGCGTTATGTGTTTTGCGTTATATATTTATGTGTTAATATATTATGTGTGAAATTTTATTGTTAGTAGTATTGGGTTCTGAGTTGTCTACCATTTGAAATGTTGTGTAGTTTTGAAACATTTAGAATCAGAAAGGGGCTTAGGAAAAAAACTTGAAAATTTACACCTAACAATTCCATTTCAAAAAACAATTTGGTTTGTTTTATTTTAAATGAGGCTTTCTTTCAAAATATTTCACAACATATGAGGCACAGGTAATAATATATGAGAACACACAGGAGCATTGGCCTGAAACAGGGTCTTTAGAGCACTATCTTGCTACTAGTGTTCATCTCTTATTTCATGAACTTAGTGGATTTAAGCCTCTCCTATTAGTTGCAGGCTTGCCAGCACTTTTGGTACATGCCCATACTCAGAGTTCACTAAATAGCTGACTGCGAACTTCCTCAAAAAAAGCATCAATGTAATGAGTCAACTTTATCATTACCCAAAGTCACTGTTTCCTTGGGAGTGAGTTCTGGGCCATTTAAAGTTTCTCCCTGAGGAATCACAGGATTAACCACTGAAATGTGAGGTTATCTTCAAGCCTCAAATATCAAAGCCTAGCGAGGAGGCTCCAATGTTATTTGCTCTATTTTTCTTCCAGTTTCATTTACTAGCTATTTCATTTGGTTTTGCAAAATCTTGTTAAAGTGTGTAATGGATTTGGGGGAAGGAAGGTAGGTAGGTGGCCCAATTTTACCAGTATTTACTGAGGGAAAGAAGCTGATTATAACAGTAATTTCCCTGAGTGGCCAGGAACCATTTCTCACTTTGGAAGGCATCTCTAACCCAAGAAAATTAAAACCACACTAACAGATTGGCATGTATGTGTTGTCCCTCCCCAAGCCAAAATCTATCAGAATGGATTTTGCCAACACTTTTTACCACTGCATTCTATACTCATTTCTCTATCATCTTGAACAAAGTAAATTCAGAACTGCCCTGGCCCTACCTTAGGACTTAGTCTCACAAGGTGCCCTCTTGCCTTTTCCAAAGTAGTAAAATGGGGGTGGGGGGGGAGCATGTCTAGGGAGAATGAACTGAACAGGGGCTATGTTTGATGATATAAAAGCTAAATATCATAAAACAAGAAAATGTTTATAAAACCACAGGTTAACATGTACAAACCTTTTTTATTTTTAATGCTGGGCAGTATAGCTGGTCCAATTTTGACATTAAGATTTTATTCAAATAATCGGTTTAAATATTTATAGGATACTATCCAGATATCACAGACAGTCCAAACTACCAGCTTGTGAGCTTACTATACATAATCTGATCTTCTCTTGTTCCTAAAAGAGTTAGAGATGTTTGGACAAATGAATTATGGAACTACTGCAGCTTCAAAATATCGCATGTGACAGGATTTCATTATGCTTCTGTTTGCTTTTGTTATTTATAAGGCTCACACTTATTATTTTCTAATTGCTTATAGTGTTCTATTTCTTTTTTTTTATTTTCTATATTCTTTGTTTTACATTCCAAATGCTTTTCCCTTTCCCAGTTCCCCCTCCCCCCAAGTCCCATAAGTCCTCTTCCCTCCGCCCATTCCCCAATCAACCCCCTCCCACTTTTCTGTCCCGGTACTCCCCTACAATGCTGCATCAAGCCTTTCCAGGACCGGGACCCTCTCCTTCCTTCTTCCTGGGAATCATTTGGTATTTGAATTATGTCTTGGGTATTCAGAGCTTCAGGGCTAATATTCACTTATCAGTGACTGCATTCCATGTGTGTTCCTTTGTGAATAAGTTCCCTCACTTAGTATAATATTTGCTTAAGAATTTCATGAATTCATTGTTTTTAATTGCTGAGTAGTATTCCATTGTGTAAATATATGACATTTTCTGTATCCATTCCTCCATTGAGGGACAGCTGGGCTCCTTCCAGCTTCTGGCTTTTATAAATAAGGCTGCTATTAACATAGTGGAGCATGTGTCCTCATTGCATGCTGGGGAATCCTCTGGGTATATGCCCAGGAGTGGTATAGCAGAGTCTTCTGGAAGTGTCATGCCCAGTTTTCTGAGGAACTGCCAGACTAATTTCCAGAGTGGTTGTACCAGCTTGCAATCCCGCCAGCAGTGAAGGAGTGTTCCTCTTTCTCCACATCCTCGCCAACACCTGCTGTCTCCTGAGTTTTTAATTTTAGCCATTCTGACTGGTGTGAGGTGAAACCTGCATTGGCAGGATTAATACAGTTAAAATGGCCATCTTGCCAAAAGCAATATACAGATTCAACGCAATCCCCATCAAAATCCAAACTCCGTTTTTCATAGAGTTAGAAGGAGCAATTCTCAAATTCATCTGGAATAACAAAAAACCCAGGATAGCTAAAACTATTCTCAACAGTAAAAGAACTTCTGGGGGAATCAGTATCCCAGGCCTCAAGCAATACTACAGAGCAGTAGTGTTAAAAACTGCATGATATTGGTACAGCAACAGGCAAGTAGATCAATGGAATAGGATCGAAGACCCAGAAATGAAGCCACACACCTGTGGTCACTTGATCTTCTACAAAAGAGCTGAAAACATCCAATGGAAAAAAGATAGCCTTTTCAACAATGATGCTGGTTCAATTGGAGGTCAACATGCAGAAGAATGCGAATTGATCCATTCTTTTTGTTGTTGTTGTTTTTAATTTTCTATATTCTTTGTTTACATTCCCAAGGCTTTCCCCTTTCCCAGTTCCCCCCTCACCATATGTCCCATAAGTCCTCTTCCCTCCGCCCATTCCCCAATCACCCCCCACACACACCATTTCTCTGTTCTGATACTCTCCTACAAAACTGGATCCAGTCTTTTCAGGACCAGGGTTCTCTCCTTCCTTCTTCTTGGGAATCTTTTGATTCTTATCTCCTTGTACTAAGCTCAACTCCAAGTGGATCTAGTGTCCTATTTCTAATAAAGACCTGAGTCATTTATTCTGTACACATATAAAGTCCTCCTTTATGCAGGAACTATGCTAATGCCAGTTGCACAAAAGCTTCCTGGTTATCAGACAGATGTCCAGAGATGCCATCATTTTAATTAATACTTTCAATATATTTAACTGATGTCAATGAGACACTGGCGCCAGTAGCTCCTCATTGCAATTCACAAGGCTTCCACTGACTTTAACTACTTTGCCAAATCCACCTCATCATTCCTATATGTCTTTCAAGGAAAAGAAGAATGTTATCTGAGTTCCACTATTTGGTAAAGCTTTACAAACAGCAAATTCAAAACTCATCAAGACAGAAGAGAAATATGGCCCTGCCCTTAAGTATAATATAATCTGTTTGGGAAAACAAGAGATGACTCATTAGGTTATATGATATCAACATTAAACATTGCAGGGGTTCAAGGAATAATTCCTATCTTGGGATTAAGAAAAAGGGGTTAGGGAAAATCAGCACAAGGGGAAATTGCAGAGTGATCTAAAAAGGGAGATAGACCAGAAAGGATAAAATAAAATGTAGAACTAGATTCTAACTTTTATCCATAATAGGTTAAGCCTACTCTAGAAGGAAAAGAAATTCCAAGAGTGAAGCAAAGAGATGGGGTAAGTAGATTAATGGGCAATTAAAATGAGAGATGAGACTTGGATTGCTCAGTTCTGGTTGTAAGGAGATGAAATTATCCTAATAACCAAACATGTAAAATGCATTGCTTCTTTATTTGAATTGGAGTTTTGGGCAATCTAGGTTAGCCTTGATTCTGCTATGTATTTGATGCTGGCCTTGTACACTTTTGCCTTTGCATCCAAATGCTCAGAGATATAGGCATGTGGTACTAGGCTCAGTGTAAAATATGTTCTTAGGTCCAGGCAGAAGCCTACCATACTCTTAGTAAGAATGTAGGCTTTAGATTAGCAACTTCATGTCATATTATACCTCACCTTTACCCACTTGGAATTGCATTCCATAGCTCTTCAAAACTGGTGCAGGGATTGAAAAGTGATGTAGTCTGTGTAGCACACAGACTGCTTTGACTAGAAAAAAAAAATAAGGATGCTATCCAGACTGATCATCACTGTCAGCATAGAGCAGATGCTGACAGAATTACACATGAGGCTTCTGCCATCTAAGTCAAGCTATGTTGAAGAAGGTAATCATGTACTAGACAAACCACAGCATGATGCCAGAAAACTAACTGTTAATCAAAACCATAAATAAGTATTAACATCGTCGGTGTTCACCTTTCGGAAAGATCTTGCAGACAAGACAGCTGTTATTTCATTTGGCCTTCCTAGGAATCTGCTGACATGGGCAGCTCAGCCATTATTCCCACCATTAAACAAAGATGAAAGGCTGAGTACTGGGAGTTTAAGTACACAGGTTCAAGCTACAGCCTCCCAGTCTGAATCTCCTCCCGCCTCGTATCACTCATAGACATATCTGTGTAGCTCAGTTTAGAGAAGGAAAGGTGGAGAAGTGGCATGGGCGTACCTGATCAAGATGAGTCATGGGACATGACAAGCATCAAGCTTCTCAATACCTTTCTGCATAACCAATCTCATGCCCACATATGAGCAAACTTCTAGATCATCTTGCCGAAGGGGCAGGGAGGAATACTGAGAGTGCTTGCTCCATGAAACTGACTGAATATCTTGAATATCTTACTTTAATTCAGCTGTCATGTTTTTGTTTGTTTAAATTCCTTACATTGTGTGTGTCTGTGTGTGTCTGTGTGTCTGTGTGTGTGTGTGTGTGTGTGTGTGTGTGTGTGTGTGTGTGTGTTTGCACACAAGCATGCCACAGAACATAAGCAGATTTCAGAGAACACAGCAACTTATTGGAGTCAGACTTCTCTTTCCACCATGGTTCCAGGTCAGGTCATCATCTTAAGCATCTTAAGCAGGTCAAGCATCTTAAGCAAAGGAGCCATCTTGCTGACCCTCAGCTGTCATGTGTGTTGGCCTATGTTTGGGAGAAAGAGAGAGAGCTAACATGTACATGTTTTTGTTGTAGTTGCACATTATTGATTGAGCCCAAATTGGTCTTCCTTAATGACTCCTGAACTTCGTTTAAAGGGCTGAAAAGTTGTATGTACACAGTGCTCATTATCTTGTCTTACCATTTACAATGTCTGTCTATTGCTCGTGACATGGGAAACTTCTCTTCTGGCCTGAGATCCATTTGTCAAGATGTATGGATGGTGCAGAAATCTTAAGTGGGGGCTTTCCATGTTATTTTTGAATGAGCAATAACATTCAAATAATTACCCTTAAAAAATCCTTATTCTTTTTTAACTACCAACTTTTCTGAGTAGTAAGCACTGTCAGCTTACTGCTTTATACCCTGCTTTTACTGATCATTTGGGTCAAGGTATTCTACTTAGTTTGCCTTTTTAGTAGAACATCTTGGTCATTCACATACCTTGAGACACATTTTCCCTAGAGTGAAACAATTGCAATTAGCTTTTTGCTGGTCCATTGGCAATAAATGAACTTTCCTTCCTAACAGTAATTGTTCATATAAGGACCTTGGGAGGTGCTTGTTTTCTTAGGATTGCAGAAGCATTTCTTTAAACTATACCTGAGTCATGTCCTATATATTAGCCTGTATAGACTAAGCCCCCTTAAATCACACCCCAGTCACATTTTTGGGCAAGAATTCTATCATAAAAATAAAGCAAGAAATACACAATTTGAGCTAGAATAAGTTATTTACCCAATTTGAGCTAGAATCATTTACTTCCCCAAATCTCTCTTGCAGATACACACAAGACACACAACTTCTGTACAGCAAGGGAAAATAATTACATTAATACTGGTGTCATTTTTCATAACAAAATGTTGATATACCAGTACAACCCTTATCACAGAGTCTTCCTTAACCAATTGCTGTACTTATTTGATTATCTGTATGAAAATTTTGACCAGCTTATAAAAGTATGAAGGCTTTTACCTCTATAGTTCATTAGTGCAGAATTTCTCCCAAATTAATAAAACTTTTTAACTCCTACCTTGCCTCTGTGATGAGTCTAACATCAGGCACTGTGATGACAAAGGTTACATAATATTTTCAAGACTTACATCTTCTACGACTTGTAAGGATATAAGGATATAAGGACCTAAAATATCAAATTATTGCTTATATGGGAACCATTGTCTATGATTCTAAGTTTGGAAAAGTCATTTTCACAAAGAATAATAGTAATTATTGTATAATTATGATGCCACTTAGCAGTCCCATTCTATTTTATTCCCTTCATAACCCTTCTATTTCCATGTCTCTTGTGATCTTCAGAACATTGCACTTTGTGTAGGAGAGAATCTACATTCAAGGAAACCAAGACAGCAAATGGTAAAAAGCCTTACACAAGCTCCTTTGAGAAGGACGTGCTAGACACACCCTGAAAAGCCCATCCCTAACCTCACCTTGGAGCCAGTGTTCCCTCTGCTCTCTCACATGCAGGGAAGCAATGAGTGAGAAATCTTGAGCCATCTGTGTTTCTTCATATCTCTTGACACAGGGAGTTAGAACAAAATCACAGGACCTGAACACGAAACTGTGTGGACAGAGCACAGTGGATTTGCTGGAGCTATTCAGGACTTCAATCTCCATAGATCAAATCCATTTTCAGTTAATTTGATCTATGGTCTTTCATCTCCCCATTCTTGGTTGTCAAACCCCCTTTTCCATACTCAAATCATAACTAATTGATAAGACTATCTTCCTCTTAATGCTCTTTGGAAAAAGATTATCATTGCAGCCTTCCAACACTCATCTTAGAGGACTCCATGTGTAGCTTTTGACCTCCTGGCATGCTTTGTTTTATTCAAGTTTAGATGTGCGGCGGTATGAACAAGTGGAAATTTAGTCTATAAATCTGCAGGATTTCTTGAGCACTTATGCTCAGGTATCATGGATTTGTTAAACTATAAAAAATAAATCTGAAAATTACATTTTTATCCTCAAGAAGCTTATTACATAAGCAGATCGTGTTTGGAGAATTCACATTAAAAACACATAAATAAAATGATAGCTTCTGCAGTTTAGGAGACAGAGACCTTGTAGTGAATTAGAGTTTGCAGAGAAAGCTTCAGGAAAGAGAAGTGCCTGAATTTCTTTACCTAAAAATGATATTAATATTTGCTACACAGGATTATTATTACTATTAAATGTGAATGAATGTGTAAAAAGTCCAGCACTGCACCTAGAAAAACATAATACTCTCACAAATGGAAATGATCATTGTATACTGGGCATCCTGCATGTGTTTTCAGGGATGTTTACCAGATTTTATCTTAAATTCATAAAGAGATAGATAGGTAGATAGGTAGATAGATAGATAGATAGATAGATAGATAGATAGATAGATAGATATTCAGATTGTAGGTTATACCTACTCTAATAGAATACCACTTATGAACATAAAAAGGTCTTCACTTCTGTGACATCCTGAACTTGTCCCAAGTTATAGTATATTATAGTATGGTATGGTATGGTATGGTATGGTATGGTATGGTATGGTATGGTATAATACTGTATTTGCTTGGTTTTCCCCTCCATAATCCCTATTCATTTCTGAGCTCCTCATGGGCAATGTCTTATTTATTTTTACTGTATATACTTCCAGTACATAGCAAAATGCCTAACAGATAACAGGTGTGGAGTAAATGGTGAACAAATGGTGAAACAGACTCTTCAACATGATTTTACCGCAATACTGGTTGGTGGAGAAAGGGGAGCTGTCCTTTACCTTGTAACAGCACAGAGGCTAGAGCTTTACAAGCTGAGGAAAAAGCAAAATGCTCCATCTGGACTGGTCTGTCTTTTTCAAACTCAAGATTCTTGGTTAAAAAGTTTACCATCTTATTGTTCTTGTGATAATGCTGAAGTGCTTCAAACTTGCTATAAGTTTTTTTTTTACTATATATGCATTAAGCAAAATGTCTAATTAAGTACCTCACACCATTCACTCGCCGCACAGTACTGGAATAAGTTTATTAGGTGTCTTCTATTGGAGAAATTCTGATTGCATTGTTTACTACACAAAGAAATCATCCAAGCTGTTCATTAAAGTCTGTCTCCTTCTAACTGGTAATGTCACACAGGTACCTAAAAATCCTCCAAGTTCTAGAAGCTTCATTAGTAGCCACCTAACAAAAGAAACTAATGGGTTCACTGTGCAGATGTGTAGATGTACAGAATCTTGTTTGGCCCTTTCTGATCCCAGTAGGTAATTAAGGGGACAACAGCTAGATCAGTTAAAGAAAAACTGCTTCTGCCTAAGGTGTGTGCACCTTTATGTGATAGCAATTTTAGGAGAATTTAGATGTACATGAACAAAACAAAATAAATTATCTGCCTTTGACATAAAAAAAAGAAAATTTACAATTAAGTGGTCAATGTTGCTCACACAATTCAGCTCTTTCTCCTGGAGATTAACCTGGCACCATATTAAATTTAGAATATCACCTAGAAGTTATTTTAACCATTTAACTCTCTGACACAGAAAAAGAGCATATTGAAGAAAGAAAAACTACAATATATCAGTTTTCTAGTTGATGGAGCTACAGGTGGGGAGGATATTATGACTATTCCTCAAAGCTTATATTCTGAAAAAGAACTTCCATTTCTTCACCTAGAAATATTTTTTTTTAATGTAGGTAGCCTCAACAGCTATAATTTGTAAAGGATATGCAGAGATATCTTCTGCCAACATTTGAAAATGTCATTGTATAATATGGAGTTCTAGCTGCCATTTTCATGCTGTTGGGCTCCACATATGGACTCCCAGTGGTCACGTCAGCATGCCCCCTTTCCTTCAATATTGATCGAGAACATCCTGTTCCCCAACAGGTGATAAATCTGTTAGTAACTTTGCAGGCTGTCTCAGCTTTAGGCAGTTGCCTTCCTAAGAGTTATAGTATTTATTCATTGGAGGATAATAAGACAAGGGAAGAAGTCAAATAATTTCACCTGTAATTTGCAGCCATTTCATACAGAGTGATGCTTCACAAAGAAAAGAGCCTGTGGTTCGGATATTATATAATGTCCCCTACTTTGCCTAAGACGTTGTGAATAATGTCTCTTACAGGGTGCACTGTATTTATGAGGCAGGTCTCTTCATTGAAGCTGCTTGTTGGGGCTTAATGCTGATGAATGGAGACAGGTTATGGTCTGTCAGGGCTTTCATTCTGTGCACTAATTTTTCAGGGATTTATTTATTTTCTCACAAAACTAAAGGTGTAGTCCAAGCTTACCATGCCGTGCAGGCATCTGAGGCCAGTGTTTTCCTTGGTGGGGATGCATAAGTATGTGGACTCCAGCTGGTGTGTGTGTGTGTGTGTGTGTGTGTGTGTGTGTGTGTGTATCACTGTCTGAACTTTCGGTAAGTTCCTTGCTCGGTTTGAGAATGAACACTGGTGGCATTTTTAAATCCTGGAAGTGATTTTCTGAATGCAGTTTAAATCTTTTCTCATCCAAGACTGTGGAGTATTGTATTATAAGTGATAATGAAAACACTGTTGGTTAGCACATCAAAGGACACGATTGTTAAAATAAATTATGCCTGCAACGTTGGACACCAAGGTTTGGAAATCAGAGTACGACAATGTAAATATATGAAACCAAATTGAATCTGCAGATCCTGCTAGCCCCAGATGGCTTTTTGTGATCTGACATCACTCACTTTCACATCTCTGAGAATAAAGCTTAAAATATACTTGGTGTGTGTCAAGTCCTCCCACTAAGTCTAACAAGCACTAATACATCATACTGCAGGATTGCTACCACGATTCGCATTATGGGATGGAAAACCTCCCCCCCCCAAATAAATGAACAAAAATAATTCTCTTTGTTTGGCATGAAATTACTAATTTCAATTTTACTTCCAGTGAAAACTGAATATATCTTAATTCTCACGAGGGAAGAATTGGTGAAACTGTGGTTTGGGAAATTGTTTTTGTGGTTGTTGTTTGGTTGGATGGTTGACTGATAAGCAAAAGAAAATATACCTAGGTACTTTCACAAAACACCCACCAGGCAGGTCCCTCGAAGACCATTCTACTATTTTTTTTTTTTTTATCAATGCCAGGCTTAAATGTGACACAAAGTTAATTAAAGAGCCCCGAGGGGGAAAATAGTATGTTCGGAACTTGTGCCTTGATAAAAAGAAGTTGATTTACAAACATATAAAAGGAGAATATTCTACACTGCCAGAAAAATATGTCCTGAAGGCAATAGAGGAGTATTTCAAAGTGCAGTCATGTGTGGAAGTCAGCTGACGCGAACAGAGAGAAAAAGACAGATTCACAGTGGTTAGACAGGCAGAGACAGGAGGGGGATAACATTTGAAATGTAAATAAATAGAATAACCTGTAAAAAAAAAAAAAAAAGAAGGACTTCACCAAACTTACAAGTGCAAAAGGGATGTAAAAGCAAGGTTAAGCCCTGGATTAGGTCAAATTCTCTACCTTGATAGAGTTCACCAGTCTAATAGTCAAGAGACAAAATTGTCCTTCATTGTTATCAGCATGAAGGTGCAAAGATTTGCTGCTATGAGACTCTGAAATGGACTCCCAAAGACCCAAGTATTAAAGGCTTAGTGTGCAACATGGCACTACTGGGATGTGGTAGAAACTTTAAGGCCTCTTATCATTGGTGGTGTGATCTTGAAGGGAATAATAAGGCATTGCCTTATCCACGTGTATCAATGAAAATAAGCTCTTTTACCACTGGGGATCCCATTGGGAACTGACCCTAGAGGTCGCAAGTCAGTGTGGGGGTGGGGAGCAACCAACCATGATTATAATTTAAAGGCTTATGAATTAAAATAAAGTTTTCCTCTTTTCAAGTTGATTGCTTATAGTACTTTTTTTCACTTTTTTTTTTATGGTAATGGAAAGCTGACTGAACACACCTCCCCAATGACATTAGTTAGGGAACAATCTTTTTCTGCACCAGTGAGGGAACCTACTCTCATTTTCAGAAGATCTGAGTCTTTTTAGGGGAAATTAAAATGAATTTTATAACTTGTATAAATGTTAAGGATAAAAGGAACATAGTGATTGATCAATTATATCCCTGAGCCAAATCTGAATATTAACCTCATGCCAATGCATTAGCTCATCGAAGAGCAGATTATTAGGCTGGATTTATTTTGCAGTTATACTGACTGACTGAACATTAAAATTCTCTAGCACTGGGATAATATCCTCAGACATTTTTCCTGAGTCTGTATGTATGTGTTAGTGTATATGTGTGTGTGTGTGTACATTATGTAGGGGATGCACTCACTCATGTGGGCATATGTGCAAGCCAGAGGCTGACATTCAAATGTCTTTCTCAATAATTTCTCCATTTTGTACTTTGACACAGTCCCTTCCTTGAATTTGGAGATGTACAATTAGGCTAAGAGTGACTAGACAGTGAGTTCTTCCCCGTCCATGGTCTGCCCTATTTACACACACACACACACACACACACACACACACATGCACACACACACACACACACACACACACACGCGCGCGCGCGCGTGCAGTATTCAATTGCACTATATTAAAATATTGTGTTTATTATTACAGAATTTTTCTAAATTTCACATATGCCTGGTTGATGTCATTGAGTCTGAATAAAAGGGAAATGGGAAAAGAATAGTGTGTGGATAATTTTAAAAGCAAAGTAGTTTCCTCCTTGTGTGATATTTCAGTTTGCACAAATTTAGTTATATGTGGGAAATATTAATAATTAATACGTTTTAAATTATATACTCTTCTGAGTGCCAAGCTAAAATCTCACACCATACTTCCTCACCCTTCTGCAATATGAAACACCCAGAGTGTCAAGGACATATTTACTCCCTGCCCATTAATCACTTAACCATCTCAGTTCTCAGATCAACTCTTGTAGTATCACAATGCATGAGGTTCAAGTTACTTGTATATTGTAGTCTAATGCATATGTCACTCACCTTACTTAATCCAAAAATATAGGTGTTTGATCATCTCATAGGGTCACACAAATAAGGA
This sequence comes from Apodemus agrarius, assembly GCA_964023405.1. Classification (NCBI taxonomy): domain Eukaryota; kingdom Metazoa; phylum Chordata; class Mammalia; order Rodentia; family Muridae; genus Apodemus; species Apodemus agrarius. Next base: position 119,042,333 of record OZ030010.1, on the reverse strand, counting down.
GGTTGATGATCTGAGGAGAAGACTCAGCTGGTATAGTGCTTGCCTTGCAAACACAAGGACCTGAATTTGATCCCCAGAATCCATATTTTCAAAAATATATGTTCCACGCTTTATGGACAGCCTCCACTCCAGGGTTGGGGGATACACAGGGGGCCCCACCCTCTCAAATGAGAAGGGGAGGGGTAAAAGAGGGACTCTGTGTGAGAGGGACCAGGAAGAGGGCAGTGGTTGGGATGTAAATAAACAAAGAAATATTAATTAAAAACAAAAAAGGCATGTGTGATAGCTTACACTTGTATTCCTAGTGCTGGGGAAGCAGAGTCTGCTTAATCTTTAATCTTGCTTGTTACTCACCCTAGCCTATTTGGCAAGATCAAGCAAAGAGCATGCCTATCTAAAAAATATATGACCTAGATGGTAACTGAAGAATAACACTCAAATTGTCCTCTGTCTTCCACACACAAAGACACATACAAACAGGCATGGATGTACCTCGAGATACATATAAACATACACATACATAAAACTAAGAGTAAGTCTGAATATAGTATAAGATACACTATGCAGAGCATCATGTTCATATAACTTATTGTAGTATACCATTTTGAGTATTCTTTTTGTTATTAGGTTATGGTAGTTAATCTTTTACTGTGACTAATTTCTAAATTAAATGTCTTATTATTACGGGCATATATTCAAATGTGGATTTATATGAAAAACATTACACACACACACACACACACACACACACACACGGTTCATTATTATACATCATTTCAAGCATCCACCACTGCATGTCCTCACAGGTATTTCAAAAACATTCAGAAAAATGCCAAAGAAAAGGAGAGGTGCATGCATGCTCCTTGTGTAGGTTTGATGATTTTTCCCATCTACTATTTCATATGATCCTTTAAATAGTACCCCAGGCATATAATTGCCTCTGTAGCCCAGTTTATGAAAGATGGGGCTATAAAGGTGATCCCTGCTCCAGTCAGTACTCAGGAAAAAAGACAGTTAGTGACCATAAATATAGCAGATCACTTTTTCAAATTGTACCAAAGTTAAAGTTAAAACATGAAATTTGGGGGGCAAATACTTCAAACCAAGTGAAATATATCAGTTATAATTCATATATCTATTATTAGATGGCTTAGTTTCTAAGTACTCTTTTAATATACATTTCAAGAGACCAGACTGGAATTAACATTATACAAAAGTTAACACTGACCTGTGACTGCTCCTCACATATTGGAAACAGTTAAGTGGACACAGTTGGTTTAAACAAAAAGGTACATAAAGTTGGAAAGGAACACGGTGGGAGAATATAGAAGGACTTGGAGGGAGGGAGTGGAGGTATTTGGTCAAAATATGTTACATAGATGCATGACATTTTAAAACAATTAATGAAAAAGAAGAAAAACTCAGCAAACTTGGTTCTTCTAGACCCTTAGCCCTCCTCTGCACAGCGCCGTAGCTTTGCCTCCCACCTTCTCAATGGGTAAAACAGAGGAAAGTCTTTCGTTTAATTCATCAGAAGTGTTACAAATTCCCTTTGAACTAAATATAGGTTCTTGAAAATAACGCTAATCCTTTCCAAGCCAATTATTTCCTAATGCAACCATGGAAATAAGCAGTGGCCCAAGTGTCAACATGCTAAAAGAAATGTGACAGACACTGCCTCCTTGGATTTTCCTTTCTGTCTGCATGTAGGGGGAGGCAAACAGCAAAGGAGCACAGGTATGAAGGTGAGGAAAATCAAACTATTAGGCCCAGCTCCATCTCTGTAGGTTACTTTTTTGACATTTCTTCTCAAACCACAACAAAAATGAGTATGTGTCACAACCACCATATCCCATTCCTGCCCTGTCTGTGCTGAGGAAAAAAAAAAAAAAACAAAACTAAATCTGCGTGTCTTTACGATGCCGTTCCATTGCTGTGACTGCTTTCAAGATACTGAACTTAGTGTAAATATGGTCTACTAGATTATTAATGCTAATTTGTTTCTCCCCAACAGGCATCACAGTAGATAGGCATGGATTCATTTACTTTGTGGATGGGACTATGATCCGAAGAATTGATGAGAATGCTGTGATCACAACTGTAATTGGCTCAAATGGTCTGACTTCCACACAGCCATTGAGCTGTGACTCTGGAATGGACATCACTCAGGTAGGCACTGCTGCTTGTCGAGCATTATCGCCATTTGGCATCGTGGAAATGGATAACAATTTTCTCATGCGGAAATTACATAGAAAGGAAGCCTGGTGCATCTGCTAGAATGTCAGATAGCAGAACCTTCTCTTTATGTAAGTTACTTTTTCCCTTCTCAGAAAACTTTGAAGAAAACTAGTGAGCTAGGATGGGAGTGATATTAGAAAAAAAAAAGATGGATATAACGAAGCCTCCCGAATTTGAATCACTTAAAATTATATTGCACTATTTCCTGAAATATACAATGTTACTATTTTTATTTCTACTTTATTTATATATTGGGGAAGTAAGGAGGCAGGGTGTATGTGGAAGTCAGAGGACAACTTACAGACAAAGGTTCTTTTTTTCCACCTTGTGAGTACCAGCAATCAAATTCAGGTCGCCAAGCTCAGTAGAAAGTCCCTTAACTCGCTGATCTATTTTGCCAGCCCAATTTTATTATTTTTGTATACAACAGCAAGTGAACTTTAACAAAGCAGTGATGATCAAGGTCTTTAGAGACCGGTTGAATAAATATATGAGTGTGTCATGTTAATAGTGTATATATAAACAGCTATTTCTGGAATGTTTTAAGTGTTCTTAAATGAAAGCAACACCTTTCTCAGATTTGTTTTATACATATTTAACAAAACGCTGGGATACTGGCCCTGTCCTCAGGAGTCTTGGGCAAACCCTACGATTTTTAGTGGCTTTTTTTTTTTTTTTTTTTTTGGTAAAGAGAGAAAGAATGTGAAGATGGATGGGAGGGAAGATGGGAGGATCGGGAAGGAGTTGAGGAATAAGAAAAATATGATAGAAATGTACTATACTAATTTCTCAAAGAATAAATAAAATATTTTTAAAAACTTTCCACCAGAGAATAAAGACGTAAAAATCAGGGTAACATTCATATGGACCCAAACTTCTGACTTTTTAACACCATTCAATGAATAAATGACATGTAGAGAGATTATAGAACATAAAATATTATTTCAGCATGTTTGAATACTTTTTCTTAGTCTGTAACACAAAAGAGTTGATGGGGTTAATAAGGGGAAGAGGTTAGACAATCCTTAAAGAGGCTATGTTCTAAAGTTTTACAGACCTGTAACTTTAATGATGGTTTCAAAGTAATTAGAATAATATTGAGAATTTCAACATTGATTAATACATCAGGGAGGATGGTTTCTGCTAAAAATAACCCAATGTTGTCTAAAAGCATTTTCAACAATAAGGCCTAATCATCTCATAAAGCGAAATGTCCAAAAATCAAACAAAGATGCCAGTAGACTTTTTTCTTCACTCACATTGTCCAGAACTGAGTAGTATATTTGTATATATAGTCTACTTACTTGCTCACAAAGGAGAATTGGAATTTTCCAAATGAACTGAGACTCTAGAAATGAGTTATTTTCTCTGAGTGTGCTGCTTCTTACTCCTTGAATGGAAATCAGGGTCCCATTAGGAATGAATGTAGGGTCACTGTTACATAAGCAACTAGTGCCATCAATTACTATTAAGATATCCTAGTAGTTTCATTTACCATAGCATATGAATCTAAGGATAACAAGGAAAATTAAAATAACACATTATCCAGTTTCTTTAGTCATTAGTTCTACTACTGCTCTCCACCTCTATTGGTGCTCTTTAAAGTGCTAGAGATGCACCTACTCGAGTTCTTTCTTTTTCTGTCCCTGCCTTACTCCGGAAATTGAAATCATCTGAGTCAGGTTAAAAAATAAAATGAGGAGTGGGAAGGCCTGGAAAATGGATAAAATTAACAAACTTCTTATTAGATGTGAGTAGATCAGACATTCAAGTTCTTAGAACAGTTTAACTTTCTATGATTCAAGATCTTGTCGAAGCCAAAGAAAAGGAGCATTATTTATAGAAATCTGGAAGGGTGTGAATGTATTTATATAGGGGAGTGGAGAGAGAAAAGATGTATAGATGTGATTCATTTGTGGGTTATTTTTAACTTTAAATAGAACACTTAGTACTGTGATCAATCAATTCTAAACAACTGATGTGATTCTGTGGAAAAGTTATTCGGAAAAGAGATTTCTCTGTATCAATAGAAAGTATGACAATTTGTAACCACAATTGATACTACAGAAGCTCTCTCTCGCCTTTTTGTCTGAGACTTAACAGTAGATAGTATGAGCTGTGCTCACTCAGCAGATATAGTTATGGTGGGGGAAAAAATGGTCCAAAAGACTGGGTAGAGCTGAAGCAGAGACATAATAGCTAGGGGTGAAATGGCGAGGGAGCTTATAAGCATAATTGAGCTTTTATTTCATCCAGTGGAAAATGGAAAGCAAGTAACAGCTTTAGGAAAGGAAATGCACCATATGTGATGGCAATATGCCTTTAATCGCAGTGCTGGGGATGCAAAAGCAGACAGATGACTGTGAGTTCAAGGCAAGCCCTGGTCTCCATAGTGAATTTCAGTCAGAGCTGCATCCCTCATCTCTAAAACTAAAAGGGAAAGAAAATAAATCCAAGTCTTACAAGAGTTGTCCAGTGATAAATTTACCACCTCTTGTGCAAGGTCCTAGACTTAATATCTAGTACCACTATCAAAAAGAATGTTCCAGAAGATGTTTGTGATTATCCACTAGAGAATAGAGTGGAGCAAAAACTGTCCAAGGATATAAGACTCTTTAAAAGCTGTTGGTGTGATATAGGTATGACAGGAACAGAATCATATCAGTACATCAGTGATTAAACAGCTTTTCCCGAAGCTGATATACAAGCCAGGTAGAGTGGCACGTGCCTTTAATTCCAGCACTTGAAAGGCAGAGGCAGACAGATCTCTGTGAAATCAATGTAAGTTCTAGAACACCACACCGGAGCTACATAGTCCTGAGGAGAGAGAGGGAGAAAGAGAGCGAGCGGGGGGGGGGGGGGGAGGGACAAGGCAGGGGAAGAAAATGCTAAACAAAATAAGCTGCTTTTTGATGTGTTTTCTTGGTTTCTGTTCTATTGGGGCAACACCATGACTAGTACTTACAGGAAAAAAAAAAAACATTTAATTGGGAGCCTGATGAGTTTCAGAGGGTTAGACCATAACGATCATAATGGAGAGCATAGCTACAGGTGGGCAAGCGGGTATGGTACTGTGGAGCAGCAGGTGAGAGCTTACATCCTGCTCTGCAGATAGGAGGCAAAGAGAGTAAGCCTAGGATTGGCTCGGGCTTTTAAAACTTCAAAGCCCACCTCCAGTGACACACCTCCCACCTCCGGAAAAAAAAAAAAAAACCCGGCACCTCCTAATTCCTCCTAAACAAACTCCACTAGGGAACCAACCAACCATTCAAATAGATGAGCCAATGGAGCTGTGATCATTCAAAGCAGCACAGGTGCTGAGCTGCTCCTTCTTTGTACCACACCAGTGTGGTGAGCCTGGTCACGATGCCACGATGCCGCCCGGCTTTATGAAGTTGCATAAACAGGCACTATTAGCAGCAGAATGTAAAGTATCAAGATCTGAATTGCGAAAATCAACTTGTCAAACCTTGGGACTCAAATCACAGGTGTGTTGACTGACTGAATTTCTATCTTAAGCAACTACAAGGAGGGCAGTGCTGCTTACTGAGATAGAAAAGCAAAGAAAAAGAGAAAGAGATTTGAGAAAGAATTGGATGATGGTTTCAGTTTGGGGCAAGCTTGAGTCTGAGATGCCTGTTCTAAGCAAAGAGGCCTGGAAGAAAATCACATATTAGTCTAAAGATGAAGGTCTGAAATGAATATTCCATTCAGGATGATCTATTTACTTTTATCTATAGAAATGGCACATAGATACCCAGTGAGAATTCTTGGGAAGCATGCACAGCATGCAAAGAAAAGAAAGGGTTTAAAACAAAAGGGGACAGTAAATTTCAAATAGTAAAAGAAAGAAGGCATGTACCAGAAAAAGGGCTAAGAACCGATCAAGTAAGACAAAACACAAGAAGGTAAGAAGAAAAAAAAAACACACCAAAGAACAAGATTTTCAAGAACAGTAACTCTCTCACGTTGAGCAGATGTCATGGAATAAAACAGGGGGATTTTAAAGCCGTTTGATATCACAACTTTAGTGACTCTGATCAGTGCTATACTAGTCAGCAAGTGCTGGCATACTGTGGTAAAGTAGACAATAAGGGGAAACGGTGAAATAGATAATTCTTTCAGGTATTTGACTGCATAGAAGAAGATGATAAGCTGTTTTGAACAAGGGTTGGATAGGCAAGAGACTTTGCCTTTGAAATATATCAGCTCTTAGGTATGAGTAAATTATCAAGTTAGAACAGAAGTACAATGAATGCAATCTCACTGGAGAGTGGAAAGAATGATTCAGCTGCCTAGACCCTCGGTGATCATTCCATCTGTTCAGACAACTGTGACCTGTGTTTCTCCTGGCCATCCTCAAGAACATGGACAGTTGTCCCTTAGAAAAAAACAAAGCTCACTAGGGAGCTTCATAGGACCTTCCAAGAGCAAAAGCTCAGTTGTTTAATAATATAGTGGTCCAGCTGGGCTTACACACAGCTCAGCTTCATATATCAGTAAGTCAAAATATACAGCTGGGTAAAGGCAGAGAGAACCATCTCAACAAAGCTGCACCGTTTGTGTTGACAGGAATGGATGGGATGCAGCTTAAGAAGTGTGTACTATGTCTAAGACTATGAGATAGCAGCACACACGATCAAAGGATTTGATGGGGTTCCTGCCTATTGTAACTTTCCAAGTAAATGTTAAATAGAAATCAACCAGACCTTATGCTGTAAGAAAGATAAACCAAGCATTCACGAAAATGTATCTCTACAAAAATATAACCATATTGTGTCTTCTTCTCTTCCCTGCAATTCAAAACCAGCATGTCAGTCCTACCCCTGCTGGCAGAATATCTACACATTTTGAGAAATGATGCAAGAGAAGGCTTCTTTTTTTCTGAAACTTTGTCTTCTGTACTTTCTTAGAAAAAAAGAACCTCAGAAATCAAGTCCTTAATAACAAACAGGTCATAATACCCTCTAGTGAAGTTCTAAGAATAACTGTCACCATTTATTGAGAATTTTAAAGTTTTATTGTTACATTTTCACTATAAATGATACTGGGGTACATAAGGATGCTTTTTATGCAAGTATATATTAACAATGTATATATCCCCCCATACGCTGTGCTTTTCTTTTTCTCTTTCCACTCATTAGTCCTCTTTATTATTCAGCAGCACTACATTCATGTGTGTGTATATATATATATATATATATATATACTTATTTATCTATAGAAAATCTAGAAAACATATATTTGTCTTTCTGAGACCAGCTAAATTTGATTCATATGATTATCTTCTGATGCATCCTCTTTCTTGCAAATGACAGAACTTCATTCTTCTTTATGACTGAAAATTTCCAGTGACTGAGTGTAAGTGTGTGTGTGTGTGTGTGTGTGTGTGTGTGTGTGTGTAGAGAAAGAGAGAGAGAGAGAGAGAGAGAGAGAGAGAGAGAGAGTGATGATGATGATGATGATGATGCATATACATACAGTGTTACAGTGTTGTTGTTATTTACTGTTCCATTTTTGTCTCCACAACCCAGCTATACTTAAAAGGTTAGTTTTATTGTTCCCCTTGATGGATAAGAAAGTAGTTAGTGAGAAGGATACATAGTGTGCTGTGACCTTTGAATTGTAAAGTGATAAAATCAGGCTGTGGGCAGAAAGTTTCAGGCCGCAGGTGTGCATCCTTCCAACTTACAATTTTCAAAATTGGAGTTGACCAAATAGTCTTCTATTTAGACAAGAGATGAATGCCACTTGGTTGAGGACTATACTGTTTAGTCACAGAACATGTGTTTACTGACAGTTAGAAAATAGTTTAATAAAACCTAATCATCTCAAGAAATGAAATTTGCTATGGCAATAAAATCAGCCACTTACTCAAAATCAATATATTTTTAAGTAAAACGTGAAGCTCACCAACTCTCAGTACAACTCTGAAGTAGAACTTCCCTTTCTAAGTAACCACTTCAGGGAATGATTTGATTCTGGAAAGAGTCAGATATTCATTTTCATTGCTTCATTTCAGTCTTCCTCCTCTATCCTTGCCTTTCGTGCTTATGTACAATGGACCTGGAAGTCATACCAAGGGTAACTCTGAGAGCTAGATTTCCTATTTTAAGAAATCCTAATGCTACAACAAAATTCAACCCAACAGCAGACACATGAGCACAGATAATACTAATTTCCCATTGCCTGGAAGGCACATACTGTGAGCTGCTTCCTTTTTCTGGTTGTTTTCAACATACAATATTTAAACAAAGTGAGTTTCCATTTACAAAATAATACATTTTAAGTATCCCAGCAAATCTACCCCTACTCAATGATAGCTGTTATAGTGACCACCAAGGCAAATGGGGAATATGTTCATGAGCAAAAAGTACACCATAGGAAACCAGAGCTAAGGTTGGATTGATGTTTTTCACAATGATGAATACATCTTTTTAAAGATTTATTTTATGTGCATATATATATATAAATCTGCATGAATTTATGTGTCCTATGTGTGTAGCTGCCCACAGAGACAGAAAAGAGTTTTAGATCCCCTGGAACTGGAGTTAGAAGTGGTTTTATCTGCCCAGTATGGGTGCTAGAACCCAAACCCAGGTCCTCTGCAAGAGCAATAAGAGCAAGAGCCACCCCTTCAGCCCCTGATGTCATCATACTTTTGGCACAGGATGTTATACAGAGTATTAAATAACCCTGCCTCTCAGCTCTATCTCCTCACTAGTATTACACAATGTTGTTGTTGTTGTTGTTTGATATTTTTTTGTTTTGGTTTTGGTTTTTTGGGTTTTTTTTTTCTTCAAGACAGGGTTTCTATGTGTAGCCCTGGCTGTCCTGGAACTCACTCTGTAGACAAGGTTGGCTTCGAACTCAGAAATCCACCTGCCTCTGCCTCCCAAGTGCTGGGATTGAAGGCCTGTGCCACCACTACCAGGCAGGCACAATTCTTTATTTGGAACATACTACAGTGTTGTGTTCTTCTGCATCTCTACCTTGTTGCTTGGCTCAGTACACTTTTTTGTATTCTTCTGTTAAAAACTGGTATCTTCACTATCTTTCCCAGCCTTGCATCAACTATGGATTTTATAACTGTCTTTCATGTCTTCATCTGTAGTAAACATACAAGATGCAACTGTGGGGTATCCAGTCTAGCAATTAGGCAGATTATGGGCCACCCATTTGATCTATCATTTATGGGCTGTGACTCACACTAAACAATAAAAGCAATACAATGACCTATGATAAATGTTTTTCCCAAAGTGAAATTCAAAGAAAAATGCAGACTATATAATCTGTAGTAAGACTGAGTATTATTTTAAGAAAATAATATTTCAACAGGCTCAAGGTGTTAAAATTGTTCTGTGAGTAGGTCATATGCAAAATAGGTATGAATCTCACTTTTCACCATATTTTTCCCAATTTATCCACAAAGGGATTGTGCAACTCAAAGGTTCCATAAAGTATATGGAATTGTTTAAAGGAGACAAGAATTGCTTTACAAAATCTGTTTGCACTCATGGGATCCATAAACACTACTTCCTGATCACAGAATAAGTAGACAACTTTTTAAAAATGTTTTGTAGTTTTTTGTTTTGTTTTGTTTTGTTTATCTGAATCAAGTACTTTCCAGAACTTTATAGGACACAATCTGATTGCTCTAGAAGTTTTATCTATGTTTAACCCTCTCTAATAATCAATCATCCACGAGTTTTCAATAGTAATAAATTAAAAGAGGAGAAAAAAATGTCTCCCAAAGTCCATTTGCAATTTCCTTGTAAGAGGTAATTCTTCCTGGCCAAATGGTCAAAAAAAACCTTGAATTCAGTAAAGTAGTTAGGTTTTCTTTTAAAATCCCTTCACCCATCTTGGGCTTTAGTAACTTTGAATCGATATTCTTTGTGGCCATTTTCCTTAACAGAAAAGACAAAACCTTCCCTTCTCTCTCATCCATCAGCATTATATCACCTGCCCTAAGCGTGCAGACCTCTGGCTTCCCTGGCTGTCTTCCACTCTCTGCATAACTGAGAAAGCCATTTTCTATTGTCCTTAGAATTTTTTGCAAGCTTCAATCAAATAAACTACAACTGTATAGACGGGGAAATATAAAGCATCTTTTTTTTTTTTTTCAAAAATCTACATGCCAATTCTTTCATAGAGTAGATTCAGCATTTTCTGTTGTTTTTTAAAATGCATATATAATAACAGTCAAGCAAGAAAAGTTACAGCAATCTCGGAAGGAAAACAAAATAAAAAGAAACAGAAATTTAAGAGAGAAAAAGCACCTTTATTTTCCTTTCTTCAACTCTCACCTAATCTCTCTCCTCTTTTCTCTCTCTCTCTCTCTCTCTCTCTCTCTCTCTCTCTCTCTCTCCCTGCAAACCCTTTCACAGTTATAGAATGTCCTCCATCACCCTGAGTGATGCAGATGATATCTAAACTCAAGTTTTTCAGAGGTTACTTGCCTTTCTTTGTGCACTTCCATCACTCTCCCATGTGCACACTGAATGAGAACAGAATTAGATCTTTGGAATGAAGGCCATTATAAGTGAAATTCCCTGCAGGGACTGACTTCTGAGTTTGTGAAGCTCTGTAGGGAATCAAGAAAATCTGAATTATAATAAGTTTGCTTGAATAAAGGGATCTCCCAGGGAAAAAAAAAAGAAAGTTTATTTTAAAAGTTCCTGCCACTAGTGAGGGAGCTCTCACCACCACCACTTGCACCACACCCTCTCGATACTTAGGTAAGTGTGAAGCCCATCTCACTGTCAATGCAAAAAAAAAAAAAAAAAAAACCATCTGTGGTGACCCTGTATAATTCATATAGAGGTGTATGCGGTAGAAGGGGAGGGCAGATTGCAGGTTAACAGCAAGATATAAAAGATAAAAGCCAACATATCTGAAATATATAGAAACATTTGTCTCGGGAGCTAGCAATACGAGTGAGCAACAGGCACAGGAAGAAATGATGGCGAAACAATAGGAGACCCTTGAGGTGGAAAGAAAGATATAATAACAGATGAATAAGGCCCAGAGAGTGAATAGAAAGATGTTTTATAGTCCTGGAGTCAATTGCTTATACCCTCTCAATTAGGCATTGTTACTTTAACCAAGTGGGGGAAAAAAAAAAAAAAAACATGCGCAGAGTCATCATCAAGTAATGGATTGGATGACATCAAAAGCCCTAACAGCCAACCTTCCAATGGAATGCTATGTCTTCATTCACTTTTGCCATTGCTGGACCACAGAACAATAGCAATGCAGCTGATCCGGCAATTGGTTATTTCAAGATTTCATATATGCGCTCAATCAAATTACCAGCTAATCCGGCATGTGAAAAGAAAGTGACACCAACTTGAAGGTGTAGTTGAAATAGCAATCATATTTTGCTGCCACAGAATATAGTAGTCATCAGGGTCAGTTAAATGGCTCATTTTGCAGCCGTACTAAAACTATGTTTAATCATTTCCTTAGAAGTTCCTAATGACTTTCCACGTTGCTCACTTGTAAAGAGAAGGATGTGTTCAAAAAGAAGGCTACACAGTGGACAAAAGGTGAAGAATGGCCATTACTTTTAGTTGCCATTTTAGTCACTAAAAAAAAAAAAAAATCTTTCTGAATCATTCATTCCTCTCTCCTCTGAAATGGTTATATAGAAAAATTCATTTTGTCTAATTCTTGACCCAAAAGAAGGTGCTCAATAATTTTACTTTCAGCACTACACTTTAAAAAAAAAAACGGACACTAGAATCTTAGAGCTTGTTAATTATTCCTCTTTATGAAGGCTAATTTAATAAATTACCCAATTGTTGATTAAGTGGCCTCTCATTTTAATGGGAAAGCCCTTGCAAACGTATGGAGTGCTTTACAAATATCGAGGGTGATGGAAGATGCTAATTGGCATCTTCAGGAAACCTTTTCTGCCGAGTCATCATATGCTTGCTAAAATGGGAGGACACAAGAACAAAATAAGTTTGCAAGGTGCTTATTCTGATTTTGTAATCTCCTTTGTTGTCGGTATCTAATATAAATGTATTCCTGGATAATGTTATTTATTGCTTATGCAGCCGAAACTCAGACTCCTGGCTCTGTAACATGCCAGGGAAAAATAAAAATAAAAATAAAAACACCCTCTGGAACTGGGAAGGCCAGCCAGACGTTTCTCTAACTCTTTATAGAGGATTCAGGAGACAAATTCCGGTGTTTTGGATAGATTCTCCTTCACAATAATACCAATATGCAGTCAATAAAGCACAGTGGTTAGGAAAAGGGACTGCTTAATTTCAAATCCTTGATCTATGCTTGATGGATGCCCTTGGGAAAAAATTGTTTATCTATAAATGGGAATGATAATGCACCTGCCTCATGGTGAGGTTGTAAAGATTCAGTGAGGTCAATATGTATAAATCATTTAACAGAGTATTTGGCTTACAAGTGCTCAATAAAATACTACACTAGTCATAGAAATAACAGAAGCTGTATTTGACCTTGTTCTCCCAATATAAAGAACTGACCTGATACCTAACAGGATTGGAGTAAAATGAACTAGCAGAAGCTTGGAATTGATAAAGAAATTATGTAAAACTTCTGAGCGTTTCATGGAAGGGTACATTTCAGAAAGGCAAATATCGGAGTGTTTGATGAGCTGTGACAAGCACATGTTCCAGAAACTGATCTTAGTCTGCTTTGACCTTCATAGAACGTATCTTCTGCCTAATCGTGATGTGAACTTCTATCTCGATCACTTAGTGAATGATCATGATAGTCATTGAATGGTACCCCAAATCCTTCATTCTCTTTCTCCTTTCAAGAACTGGCATGCAGCTTGTAGAACTAGGGCTGGAATGCAGAGGAATTACACACAGGCATGTATTTGAGAATTTTTTGCCCATCTCCCATCTCTTTAAACTGTAGAGATAAAAGCAGTTCGATGAGTAGCCTGTGGTCACTCTAGATGGCCAATTTTGCCATAAATAAATAAGTAAATAAATAAATAAATAAAAGAGAGGATAACAAATAAGAGTTTATCTAGGTCAAATAAGAAATGCTGCCATTCTCAAATGAAAACAAAATGAAATAGAAAGGCTCCCAGCTAAGTATAAAATCCAAAGAAGTCTTGAAACTGGAGTTTCCTCAGTAGAAAGCAATGCCCTTGGATGTTGTTTTGGTTTTGGTTTTGGTTTTGGTTTTGTTTTTGTTTTTGTTTTTTTTAATCAAGTTTAGTCAGTGAGTCCCTTCACCTACCTAATGACACTGGCTTGTTGGTGGTGGTTTTGTTTTATTTTACTTTGTTTTCTTGTTTTGTTTTGTTTTGTTTTAAAAGATATTCGGGTTCTAAGCATGTCTATCAGGGTTCTTTTTAAATCTAACATAAAAGTTTACCAAAATAATAAACTGAGACAAATGTTGCAATAAGACTTTGTACAGAGTTCCTTGACATACTTTTGTTCTCCAAATTCATTTAAGTTATTTTAACTGCACTTTTTGGCCTGCATCCCTCAAGTAAACACATAATCAGTAAACTCTGATACAATAACCTGTTATTACAGATATTTGCACTGATGCCTCCAAGTTGACAGCTCAAACCACTTGTACAAGAAGCAAAGAGCAGCAGGTCCATACCTTCCAGATTCTGCTGAAATGTCTGCACAGAAGCAAATAGGCTGAGTTTTCAGATGCCTTAAAATAAAAGTCAAGTACCGTGTTCAGTGCTATATCGAAAATGTAATTTATCACATAAATAAAACTCCCTCAGCAGTGTCCTCTTTCCACACAAAGGACAATGGCATGTTAGCTCTTATTAAAACTATTAAGCACCAGAGGAAAAGCATCTTCAAAGTTCAGGGAGAGTCACAAAATGCAAAGCTTGCAAACTCTTTTGGAACTGTCCGTTCTTCCTCATGTCTTGCTTGGCCTACTCCATGACCTGAGGTGAACCTGAAGCTGTCTACAATACAAAAATACTTGGTTGATAAATTCAATAGTTTGTGCCTAGATGGTTTAGGACAATGTGCCAGCACAAGCCATTTGTTCTTATTCTATCTCTTAAGTATGGGCCCAAGTCCCCCCTTAACTATGGAAGAGGAAGTACATACAGCAATACAAACGCTTCCTTATCAAATGGGAACACCATTCAAAGATGCTGTTCTACATAAGACGGCCATCTAGTCATGTAAAAGTCAGCATATTTAGAAATTATTAGTTAATTAAAAATAAATAAAATTAGAACACATAAAATTCATAAAGAAATGAAGATGAGGTAGAAGAAATGTGAACAAAGGAACAGGCAAAGTGCTCACCAACAGTCTTTGTTAAGAGGACTTATCCTGAGACACATTCTTTCTTGGCTTAGAATTTGTGTAATAAATGAACAGTATAAATTCAAAATATTTGGAAAGTTTGATATGCAAGTGAGTAGCATGGTTTAGTCCAGTAAATATTCTAAGATTCCACTTTTTAATGATGAAACTTAAGTCAATCCAAGAAAATGAAGCTTACTTTTGATGTCTATCACATCCATGTGAAAATAAATCGAGGTGCAGGCTTATATCCATTTGGTTCACCTCTCACTACAAGTCCATTGACCAAAGCCATGGGAAGACAATTCTGAAGGAATGATCCCAGTGTCTAACAAAACAACTATCCAGTGGGAATATAAAAAGATATAGTTGCCGGGCAGTGGTGGCGCACACCTGTAATCCCAGCACTTAGGAGGCAGAAGCAGGCTGATTTCTGATTTCGAGGCCAGCCTGGTCTACAGAGTGAGTTCCAGGACAGCCAAGACTACACAGAGAAACCCTGTCTCGAAAAACAAAAACAAACAAACAAACAAAAAAAGTAAAAAGATATAGTTGTATCAGGCTCCTTTTGACAAGCACTTGTTGGCATCCACAATAGTGTCAGGGTTTGGTGACTGTTTATAGGATGAATCCCCAAGTGTGACAGTCTCTGGGTGGCCTTTCCTTCAGTCTCTGCTCTACACTTTATCTCCATAATTGCTCCTGTGAGTATTTTGTTCCCTTTCTCAGAATAACCAAAGCACCCAGATTTTGGTCTTCCTTCTTCTTGAGCTTCATGTATCCCCCCTTCCCCCTGCTTCTATGAGGGTGTTCCTCTACCCAACCCATTCCCACCCTACCCTCCCTCAATTTCCCTACACTGGGGCATCTATCAAGCCTTCATAGGACCAAGAACCTCTCCTCCCATTGATGCCTGACAAGGCCATCCTCTGCTACAAGTGCAGCTGGAGCCATGTGTACTCCTTGGTTGGTGGCTTAGTCCCTGGGAGCTCTGGAGGGTCTCGTTGGCTGATAATGTTGTTCTTCCTATGAGGTTGCAAACCCCTTCAGCTCCTTCAGTCCTTTCTAACTCCTCCATTGGGGACCCTGCACTCAGTTTGATGGTTGGCTGCTAGCATCTGCCTCTGTATTTGTAAGGCTCTATCAGAAATAGGGATTTTTTTTTTGGGGGGGGGGACTGGGAAAGGGAATAACATTTGAAATGTAAATAAAGAATATATTCAATAAAAAATAAAGAATATATTCAATAAAAAATGATGTAGTTGTACAGACATCCAATGAATTACTGTTTACAAATACAATTATGGACACAGAGAAAACGTTGTTGTATGTCAACCTCATTAACATGAAATGCAGAGCTCTAACTCCAAAGGCATGTAGGAAAATTGTGTAACCTCTATGCAATTATCCTCTAATACAGAATAGTAGCATTTCAAGGGAGTCAGAAAAGCCTACACGACACAAATTCTTTCACGTTCACAGCAAATTTCCTAACATACAATAATTTTATGTGTTGATGTTGTCTTACTTTTATGGCAATTTTAGCCTCTATTACTTAGGCTTGGCCTAAGGCATCTAATGTATGAAAAATCATTGACTAATTTGTAACAAGATGACTTTTGATAGTTTTTGTTTACCTTTACTATTTCATGTTTCCCAGCATCTTACTTTCCTTTCTGTTGCTCTATTACACTCTAATATAAACAATTTAAACAATAAAGATGTTTCTTTTTAGTCCATGGTTCATGATATAGTACTGTTTTAAAAAAAAAATGCTGCCGGGCGTGGTGGCACATGCCTGTAATTCCAGCACTTGGGAGGCAGAGGCAAGCGGATTTCTGAGTTCGAGGCCAGCCTGGTCTACAGAGTGAGTTCCAGGACAGCCTGGGCTACACAGAGAAACCCTGTCTCGAAAAACCAAAAAAAAAAAAAAAAAAAAAAAAAACGAAAAAAAATGCCATGGGTGTCAAAGACCTGCTTTGACATCCACAGGTGCCAGTACGGGTAAAGCAAAGCAGGCAGCAAGGTGTGACATAGGCAGGGGTCAGTGCCAAGAGCAACTGTCAGAGGTCAGCACTAAGCAGGGCTGACAGGGGTCTGTTCAACATAAAGTCCAATGGGGGCTGATTTAAAAAGTTACCCAGCAGACTTTTCTTTAAAGGAACTGGGGCTGGCGCTCCCTATGCCCAGTAAAAATCTCTGAACTTTTTAACTCTTAGGAGCTACCAAGAAAGAAAAGGAAAGAGAGAAAATTCATACACACACACACACACTGAGTGGAAGAAGCAAAAGGCAGATTCCAATAACTTCATAGATATACATAAATGCATACATGCAGACAGACAGATAGAAGGACGGACAGTCATATACATATTCACACATTGATATCCCTGCCATTATGATGATGGACCGAACCTCCGAACCTGTAAGCCAGCCCCAATCAAATGCTGTCCTTTTTAAGAGCTAACTTGGTCATGGTTCTGTTCACAGCAGTAAAACCCTACGACACCCAATACTTTTTTTTTTTTATGAAATAACATTACATAGCACAGGCAAACAAGTTATTCCCAAGAACCTATGTACATTTGTAGCTAAGCAACTTGTCACAGATTAACAAAGTGTGAGCAAGCAAGGTGGTTTTCTCAGCCAGTTTCTCTTACTGGCAGGCAGCAATTTGTAGTTACAAAAACAAATGGTTATTTTATTATTTATCTTTGAAAGTAATCTTATAAGAATCTTAAAAGAATCACAAATCTGAACGTCCATATGTAAAAATCTGTCATACCTACTTTAAATCCTCAGAATGCATATCTACTCATCAGCAATTCTTATTAAATCATATCAGGAAGCTGAGGGTAAACACAGGTATAAGAAATCAGTCCTCACCAGTCCAGCCCCAGTGAAAGTCCCGTCAGCCAGGGCTGCCGTTGTTCTTGCTCCCTGATCGTAAAGGGTCCCCAGCTTAACTGATAAGAGTGTGCCTTTCTCAACTTCATATTGTTCCCTAAGATTTTTCTACATCACAGCCAGAAGCAAAAACATCTTAACCTAGCTTCACTAACAATTTTATTTTTCCAAATGTTTTCTAAGGGTGGTGGTCATTGTTGACAATCTACATTTCCAAACTCTTTCCTAGGGTGGTGGTTGAATCATTAATCTGCTCGAGCAGCAGTGTCTGAAATAGATCAAACATTATTATTGGGAGTGTCAGAAAGACTGTGAAGTAAAGGACTGAAAGCCCCCTTAGAGTTTTAATACAATTCTTAGATTAAGAGGGATATGAAGGAAACGAGCAGAACAAAACTCCATAGCAGCGTGAAGTCCACAAGACATGTGGTTCTGGGGATCAGGCAACACCTAGGGGCACAACCATGGCTGTGCTGACCAGCAAGCCATGTTCTATGAGTTCTAAAGCCCTTTGTCATTCCTCCTGCATGGCCCTTGGCATGGACGCCAAGACCACAGGGTCATTAAGCAGCTAGTTCTTTGCCTTATGCCCACAGGCAGAAGAGTACAACAAATGCATGCTTGCTAGCTCCCAGTTCATTTTCACTTTGGGGCCCAAGCCCAGGGAATGGTTCTCCCACCAGCAGGACCACCGGTCTTACCACATCAATTGACATAATTAATGTAACCCCCCACAGACATTCTCAGGGTCCCTTCACCCAAGATGATTCTAGATTGTGTGAAGTTGCACATTGATACTAACCATTAACTACGTTTAAGATTACCACTGGTCTGCACTAATGTATTACTCTTTCTTTATCCCTGTATTTGGGATCATGCTATAAATACTAGTCAAGGCCCAGTGAGGAAATTAAAAGTTCTTAATTATTAAAACACTATTCAGTACGAGGGGTGAGCTGCACAGGTGTTAAACGGGTTAAGAAAATTAAGAACACCTTCAGGAAATGGCTGCCACCTCTAGATCTGGGAACCAAAAAGAAGAGTATGAGATTATTAGAACCTACAAAGGCAGGAGTTTTGTTCCATGGAGGTAGGACATAGGCTGTTGAGAGGAGGATACTGACAGTCTCACAATAAGAATGTATGTATAACAAATTAGGCTCTGGTACCTGTAAGACGGCAAGATGAAACTGAGTCTCAGACTATGCAAATGAGCTGGAAAGTGCAGCCAGGCATTGCTGCCAGAGGACGGACTATTATTGAGGCACTATTGACCAGAATAGAAACCTGGAAGAAGGAACCAGTCCCTTCTCACTTGTCGAGCCTCCCAGCACCCCTTTATTTTCCATATTGTCAGAATCTATCAGCAATCCAACTGGCAACAAAACAAACTGTGGATAGCATAGTCTCAACCCCAGCATCACAACACAATGTCTTTAAAGGGGTGAGTTTGGAGCTGTGAGACAGTAACTTAATAACTAGCGTACTGTGCAATGAGGTGTTAGATTTTCATGTCATTGTTGCTGCTGGAGTCACTCAGATATGCTTACAGTTTGGATGAAACATTAATTAGAGTAGACGGTTTGCCACAGAGGATTTCATCATTACCAGATCTGTAAGAAGCTGTTATTAAAAGACTTCAGCCAGAGCTGCTCAAAGGGTTGGGAGGGTGATTTTTTGACTCCCTTCTCATTAAAACTCAGGTGTTCAATATTCATCAGCTATAATTCTTTTGTTTTGTTCAGTCTCAAGTTTATACTCTGCATCCTTTCTTAAATGACTCTTTGTGTGTGGTAAGTGGTCAGGTGGTCAGTCTCCAGAGTTCTGGAAACCCAAGCTTGAGCTGGGCCATCTGTTGAGTGTGTGTGATTTTGTCTTTCACACAGGGAAGTGGTGGGCAAAACCCGGAAGCACACTGAAGACCTAATGAAAATACAGCCATTTAAATCCCCCTTCTAAATATTCATTAGGCCATCTGCTGTTATTAGTGTCCTTATCATTTGGAAGCCTTACAGAGTTAAGATGAGAGAGACAATCTGTGGAATTCTCATCTCACTTGAAATGAACTTCAGAGGAGAGCAAGGATGAATTGTGATGTTTTCTCTTCCCATTCAGAGCCATGCCCACTTACATCTTCACATCTCCATGGTGAAATTTTTTAATAGTTTCTTCCTGAAACTATCAGTGAGAAGGGAGAGCAGTAGCTACAGAAATGAAAACATAATCTCAAAGTGGCTGATCAATGAAATCAGACCATTTTATAAACACTGTGCACTCATACTTCTGGCCTGTAAATTGCTCTAGGTGCCAAAGGGAATTGGAAGCTTGGCCTATCTTTTTGGGCCAATACTATAATATTAACAACTTGCAACAGACAAGTTTCTGCAACTTCTCAGCAGAAAGAAACTGAAGAATGATTTCAAGGAGTTCTTTTTAAGCCCCAGGCTTTTCTGTACAAGCAAAACATTGGCTCTCAGGAGGGCAAGAGTCCCATCCTGCTGCACAAAGACACAGGGTAATCTCCTTGCTCTGAAGGATCACAGAACTCATGCTATCGTTGCCTGGCCTCACATTGCTTTCTATTTTCCTAGACTGTTGTCTGCTTGACCTTCCTTCATGCACCATATCCCCCAACGTGATGAATACACAATAGGTATTTGCTAAATAGATGTAGAATTAAAACAGAATCTTGAGAGAACACAGTATTCCGTATTCCTCTTCCCACTTCTCCAAGTGCTGAAAGGGTTATTTCTTTGACGGCAATGATAAAACCCAAGACACAACAGACACAAATAGTAAATTGGCAAGTAGCATCATGTAAGTAGCACCATGTACAATATGTTCTTCTTACAATAACAATCGAATTTACAAACAAATTAGCCATGGAGTCTGAAGGACATTCTGTAGTTTTCACACTGGGCCTTCATCTCCTGCTGATAGATGACTTTGACTGTAAATTGAAAGTGGAAGTCGTTAAACATTCTGTGTATTCACAAGTGCCATTTCCAAAAATGAGGCTTCAGCAAGAGATGCCAGAAAGGGTAGACGGAAACTCAGAGCAATTATGCCTGTTATTAGGATGAGGTAGTGGCAATTACACAGCAGACTCATAGGGAGCATATACATGCTGATTGTTCTTAGGGAGCCTGTATGAATAAACTTTTATAGCACCCATCAGATTTTGGGTCTCTAGTGGAAGTGGATAGTTTCAGGTTCTCCAACAGTATGATTTTGGACAGGGCTTATGGACCCAAGAACCATGTGAGAAGAGACATGTGCTGATTCTCTTAATGAGCCTCAATGAAACCCCTATATTAAAAGAGCAACCTCTTTCACTGTTTCATTCCTCTAAAATAATCATTCCCAAGATGTTTGGTCTTGGGACCCCTTTGCAGTCCTGAAAACTGTTGATATCTTCAAAGATATGCCTTCTTAGTCTTAGATAATAGGAATCGTGCTGTAGACATATCAGTTGGGACTGGGCTCCACAAGTCTAAATTTTGACTGGTTGTAGTTTTCTGTAAGTCTTTGTCTCTTGCAAAGATGAGGCTTTTTTTTTTTTTTTTTTTTTTTTTGGTGCAGGATGAGAAGTACACTTATCTGGGGAAACAGCGCAAAAATTGAGAATGTAGTTAGGGATTATGCTGCTGTAGTAAAGTGGCAGTTGTAAATTCTTATCCAAGATCCATGAATTCACAAGTTGACTAGGGATTCCAGAACTTGTTAAGTGGGTCTAAGACAGTTAAAAATCTGTTGGTTACCCCCAGGTACGTGTGCCACTACTATACCACACTACAAGGATTATTGTACCCTATTAGTCATTATTGTGTTTTATAGGTGTCATAGCTGGGGAGGACTGCTGGTTGCTTACCTCTTTTGAAAGATTACCTGACAGCTTTTGGTACCATGGAAGCTAATCATTAAAGAAAAGGTTTTCAGATCTCTTCCAGCTCATGGGCTTTTAGGTCCTGTGTGCATGCCATCATCAGCAACAGAGACTTACCCTTCCATCTCAGGCAACTAAAGATAATAGAAAATAGATAATAGAAATAGCCTGTAATGTTTTGGGAGTCTCTTCAACAACCCTGACAAACAACCCAAAAGAGGATTTCTCATACTTAGTGGGTTGTTGTTATTGTTGTTGTTGTTGTTGCTGCTGCTGCTGCTGCTGCTGCTGCTGCTGCTGCTGCTGCTGCTGCTGCTGTTGTGTGGTCTTTGGTCCTTAGAGGTAACATTGTCAGCCTAAATGGGAATTTTTTTTATTTAAGCCATAAATGTATATTTATACACTTACTCTCCTGTAACATGGGTAGTTTTAGGCCGATCATTAATAATATGATTCCACATAACTTTCAGACATCCTTGCTTTTTGTCTTAACCTTTCTCTTTCCATCTTCTATATTTATCTCTCTCCTCCTCCCTCATTAGATCCCATGCCATTTCTCTTATTGGGTCACTTGTACCCTGATATTCACTTCACCATTGCAATGGTCTTTTCTTTGTATGAGTTTTATCATGTCATTAGAAACTAAGAACATGGGTGTTGCTTGTTTGTTTGTGTTGAGAAAAGATTAGTTTGGGGGTTTTGTTGCTTTTGGGTTTTGTGGTTATTGTTGCTTTATAAGAACAAATAAATCTCATTATATAATGCAGGCTGGCCTAGCTTTCAGTGACTCTAAGTCTCTGGATATGGAGAATGCAGATGTGTGCCATCCCGCCGGATTATAGGATAACTTTAAAAACTGAAAGCATTCAAGCTTCCGGGATGCTCTAGAAAACTCAACTGCAAACTCATGACCATGCATATAATGGCAAATTGCTTAATTAATAATTTTGATCTCAAAGACTTCCTAGAAGAGTTTCAGGCAATCGCTGAAGTCCCTAAATAAAACTGGTAATCCCATGTTGCATTACTTATACCATGAATAATTTCTTTGAAATTTGCTTTGGGAGTTGGTCCTAAATCTTCCATTAAACATATGAATTGATTGTAAGACATGATTATCAGAAAAATGAGAACATGAAAGGGATGGCAAATGTACTTCAAAATGGTAGAAACAGCAATTCTCACTAATAGGAGTCATCATATGGAAACCAGATCTGTGACAAAAACACATTGATGAAGCAGTACTTTTCAGTATCTATTTGCATGTTTTAATTTATAAATGTTTTCATTGACCACAATTATAACAGGCAATAAACCACTGATGTCTTCAATCAACAAACATTTAATTATAATCCTAGATGGATTATAAACTAAGTGGGATTCATCCTTACTCCTTTACACTCATAGACCTGGTAGAAGACACACAAGTATATCTAGTATAGCACAGACACACTAGATATGATTGACAGTCACATGGAGCAAGAAACGCTTTATAAAGTGCTTGGAGATGGAGCCCCTTGTATTCAATAATTCTTGAAATTTATCTTTATCATTAAGTTGGATCTTCCAATCCTATGCGTGAAGGTCTGCCCTATGTAATGGTTGCAATTGAAGCTTATTATGTTAGTTGAAATAAGAGGAGCACAAAAAGACAGATACTGCATGGTCTTATGCATATAAAAATGTTGATATCACAGAAGTTAAAAAGAGAATGGAGTTTATCAGAGGCTGAGGATAACAGTGGAGGGTGGGAGCTTATTCACGGATATTATGGTACAGTTGAAAGGAGCAAACTATTCTGGTACTAGTTACAGTTCAATGACTCCAGGCAATAATTAAGCAACTTTACATTTCAAAAGCCTAGAAGACAGGATTTTGAAAGTTTTTACCATAGAGAAATAAGACGTTCTTGAGAAGATAAATATATTTAATCTGATTTAAACATTATAGAATACATATCAAAACTTTACATTGTATTCCATTAATATAAACAGCTTTTAAGGATTTATGTACCACTTAAAATGAAGAATTCTAAAAGACATAATAAATAAATAAATAGATAGATAGATAGATAGATAAATAAATAGATAAATAGATAGATAAATAAATAGATAAATAAATAAATAAAAATCTTTTTTTATAAAAGCTCAATATGGGCTTTAAAAAAAGATGATGAAATATGCCAAGACTACTTGGATGTTCTTGTTCTATTTGTGTGAGGTATAGGGGATACTTTGTTTTGTTTTGATTTGATTTAGATCACTCATTTCAAAATTAATTTAGGAACATTGGGCCTATAGAGTCTAGTCTCTGTGCTCTATAGTAGACTGATTCTAAATATCAGCCTAAGAATATGTCATGATTAGATTGACACTACCTATTCATTTTCAATGAATATGGCAAGTTAAACTTACATTTTTCTCATGGTTTCTCATTGGACACCATGGAGACAGACTGTGTGGATGCTTATGAGCAAAGGTGAAGAGGTTCTTCAAAGTGTCCAGCCATTATGAAGAGCGGCAGAGTGCAGCTCTGAGATAATGGGAAATAATTTACTTGTTGACAAGGCCATGAAATCTTGATATATTTCGCCTTCTAATGATTTCCTCTCTTTAGAAACAAGATCAATAGGGACCATCACTCTCAAAGGTGTCATCATGATCTCCAAGTGGAATTTTTTTTTCTCCAGACAGCATTTTCCTTCTTTTATAAATTTGAGGAAACTTAGACAGTATCAGTGTCAAGAAATGAGAATGCCATTTGAAAACTGACAAAAAGTGATTCTAACAAGCCGGGGTTGTCAGCTTTTAGAAGCACAGGGAGATCTAATGTGGTACTGGCAGAACACCTGGTACAGGGCGTTCAGTGCCGTCACTGCATCATCCCCAGGGCTGGCATACCTCAAAGGAGATAATCATCCACTTCTGAAAAGTCCTCCTGGAGAAGCTGTAGAGCTCAAAGTCATGCAGAGTCACTTGTTAAATGATCCACAAAGCTCGGAGTGGACTAAAGGAAAGAGACCCCTTGTCTGGGGTGGAAGGCAGGACCTTCTGCCAAACAGCTAATTTTCTCCAACTCGGTGGAACTTTGGGGAAAGAACTTATTAACAATTGATGGTGACTAGAGAATACTGTAATAATCAGTTGATTTTTGAGGCACTTCCACCATAGTTAATTTCATAAAGTGACTGGCATGGAAAATAATCGATTGTTCTATGCTACCAGTAACCACCTGTATTTACAGAAAAAAATAAAAAATAAAGCAAATAGAGTCAGCAAAAGACTATAATCTCCATGAAGGGAAGAGTCCATTCTCTTCACTAGAACTGGTATCTTGATATGTGGCATAGTGTGGAAAATAGAACAAATACTTATTTTTGACAGAAAAAGGAAATTAATGTAGCATGTTCTGTGCTTGATGCTGGGCCGATAGTACTGTTACAAATAACAAGGTAGCCCAAATAATAAACTAAACTATTAGTTAGGGAATCAGCTGACAAATGTATGTGAGATAATATGTCCCAATATAAGCCAAAGAATCTTGGAGGTTTTATTTGTCAGAAAGATCCCTAAGGAATAGAGGAAACAATCTAGTGCCTGGTGATATAGAATTGCTGGAAGTCTTTAAAGAGTATGACCATGTTATTAAACTTAATAGTTCATAGGATGTCCAGAGAAGAGAGCATTGCAAAAGTTGGGAAAAGGTAAGAGGGATCACAGGCAGGGATGTGTTTCTGTAACTGCTGAACAGCTTGTCCTCAGATTCAGATTAGCTGTTCTTTTCAGATCTCTATTTATGCACTGGCCACTCGTGATTTACATTGTTTGTTTTCATTGAGTTCTTACAATTTTCAGAAGGCAGTACTTGACATAATTTCTATATGAGGAGACTGACGTGCCTATAAGATAATCAATTCTCTGAAGCCACCATGATAGCAAATCCTATCATTTAAACCTTTTAAACCATGAAGCTCCTAATTACTTTGCTCTAGTACATCTGATCATTTCTTCTATGTAGAGAGTACATAATTTTTGCCAAATTCTCACGCATTTTTCTGAATGTAAATGAAGTGGTATTCCAGACTCCAAGTGCCAGGAAGATATATAGCAGATGGCTAGATGGAATGGGATGGATTCAATGATGAATGACTGGTCTCTAGAGTGATTATGCTGTAGCTAGTCTACATTCCCTCCTACATGTCCCCCAATTTCACCTTAAGTAATGTTTCTGAAATATGAATCTCACCTTATCAGCTGTCCCCTATAAAGATCTCCATTGTCTCTTCACCATGTTACTGCTGCTTAAGGAACAAGCATTTATTGTGTTTGTTATTAAAGCAGGTAAGCACCCTACTGACATCTATGGAACAATGCTGCTAAACATCATATTAATGTATAATGTTGACCCCAACTAAAAAATGCCTCTCAAAAGAAACCTCGACCTATGCCTTAGCTTAGCAAACATTTAGAATGCCATTTGCCAACAATAGCTACCCTGTATCATAACTAAGAAAACCCAGCTCATAATCCACACATTCACATATGATTTCATGCTGCTTTGATTTTATTAATTTTCCTCTGCTGAGATCATTCTTCTTCCTTGATTCCTTTGTTCCTTCTTTCAAGTTAAGTCTAATTTTCACTTCTAGGAATCTTTCTTGAACTCCCACTTCAATGTCCCCATATCACTCTAAGCATGCATGTACCATGACATTTACACTGAATGCCTTATTTTTATATCTGCCTTCCGTCACATAACTAAAAACTAAGGAAGGGCAGAAATATGGGAAATTGGGATTAGAAGTCATTGTTCTGAAATGATTGTTTTCTGAAGTATATAAAATACTAATCCATAGAATATACTTGATACCTATGAAGGACTTAATAAATAGCAGTCCTTTTAATGACCCAGATTAGTGTTTCTCCAATTTTGTAAGTGCTATACTAGAGACCAAGACCACCTCAAAAAATGGACAACACATATTCATATTTAAAAAAAATAGGTCAATTTAAAGAAAAGTCAATTTCAGTAGAGTCAACACAGGGGTGAAACAAAACTCATGAAAAATCTTATGAAGAAAACTGAACTTTAGGGAAGTGTTGAAAGGCAATTGCATTGACTGGACTGGGTTCCTCTAGCTAGAAACACCCATGACCATGATCTTGCTACTAAAACCACCTAGCACCCCTCAGCATGTGTCAGACACTAGGATGAATGGCATGTATCACCACATATCATTTAATTTATATGAAAATAAAATTTTCATGTCTATGTACATGCCCACACACAGTCATTAACCTATTTTCCTTGCTACAGATGAGAAAAGCAGAGCTACATAAAAGATAACCTAGTTTTCCTACTTTTATACAGAGTGAAGGGCAGGAACCCTGAGTCAAAACTGTCAAAGGGAAGCCAAGTATATAACTGATGCTCTTCTAGCTCTTCATTGTGCAGCTAGTTCTGTAACTAGGGGCGTCTTGAACTTTGTATAATCAAAAGCTTCATATTTAGAATTTGCTTTTACTCACACGTTTTTTTCCCCCATAAGATCCTGCTGTCTTCTACAGTGATACTGAGGTCAAAATTAGCTGGAACTTTAAGCCAACCATGGAACTGGTTGACCTGAGAGTCAACTCCCTTGAGGGCAAGTTTTCAATTAGCAAAGGAAGACAGTGCTATCGAGTGCTGACATCCCAACCGAGAGCTCCTTTCTGCTCAGGGTTATATCTCAGGGAAGGTCGTTGAGGGATGGGCACATTCCACCAGCTGGAGGCTATGCCAGTGACCTTTAATGCTAGTTTAGCTTAAACACATTTTGACAGTTTGAACAAATTAGTATATTTTTACAAGGTGGGGCAAGCATCACGAATTAGACCTTAAAGGTTTGCCTGGAGGCTTGGTAAGTAAGCAGAGTTTGCAAGATCCTTCACTGCTGCTCCTTGCTCTCTTTCTTCTCCCACTCCACAAGAAAATGCTCCATTTCACCACCACCACATACTACCCCCCATTTAAAAAAAGATAGACAGCCGGGTGGTGGTGGCGCACGCCTTTAATCCCAGCACTTGGGAGGCAGAGGCAGGCAGATTTCTGAGTTCGAGGCCAACCTGGTCTACAGAGTGAGTTCCAGGACAGCCAGGGCTACACAGAGAAACCCTGTCACGAAAAACCCAAAAAAAAAAAAAGAAAAAAGAAAAGAAAAAGAAAAAGAAAAAAGAAAAAAGAAAAAAAAAGAAAAGAAAAGCAGCTGTACAAATGGTAGGAATTTCTGCAAGTAACCTTAGAACCATCTCAATAGCAGAGCATCTGGGATCTCTCCACAACTAATAGATGCTAGTTCCATCCGCCAGAATCAGCTCGAAAACATCACTCCATATGTTGGGGGCGGTGTGGAAATGCCTTAATAGTAAATGCTGTTTCTATTATGTGGGTGTAAAGCACTAGCTCCTTGATGACTTACCTGGAAAAGGATGTATTTAACATGAGAGCAACATAAAAGGAACTGACAACCTAAAAGCAGTGAAAAAGGTCCATCCTCTAAAACACTGGCCCCTTGACTACTAAGTAGACACATGGCTTTCATCTAAGCAGATCTCATAGACAAGCTGCTCCACTGAATCAAATGGGAATTAAGGGGATTCTGTGTAGTTGGCATAGAAAGTGTCTCAAAAGCACAAAGGCCACTTTAGTCACAGGAAACTGCCAGAGGGTAGCTCATTTGATGGGAAAGAAAACAAACAGACACAATGGCTGGTGTCTTTTTGAGGCAATATTAAATCTAATAAACATGACACCAATAGTATCGGCTTAAATTGGCTTGAGAGAGTTGGAGGATTTCGCAGCGTGTTTTCCCACCACCAGCCTTTATTGCAGAGGCAGACTTGAGAGCTGAGAGCAGAGTCTAAAATATGCTCCTTCCGTAGCTTCTGCCAGGTGTGTGCCGTCCCTCGGCCTCTGGCCTGACTTTGGCTCCCAGAGTGGGGATAATTAGAACGTCATTTCAGCCAGCTTTGTTTTTTCTGGGTCACCGGCTTCAGACTCCATCAAAAGAGGAGTGTTGTGCTGAAATAAATTCATTTCCTCTTCCTCAGCCAGCCCTGATTATTTCCTGGGGGGACCGTGTTCCATAGGACTAGCGCGCGTAGACAGCTTCGATGCACGTTGGATGGTGTCTATAGAGGTCCAAGGTGGGGGCCACAGGATGCAGGAAGAGTCAACCCTCTGCTGCAGCAGCATCAGCACTGGCAGCGGGCTCTCACTCTGTCTCTCTCCAGCAGCACACTGACATGCAAGGGCCTCAGACAGACATGCTGAGGAACACAGCGCCACAAACTGTTCTGGGAGCTGTTACTGCTAGTGGTTAATGTTTATCCAATGGCCTCCGTCCGAAAGGCTCTGTAGAACATGCACACTACAAGAAGAGCTTAATACCCCATTAGCACTGAAATTCCTAGCTGCCCAGAGGCATATGGTACTGACCATAGAAGGCCAGCATTTGTAGAGGTGGAGGCAGAGGGCACACAGACTTGTGGGGACACGATGAGAGACACTCAGATGTCGGGGTAAATGGTCCCGTCCCGTGTGGTATAAGAAGAAACCAAAGGCAACCTTTGTTCTCCTCACAACTTCAATTGCTCACCCTTATCAGGCACAAGTAAAAAACTAAAACGTTTCATCTCAGATATCAGATGGGGCCTTTTTCCACTTCATTAGTCTCTATCTAAGGCCCCATCCCAGCTGAGGAAGGAGAGGGCCTCAAAAAGCAATAGCAGGCCACATCTGCTTCCCAAATGTTCAGATTCCGTGAGAAAAACAAAAACTTCCTCCGGCTTTCAGTCAAAACTAAAAAGAATAGTTACATTACTGTCGCTATTTTAGTCCTGAATAGGACACTTTTTCTGCCTTTGTCTAGCCTGAAAGGAGAGAAATGGACAGTAATGGCCGGTGGTGTAGGGCGTGCAGCAGGAAGCACGCTGCTCTGAGAAGTACCCAGAGATGGGTAGTCACTGCCGGGAAATGGCAGGGCAAGCACTGAGCCAGCTCCTGGCCAGAAAGTAACTACAGTACGCTCATGTTTGGTTTGTGTATTCCCAGCATCTAGCACAGCACTTGGACAGGGCACCAAACACACACACATACACACACACACACACACACACACACACACACACCTCTGCTTCCTACACTGTCACAACAGCAGCCAGTAAGATCCATCTTAAACCCAAATGTGCCTATGCCACACTCCTACTTAGGGCCCATCAGTGGCTACCCCCAGCCACAAGCACCAAACTGACAGAGTGCTTCCTTTCATCAGCTGGTAGATTCGCTTGCCAGAGCTGTCATAACAAAATATCAAAGATTAGTTGTCTTTCAATAACAAAAAATTCATTTTCTCCTATCTTGGGACAACGGAAACCCAAAACGCAGGTGGTTGTTTTGCCTTAGCGATCTCTTTTTGACATTCAGATGGCCATCTTTTTGCTATGTTCACATAGAAACATCTCCACTATCATAATCACACTTACGATGTAGATTAGGGATCCAGCCTTACAATCTCACCTAGCAGAATGTACTCTTTAAATGCCTTATCGCCAAACACAGTCACATTGAAGGTTAGGACCACAGGATATAAATTTTAAAAGGACAAGATTGACTCTGTAACATCTAGTTGCTCTCTACCTCCTGCTTGGCATCACTAATTATTTCCACACACACACTGAAACTATATTAACTTTACTGAAATATTTATTGTACCCAAGATGAATCATGCCATTTTGTGTACCCAAATTGTCTTCAGACACATGACCCTTTTCTCTTACTGGATACTTCATCCTTGGCTTACATACCATCTCTTCTGTTAATATCCTGACTCCATGTCTATGTGAAGGGCTTTCATACCATTTCTATTGCTTCCTTTTCACAATATGGAGAGTAATTGCTAATAGTGCTTCCAAGGGCTCTGCCAGACCAAAAAGTTATTTGAGGGCCTAGGTTGATGTCATGGAAACATTTGTTTTAATCCCTAAAGCCTAGCACTAAAGCCTAATCCAAAGGATGTTCACAAAGGAAACATTTGGGGAAATAACAAACCGACCTGTTTCTTTGCCAAGGTAAAGGACTAAAGGAGTAAGAGCCAGCTAAGTGAGAAATATGTGCCAGCCTAGGACTCCCGAATCATTAGCTAGAGGAGCATACCTGCATAATATACAAGATGGATATTAGGCACATGTTAATAGTAGGCCCTGTCCTGAAAAGGCTATTGATTGAGTAAAACCTGGTTTCCCCAGCACTCTCTATTGCCCTCAAATCTTTAGGACATTGTTTTTCTAAGCATATACAAAACAATAACAGACTATGTCAGGGGGCTGAGGGGCTATTTGTAGTGATTCGGAAGCCTTACAGCAACAGCTTTCAGAATCATCTAGAAGACTTGTAAAAACACATTTGGATCCCCATTCTTAGGGACAATGATACTAGGATGGATACCAGGATTATTCTACTAGGACGGAGCCTCAGAATTTGCATTTCTAATCATTTCCCAAGTGATGCTATGGTAGCTGGTCCAGAGACCACATTGTGAAAACCACTACTCTAGAAAATACTTCTGAGACAGTGGAAAACAATTTATACTGTGTTGGGAATAGCAGAGATGATAAATATGCTTACCAGGCTGTGTGATTACCTAGCCATCCCTCATTGCCAGACAGCATCAATGTCGCTGAAATCAGTAATAGTACAGAAACAATAAGCTATTTATTACGTTTACGGTAAAAAATATCACTGGAAAGTTGTGGTACCATGATGGTGTGTGCTCTGTTCTTTTTGTAGGTGCGATTAGAGTGGCCAACAGACCTTGCAGTCAATCCCATGGACAATTCATTGTATGTCCTGGATAACAATATTGTGCTGCAAATTTCTGAGAACAGGCGTGTGCGGATCATTGCAGGGCGTCCCATTCACTGTCAGGTGCCCGGCATCGATCATTTCTTGGTCAGCAAAGTAGCAATTCACTCCACTCTGGAGTCAGCTAGGGCCATCAGCGTCTCCCACAGCGGGCTGCTCTTCATCGCTGAAACAGACGAGAGGAAAGTGAACCGCATTCAGCAAGTGACCACCAATGGGGAGATCTCCATCCTCGCTGGCGCTCCCACTGACTGCGACTGTAAAATTGATCCCAACTGTGACTGTTTTTCAGGTATGACCTTTTTAGCAATTCAGCAGCTCCCCCCTCTCTCTTTTCAAAAGCAAAACCTGCATCAGAAAAGCCTAAAGGAAAACAAAAGGAATTCATATAAACAATTGTGTGGGCTAGTGGAGAAAGCAATGTATTGAGAGTCAACTCTGACAGCTGACTTACTGACCCAGAAAAGCCATAAAACCTATTCACAATTCATCTGCCTTCCTTGTTACAGAGATAAGTGTGTTTCTCCGTCACTTTGCTGTTTTCGGGATAAACAGATGTAATAATAACTTTTCAGATTCTCAAAAAGTTAACATCATACAAATTTAAGATCATGCCATTATTTTTGCATTAGATAAAGGAAAATAGGTATAAAAGCATATTTACTGATTTTTAAAAAAATATACTGGGAAAAAATACCCCACATTAAAAACATGTTCCATTAGACATTAGAAGGGACCCAAGTAGACTGCTTTGAGAATGCACAAGAAAAATTAAATTCCGCAATGTTAAGTTCTTACAACAGTCTCTTACATTACTTAATTTTAAAAGCTCTGAAATTCCATAAACAACAGTGCCCTTTACTTTTTTTTTCACTAAAATAGGAGAGGAAAAGAAGAGCCTTTCCCCCAAACATGGAATAGTCATTTCAGATATCAAACAGACCTCTAAATGTCAACAGTTCTTCTATTCATCTGCCAAATGGAAATCCCTCCATGCTACATGCAGACCTATTAAGCTACTCATCCAGGACTGAATGGCCCTCATAAGTTTTCTGTTTCATTGGGCCATAGGACTCCAGAGCCAGCAAGTTGGTTCAGTATTTTCAGTGTTTTTCTGAACAGTGAAACATAAATATTTTAGAAATGTATATCTTTTGTTCAAAATAAATCTAATGTTCATCTCAATTACCCACTTTGATATTTGGAGTCATTGTTACACTTATAGACTATATTTTAACATTGGGACAATGGGAATTAACAGAGGAAATGACCTCTAAGCATAGTAAAACAGATCCTGCCTGCAAGCAGCAACAGGAAGAAGACTCATGGAATTGCAGGCAAATTTTGTGTAGCTATCATTATTTGCTGTTCTTATATCTTGCGATACAATAGATTCTAAACAGCAGGATTTAGGAATTCACAAAATCGGTGTAACTGAGATAATTACATCTTACTGTTTATCTTTAGTGGTACTGACTCGAGAATTATGATCTTTTGAATAATGGGCTTCAAAATAATCAGAGGGGGAGATTGCAAAGAATGCTGATTTTTTTAATGATTTTTTTAATGTGTGTTGCTTTACATCTAGGGTATGTCCCTCAAGTTTCTTTAATGCCAGTTATTAATATCAAGGTCTTTCCCCATAGGTGACGGTGGCTATGCCAAAGATGCAAAGATGAAAGCCCCCTCTTCCTTAGCAGTGTCACCTGATGGTACCCTCTATGTAGCAGACCTTGGCAATGTTCGAATTCGTACCATCAGCAAGAATCAAGCCCACTTGAATGACATGAACTTATATGAGATTGCCTCTCCTGCTGACCAAGAACTCTACCAGTTCACCGTCAATGGAACTCACCTACATACCATGAACTTGATAACAAGGGACTATGTTTATAACTTCACCTACAATGCTGAAGGTGATTTGGGTGCAATCACTAGCAGCAATGGCAATTCAGTGCATATACGCCGGGATGCAGGCGGGATGCCTCTGTGGCTTGTAGTCCCTGGCGGACAAGTCTACTGGCTCACCATAAGTAGCAATGGAGTCCTGAAAAGAGTGTCAGCCCAAGGCTACAACTTGGCCTTGATGACCTACCCAGGAAACACAGGACTTCTGGCAACAAAAAGTAATGAAAACGGATGGACAACTGTTTATGAGTAAGTTTCTAATTTTCAACTAAGCCTTTGTTAGGTGTCTATTTGAAGTAGAATTACAGTAAGAACATGGTCTAGTAATTGATGGCTTGTTGCACGCTATTTTCTCCTAACAATCACAGTCAAAAAATAAAAAGTAAGTAGTCAAGGAGAAAATTTTACTCAGCTCCTAGGGTGGGCCCCATTTCGCCTAAGCAGTTTGTAGAGAGCATAATGCTTAAAGTATAGTGTGACACTGCAGGGGACAGGAATGAGGTAAAAGTCCATGCACTCAAAAAATTTACAGCATCCCTGGGAAGACAAGGGTAAAATTGCATCTAAATAACAAAACGAAAGGATGTTTCTGAGGCAGTAAAGAAGCAGTGTGATTTAACAAGTATTTACCGATCCCTGCGGGGTTTGATGGATGAAGAAATAAGTCTGTGCCCAGCCCGACTCAGTATTCACTGCTGGGAGAGATAAGGGTGAAGTAAGAATGGAAGAAGTGGACCCTGAAAGGAGAATGTAAAAATCTGTGGAGCGAATGTTCCACAACTGAAATGCCCAGCAACTCTGAACCTTTGATTACCTCTGTGCGATGGGGAGCCCAGTGTTCCTGTGCGAGCTCAGGCTTCCTCAGTGTCCCTACCCCAGTGGAACTAGCATGCAGGGGCAATTACAGGCTACTTCTGTAATAACTGCATTCGACTGGGAACTAACTATGTGAACTATGTCTGACAGCAAGCTACTAGGTGGTCCCATAGCATGGCCATAGAGACCATTGTCCTTACCTCGTTCCCAAGTCAATCCACTCAGCAAGCCAGACTGATCAGCTCCCCCCCCCCCCAGGAAGCATTTTCTTCACAAAGGAAACTGCCAAGTTTCTAACAGTATACCAAGTGAGGATAATCCCTAGAGTCAGAACTCAGAACCTGTCAAGCCGAAGGCTTTAGAGTTGAAGAGGTGGAGGTACTAAGTGTGAGGAGTTTAAAGTGTGACTCTTCTTGTGTAGTTACAGCGAATATGAAGAGAATATGTCCAGGGCACAAAAGCCTTCTGAGGAAAAAAAAAAACAAAGAAATTGTCCTTCAAAATTTGGAGCACTTCCCAAAGAAATGCCATTTACACAAAAGACCTGAGCAACTACTCCAGTTTCACTTGGAGAAATATATTCAGTAGTTTCTGTTGCAAGACTTCCTTGTTTTTTTTTAAAGTTCTCTTATGTCTTAATAAGAGTAACAAAGGCTACTGTTCTCTAAGGTTTTAATTGCTGCTAGATATTGTGCTATGTAATTATCATACATTATTTTATTTGGTTCTCTTTCTTACAACCTGGGGTAGGGGCTCTTATCATTCCCATTTTATAGATAAGTAACTAAGCTACAAAAAATAATTGATTGGTCCTGATTCACCAGCTGTCCATACTTTAAAACTTCTTCCTTTATGAAAATTAATTTCTAATGAGAAACTTTTAATGTCATTGAAAATGAGCCTCACCCCCAGATCACAAAGCAGTTAAAATTCTGTGAGAAAAAGAAAACCACTGTTTTGAAACCTGACTGTTAAATTCAGTCCTGCCAAGACAAATGGTTATGTTAACTAGTTTTGAAATCAGCCAGGTAACCTGTTTCCTTTTCATTGCTTTGACTAATAGTTTTTGAGTATTTGCTAAGTACTACAAAATGTTTCAGGCATGTCTAACCTTTGACACCGAGGCACAATGATGTCATCTACTAAGTTCACACACATGAACTATGAAGTCGACTTATAAAAAATGTCAAAAAAAATTATAATCTTTTAAGTTAGTTAATGAGTGATTGACCTTCATTCATAACTATCCTGAAGTGTATGAAGTCTGTAGGCCACAGGCTGAACGTGCCTATTATGTGTGGAGATATAACCATTACTAAAAAGATAAAGTTCCATTTATTCATGAACTTTACATTTTATTGGGGGACAATAAGTTGTACAGCATTTCAAATACTGATGTTATATGAAGAATATATGCATACATAGATATGATATAAAATGTATTCATAATTTGGGGCTAGTAAGATGGCTCAGCAGGTAAAAATGCTTGCCTCCAAGCCTGATAATTTGATCTTGAGTCCAAGAACCTATATGGTGGAAGGAATGAACTGACTCTCACAAACTGTTCTCTGACCTCCAACATTCTGCCACGGCACACAAAAATGGATAAGATAGATAGATAGATAGATAGATAGATAGATAGAAAAATGGATGGATGGACAGATAGATAGAGATAGATAGAAAAACAGATGGATGGATGGACAGACAGGTGATACAGATTATACTAATAAGAAGTTGTATCAAAGTTATGAATACATTTTGAAAATCAGAATGATCAATACTTACTGTCAAAGTAGATGTAGGATTTGTGGGAAAAAATTAGTCAAAGACAATTTCAAAGTTTTTGGCCTAAACACCTGAATATAGAATTTCTATTCTTAGAAAGAAATATTATACAAGACTAAGGTAAGAGACTAGAAATTCAATTTGTGACAATTAGTTAAACCTTTAAAGTTAAATAGATGAATCTGGATTTGAAGAAAAGCTAGAAATCCACATTTGAAATTCACCAAAGTTTAAAATGTATTTAAACCCATGAAACAGGTAAGATTGCCAGAAAAGTGAGTATAGACTAAGATAGCAAGATAATAATGATCCAGAAGTACCTCAGAGATTTTAGCTTAAGAAAAAAAAATGTCAAAAGAGACAGAGAGGCCAGGCAGTAGTGGTACATGCCTTTAATCCCAGCACTTGGGAGGCAGAGGCAGGCAGATTTCTGAGTTCGAGGCCAGCCTGGTCTACAGAGGGAGTTCCAAAACAGCCAGAGCTACACAGAGAAACCATGTGTCACAAAAAAATGAGAGAGAGAGAGAGAGAGAGAGAGAGAGAGAGAGAGAGAGAGAGAGAGAGAGAAACTGAGTGCTGAGTGAGAAAAGAGATCCAATGAGCTAGGGAAGCAGCATGTTCTGACAGCCAGTTGGCTTAGTTCAGCCTATTTATGCACTTAAACAAACTGCATTAGATGAGGTTGAACAATAGGAATTCACTCTGAGGGGGTGTACACATATGATGTGTGTCAGAAGACAACTTTGTGAAGTTGGTGCTCTCCTTTCCACCTTTACATAGACTCTAGGGCTCAAACTCAGGCCACAAGGGCTGGGTAGCAAATGCTTTTACCCACTAAGACATCTTTCTCAGGGCTAGAGAGTCTAAGATTAAAGTGCCAGCAGAATCAGCATACGGCCTAAGGCACTCTCTGCTTGCAAGATGGCACCTCTTACTCTGCATCTTCATAAGTCCGAAGTAGGGAGGAAAAGACATAGGCTATTTCCCTACAACTCACAGATCTCATTATGGGGGCAGAACCCTTATGACCTAATCATCCCCTAAAGACCCATCTCTTGCCATTGGACAGTTGGCTCAATAGTTAAATTCATTGGCCGCTCATTCAAAGAACCTGAGCTTAATTCCCAGCACTGTATGGCAGCTCACAACCATCTGTTACTCCAGTCCCCAGGTGTTTGATGTCCTCTTCCATATCAGGCATGCAAGAAGTACACAGACATACAGGATTTTAAAAAAAAACCCTATAAACATAAAATTTGAAAAGAAGTAAAATAAAAGTTAAAATAAAACCCAGCTTATAATATTTCAACTTAAAAATGAGGGAGTGTACTCATAATCCAGCCCTATATAAAACAGATGGTTCAAAAAGAAAAGGGGGCTGAGCCTAGAGCTGAGTGGTAGATCACCTGCTGCACATATACAAGACCCTGGGGACAATGTCCAGCACGCCCAGAAAAAAAAATGACAGTGAATCAGATATTAATAAATAAGTTGGTCCTAAGAATTGATCATTATTTACCTAAAAGGAGGAAGATTCTACAACACAGTAGAGGACTCAAGCCTCAATAGAACAGGTCAATGACAGACTGGATGGATGCACAAATATTCATGGCACCACAGTTCATGATCACCAGGAAGTGTCCACCAACTGACAAGGAGACACACATAATGCAATCTATCATTATCATGAGATAATATTAGCTCATGTAGAAACGAAGTTTTGATACATGCTAAACCATGGATCAACCTCACAAGCATTGAGTGAAAGAAGTTAAACACAAGGGGGAAAGTATCATATGGTTACATTTACAGAAAATATCCAGAGCTGGACAGTGGTAGCACATGCCTTTAATCCCAGCACTGGGAGGCAGAGGCAGGCGGATTTCTGAGTTCGAGGCCAGCCTGGTTTACAGAGTGAGTTCTAAGACAACTAGGGCTACACAGAGAATCCCTGTCTCAAAAAAAAAACCCAAAAAGAAAGAAAAAAGGAAGGAAGGAAGAAAGGAAGGAAGGAAGGAAGGAAGGAAGGAAGGAAGGAAGGAAGGAAGATCCAGAAAAGGCAGATCCATACAGATATAAAATAGACATTAATAGTTGCCAAGAGCTGATGAAAGGAATAATCTGGGGGGGGGGGTGCAGGCACAATGAATAAGGTTTGTTTAGGGAATGATAGAAATGCCCTGGAAGTAGTGGTGATGGTTATATAACATAACCAATATACTGAAACATTAGTAGCTTGTACCCTTTAAAACACTAAATTTTATGGTTTGTGAATTATCTCTCAATAATAATAAAAAAGAAAATAGGAGAGAGATTGGACACAGTAGATAAAGAATTACTTTGAGGAGATTTGCTATAAGGAAAATTAGAGCTGGTGTCAGGGGAGAGAAATGGGAGTCAACAGGAGGGATTTTTGCTGCTGTTCATTTTTTGTTTGATGTGGGTTTGGGTTTGAGACAAGGTCTCACTATGTAGCCTTGGCTGACCTGAAACTCACTATGTAGACCAGGCTACCCTTGAACTTATAGAAGATTTTAGTGAAATATGTTTGCTTGCTAATGGAAAAGTTACAGTACAAAGATAAAAAAAAAATTATGATGCCCAGTAGAATAGAGAGTGTTACTGAAAGATTAGTTTGTATACCAGCCTTTCTGCTGTTGGCACCTTGAGACAGAGACAATGTGGTAAGCAGTATCCCCCCAGTGTCCCCCACGACTCAGCCTGCAATCACTAAAGTGGGAGCTATTAACATCATTGTGGCATAACCAATATTGCGACTCTAAGGAATAAGAAACACAAGTAGCCACAAGGCAGTGCCATTTGGAATTGTATGGCCACAAAGATAAGTTCAAATTCATCTTATAACCGAAAGAGTCCCATAATAAGGAGGTAACTTGCCCACTCAGGTTGTTTGTTGGCTAGATCGAGAGTCAGACTTATTGTTTCTGTTCTACAGCTACCACAATAAGTTCCAGAAAAGAGTGAATATTTGAGACTACAAGAGTGATGGTGCAGAATGTGGAGAGCTAGAACAGGAACTATATATGAGAACATCATTAGATAAAAGGGAAGGCTATTCTTTCCCCTACCTCCTAACTCCAGCAAGAAGTATGCTGAACTGGTCAAGAACAAATTACATGGGTTGAGAGAGGACACCTCTTCCTTTTGATGCTATTTGCTCTCAGGCTAAACAGCAGTCCCTAGTAAACCACAGCCCCTAGGTCCTGGCCATGTAAGAATGCATGACTTTCTCGCCCTAATAATATGCATAAATAGCCTACTGTCTGCATGTGGCTTGTTTCACTTTAACCCAGTCCTAGATGTTCCCACAAAACTGTCCTTGTCCATCTGAAGTTTGAGAACACGGAATTGGAGCTACTTTCTCCATCAGGGTCAGAAGAAGGCTAAGCATGAGAGAAGCTGAAAGGCTCTCCGAAAACCTCAAGTATTTCTGTAAAGTGAGAGAGCGGCTTCTTTTTCTGGCTAAAGGGGACAAATTGTTTTCCAAGTTAAAATCAGAATTGTTGTGAGATGAGATGAGAGCGAAGCAAAGTTTGTCAAGATGGAGACCTGCTGTGTAAAAAGCCCCATGAGAGTAATCTGTTCAGCTTTTGATTATCTGCAGCTATTGAAAGAAAAACTGACACAGACGACCCTGAACAGTGGGTAATGCAAACGGAACCTAAAACAGCCTCTTGTGCAGCAGGAGTATAGGGGCTTTTATTGTGGGATGGGATATTGTTTAAATAGATCGTTGATTTTCATAATTGTTTGATTTGGACCAAGATCCAAATTACACACCCCATGTATTAGTACTTGAAGCTTCACTGCCCACAAGCATTCTTAGTGTCAGAGTGCGGGGGTGGGGAGTGGAGGTGGGGCAGGGATGGAAGCTGTCCACAGAGAAATGGCTAACAAAGAGGTGACTGTCAACATAAGAATAATACTAGAACAAGGAGAACTGCGTTCTGTCCTCACAAGCTAATGGACCCCTAATTGTAATTGACCTAATCACAGTGGAGATCCAAGAGAAAGACCTCGCTCCTCATGTAATGGGCAACTCCTCTTCACCCTAGGAACTGAAATAGTAAGCATGATGCTTTCGCTTATTTTTCTGGCATTTTCCTGGCCAAAAAAAAAAATATTCTGCTACATTAAATAGAAAAAGCCCCAGGCTGAGGCAAGAGAATCGGTTGTGTCTGCTGTCAGGCTGAGCCAAGTTAACAGTTCCTCAGTCGCTCCTTGTAAAGTGTCCTTGCACTTGTGAGGAAGACCTCTGTGTTTCCATGTGTTATTGATCTTTGGGTCCTCTGAAGTCTCCATTTCTATACTGTTAGGTCATTTCTTTACACACACACACACACACACACACACACACACGCCACTTAGTGACAAGTGAGAAAAGCTTTCATAATATTTCTCAGTGCTTTCTAGAGTACTGTTTGAATGCTGAATCTTGTCACGGGTGGCTAATGAGGGATCATTCGTTCGCCCAGATAAGATTATAATGGGGCAAGGCACATAAGCCATATCTTCATGCAGAAAGTTTCCCTCAATAGTCACCCCTTCAAACATTTGAAATTGGGCTGGAGAGATGGCTCATCCAGTCACTGCTAAGGCTCATAAACCAAACCTATGCAGCATTCTAGTGTCTTCTACAGTCATGGGATCTAAAAGAAACTAAGGTGCTATAAGGTGCAGCCCATACCTCCAGGCAAGTAAATGGCTGCAATTTAGTAAACGTAGGACTGAGGATGTAACTCAGTTGGTGGAGTGCTTACGTAAGATATGTATGGCCAGGCATTCTGTCCTTAACCCCATCAAACCACCATCTCAGTTACCTAAAAGGTTCTAATCCAGCCTTGGACCCATGAGACTCTATCAAAAACAAAAATAAAACGGCCACCCATGTGAAAAAGGATATAAAAATATGGACTATTCCTTCAAGGTATCTAAAGATAGACTCATCATCTTTGTTCAAATAGCTCTCTTTGTCCCAAGTCTCCCTATGACTCAAGAAGGAAGCAAACAGAATTGCAGTGGTGCTCGTAGAGAAGCAAAATAAAGATTCGGGCCACACCGAGGCAGAGAACATTTCAGAGGCTCCAAAGAAGGTTGGCTGCATTTTCACAGGACATCTATGCAAACTGAATTGGTCTTCTTGTCCTACTTTGCTTTCTGTTGCTGAGCTGAAACACCAAATAAAAGAAACTTGAAGTGGAAGGGCTTTATATTTACCTTGAAGCTTATATCTGTCATTGAGGGAAGTCAGGGCAGGTACTCGAAGCAGGAACCTGGAGGCAGAAGCTGAAGCAGAGACCATGGTGCTTACTGGTCTGCTCCCCATGCTTTCTTCAGCCTGATTTCTTAGAGCGCCCAGGGATGGCACTGTCTGCAATGAACTGGACTCTCCCACATGAGCCGTCAATCAAAACAATGTGCCACAGGCTTGCCCACAGGCCAAACTGTTGGAAGAATGTTCTCAATTGTGATTCCTCTTCCCAG
Organism: Apodemus agrarius; assembly: GCA_964023405.1. Taxonomy (NCBI): domain Eukaryota; kingdom Metazoa; phylum Chordata; class Mammalia; order Rodentia; family Muridae; genus Apodemus; species Apodemus agrarius. Next base: position 119,001,092 of record OZ030010.1, on the reverse strand, counting down.
CTAACTCTAACTTATGTCAAGCTGGCAAAAACTAAACAGCAACCCTCCCAACACGACGGTAGATGATTCTGTCTGCCCTCTAACCCCACTGTTGCTCATACTGCACGCTCATTTCCATTTTCACTGGCAACGCCCAATGACCACTCGTCTACCAAATGAGTAGATGTAGTGACAACCTACCCTTCGCCACACTCTGAGAATGCAAAGATGACGGAGTGGCCAAAAGATGTGGACTTACAGTTCAGTGAGGGAGGCCAGTCCCAAGGACATGTGATCACAATACATTTGATAAAAACAAGAGTTCATCATCTTCCCTTACAGGAGCTGAGACTTTAGCCTCCTCAAAATCTCTACTGCTCTCAGTCTCCCCATATATAATTCACTGTCATCAAAACACTGATCTGATCTCCCTATTCCCCACCCCCACCCCTGAAAGAAAAACTTTACATGCCTCTGTATTACCACCTCCTCCACCCCAAACACACACACACACACACACACACACACACACACACACTGTGCTCACTTCTCCAGCATTCGCTCCACTTCCTTCCTACAGGAACTTTGTTTTCAAACAGCATTTTCCCAAAGGACATCCTACATAAGTCTGTGCTGGTCTTCCGGCTCCGGCTTGACTTGAAATGCCTTCTTTCCCTCCCCAGTGTCTGCACACCTTCCAGGATTGAAACATTACCACTTCATGATCTTCCTCGCTCTCTTCTGCTCAGCCCAGCAGGAACTGACTTCTGCCTTTATAGGGCTTCTTCAGTTCTCCCTTTACATATGCATAGCAATATCCTGGGACTGGAAGGATTTTGTGTGTGTGTGTGTGTGCAGGTCTCATCTGCCCTACTAGAGACTGTGGGTTTCATGAAACACTGTATTCCCAGGACCTATAGCACATGACTCTATTAGCTGAATGAAAGTCAGATGAGAACAGAAGGGCATTGTGGACTTGGAAGAGCATAATAAAAAGCAAAATACTATTGCTGGTGAGAAAGATGGGGTCTACTATTTCCTAAAGCATGCTGATTAGATTGGTCAATTTTGACCTGAGGGATGATAGAGGTCTAACTTCTTTGTCCTTCCTTTTAAAAATATAAATAATGAATCACACATTTATTAATCTGAGTATTTTCTTGTAAGCAAAGGTAGGGGAGCATCCAGCTTCTGTTCAGTGCAGTTTAGAGCCGGCTTAAATGCTCCTCGGGGGGAAAGATCGCACTATCCTTTATGAGAAAAGATTAGACCAAATATATTTTTAATAATGTATAAATATAACTTCCCCCAACTAAAGTATAGCCCCCTCAAGGATAATGAATTCTAGGAGCTGAAGAGATGGCTCAGCGGTTAAGAGCATCCGGGTTCCATTTCCAGCAACTGTAGGCTCAAAACTGCCTATCACACCAGTTCCAGGGATACCGTAATCTTCTGGCCTCCAGGGACACTAGGCATTCAACTGATGCACAGACGTACATGCTAGAAAACCAGCCATACACACCAATTTTTATTTATTTATTTATTTATTTATTTATTTATTTATTTTAAAAAGATGAATTTCCTTTACATAGTCTACCAGTGCACGTACATGTGAGTATGACTTACAGTCTATCAGACATATGTTATAGCTACAGTCTATCATAGTGCTGAACTAAAGGGTAAGTTTTAATACTGCTCTGTTCCCTCCATGTAAGTACACTGCAAAATCAGTCTAGGAGTGAACAATATGATGATAAATCTCCTCTTACCAAACCCACCTCTAATGACTAGGAAGGCAATGCTCATTGTCTAGTGGTACATTCCCCCCTTGGCAGAATTTTTGTGCCTGGTTAAATGAGCTTTCTATATTGTCTGGAGAACGGGGCAGGGGGGGGGCATTCCCATGTTGTGGCCTGAGGGGATCACTTGAAGCATATTGGCTCGTCCTCTCTGCACCAAAGGATGCAAGCTCCAAAGGGGGAAAAACACGACATGAGAGAATTTTGATTAAACTTGTTTCTTTGACATTCAGCCTGGAAAGATGCATTCCCCAGTGATGGGAGCTGGGGAGGGAGGGACTCAAGCAAACCCAGAGAAATCAAAGGCTCTCTCTCTTTCTTGTCCACGCTGAGCCATCTTTCCAAACTGGAGGGAATTACCCACTGATGTTTACATCGGCCTGTAGCTCTTCCTTTGGTAATGACCCCACAGAAGAGAGGGGGGCCTCGTCTGTTTTGATCCAGAGCCATGCGATCCAGAGCACACGAGAGACAGCACACTACAAACACTAGCAAATGTAACCGCTTTTGACTGGGCTGAGCAGATGTGGCTGTGTAAGAGTGTCGAGGGCTGGAGTTCTATGATCGAGCCACATACACTTTGTAATAAGAATGCCTGCCCAGCCGCAGAGAGGAAATGAGGCAAGATGACTTTCTAGCCACTCAGAGACAAGACAAGCCTGTAGGGAAAGGTACTTTATTTCCTAAACCATTGCCTGCCTCATGAGAAAAGGACCAAGCAGCAGCCTCCCACCTAAATCTATCTGGGTAACAGTCTGAGTAACGGAGCCTTATCCAGAACCAGCTTTCCTTTCCTAATGCACTTCTGTAGACTTGGGAAGCGGTGGCAGGAACAAAGCATGTAGGACTGTGCTTGGGATGTGAAGCATAAGCAGGAAAATGCATCTCAGGCAACAAATATATGGCTTAGTGTTAACAGATATTAACTAGCTTGGTTAGCAAAGCAAATTTGTCTCGAAGCCTTTACCGTGGCTCATCAGAAGTTAGGACTCCGGCATGTATGTGCTTAGATGGCTCTCAATGGCATCCGAATTTGTCTTTCTCTGACAAAGGGACACTGCCACTGAGCTCTTTCCTAGGGAATATTGTTCAAACTCAAGGAGAGGGCTGGGGTAGAGAGAGCTCTTGCTCCCGATTCAGTTCCTACTGAGCAAATAAAATACAGCACAGATCTGTATGACTAGGAGGAAAAAAAAAAAAAGAAGTAGTTGCCCCCCCCCAAATGGAAAGTCAGCTGACACTTTTATCTACATTTCAGGGCTAATGTCCTACAGGAATGAAGAACAGTGCCATTGGTTAAGATTTGAGGCAAACCCTTAGAATGCAGGAAAGAGGAAGCAATGAGGCAGAGTTGCCCAGGCTGAACGGGGAGCAGGAAGGAGCTGCTGCGTATTGCAGAATGCTAGACTGGCACACTCTCCTCGGAGGAAAGCTTGCAACCGCTGCCCTCTATCTGCAAGTCGGAAACTTTTCCTACAGGGAGCAGCAGGTTGATTGCTTTTGGCAATAAAAACTGGACATTGTTTGCATCTTCTGGAAGGACCAAGGCTGGGGCTCTCCCTCTACCTGTACCTACACCTCCCTGTCCCACTACCACTACCACTACCACTACCACTACCACTACCACTACCACTACCACTACTATTAACACACAGCCTTACTATGCTGTTTTCTGAACGGAGGCTTGCTGCTTACAGGTGCAGAGCCCCAGAGCAGGCTATGAGCAAACAGGCTGAGCAAAGAAAGGATTTTGCCATTAACCACAGGCACAAATAGCAGTGTTGACAATGGGTCCTTGCCTGCACAGTAACAGCGCACCAAGCATTTTGAGTGAAACCCATTTAAAAAAAAAACAAAAATGAAAACCCAATTAAGCAACATAACAGTTGGAGTGTCTGTGATGTCAAATGACCAATTTGATCCTTTGCGCATGCCTGCACGCACACACACAACTGTTTTGACTGACAATCTATGTGTGCCAATAGACACGATATATACATAGGAAATTGAATTTGGAACAGCAGTGTGCATACCCTCAAGTGCATCTCCCTCTTCTAAAACACAGCTTAGCCAAAAGTTGGTCTAGATTTTAAAATTTCACCAGCTACTTAGGGCCAAGTTCCTTAAAATCTGATGAGATAGTGTGGAACTACTCCTCTCCCATTTCACCAGACTCACCACTGTGTCTTTGCGGTGTCCTGTTCACTTGGGGTAAAAAAAAAGGGGGGGAGAGAGAGAGAATATAATTGTTTAACATTTTAAAAGCAAATAAAAGTGCTTAAATATTTTGCAATTTGCAACTTGAAAAGGAAACAGTAATGGGTTTCCAAGTGTGTGTCTTTACTTTTAATGAACTGTTTATTTTTCATGGTTCCATTGGCAATAAAAGACCAGCTCCACATCAAAAGCCTTCAGGGAGGTAGTTTCCATTTGGAGGACAGTGAGATTGCCAATAATTTTGTGTTATTTTTTTTAAAAAAAAGTAAACCCACTAGACTATATTTTCAGATATGGGTTATTGCCTATTATCCCAGGTAATTATTATTTTTCTGTGTCTTTCTCATAGAGGCAAATTACAAAACATTTATACACTATACTCCAGAAAGATAAAAAGAATTTAAGTGATACCAAGATCAAGGGCCTCCAGAATGTTTTAATGAACATGTTTCCATTATCCTCTGCGCTTGTTCATTCTGTTGGAAGAATGATTCATTCATTTCAAATTTGGCAACTTAAACAGCAGCAAATGATAATTTTTCCCATCACAATGCGAAGTCAGTTTATTGGCCTGCTTGGGCTTTGAAGGCCCTTTCGTGGCTCCTTTGTCTTTGACAACAGCGCCCTCTGCTGGTTTTCATAATTCATCACCGGTAGCGGGATCGACCCAAACTGCTGAGGCCTCCCTGGAACATTGCACAGAGCAGGACGTGTTTCATAAATCAGGTTTCCATCTGGTGATTCATTGCCAGACATATATATTTTTTCTGTAAAACAGCATAGCTCAAGGAAGTCATCAGGAATTCAGAAGCTTCAAAACCTACCTTCTTTTGATTAAGCATCCCTCTGACCTTTTTCTTCTTATTCAACAAGGTTAATAATATTTGTTATCACTCAAAGTAAAACTGTATTAGCTTCCAAATGATTTCTGCCTTGCAGAGGCCAGTTGTTACTGCCAAGGGGCTTCGGAGTTGACATTTGTTCTGTTCCTCAGGTATGACCCCGAGGGACATCTGACCAATGCAACTTTTCCTACTGGAGAGGTCAGCAGCTTCCACAGTGACCTGGAGAAGCTGACAAAAGTGGCACTGGATACATCCAACCGTGAAAATGTCCTCATGTCAACCAACGTGACAGCAACCAGTACTATCTACATTTTAAAACAAGGTAAAAGATCCTCAGAACTCCACCTGCTCTCGGGTCCCTGGTCAAACGTACGCTCTCTATTAAGGAACTAAATTCCCCTCTGATTAAGGAGATGGGTCCTCCCTTCCATTTTCCAGCGGGAACAGAGACAAATTCAGACTTTTCACAAGTTCGTCTATCCACGCTGGGCCCCAATCTCTGTGGGAGTAATGAGGTTAAATCCTGCCAAGTCTGATCTCCCATCAAGTCATTTCCCAACACGCAGCCATTTGTAAAGCTCTTTAAGGGTTTCCTATGTTGGAGGACAATAATAGAGTCTGTGCCCCATCTGAGCTTAGCATTCTAGATCAGATCTGACATGGGTGAATACTAAGGGCAAATTAGGCAATGCACCAGGGGAAAATTCAAGTGCTATGAGAGAATTAAAAACACAAAGAGAGGAGGGAAGAAAGAATTGAAGAAAAAAAATACAATCTCGTAGGGATGTGTGAGAAGCTAGGGAGGAAGTGAACACAGAGATGGTTTTCCCTGTCTAGGCATCAGGACTCACTCTGTTGCTAGGTGGTGGGGCGACTCACTCCAAAATGAGTAAAACCAACTTTCCAGTGGCTATGAGGTAGGTCATCTGCCGTGGGAAGATGCCATCCACAGGTGGCGGGATGCTGAGTTGAGTTTCAAGCTGTATTTATTCGAGCTCCCAGCATATTAAACTAAGATAGCACATTCAACAAGTCAAAAATGAAGTCTGTGGGGGGGTATGCTTTTAAAAGACAACCAACAACCAGAGAGAGAGAAAGAGAGAGAGAGAGAGAGAGAGACAGAGACAGAGACAGAGACAGAGACAGAGACAGAGACAGAGACAGAAAGAGAAGTCTACAGTGTGAGACAGCAGTATTTTATCCTGATCACAGCGTTTACTCCAGCTGTGAAAATAACAGGCCCCAAATGGATGAAGAATGTAGCTGTCAGAGTGTGGGGTCGAGCTTAGAGTGCAGTTAGGCCCTGACTACCCCATCTGCTCAGCCTTCAATGTGTGTCCTGGAGCTCAACTTTACCCACCCTCCTCCTCCTCCTCCTCCTCCTCCTCCTCCTCCTCCTCCTCCTCCTCCTCCTCTTCCTCCTCCCCCTCCTCCTTCCCCCTCCCCTCTCCTTTGCTCATCTGTCTACAGAAAACACTCAAAGTACCTATCGGGTGAGTCCAGACGGTTCACTCCGTGTCACCTTCGCCAGTGGGATGGAGATTAACCTCAGCTCGGAGCCCCACATCCTGGCAGGGGCTGTCAACCCCACTCTGGGCAAATGCAACATCTCGTTGCCTGGAGAGCACAATGCAAACCTCATTGAGTGGAGACAGAGGAAGGAGCAAAGCAAGGGCAACGTTTCAGCTTTTGAGAGAAGACTGAGGGTGAGTAAGGCCTTCCCTTTTTAGCAAAGGTCAAAACTTCATGGGTTCCCTTGGAAAGTGAAGAGCCTCCCTAAACTGAAATCTTGCTTCTCCAAAGCTTTTCCAGGTGACTGACTAGCTTCTCTGATACACTAATTCAGGAGAGCGCTAATGGCTGATAATGGTTCAGTATCCTTAAGTGTGCATTCTAATAGGGGCTTTCTTTGTCATTAGCCAGCTAAAGTGCTCTAATCATAGCAATTTCGGGCACTAAGAATGTCTAGGGCTGGAGAAATATTTTTAGTCAAGGAGCCCTTTGGTACCCATCCCAGCCTGCCTTGGAGATGTTTATAAGATTCTACAAGTTGACCCAGGATCTCACTTTTGGGTGGAGAGGAAAGGGTGTAAGACATAAGGCGCCATTTAGAGAAAGGCAACATGGGAGGGCAAAGTCAGTGGGCCATCCCTTTGCTGTATGTACATCGAAGAGCCACGGGAGCAAAGAACCAGATGGAGACTGAGCTGGAGTGCTCAAAGGAGCTCATCTGGGGGAACTGAAAGCTTTGGGGAGTTCTCAAGTCTTTACCAAATACAGTTCCCTACGGTTAAGCAGAGCTCTCTGTCAGAAGCACTGCTGGGCAGTGCAAGAAGCTTGCAAACGCCATAGCACCCACCCCCTGCCCTTTCTTGAATATTGACCAGTGTATTGGCAACTTGACTTAGCATCAGAACAGCTGTCAGTCTTCAAGAGGTATCCATTTCTGAGGCCAGGCCTCAGAGCATTTGCATCCCACCCAGGATATAGAAAATGCTTACATTCTTTTTACTCACTGGGAAAGAACTATGGTGAAATGAATGCTGTAGACATTCAACCACCAACCAACCATCTGGCTGCCGAGAGAAACAGTAAACCAACCAGTCACATGTCTTGATGCAGAAAAGTGCATCTACAAGTGTTCTTAACTCTCTTGATGGCACATAAAAACAGCTTTTAGTAGCTGGTATTTTTTTTTAATAACAACTACCGTAGTTGTCTAGTTGAGCAAGTCAATTTGTATGTTTCAGTTCTATTGATTGGTCTGTAATAGAACAGTTGCCAGATAGGCCCCTGAATTAAGAAGTGAATCCAGTCAAATATGCAAAGCTCTAGATGTGTATGAAAGTCAGCATTTATGTCTGAATTCTTCAAGAAATGCAGTTGCTGCATAGAAATTTGAATGGGAAAGTCAAATGATCTGACCCTGATACCCAGTTTTATAACTTGTTTTAAAATGCCGTTTTGTTGCAGTGGTTTGTGTTTGTGTTTGGTGTTGAGACCGTGTCGATTTCTGTATCCCTGGCAGTGCTCAAACTGATGGTTTTCCTGTCACAACCTGAGTCCTAGAAGGCATTTCTGTGAAATGAAAATGTAGTGCTATGGAAAAGAAAGAATTCTCTACAAATAGCTTATCATCCTAATGACTGATCACGGGAAAATTGATCTTTTGGTTCCTCCTCCAGCTTATGGACTTATTAAAATATTATGAACCTAATCAGATAGAGTGCAACCTTGGGGATTTTTCATTCTTTGGGGTAATCCATTCTCTACTATTATGTGACCCTAGGATATTCTAGGATGGCTCACTCTGTATTCTCCTCTCCAGTTCAGATAATAGAAATTGTCAACCATAATCCATACCTTAGATCCCAAAGTTTTCTTACTTTTGAAAAGCTAGTAGCCATAAAACACTGAAGAGCAGTTTAGTACTGAAAACAAATGGGCTTAGTAGGTGCTAATTATAAGCTGACCCATGCTGCAACACACTCCAGGCCTTTTTCCTCTATGGAACTTTAAATGTACCCCCTGAGGTCTTGGAAATGAAGGATTGGGCCCCTTATTGGCTCAGTGCTGTGACTGTGCAAGTCCCTAGAAATCTAATAACAGTCTTTTACATAGATTTAGTGCCTTGGGGTTAACAAAATGTTCTCACCGCCAGAATTTTATTTGATCACCACAGCCATCAATTGTTGTTATTCCCAATTTACAGAGAAAGACACCAAGGCTCAGAGAGGTCAACTGATTTGCCCAAAGTCAAACAGCTATTACAGCTCAGCGCCAGAGCTGAGATGCAGGTATTCCCCTGGTATGGCACCGTTTCCACTGCAGCGTGCTGTGCTGCCTTGTTCCTTAAAATAATTAATCTATAAATCATTGCCCCACTCAGTACAGGCACCTTGGCAGAGCCTGACTCCTCATTTCAATGCTGACAAAAAGAGACAAATAATCGACTCTAATGTACTGGCAAGTGTGGGTGGTTCAGGACAACTGGCTGGCCTCCAGGCAAAGAAAGCATGAAGGAGATAAAAGGAGAAGAGAGGTTGTTTAACTGGTTAATCCTTACCTGCTCTCCCCATTCATGGGATTTGCTCCATGGCTACCTTAGTTTCCGTGTGCCAGGCATGGAACGGAATGCCCGGTGGGATGACAGGGTTCCCAAAAGACAGATGTAGATTAAGTTGAACAAAGCGGTGATTCTTTGCCCATTGATATTCTTAGTTCCAAGATGAGAACCCTTCACTTAGCCCTGGCAGCAGGTTTTCAAGCAAACAGCAGATGACAATGTTCTAATTTTCTGGCTAAATATACAGTGACTCATTTGCAAGTATACCTGTTAAAAACAAACAAACAAACAAACAAACAAAAAACCAGGGGTCTCTGATGCACTCCAGTTCCAAGGTGCCATGACTGAATCATTTGTTTTTTCTGCTGAAGCTGCCGCTCCAGAACACGGAGAGAGGTTCCCATAGTCAGGACACAGGATAGCAAGGATGTAGAAAAGCTTGCCATGCTGTGAGCAAGGGGACACCTCTCAAAAGCTACTCTAGGGATTTGTAAATGCGCTTGAGAAGCAGGTCATAAAACACTAATTGTTCAGGCACAAAGGGACAGCTTCATTTAAAAGGCCATTTGCTAAGATAATGGACATCCCATGTTCCAAAATCTACATATCATTGCCTCAGACCTCCTAGAGGGAAAGAAAATCAGGAGAAACACATCTTTTTATTTAAAAAAATTAGTTTCCTCCGGTGATCACAGGGGATTTCTTCCCCAGTCACACAAAGTCAAGGTGAGGGAAGCAAATTGTTGGGAAACATAATGTCATGTGCAGCCCAGCCATGGCAGGAATCTGTTAGACCTGCCATCCTTCACAGGCACCATTAAGTGAAATAAATCACATTAATATCCTGAAATTTCATTTACTTGTTCTAAAATCTACTTCCCCTAACTTGAGTTGTGTCTGAATCACAAGTAAAATACTTCTGCATCCAATCAATGTGTCTTCTCGTCTGCTGTATCAATCTGTCCCCATAAATATATTTCCCCGGACAATAGAAGAATTAGAGTACAGATAACAACAGAGGGAATTGTCAAAGAATTGGGCATCCACCAAAAGCAAACTGCTTTAATCGCTACAACCATATTGCACCTTGCTGTGTCTGTGGATAACCATATCATAATGAGACTTATCCTAGTATTGGATCCCAGAGATTTCATAGAGTGAGCAGCAAAATCCTGGAACCACAGCCTGCTTTATCTTCTTTAGAAAAATAAATAATTGAAACCAAACTCAAAGAGTCAAACAGAATGGTTTATATATTAACAAGCAAAAAGAAACAGATACTAATACCGTCACAGGTGATTTTTCCTGTTTAAAGACTACTGAAAAGGGCACAGGTTTGTTTTTTTTGGGGGGGGTATGCTTGTGTATGTGGAGAGAGTTATTCTCTGGTGTTATTCTCAGAAGTCACCTACCTATTTTTTTTTAAAGATTTATTTATTTTATTTATATGAGTCCACTGTAGCTGTCTTCAGACACACCAGAAGAGGCATCAGATCCCATTACAGATGGTTGTGAGCCATCATGTGGTTGCTGGGATTTGAACTCAGGACCTCTGGAAGAGCAGTCAGTGCTCTTAACCGCTGAGCCATCTCACCAGCCCGTCATCTACCTATTTTTGAGATGGTCTCTTACTGAGACCCAGAGCTTGCCAGTTTGGCTAGGCTTGCTAGATAGCCAGCAGCAGAAGAGAAATTCTTGTCTCCATTTTCCTAACCCTAAAATTGTAAGTGCACACTACTGCACCTGGCTTTTCTTACATGGTTGCTAGGTATGGAACTCATATCCTCCTGCTTATAAGAAGACAAATTGCTATCTTCTAGCCTTAAAGTGCGAATGATTTTTAAATTTATATGTGATCTAAAATCTAAAACACAGGGTCTGAAGGGGACAAATAGTGGAGAGTTGGAGAGTAAGCCAAAAAGTGTAGTAGCATACACTTCTATTTTCAGAAACGGCCTGACAGAGCCATCAGCTATAGAATTGGAGTTTTCTTTCCTCTCCATTTTGACTTCCTTCTTACCAGGTTTGGTGGAAACATTCTTTTTGTGAAAAGTTATATAGGGAGATGTTTAGAGGTATATTAATCCACTTAAAACATGTATTTGTGGTCTTTAGAGGTGTATTAATCCACTTTAAAAAAAAAGTATTAGTAATCTTCAGTGTTTCTGCCCACAACTCCAAGAAGTAATTTGGAGATAGAAAATTTCAAGCTCCAAGACTGATAGATAATGTCGTGTTTTGAAATGTGTGTTTTCTTGGAGTCTTCAAATCATAAAATCTACTGTTTCTTGGTCTTGAAATAGCCTTACCAAAATAACTAGGATGAAAGTATTATTTCACATGTGACTTGACCTATGCATAAGCATTAATAGATTGCTATTAGTTTTAAATATGTGTTACAAGATTACCCAGACAAATAATCCAAAGGAAAGTACTTAAATAAGAATAAGTTAGAGAAAAGGTATTCAGGTTAGACAATTCGATCGAGTTCAGGTGGGGAGAATGAGATTGTAAGAAAGAACTGGCATGCAGTGATTTTGCAATTTTCCATCTATAAATGAGACATATGCACTGTGCAGTCTCTATTAGTAGTGGTAATATTATCATAAACCACAATGACAATAGTATTTGAGGGAGCCTTACTAAGTATATCACCATATTTTAACTTATTCACCATTTATAACATCTCTTCAGGTGGGGGGGTTAGTAATTCCCATTTTGCAGATTTCAGGATTTGAACCTAGGAAGGCTGGCTTGATAAACCCGAGCATCTCTTAATATCTCTTCTAGAAGTAAGATTTTGTGATGTCAATTTAAAGAAAGTATCTTGAAAACAAAACTGAAAAACAGTATGCCATTTCATTTATAAGCAACTCTGAAATAAAAGCAGCCCTGAGTACCTTATAATTGTTAAACTGGAAATATCAGGAAAATATAAAATCTGTTGAATTAATGTACTGATTGATCTTTAAAAGTCCAATACTAATTACCTTAAAACTAGTGAGAGTAGACTAGCATGGGCTACTTTAAAATCAGCTGTGAGCTTTCTGTCCATTCCTTGACTTCATAAAAATGCAATGCGGTACAACTTTCACATTTTGATGCTGTTTGGCCTGTCTCTTATTCACCTTCTGTCTTCAGCAAAATTTAACATGTAATTAGGTTGTATTATGACCTGAAATGCTAGATAGTCTCCTTGACAACCTTCTCCTCCTTACAGAGAAAAGAAAACCAACTGCCATGATTGAAGCTCTGGTGTGTGTGTGTGTGTATGTGTGTGTGTGTGTGTGTGTGTGTGTGTGTGCATGTGCGTGTCCTTGTGTGTGTGTCCTTGTGTGTGTGTCCTGTGTGTGTCCACATGTGTGTATGTGTCATCAGTTAAAACAGAACATTTCCTTTTGTGTAGAGCACAGCTATTAAACATCTCCTGTTGTCTATAGATCAATCAAATAGAGCATTAACCTACTATCTAAATCAGTTAAATATGAAGGGTCAAAATTTTCTCTTAGCCAACTAAAACAGAAACTCTCAAGAACAGGCAGAATGTAGACACAGAGGATAGCTGCTTCTGGAGGCCCCTCCTCCAGCCCTCCACACACCCAGAACCTTTCAGTTCTGCTGGCAATCACGTTCTACAGCTCGCCAGAGTGCATTCTGCCTTCCTTTCTCTCTGATTCAACTGTAAACAAAAATCAAGTCCCTCTCCTCAGTATAGTTTGGAAGAGAAAGCCCTAATGGAAACCAGAGGACTGCTGCAGCAACGCACATCTTCCTCTATTTTAAAACTAAGTATGTCCATCTTTCTTACTAGAAAATACTGTTTAACAGCTGCCAAACCCAAAGGTCTCGTTCATTGTACAACTGTCCAAAAAGTCCCCTTTATAACTTGGGACTATTCTCACTCTCCCTTTTCCAGGAGAGGGAACAGTATAGATTATCTGGAAATAAAATAGAACTAAGGTGTGTTGTCCCATGCTTGGATCAAGAGCTGTTATCTTAGAGAAGAGCAAGCATGTAAATGAATATGGATTTTTCCAACCTTACCCATGACCTGAGCAGTCAGTGCCATTCCGCCTAGCTCTAATGCCCATCTTAGAGGCTGGCAGCACATAGGTACTCTGGACAGAGGTGAAGAAGGCTCACATGAGAGCAATTACCTTGCAGCTTTCTTGTGTGTGGTATCCACAAAAAATGAACAGAGGAAACCTAGGGCATCTTTGATTCTTTCAACCCTTTTGGTCCTTGCTGAATTTTAACTTCCAAACCCAACTTTGAAATAAGTGTTTCAGGAGCATTTGACTAGCAGCATTAGAATATCAGGATGCTCTTCTGAATCAGAGATTCACTGCTGTACAAGTCCCAACAGGCAGAGAAAGGGCATTCGATGGAGCCCTCTGATGATTTGGTGGTGGATCTCCCTTAGAGTCGTAATGACTTTATTAAGAAATGTGTTGAATAGTAAACTTCATCTCTCAGACAACTAAAACCCCAAATTTAGTTGACTGAAAATCACTTGTTACTTTGGCTCTTTAACTATCATTATAACATAAATTGTAATAGTTGCGACTATCTCTGGGGGTACATAGGTATTTTGCAGCTGTTATAAATAAAGGGTATTATAGTTGGAGATATGCAACTATAAAACCAGGGGAAAAGTAGTTGAAGAAAGAACACCTGGTTTCCTATAAGCTTCTAAGCCCAAACAATCACAAGACAGGACCTACATGCTTTTCTAGCACCTTTTAGGTGATCACAACAGACTAGTGTATATTGCTGCAATACAACACTACACACACTTGCTGCAGACAGTTTAAAAATGTACAAGTCCCAAATCAGCCCCTGTGGTAGCTGAGTTAAAACTACCCTCTGAGACCAAGAGCAGTTCCACAAAAAAACATAGTTTGAGTAATCACTGGTCTTCTGGCTCGAATTCATGACAAGAAAGGTTTTGGTGGTTTTTTCCAGAAGTTTGAAATTAAGGCCTTGGCTAAGTGATGATGAAACAGAGACCAAATGTTTTCAAAAGACCAGATTCCACATTCCTGTAGAAAATTGTCAAATAGCACGAGCAGGCAATTCATGGAAGATATGCATGCAGTCAATAATTTAATATATATATATATATATATATATATATATATATATATATATATCCTCAATCTCATTACCAATCAAATGGATGCAAATTTCATAGTAAAGTACCATTTTCTCACTCTCACATCCAGAAAACTTTACTAACAGTACTGCTGAAGATAAGATGAGATCGGTCTTCCACTACTAATCAAGTGGGATATGAATCTTGGGCAACCTTGGGTACAATCCAGCAATCTCTCAAATCACATCTGGAGTCTTTTAATGTGTGCTTGTCACTTAATACAATGATTTTTTATTAAGATCCATGTTATAGAAATATTTATTGACAAAAATGTTCAATAAATCATAAGGTGCAAAAGGAAATGAAAATGAGAACAATGAGAACGCTAATGTCCAACTATGGAAGAATGAACACACAGATATTTATCATGTAGTTAAAATATTATGCAACCATTGAAAGCCATATATCAAGAGTACATATTAATGTGGAAATTATGGCTGTAAAACATTGGCTGAAAAAGGAGGACACAACATTAAATGCCAGCCTAGTTGTATATATTTAAATGTATGAAAAAATATGCCCCTCAGAGTAAGATAAGTGAGAGGAAACACAGTAAGAATGAATAGAAATTCTCCTTGGATGGTGGAATTTCATATCATGATTTCCTCTACACATTTCTATATTTTCCAATGGAGGGAAGCCTTGGAAAAAGATCTCCTTTGACTCTAATGGAATATGGACGAAGTTAATAATTTTTGAGGACCAATGTACACTGAGTTACTGAGAAAGGAAAGGCAAGATTCTGATACAGGAGTGGGACCTTTGTAGTCATTAATGCCACTAAGATTTAAAAGAAAAAGTCTATCTGGAATTGAAATTTTGATTCCTGAGTACCCATAGAAATTTCAGAGTTGGGTTTCAAGACAGTGTGATGGCCAGCTGGGATTGTATCCCAGCGTCCATGTATGTGCTTATGAGATTTTATGTGGAAGCATAGTTTATAATGTTCAAACAAAGGGATTCTTGACCACCAAAGTAGGGCTGGAGAGATGGCTCAGTGGTTAAGAGCATTTTGTCCTCTTGCTGAGGACCTGAGATGGATTCACAGTGCTTACAACCATCCATCCCTCCCAGGCATAGTACACATAAAGTAAATAAGTCTAAAATCATATTCTTTTTAAGTTAACAAAGTTTAGTTGAATGAACTAATGGATCAAGTTTAGTCTGACTATATTTAATAGAATCAAATTCTGATGCAAAATTTCTGTTTTATTTACTTTTTTTGCTCAGATCTCATTAACCAGTCATTTGACATTCTGTATGGGATCACGCTGATGATTCTTGCCCACATAAATGTTTTAAACCAAGCTGAAATTACCTTGGTATTTGACACATGGGCCTATTCACGGGCCTCAATAAAATGAGAGAAGTCAGCATTATATTGTGCATTTTTCAAATAGTCGTTACTGCGACTTTACAGTTTCCTAAGTTTACATTTTAGCAAGGCTCTGATGTATAAAGTGGTATCTCTTTATACATCTCTTAGTGAAAAATGTTGTATAAATACCACTCCCATTTCATAGTAAAATTAAGCACCAGTAGGGGGAGAAAAACATAGACCAGTAACTGAGTCTCCTGAGTCCCATTCAGCCTTACTTCTCAACCTCTTTCCTTTTTTATTCTTGCCTTCAATTCTGCCAGATACACTTAAACCTTCTCCACCCAATTCACAGCATCTCCTCTAGAAGTTGGGTGAGGAGTACCACCTGCCGTTTTTCAACCTCATATGTCAAATTAGTTCAAAATGAAGTTATATTATAGTAAGGCAGAAGACCAACTACAACTTACAAGTTAATCACACCAAACTAACTAAAGTGAAAACCATTTCAAAAGTTCTTCCCAGAGTTCTACCCACCCTTATTTCAGAGTTCCCCTTTTCTTCAGGGGTTGACCTCTCTTAATGAAAACCAGGATCTTAAAAAGAAGAGCTACCTTTTCCTGGAAAAACACACATACACACACACACACA
This sequence comes from Apodemus agrarius, assembly GCA_964023405.1. Lineage (NCBI taxonomy): Eukaryota > Metazoa > Chordata > Mammalia > Rodentia > Muridae > Apodemus > Apodemus agrarius. Next base: position 118,985,062 of record OZ030010.1, on the reverse strand, counting down.
CACACACACACACACACACAGAGAGAGAGAGAGAGAGAGAGAGAGAGAGAGAGAGAGACAGAGAGACAGAGAGACAGAGAGACAGAGAGACAGAGAGACAGAGAGACAGAGAGAGACAGACAGAGACAGAGACAGAGACAGAGACAGAGAGTTTCAGTACTGTGTCTTCTGAATGAGTGTGCCATAATCAGCAAGTCAGAGCAGAAGTGATGATGTGTCTGCCAAACACTGCCATTCCTGAATGAAAACTGGAAAACTCAGTCATTTGTCCAGTTGCTTTGAAAAGCCACCAAGTCTTTTTGCTTAGTTTTCTTTTAATAGGCTATTTTGCTATCTGGATCACTCAGGTGGACTTAGCCGGATTTCATCAAAGCCAGACCCCACTGAGTGTTGTCTCTGATAAAGTCCAATCAAGTTCCTTGAGTAGAGCCCACTTTGAGTCAGCTGTGACCAGGCCTAAGCCAAAGTAGTTGTTGTTGCTGTTTTGTTTTGTTTTTTAACTTGAATCCAAACTTAACTTTCTTTAATCAGTACATGGTGTTACACAATGACCCCATGTTTACCTGCCAGTCTTCCCTGGAAATGTGGTTGAATGGGGTCCCCTCGGTAGATACTCTGAGTTCCACTATGATATGAGGTTCATTGAGCCCAGATGGACATGAAATATCCAAAGCAGTTTGAGCTCATTGGGTTCCTTTTCTTTTTTCTTTATTTGCCACTTGATTAGTTACAAAGGGCGAAATGAGCCAGGAATCCCCACTCTGACTCATCCAATTCACTTAAAATAGGATCATGTGATCATTGAAAACTGTGGTGGCTTACATGAGTCCTTAGTTGAGAAAGACAACCATTAGATGAAGGTCAAGATTATAACAGGCACTTTGCCAGGAAGTAAAACATGGCCTTGTCCTTCCATGACTGTACACTATGGTGAGGAAATAAAGGTAACTGTTAGATGAAGAATATGAAACAATAAGGGATCAGTGCGGAGAGTATCGCCATTGTTGGAGCATCCAGAAACGCTTCAGGATTGGGAATGCACTAGATGAAGAATAAAGCAATGCATGAAATATATTCCATCTTTCCTTTTCTTTTTGTAGGCCCATAACAGAAACCTACTTTCCATTGATTTTGATCATATGACCCGCACGGGGAAGATCTATGATGACCACCGAAAATTCACTCTTCGAATTCTTTATGACCAGACTGGGCGACCCATTCTGTGGTCTCCTGTGAGCAGATATAATGAAGTGAACATCACATATTCACCTTCAGGATTAGTCACATTTATTCAAAGAGGAACCTGGAATGAAAAGATGGAGTATGACCAGAGTGGAAAAATAATCTCAAGAACGTGGGCTGATGGGAAAATTTGGAGCTATACCTACTTAGAAAAGGTAAGTATCTAGAAGGGGAAATGAGTAAGAATATTGAAGGTGACCCTAAGTACCCAACTTTATGAGGACCTATGGGGGAAAAAATTCTATGTTCTCATTGCATAAATAACAAAACTCCATTGTGAACCTGTACGGATGCACTGTTTTTCAGCTGAAAACATCCCTATCCCTACTCTCTGCCAAGTTTTTTTTTTTCAAACTGAAGTCAGGATAATGGCTTAGCTTTCTACTCATTTGAGCATATTTGTTCATCCCCTTGAAAAGGTGTCTGTATTATTATGAAAGCTCATACTGAGAGAAAATAGCTAGTAAATTCCAACACTCCTCTGTGTTAATGTATCTCAGCTCCAGTAAAAGGCCTCTTGCCCAACAAATAAGGGGTTTTTTTTCCTTACCATAGCCAGTGAAATTTTTGTTGTACACATTTGAGGACTAATTCTCAAAAGTAATTAGCCTGAGGGAATGGTGACACAGAGTCCTAATTGGTAGTCGTCTTTTGTGTGTACGAGGACTCCAGCAGCATCCATAATAGAAGCCGATGCTCTCTGTCTGGAATAAAAGGATTGTAATCCCACCACATGAACCACTGGTGAAACATTAGCCCCTTCATAGCACAGAGGTTTTCCCTCATATCATTACCAGTAGACAAGAACAATAATTAACCTTGATCTGCCATTGCCAAGTCTGATCCCCTCCTATGATATTGAATGTTTTTCTTTCAAATTAAGTCATTTCAATCGAATTTGTTGTTTCTGAATACATTCCTAGGAAAAATAGAAGATACTTTCCTCCCCGGCCCCCGCCCCAGTAATCAGTATCTCTTAGAAGGGTCACAAGAGATTACCGCACACAGGGCAAAAAGGGGACAATTTGTGTGTTTCTGATACAACCCTCCAAGTCTGGTTTTCGAAAAGTGGTGTGCCTATTACTTCACAGAATCCGTTGTTGAAGCACTTTCCTTCTCAAGAATGAATGCCTAAGTGATGAAGCAAAGTTTGCTTGGGAGCAAAAGCAAGAGATGGCAGGCCTCTGCTCTGGCCTCCCGGGGTCCTTCCCTTCTGGGAAAGCTTTTAGAATGTGTCATCTGTATTCTGAGCAAGGGAAATCTGCATCTCACAGAGCAAATCTTTCCTCTTTTGAATTTCAACAAAGAATGACTGGGAAAATCCTGTGGCTAAGGACTACACTGAATGCATTAAAACATTAACTGAATCCAAATATCTGGTAACATCTACACATAGTCTAAATGTTCCATAAAGAATTTACTAATAACTTTGGTATATATGTACATTTTAAAAACATATATATGTATTTTTTTTAACAAATCAGGCAACTAACCTAATAGTTTTCCTTCCCCAGCTCCTCCATGTGAGTTGGGAAGTAGCCAACAGTCTTTAGGGGCATGTAGAGGGTTCCAGCCTCCAGAGCACCAGAGTGTGACCATCTAAGCTAATTGCCTGCAGACAGTAATATCTCAGCTTCCCAAGACTCTCCCATTTATGCCATCTATATAATAACAACGTATCTATCGAAAAGTTAAAACTCAACCCAGCATGCAGTTTTGCCTGACACCGGTGAGGAGATATGGTCTCTCTTTTCCAAAGTAACTTTATTTTATCACATTTGCTTCAGGAATCACACAAAACTTCATATCAGTTCTTTTTTTATACAATAAAATATTTAGTGGATACCAGTTCCTTTAAAAAAAAAAAGAGCCCAACATAGTAGCACATACCTGTGTCACCAGCCCTAACAAAGTCGAGGCAAGAGAATCACAAATCCTGTCACCATTTCTCAAAAGCAAACAAAAGGGGAACAAAAAAAAAGATGGAAGACCTGTTGACCTAGAATAATAAGAGAAATTTCAACGACTTCTAATTGTTTATGGACCAGTGAAACAAGCCAGATCATTTGGCATTTTGCTTTTTGTACCCTTTTTCCCTGTGTAATTTATTCTTTAACTAGACGAATAACCACAAAAGTCCAATCCTACAAAATACACAATTATGGAATGGTTTCTTACTTATAAGACGGTTGCATTCATGAGATTTCCAATCACGTCATTCATATTCTTGCCATAATTTTCTAATTCATTCTGAAATTGATTTTAGTAGTATTATTATCGCCAGTGATAAATAACTAATCCACTGAACAAATGAATGGCTTAAACAAAATAATTTACTATAAATCACAAAAACTAGATCATTGAAAATAGCTGACACTTACTTCGACTTGATGGTAAATCAAGATAGGAGCAAACAGAAAAGAGGAAAGGAAGAAAATAAAAACATCTTTGAAATTTGAATTCAAAGAAAGTTAGGGAAAGAAGGTTGGATTTTTATGTGCTTTTCCAGGGCCTTGCTGTTCTGTGAGTCCTTCCATTCTTTCCAATCCCGTCTTTTAACATAGGCTTTACTACCATATTCTTTCGATGGTACAGGGCATGGGTGGGGATGCACATATGACTTCTCATAGTATACAGTAAGAATGTTCAAACTTTAAAATACATTTTTCTTTATCCCCCCCCCCAAATACTCCGGCATTACATCTGCAAAGCTCCTTGCTGTGCTGACACCATGATATATTAAAATCAGCATCGCACTTTTTAAACCTTAGCACACAACAATTCCGTAAAAAAAAGAAAGAAAAGAAAATAGTTTCACTTTCTCTAGAGTAGATGAAAGTTAAGTTAAACATACCATTTTGTGAACAATGCTTTGTACTCATTAAAAAAAATAAGTATTTGGCTAATGACTGTGGTTTCTTAAATAGTCTCTTCTCTATTAAGAAAATCAATTATTGCTTCTTAGTTTTTCTCTCTGTAGTCATTAATTTTCTGCCTAGATTTATGACACTTTTCTAAGTTAATTATATTTTGAAGACCAGTGCAAGGAAGTTTGTGTTATATATGATGTAAATCTTTCAGTTTCCTAAAATCACTCTTACAAGCTTCATTTTTAAAGTGACTTTAAATATATTTTATAATCATTTAATAAGAAGGTTTAGTTTTATGCATTTACACAAAATTGCCTATTTGGGCTTGTTTTCAAGGCTTACTGCAGAGACAGACCACAATCTTTGGCTACAGTTCCCAGGTAGCCCCACACTGCCATCTGGTGGTCATTTAAATGCTATACCTTTTCAAATTTCTACTTTCGTTTCTAGTCTTGTTCGAATAAGTACACAGCCATGATTGTTCTCTTTTATTTCCTTTCACAGAGATTTCTTTTACAGTATAATAATGTATTTAAAAAACACAAGGCTCCAACTCTATTATTCGCACTAATAAGGAATAGGTTTTTTTTTTTTTTATCCTGCAGTAGCACAGTGGACACTGGATAGACACACAAGCATTGTTTTGGAACAAACTGTTAATAATACCAATTCAAAGTGAAAAAGCAGCCAAATGGGGCTAAATGGTATTGTGACAACAAAACAATAGCATGCGGGAGACTTCTAATCATCTCTTCCCCGTTTTTTTTTTTCCATTAGCAGGAAGGTAATAAAGCAGACTGGGGGGTGGGTGGCTTTGAAGGCAACTCCGAGTTAGCACCGCAGAGAAACAGCACTGCTTTGCTACAGGCTACAGGAAGCGAACAGAGGAAAGGATACAATAGCAACGCAGTATAAATTTTTGGCAACGCGAGTAGAGTGACTGGAATAGGCAGGATGGTGCTGGATAATGTGTGGCAGCCATATGGTGATTGTCCCTGGCCCACACAAGTGACAGATGTCATTTGTTCTTGGCAAACTGACAAGCGAGAGTGGAAAGGAGCTGGGAAATCAGACTTTTCGGGGTGGAAATAACACGAAGGTATTTTCACCAATTACTGCATCTACCCCACCCACTTCAGTGTTCTCCCACCTGCTGTCCCATTCACAGGAACAATTTCTTCTGGTTCTGGGGAGTTTTGCGGTGATGGAGAGAGGGCCTCTCTCCCTGTCCCCAGAGCTTCGAAAGAGTGTGCCTTTTATTCAGGAGGGTTTGTAGGTCACAATGGTAGAACTGCAAAGACGTGGCAAGTTGCAGGGGCTTCATGGGTAGCAAGATGACAGGATTTCTGCATCTGCTTTGCATCCATGATGGTGGTGGTGGAAAAGAAATGATACCTAAATAAGCAAATAACACTGACTTCATGGTATTGACCAGCAACTGAAAAAAAAATCAAGAATTCTCACAAGGAGGGATGTGCCCTTGCGTAACATACATATAGTATCACGTCATGCTTCTGTCGTTTTTCTAAAAATTCACATTGCATACGGTTAAGTAATTAGCATTCAGAATTATTTGTGTGTATTGCATGTAGAAAATGAAAAGATGCCTACTGTTTTCACAGCATAGAGGTCAGAAGTTGGACTTTAAAATTTTGTTGTTGTTTTGTAATTCTCAAAAGGGTGAAACTCTGGTAATGTGTTATATTAGAGTATCGGTGAATTTTTCATTTTTATTTAAAGACAAAAAGCACTGAGGATGGAGCACAGTGAAAGTGAGTGCTAGCTACACAACGATGAGGACTTGAGTTCAAATCCCCAACACCTGCATCAAAAAAAAAAAAAAAACCTACGCATGTGTAGCTTCACATTTGCCTGTAGCTCCAATGCAGAGACAGGAAGACTTGGGACTTGCTGCCCACCAAGATGGCTCCAGATTCATTAAAAGATCATTTCTCAGGAGAATAGGACAGAGAGTTAGAATAGGATACCCTGTGTCCTTTCTGGCCTCTATAAGTGCACATACAGAAACAGATGCCTTCGTCCACATACATAGAAATTAAAGTCTTCTTAAAAATAAGTTTTAATTGCCAGTGAATTAGAGTGTTTCATAAAACGGTGCTTTTTTTGTGTGTGTGTATAAATTGGTACTGACTTTCTTTTCCTGTGGTACTGGGGATTGAATTTACAATCTCATACATGCTAGGTGTGTACTCTATCAGCGATCTATATTCTCAACCCTCTAAAAAGTTATTTTGAGACAGAGTCTTTCAAAATAACTGAGGCTGGCCTTAAACTCTCTTCGTATCCCAGGAAACCTTGATTGACCTTGTGAGCCTTCTGCCCTTAGCCTCCTACGTAGCCTGGATCATAGGCCTGAACCAGCAGGACTGACTCATGTTTCTGTTTAAGATTATATCAACTAATATTTATTAAACATCAGCTACAGACAAAGTATTATACTTTGACAAATAACTGATCCTAAAATACAAATTTGTTGTGTGTTGGACACAATATAACCAAAGAAGTCTTCACTTTTAATGCCTCTCTCTTTTAATATTAAAGCATGAATCAGACTGAAAAATGAAAAATGTTAAGTAAATATTGAAAGCATGTACAATAATATTCAACATGCACCTTTTCAGGAAACCATATAAAATCAATGCATTTCAGTGGATCAAAGTCCACACTTGATATGCCCTGTCCTCACTTTCCCTCCCTCCAATCCATCCCCAATATAAGCAGCAGTGACCTTTATATTATTCTTTTTATTATTTTAAGTTGCATTTACTTAAAAACAATGAAAAGTATACCAAGTTAATTAAATCTTAGAAACATAACCAAAAAGTGAAAAATCAATGCATTTTTAATCTAAAATATGTCCTTTTATATATTCTCATCTCATTTGTAATTAAACCACATCTACAGAACTCACATAGACAGCCAGTAAGGGTTAAGGATAACATGGAAATTTATCTTATTCTTCACCTCATTGTTTGGTTTCCAAGTATTGGTATATTTACTATGGGACACACAAATTTCATGTACATGAGAGGGGATAAAATGGGAAAGTTTTCAGATTAAAAATATGGGTGAATATCCATATGAAGATGGTGGATCCCAAAAATAAGTCCTCAGGAATTTCATCACAAAGAAAACATTACTAGTGACAGCTCATGCACTTTTAAGAAATTGAGCAGAGGCAGGGCTGGGCGTTGTGCAAAAACAGTCTTCCAGGCATAACGTGGTTGTGTCACTGTTAAACTCATAGCAACTGTAATGGCATGCACAAGGTGGAGCACACTAGCACCCTGTCACGGAGAAACAGTTCCCATCTTCTTCCTGAAGATTCATAGGCAAGTAATAGTTGCTAAGGGGAAGGACTCAAGAGGCCACCACGTACCTTGAGGACCTAAATGTAGTTAATGATTCTGAGAGAGGAAGCACAGTTTCTTCAGTGGTGTGGCCACTGGTTAAGGTGCCGAATGTGATACACACACATGCACAAAGCAGGAGTGCATGGTCCAAGAAGGGCTTATGAACCTCCACCCCAAGGAACAATTTACAGTGCATAGCTACTAGCAGAGGGAGACTCGGTTTTCTTTAGGAGTATGGTTGATGGTAGATTGAGAATGCTCCAGGGGTTAGCCCCACACCCATGCCCATGGCAGCACTAATTATACTCAATGGATATATTTTATATTTTTAAATTGGATATTTTATTTATTTATTTATTTATTTACATTTCAAATGGTATCCACTTCCCCAGTTTCCCCTCTGCAAACCCCCATCCAACCCCCCCTTACCCTGCTTCTATGAGGGTGTTCCCCCACCCACCTACCCACTCCCGCCTCCCTGCCCTCTTGTTTCTCACCCCTCAAGTGTCTGTGCTATGACATGCTTAACACTTGACAAATGGGCTTAAGTCACAAGCCTTAAAAGGTCATTCAAGTTCTGGATTCATCTTCATTCTTACCATTCACTATCACCATCCCAAAACCACACACGCTTAGGCCATACAAAATTCCTCTCAATCTATGGGGAAAGGCCATTTTCATAGGCTTTCTTAATTCTCAGCCCCTCCTAATGCTGCAGCCTTTACCAGAAGTACTTTTTCTTTCCTTTTGAACAACACACCTCCCTGTCTTTGCCTGCCCAAGATTATTTAGGTTTCAACTTGAATCTTCCCTCCTAAGTCTGGAATAACCATTCTTCCTCTACTTTCATGAAGTCATTTATGCTTCCCCTGTCTTAGCTCATTTCACACTGTATTATAATTACTTGGTGACTTGTCTTTCTTTTCCATTAAACTGCAAATTCCATGATGGTACATAACATTATTGTGTGCTACTGTATCCACTGGGATCTGCCACAGTGCCTGGCACATAGCAATTGCTGGAAAAATGTGTGTTAGATGGATGAATGTGTATTTCTCCTCATCTCTTAAACCTTAGTGGTACAAATAATAGTATTTTGTTCTTGTCTCGTTTCAGTCTGTGATGCTTCTCTTACACAGCCAGCGGCGTTACATCTTTGAGTATGACCAATCCGATTGTCTGCTGTCGGTCACCATGCCTAGCATGGTGCGCCACAGCTTACAAACCATGCTCTCAGTGGGCTACTACCGTAATATCTACACTCCGCCAGACAGTAGCACCTCTTTTATCCAAGACTACAGTCGAGATGGGCGACTGTTACAGACTCTGCATTTAGGGACCGGGCGCAGAGTTTTATACAAGTACACAAAGCAAGCAAGAATGTCCGAGATTCTCTATGACACCACTCAGGTCACATTAACGTATGAAGAGTCTTCGGGAGTGATTAAGACAATACACCTGATGCATGACGGATTCATCTGCACAATCAGATACAGGCAAACAGGTTTGTTATGAAACGGGGTAGCAGAATACCTCAATACCCATATTCTTTTATATTTTAATGAACACATTCATAGAAAGAAGTACTAACCTCTCATGCTAATTCATGTTTGACTGAACAAATTTTTGTTTTCCTTCTCATACTATCTTCCTTTCTAAATTTGAAGCATATTGTAGTCCACCTGAAAGCTGATTCCTTAATAGCACACCATATATTTCTGTCTCGCTCAGCTTTCAAAACAATTGCAACTTCAGTACCTATCTCAGCCCTATACTTGTTCATATGCCCGCCCCTGTATCTTTCTAGAGATCTGTGTATAAGACATGAAGCTCAGAAAGCAGCTCAAGCCCTGGATAACCTCTATAAGCTTCAGTTAATGACAAAAGTCAGAACTCTGGGATTTATTTCAACCTTGGTATTCATAACATGCCCAAAGCCAGTTACTTGAATGTTGGACATTGTGAGAATCTAACCATCTGACTTTGTAGCAAAGGTTAACTAAAATGAATGCATTTTGCCAGTGATAATAGCAAAACATAATAGCAGTTTCTTCCCTCTAGGCTACTGGGTAGGTTATTATTTTGATAGTCTCTATAATTAAATTGATCTGTAACTGTGCTATGTAATATTTTCTCTGTCTAGTGACAAATGCCACACACACACACACACACACACACACACACACACACACACACTAACATGCCCAAGCATCAGATATTAGAGACCAATCTATAAAACAATATGATTTTGAATATAAAGGTATCGATACTTAAACAAAAACTGTGATTATGCCTAGTTTATCAGATGGTTATTTCTCATTTTTATTTTGGTTTCTCCAGGACCTCTCATTGGACGTCAGATTTTCCGATTCAGTGAAGAAGGTCTTGTGAATGCACGGTTTGACTACAGTTACAACAACTTTCGTGTCACCAGCATGCAAGCTGTGATCAATGAAACCCCTTTGCCCATAGATCTGTACCGATATGTTGATGTGTCTGGTAGAACAGAACAGTTTGGAAAATTCAGTGTAATTAATTATGATCTAAATCAGGTTATAACTACAACAGTGATGAAGCACACCAAGATCTTCAATGCCAATGGACAAGTTATTGAAGTCCAATACGAGATCCTAAAGGCAATTGCCTACTGGATGACTATTCAATATGATAACATGGGCAGGATGATCATATGTGATATAAGGGTAGGAGTAGATGCCAATATCACAAGGTACTTTTATGAATATGATGCTGATGGGCAACTTCAAACTGTTTCTGTGAATGACAAAACCCAGTGGCGGTATAGTTATGATCTGAACGGAAACATCAACCTTTTGAGCCATGGGAATAGTGCTCGTCTTACTCCTCTCCGATATGACCTTCGAGACCGCATCACTAGACTAGGGGAAATTCAGTATAAAATGGATGAAGATGGTTTTCTGAGACAGAGGGGAAATGATATATTTGAGTATAATTCTAACGGTCTGCTGCAGAAAGCCTACAATAAAGTTTCTGGCTGGACTGTACAGTATTACTATGATGGGCTTGGGCGACGCGTTGCCAGTAAGTCCAGCCTAGGACAGCATCTCCAATTCTTTTATGCAGACCTTGCCAACCCTATAAGAGTTACTCATCTGTACAACCACACAAGCTCAGAGATTACATCTCTTTATTATGATCTCCAAGGTCACCTTATTGCCATGGAGCTAAGCAGTGGTGAAGAATATTATGTAGCCTGTGATAATACAGGCACTCCACTAGCTGTGTTCAGCAGTCGGGGTCAGGTCATAAAAGAGATTTTGTATACACCTTATGGTGACATCTATCATGATACATACCCTGACTTTGAGGTCATCATTGGTTTTCATGGAGGACTCTATGATTTTCTTACTAAATTAGTGCATCTAGGGCAAAGGGATTACGATGTTGTTGCTGGCAGATGGACAACACCTAATCATCACATATGGAAACAGTTGAACCTTCTTCCTAAACCATTCAACCTCTACTCCTTTGAGAATAACTACCCAGTTGGCAAAATTCAAGATGTTGCAAAGTATACCACAGGTATTTAAGCGGAATTCAATTAAACTGAACTTGACCTCACTTACTGCTAGCCAATCTTATTACATAGTCTCAATATCATTGTAGAGATGTTCCCTTTGCATGTCCCATTTTCTAGAATCAGAAAAGCATGGAACTTTTCCTCAGGTGTAATGCTTTTGCATCCTGGTTCTTTTCCTTTAAGCTATTTCTGTGCTCTAGCCTTAAAAGCTTGCCAAGGGACTCTCAGAAAACAATCAGGATTATATTGCATGGAATAAATCCACGGTCACAATCCAGGTGGTCTTAAAACCAGTACCAGATTATGAGTTTCACTACAGTGAACTGAGCCTATTCCTAGGATTGTGCACAGAACAATAGATTTCCCTCCATAGGGGGATGGGTATTGTTTGAGTGAATCTAATAAGGGGGAATGCTCACTTTACCTTCCCGTGGTCGAAACATTGATGGCAGAAGCATATCTTTCAAATTGAGAAGTGCCTTTTGAATGTCATTGTTTTTTTTCTTTTAAATTTTGTGTCTCACAGACATTGGCAGTTGGCTGGAGCTCTTTGGTTTCCAGTTACATAACGTACTACCTGGATTTCCCAAACCAGAGCTAGAAAACATGGAATTAACTTACGAGCTTCTTCAGCTTCAGACAAAAACCCAAGAGTGGGATCCTGGAAAGGTTAGTACAAATTTTAGCAAAAAAAAAGTGATTATTTCTTTGAGGGGATTTTTGAATGATGTATGAGGAGCCATCTATAAGGAAAAGATCAGGAAAGTGGAGTTTTGAAGGGAGAAACTAGATTACTGATAATGACACAAAGGAATTGGATGTCTTACATTCTAAAATCAGCTAGCAACAGCAACAATGGATTAAATATGGGGAAAAACTGCCAAACAAATTAAGAAATGTGCCTTAAGAACACAAAATAACATAATAAAATGTTTTTTATAAAGAAAGACATATACAGTTATAATAAACAAAGATATTAGGTTTTATAGTGATAAAGTCTTGGAGAACTATGAATACTGAAATAAGGAGGTGTTGGCAGAGGAGGACTATGAGATAGATACAAATAAGGAAAAGGAAAGAAGAAAACAAAACTGATGTTTGGGTAGAGAAACTTGACATTTGGGTCAAAATTATAAAGGAAAGGAAATTCTAAGTAGATAGATATTGTAGGGCTACTTCTTTTATAAGAATGTATGATATATACACAGTTTTATAAGTCATTTTAAAAAAAACTATCAATTAATAAATAAATGTTAAAATGTTTTTAAAAATATTGGTCACTAGGAGAGTTAGCAGTCTTTTGTTGTTTCTTAGCAAGTTTGAAAGTTGCCCAAGTAAGAAAAATATGTTAAGTATATGTAAAAAAGATGAGCATGTGTCTTTCATACTTTTCAGATTTTTTCCCCAGTTATTTATAAAACCATAAGTGATTGAAGGCAAGAACTACGCTTTATACATTTTTCCCAATCTCAACGTGCATAATGTGTCACTCTATATGCAGTAACAACATCTGGTTAGTGTCAGTTACCTTGCTGAATATAAGATCTATGTTTTGAGGGAGCAGGCCTGTTTAAAGTTCCTTCTACGCCCTTCCCTCCAAAGGTTAAGGAGCATCACAGAAAGGGCACAAAGATCATAAGAAGCCGAGGTTTGAGGGGACTGTTAGAAAAAAAAACTGTGTATTCTGGACATGGCAGGCAGTTACAGTCACAAACTCTCAATGACTCTGGTTGTCTACACCAGACCTATGCAAGCTCAATCTAGTCTATGTTCCAGCATAGACTCACAAGGCCCCAATCCTAGTTGAGAAGCTATAGGCATTCAGTGACGACCAGGGAATGAGTTTTTCTCAAGGGTGAGTTGTCTATGCTACGGTGGATGGCCCTATATGTGGGCAACTCCATTTGGACTAATCAGACGCAGTACAATGTACAAATATGAGTTGGGGGTATTATATGGGAGTGGAATTACCTGGGAGAAGTTGGAAGGGAGGAGTAAGGAGTAGATTTGATCAGCATAAAATATATTCATGTTGAATGGGAATTTTTTCAGAAACTGGCTACCACAAGTGAGTGCTGAAAAGAAAACACACACACACAAAGTTCCTTGTAGCTGTGAAATTGTGGGATACCATGTTTGAATGTCTTTTCTTACACTCAACTAAAACAAGATGTAAGACAACTGAGAAATCAGTACATGTTAGCCATCTGTTTTCCTAATCTTTGATGTTGATATTCCAGGGTTTGTTTTTTTTTAAATAATGACTAAGTGATAACTTTAGAAAAGGAATCACCGCTTGCCAGCCTTTCCTGTCCAATAATCACCAGGCATACAGCAGATATCTAACCCTGTGCTGCCTTTGCCCTATGCCTTCTCTCCTAGATGATCCTGGGCATTCAGTGTGAGCTCCAGAAACAGCTCAGGAATTTCATTTCCTTGGATCAGCTTCCTATGACTCCTCAGTACAATGAGGGGCGGTGCCTTGAAGGAGGGAAACAGCCGAGGTTTGCAGCTGTCCCTTCTGTCTTTGGTAAAGGTATAAAATTTGCCATCAAGGAGGGCATAGTGACAGCTGATATTATAGGCGTAGCCAATGAAGATAGCAGGCGTCTTGCTGCCATTCTCAACAATGCTCATTACCTGGAAAACCTGCATTTTACCATAGAAGGGAGGGACACTCACTACTTCATTAAGCTCGGGTCTCTGGAGGAAGACCTGGTGCTCATCGGTAACACTGGGGGGAGGCGGATTCTGGAGAATGGTGTTAATGTCACTGTGTCTCAGATGACTTCCGTGTTGAATGGGAGGACTAGACGGTTTGCAGATATTCAACTGCAGCACGGAGCTCTGTGCTTCAATATCCGGTACGGAACGACTGTGGAAGAGGAGAAGAACCACGTGTTGGAGATGGCCAGACAGCGCGCAGTGGCCCAGGCCTGGACTCAGGAGCAGAGGAGGCTACAGGAAGGGGAAGAAGGGACTCGGGTATGGACAGAGGGAGAAAAGCAGCAGCTTTTGGGCACCGGGAGGGTGCAGGGGTATGATGGGTATTTTGTCTTGTCTGTTGAGCAGTATTTAGAACTTTCAGACAGTGCCAACAATATTCACTTCATGAGACAGAGTGAAATAGGCAGGAGGTAACAAAAGAAATCTCTGCCTTTGCGTCACCAAAGACTGCCTGTTTTTAAAACAAAAGAAAACAAAACAAAAATGGTTTATTGTATTGGTTTTCTAGATCAGAACTCTGTATATGTAAATATGGAGGAAAAACATATCCAACTGCCTTTCAATGTGACAGAAGATGGTATTTTAATATTGTTTGTTTAAACTCTTTAAGAAAATGACAGAGATTTTTAGTTCTTGTGTGGCAGTATTCAAAAGAACACAAGCTGAACTCAAACAGCTAACACAAATATTTTCAGAAAGCACCACTTTCAATTTGTTGAGCCATGCATATGTTCAACCACATCAAAAGAACCCAAGGCTCTCAATTGCTATTGTGACACCAAGGTTCACATCTAACTGTTGGCAGAATTTACAGGCTACTTAAAGATGTGGTGCCATTAGTATCTAAACCTTGCATCTCAAAGACTGCCAGCCCCTTCACATTGTCCAGATCTGTTCTAGGAAACTTAAAAGGAAATCTAAAATGTCTTCAAGCACCATCTCCTGGAGTCAGAAACTGTTTTCCCTCCTTTCCTGATTTTTCCTCCTTGCCTGTTAAAAAGTAAATGCCATGTTGTTGTGCTGTGTTTTGGCGTGTGGTGGCTGGCTTCGGTCTCCCATACCTTACTGTGGGTGTGGTAGGTAAGCAGGCTGAAGAGCCACTGGTTTGCTTGTGTGTGCGTGATACCAAAGCAGCTGGTTGATGTGACCTCTCTCACATAATCTGTTTTGACTCAAATTTTTCTCCATTTGCCCAGCTGTATTGGCATCGTGTAAGCATAGCTTTTATTAACCTGGGTAGGAATTTCTCATTTATATATAGGATGTGCTTTGGTCATAGTTTCACATTAGTAATTCAGTATTTATACACTAATCCAATGGTTTGCGCACATGAAAGGTAATATACTAAAATGGATGGTTCTGATACAAGAAAAGAGGCTTTAACAGGTCTATGTGCCTGTGAAGCTGAGAAACATATTAACTACTGATGCAGAAATTCTTGAGAGCCAAAACCTTAGAAACAATAGACCTTGCATTACAGTGAAAATGAGATGAAAGCCAACATAACAATAGTTGCTGCCTCATCATTTCCTCCCACTTAGAGTCATCTTTCAAATGTACAATTTTGTATTGAATCTCTCCCAGCCATATGCAGAAAATTGAATTAAGTGAATCCTTTCCAACTTAAAGCATTTCATCTAATTATTGAGGGGCAGAATAGTTTTTCACCAATGTAATTTATGTGGTTATTTTACTTTTCTGTCTTTAATCCACATATGTTTGTTTAATATTTTTTCCACCTAGGAAAATAACTATTTTCAGGAGGGGTTGTTTGTTCCATGGTTGCTCAAAATTTAGAGAAATGTCAGGTTAATATTAATAACTGCTGCACTTTTCTCAATCTTTTATGAATCCTGCAGTAAAAGAAGACACTTGGTGAGCTGAGAGATTTGTGCCCATTGACAAAGAGGCAGTTTATAAAATGCTGTGTAATTGCAAGTTGCTGCAAATGAAAATTCATGACAGCACAGTGTGCCCAGTAGAAAATTCCCAGGAGCCAGCTTCTACCCTCGCATCACCCGATGAACATTTGCTGTGTCTGGAGGAGAATTTATGATAGACTGTTCATTTAGATTCTTTCCAGCTACTACCTAAATACAATATGGGGTCATTGTCCTGCTTGTTGCATTGGAAATATACAAAGTCAGAATCCAGGCTCATGTTAAGATTTTTTTTAAAGAATCTGACTCTCATTATACAAAGAATGAAGGAAAGGGACCCCAGCAGATAGTAGGGGGGGTGTGTTGAAATATTTCATTGTTAAAACCTTCAGGTTCAGATCATCACATACATGCGGTGAGAACAGGGGAGGAAGAGAGAGAGAATCCATGATGAACTCATCATTGATCTTTGTAATGGGAAGCACAGCAGCTCAAGATATTACTAATCCAGACTAAAATCCCAGTATAGGGTTTTTCCTGAATCAGGCTTGTGTCATCAGTACAGTATTCACAATGGAATACTGACAAGTTTGGCAAACATGTTGAAAATTTGAATACCTCCACACCAACCTAAAAATAGATCTTAAGTTCCTAGAACCTTTTAAGTCAATGGGAAAATAATTTGTTAACTGTATATAAAAGTGCATTCTTAAATGTGGTGTATTTGTATCACTAACCCAATGTGTCAATCTTGGAGTCTATTTTGCTTCTATTTTAAGTGATTGCACTCTTTTGCAACTCACTCGTGATGTATCATTTTCAAGCCGATTTAAATATCCATTAGAAAGAAATATTTGGAGCTATTCCTTCATAGTAATTACCTTGAACTGTGCGATTCTAGTTTGTAATATGTATTTAGTTAGTTTGTGCCTTTGGTTACCTAAAGTTATATTTGTATTATATTCAGGAAATGCACTTTTTATCACTTACAACTGTGGTTTTAATACTGCCTTGAAATATTATTGTTCTCTTTACAACTCCTAAAGTTTTGAGGAGGAAAAGAAAAACCAAAAGGTTTTTAGTACTAACAAGTTGCAAATCTAAGAGAAACATTTTGGCATTTCATAAAAAGAACATGGAAATATTAAGTATATTGCTTCCTGTTGGCAGGGTAGGAAGGATGCTTTCACTGAGTTTTAGTTCTGAAGTTTAAATGAGAGGACAAATCATCTGTGTTTCCTGATGACAGTGCAGCTTTGAAGGGAAAAAATTCATGAAATTTCTCACACGCCAAAGGCAGGTGGCTCACACAACACAGCTACATACGACTCAAGCAGGTTAAAGTGAGAAGATAGTATTTGATGCTCCTGTGAGGAACGTTCTGGGAGGGATACAGGAAATACTCTGTGATTGCTTCTTTTCCTTAGGCCCATTTCATTGGTGTGTTTTTGGTTTTAACTTGTTTTACTGTTACACTCTAGAGATCCAAATGAGCTGAAAAGTTCAAAGTTTAAGAGGTATTTAAATACAGCTATTTTAGTTGTCATTCCAATCACTGTTTATTAGAAGCACGATTCTGGAAGGAAAGAGAAATACAGCTCAATTCGTTCTTTCCCCAGAACACTTGCCATAGAAATAAGTATATGTTTTATTTTTTAACCCAGCAAAATAATGTATAAAATAAGGATGTCATTTATTCGCAAGCCACCTAGGAGTTCTATAATGTATAGACTGCATATATATGAAATAATATATACAACATAGCCAAATATATGAAAACTTGACAACATATCATTTGAAATTCACATACTACCTACATAGAAAGTTATAACATTCCATTACACAACTTTCCTTAGAATTTTAGTTTCCATCACTGATTTCTGCATTTCCTTTTTCTCTTCCTTTCCCACCAGACCTGTTCCCACAGTAACTTTACCAGAGAGTCCAGGCAAAGTTTTTGCATTTCTGCAGATTTGTTTTTGTTAAGGTCAATTTAGTACAATTGCGATGAAAGGCAAAAGTATAATCATCGAGAATCAAGAAAAATTGGAGGGAATGGAGTGTATTATAGCTTGTAGGGAAACATGTGACTATAGATTGGGTGTACCATTCTTGTTTTCTTGGAGGAACTCACATATACATAGCGACCTGCCTAATACTTCAGATCTCAGACTGCTCTTCCACAGCCTTCTGTAAGGTACTTTATTCTGCAAAGAAAACAAAACAAACAAAAAAAGAGCAAAAAAAAAACAAAAATAGAAAAAAAGAGAAAAACAAAACAACAAAAAAAACCAGTAATAATTCAACCACAAAACAGTGATTATTTCAGTGTGTCCTTTGTGTGAAAGCTGTTAAGGACCAAATATACTACTGTGTGTAAGAAGAAATTGCTTCCTAAACAGTAATTGAACATACTTAGAGTTAAACTTGCTGTGGATTTTGTCTTGGCAGTTGTCATCTTACATATTTGTCAAAGGAAATGTGTTTGGCAGTTAAAAATCTTTCCTTAGATTTAGTGGTGGACTTTAACCTCTTAAATAAATGTTAGTATATCAGATTGTGTCCTTGAAAAATATTTTACGTGTATGAATCATGACAGTGTCTAAATCTTTACTGTTCTTCTGGCAAAAGCATCAGTAAGAGAGAAGGTGAAAAGGAGAAGTCCAGCCTTTCTGTCAGAAAAGGACTCTTTTTAGCTGCTTCCTTTCTTATGAAAAGTAAAGATGTTTACAGTGTATGCCAAGATTTTCAGTTTCTATGTAACAACAGTTAGAGGTTCTAATCATACTGAAAATTGTGTTCTAATGGCCTGAGCCGTGTTGCTAGGAAACAATAGGTTCCAATTTTGTATTCCTGCTCTCCTGTGCTGAAAAGTGACTGGATACTGTACAGGTTCATGTTCTCTGGCTGCAGTTCCATGGTCTTTTGCATTTTGCTCTGGCTTTCAGGCCAGAAGCATGCATTTTTTTCTACAAGAGCATCATGACAACATGCTGTAAATACTTAAAGTTAAACATTATGTGTCAATATTTGAAAGAAAAGTACTTTGAATATTTCGTTTTTAAAAAATAAAATTGCAAATGAACATTGTGTCCCATTTTATTTCATGCGCCAAACTGCATCCCCAATCAATCTGTTCAGCTGAGATAGGAAAGGGGGCTCCTTGGCAGGGAACAATAAAGGCCACATGATTTTGAAAATGTAGGTGCCAAAATCAGAAAGACACTAATCCTAGGCAAAAGTCCCTTCATTTTTATTTTTCATACAAATGGGATCAGTGACCCAAATGATCATCTAATAAACAAACAAGAGTGGCTACAGTGAATTTAAATACCTCTAGGTTATGACTTTTTAAAAGGCTTACTCTCTTTTTCTGGTGCCTTCCTCAGCAATAAAGGAAAATTAAATAAAAAAATAACCTGGTGATAGAGAGCTAGAAGACCATGATATCTTAATGCATTGCCAAAATAAAAGGATGGTTGGAGGCAGAAGTGACAATCATGATAGACTATAAAAAGAAATAACAGCTCCACATAGGCCCTACACCACAGGTTTTGACAATTAACACTTTTTACAGAGACATTTGTAAATGAGACTGGGAAATCTGGCCAATAGGACTTCAGATGTTTGACTTGATGGTAATGGCATCCACAGAACTATACAACATTCCTTACTGAAATTTGTCATTTACAACACTTCAAAATGCCCTCCTGCTTTTTCTACTAGTTGATTATATGTAATCTTTCACTGGCATATATGGCATTATATATCTATGTACACATATAGGAATATATGTTACATATACATATATAGGACATCACATATATGATGTAAACTCTAAGCAAGAGAGCAGTGAAACAACCAAACTGGACCACTCCCTGGGTGGCTGCCAGCCATAGCTATCTCTTAAGAGACAGAGAGAATAGCAAAGGGTAGAGAAAAGCCTTACAGCGTTTAATAGGAGATGGTTGTTGCAGTGAGGAGGAGCCTGGACATTAGAGTAGATGGAGGTGGGTATGAACAGAAAGAGTGAAGGGTTGGGTGCTGGCTGGCATGGGAACTAGATGCCCTGCTGCCAGAGGTAGCCAGCTGTACAAGCAAATAAGGGAAGTCGGGGCTCCTCCAGACCAACAGATACCCACACTTCACTAGTTTCTCAGGCATGCTGGTTTTAGGCTTTTGTTCATCAGTCATCAATACTTCTGCTTAGCCACAGTTCAGCCTAAGCTGACCCTGGACTGTAATTTAAACATTGTCAGTTTACACTTCCCTTGGCTTAATACAAAGGAAGAAAGTGTTTTTACTTTCCCCTGAGGATTTTTATTTTTCAAATTGTGCATTCTAGCTGGCTCTTGTATTTAAAAAGAAAAAAAATGGCAAGAGGCCTGCTTTAACAAAGGTTTGTCTGTGTTCCTTCCCTGCTCGCCTTTACCTTTAATATTTGAATATGCATGCACACATTTCCTACTATTACTACATGAAAGTCATGGAATTCTAGTGCTTCAATAATCCAGTGAGATGGCTAAGTTTTAACTTGCAACTTGGCAGATGCCATAAAGGTATTGGACTGACTTAGCTACTAAGGTCACATGGACTATGAGTGACAAAGATGAAAGGAATTTTGCAGGGCTCTTGCACTCCAACTTTCACTCCACCACCACATGTGGCATCGCCACCTATGGTCCTGTAAGAAGGCAAACAAATTTCAGGGATTGGGTAGAGTCGTCAAAAGGTGTGTGTTTGGGGGGGGGGAGTGGGGGGGGTTCTGTATGTTATGGAGATGGGTTCTATCTATCCAATTCGTCACATTTGTTACATCAAAACATGTTCTTTGAAAAAAAATGAAAAAAGTGGCAAGAACAATAGTTCAGTCAGTAGCAGGTTTGCTGCACAGGCATGAGGTTCTGGATTCGATCCCCACAACATATAATGGGGGCGGGGGGAGCTGGGAATTTAAAGCAGGACCCATGCACAAGCCTAGCTTGACAACACATACTGGACTAGATGGGGAAAGTAAAATGGACAAAAAGAAAATATCCTCATCGGTGGGTAAGAAGGAATGGAAGTAGAGAGGCTGGTGCAAGTGCTTATGGGAAGACTTTGGGAAGGGGGGGGAAGATGTCCAAAATTAATTAATTAATTAATTAATTAATAACATACTTGAGTGTTTTTGTTTGTTTTGCTTTGCTTTGTTTGCTAGCACATACTTGTAAGGCCAGTATAGGTGAAGCAAGGACAAGCAGATTCCTGAGGCTCCCTGGTCAGCCAGCAGAGCCTACTTGGTGAGCTCCAGCCCAGAAAGAGAGCACACGTCTCCAGAAAAATACACGTGGACAGTGCCTGAGAAAGGACATTTGAGGTTGTCCTGTGACTCAACAACTATGCACACAAGAATAGGAATACACAATATACAACACACACACACAACTCAAATGACCTACTAAGAATTCAGCCTTTTACTAGAAATTTGGCCAGTGACCTCAAATTATGAAAGTCTCCAAAGTAGGATAGTTTAAGTACACCCCTTACTGCAAACTGAAAAATACTAAGATCCCATTTCCTGCAAGGGCAAACACAGGTGACTCGGTCGACTTCTTATAGCGCCCTAACAAGAAAACCAGTTTTCATGTAACCTTGAAACACTCAAGGGCAAATGTCGGTTTTATTATTAATAGACTTTGGATTCTGAGCTCAATAAGGTGAATCAAATAAAACATAGCCTAATGTCATAACATTCATAACAGGTTTAAAATGTTGCTCACATTTTAAAATTATCCACTCTATCTAAGGAAAGAATACCTTCCTTCTAGCCCTTTATTTATACCAGATGGCTTCATCAGACATATTCATGGTAGATTTATTCTCCTTGTGAACTGAAACAAGACTCCTTGCCTGTCACAGTCAGACAATTACCTAAGCTTGTCTTCCTACTGACCTTATGCTTCTAAGAACAAATTTCCGAAGAAACGGACAAGTATTTGATAAGCTGTCATATATGTTGTGAGCTTGCTGACACACTTTTTAAAAAAGAGATATTTTCTTGGACATGCCCGTGCCAGATCCCAAAGAAACCCCCGGATGAGTCTTACTTGGTACTGGACTGAGCTCCTCTCAGCACTTCTCACCCTGCCCCACCCTGCCCCACCCTGCCCCACCCTAAACTTCTCCAGCCCAGGGGCTGGGCTTCACATCTGCCAGCTTTGCTTTCCTATACAACCTCAGCCAATTGGGCCATGTTCTCCTGCTCCTCCTCTCTTGGTCTTTTGGCTCCTGGCTGGCTTGATCTTGGCCTTTTTGACCTCTTGGCTCTCTCCTCTCTCTTTTTGCTCTCTTGCTCTTGGACTGTTTTTCTCCTCTCATCACCCTGTTCAGTCTGGGTCCTTCCAGATGCCTCTGGCTGTACTCTAGCTCATATCTACAAAGACCAAAAAAAGCTTCTCATCAACCCTATCTAGGAGCACTCATATCCTCATTTTCATTCAGCATGTGCTTTTTTTTTTTAACCTTGACTTGGCTTTGTAAAGGTATACCTGGCTGCCATAGCACTATAGATCTAATAAGGGTGCGATCTTTCTGTAAAAGTGCACCCCGTTACATACTGAGAGATAACAAAATTACTTGTGTTAGAAAAGAAATGGAATCAACTTGATAAGTCATGTCCAACCAGAAGAGATGGATGGAGACACACGGACTGGAAAGTTTGACCTAGTAAAATCAGACAAGTTCTTAACTTTCCCAGTGATTCATTCTAATAAAGTAAGATAGTCTTCTTTGGTGCTTTAATTTATTAACAGCAACTGTCTCTATATTTTATGTTTGTTTTTGAGACAGGGAAAAGGTCTCTTCATGTAGTCCTGCCAGACCGGGATCTCACTACGTATATGAGAATGTCTCTGTATTTTAAATGAGTATTTAAAAACAAACCTCAGTAAATAAAATTTTCAAATACTTTATTAAAAGGTGAAGGTCACTAATGGTTTCAGAAAGCATTTTCCAAGCAGAGTTTTAGAAAGGAACACTTAAATACCACTCACATATTTAGTTGTTCCAGAATGAACAGATTTCAGAGAGTTAAAAACACACATAGAAATCTAAATTCAAACTAAATGATTTTAAAAATAGTTTTAGGGACTGAGGATGTAATTTGGTTGGTAGAGTGCTTGTCTAGCACGCACAAATCCCTGGGTTAAAGCCGTGGTACTGTACACATCAGGTATGGTGATACATGACTGTGATATAAGCATTCAGGAGGTGAAAACAGAAGGATCCGAACTTAAAGGTCATCCCCAGCTACACGGCGAGCCAGAGATCAACCTGGACTACACAACAACCCATTTTTAAATAAAGTATTTAAAAGTATGTATTTTGTTTTTAACTTAAAAGCAAACTACTTAACTTCCTTGCAAGTTAATGAGGATGTTATTTCAACAAATAGCGAGCTGTCTCCAGTGAGTCACTGTCACCATACTCCATCTTTGCATGCTCAAAGCATCCATGTCAAATGCTCCAGATGCATAACTTAACCCTGTCTCTTAGCAGTTCGTGCATTCTTAACCAAGCTCACAAGATTCCGGGAAAGCTCAAGAGTTCTAATGCATTACTTTGCCTATGGATATTGGACCAGAGGATTTATGCTGATTTCATCCTAGCACTAAATACAAACATACCTACATATTAGGAACTTCACCTACATATGTATCAAGTTTTACAGTCATTGTTGCCTCTAAAATTTTCTTTGTATTGTTTTTACCCTTACTGTTTTCCTGTCCAAAAGGACAGTGCACCGCCTGAAGGCATGAAACAGGTGTTTCTACTTCTGTGCCCCCAGTGCCCTATTATGCTCTTTGAGTGAATGAATTCTGTGAGCCCTGAAGCAACTTGGCATACTATCAATCACAAAAGCCATGGAAATATAAATGTGAGAAGACAACACTGCCTACAATCCGACTCTTACTTAGGCTTCGCATGACTCAGAATTGCTGAAAAGTAATGAAACCACAAGCTTTTGTGGGGTTGCCTAATTACAGATCAGCTGATCACGGGATGCAGCCCCAGGAGTTCCCTTCCAAATACACTTCTGATTGCAGTTGAAACAATAGGAAAAAGAAAATTTCATTTCATCAGCTCTCTAACGTAATTTCAAAACCTGTAGCATCAAGTACAATAAACATGTAGAGCCTACTTGGAAACATAGGCTTATACATTCCAGTTTGGTCTGTGGGCTTATTTTGTTTTTGAAGAAGGGTGTCCTGTAGCAAAATGATATTACACTCCTGATCGCCCGGCTTCCACCTCTCAAGTGCTGGAGTGAAAAGTACACCCTACCACACGCCACTAGTCCAAAGATTTAACTGTCTTAGCAGAAGAACTCTAGGCAAGAAGGTCGATTTCAAATTTAAACAAATAGTCTTTTCTCTTTATCTAGTACTTCTTTTAGCACACACCTTCATAAATCCCAAAAGAAGCCTCGGGCACCACAGCTATTATATCTGCACACCAACCATCTTGCTACCATGAAGTCAAGCAAGACGCTTGCAAATCAATAGCTATGAAATAAGTCACAAAAAATGCAGCTTTTGACCAAAAAAGAGAGAGATTATTTTTATTTACATTTGGCAAGAATCGACATTAATCTTGTGTAAAGTCTTCACTGTGCTTTTAAATTGATTCGCATTTGTAAATACAGCAACAAAAAAATACCCTAAGGGATTCTGTTTTCCAGTCCTCACTTTAAAGCACTTGTTATCTACCGCGTCCACTTGCAGCTTTGACATCAGGCGAGATGCTATTACAGGACTAGAGTCGTGTTTAAAAGGCATTTGCAGCTCCCTGGACTGTATTATCTACAATATACAAGACTTGGCACATACTTAAATTATTGGAAATAAAGTAGAGAGTGAGTTACTCTTCTTCATGGCGCTTTCAGGCAGATATCAGAATCTCTTCTCCCTAAAGAAAAGGAATAGCAAATATCAGGACAAAGTCATTCAGTATTAAAATAATAGTTTAACTCAAATTTGTAATATTGAACCTAATTCTATGCTCAAGCAACTGTTATTTAAAATCCAGCCACAAAGAATAGAGTACTGGACAGGAAGGAAAGTTAGCTGCATTCTAAATTGGAGTTCTATCTACATTTCTATTTCAAAGGCTAGCTATTAATTAGTTAATTTGATTCACAGGTGAGTCTAATTATCAACTTATGCCTAAGCCTGGTTCTCTGTCCTCAAAATCATTTAAAAAAATCATTTATCATAAATATTAGCTGCATCAATCATGGCACATCTTCTCACTCAAAACAAAACACTAACCCTTTTTCATAAAAGAACAACAGGGCCATCAGTTCGCTGGTGTGCTCGCCCCTGAGTTCAACACAATCACTAAAAATAGCTTTGCTCAAGAGAATCATGCATGCTAGTGAAACAGCCAAGCTTGCTAATTTGAATCCCTTTGCTACAGTAAAAAAAAAATTCGTTCATTCATTCATTCATTCATTCAGACATCATCAGTTTGGAAGTCAGAATCACAGGAGCTAAGCTATCTCTAACCTTGCTGTGCCATCTTTCAAATTGTACGTGCATGGGTGACTGAAGGAAAATGGTATTTACTGTCTACAAAGGGGAAGAGGGATCATGAGTTAGAAATAAAGAGATTAAACTATCCTGGAATCATACTTTCTCTAGTTGTACAGTTTTATGAAAAGTGTGTGTTAGAGCGTCCTATGGCCTCTTTGTGTCATTATCTTGCACCGGATTGGCTGACTCCAGCTACCTCCTTGGTGCATTTTTCTTATGTCTTCCTGTTTATGATGTGGGTATGAATAGGTTGACCCACACCACCCCCCAAACCCCGAAACACTCGGCAACACTTTCAAACTGGGCAGCTAGGCACACCTGTGGTAACCTGCGGACTCCTAGCTGAGGACTTTTCAACTGGATACTGCAGAGGCGTTACAATGCCTTGATCTGGCTTCTGAAATGCTGAAATGAGATTTTTTACTTTCCGGAAAAATCTTTTATGTACCCCAGGTGCCGTCTGGAAAATAAAAGACCAAAACCATTATTTATTTGCCTCCTAATGCTCAAAAAGAAAGGAAAAAAAAGACCTATAAGATGTGAGAAGGACGCTGAGAGGTAACATTTGTGCGACTTGCTCAAATATTTGAAAACATAAGGAAGAAAGCAAAACAACATCCAGAAGAGCTTACTTTGCTTGGCTGCATTTCCCTGCAAGAGGAGCTAATGAGCTGTCATTTCAGCTCTCCCAAGGGTAGAATTAGTTCGTACAAGCTCTTGCTCACAGCCCTGCCCTTCCTGTCTGGTACCCATCATACATCCCGACCCTCTAAGGGTGTACAGGCCATTACCCACAATGAATTCAGTAACAGAGAGGATGCAGTTAAACATATATATATATATATATAACAAAGATCCTACGGGTCATTAATAAAAAGCCCGAGCAACCAAAACAACAGCCTATCACCTATCAACATTTCACAATATAAAATACTACACAGAAAATTAAAAACTCACTGTTATGATACATGTAAATGCAGGGCTGGCTATCGCGTATACTTTTTCTGCATCATAAGCCGTACTAGCTCATCCTTCCTGTAAATTTCGTGTTCCTTTCCCCAGGTGTTCTCACTGTCAGCGCTACGCCATGACAAGGTTTCCTCTATGACATGAAAATGAAAGGCTATAGAAGGTCACCTTTATTTATATATTTGTTAGTTTTTTAAAGAGATCACATTTGCAGGTGGCTGCCAGGAGTGGATTCTTTCCCTGACATCTGTGCTCTCACAAAAACGCTGCCTGGAATCAACACTCCCCACAAAGCTTTTGAGGCAAGCTTTAGGCACCAGCTCCAAACTGTCATTTTACATAAAATAAAATAGTACTGCTATGAGCAACTGAACAATGACTACCCTTGTTTTTTTTTCTTCTTTCTATTTTATTATATTTTTTAGAAAGTTGTTTTTCAGATATTCCATCTGGAAGGGTTTTGAGATGGGAACTGCTTGGTTTTCAGCATTTAATGAGAAAACATGAAGCCTGGCACACAGACTTTTGTCAACTAGACCATAAGCTAGAGATAACAGACTATCCAAAGCTATTCCCAGTCACTTCCTACTTTGAAGCAAGGACTTTTTCAGTACAAACCCTGTAGATGTTCTTGTTCTCTGTAAATTAGTGCCCACCTGGACACTCTCAAAGAAAGAAACCATTTCCCACCCACCTCTATCCGTAGGATAGGAAGACCTTCCTAAATTTCTGTTGAGGCCTCATCTAAAAATAACAATGCCATTCTTGCAGTAGTCATGCTTGGGAATAGCCTTTTTGCTCCAAGGTAGACCTTGTAAACTACAAAGGCATGCAATGGGTACAAAATACTACCTTAGGTCTTTCCAAACACTTTCCCATCTCTCACCTTCACTATTGTCTCATGGATTGGTAGATACATATACACTCTCTATTGTTTTCATTCCACAGACACAAACATGTTAACTAATCATCTTACATAAAGTAAATTCATAAGCAGGTGTGTGGTCACATAGATGATCAGAAGCAGTAGAATTGTTGCTGCATTCCTTCCAGACTAGGACTAGACCAAGAAATTTCTAGTGAAGCTGAGGTCACCAGCCAGAGGAAAAAACATACATATTTACCAAAAGTGGAACCATTTCAAAACCAAATTTCATTTAGACTAAATTGTTTGTGGTTTATAAAAGTATTTTCAACAAAGGCATCATTTCTACAGGGACTGATAGTTAACACTTGATTTTCCATGCTGACAGAGAAGACTAATAGCACTGGACATACAGAAGCAATTTGAACTTGAGATTCAGTGTTGCTTTAGCAAATGACTGGCCTAATTTATGATGCTTGGCTTAGGCCAATAAGTAATTTGCTTACTAGCTAAGGATCTCCTGATGACCAACTATGCAGAAAGGCCCAAAGGCGCAGAAATTGGCAGGGGGAGATCAGTAGGTTTTGATAATGCACTGCTGACAACCTATACATTAACAAATGATAAACAACACATCATAAATTTAATCTCCAAGGACTATGCTAATATCCTCAGCAGTGTTCTCCCTAAAATGGATAACATTCTTATTTGTTTTGTATAATCCATAGATTCAAGGTTCGATGTAATCTCTATCTTAGGCTTACCTAGCTTTCAAATGGTCTATGCACAGAGGATAGAAAGTCACTGACATGACTTTTTCTTACAGTGTGTCAAACTAAAATGTTTTTGTTTTCCTAAATGTAGTATAGTACCACTTACCAAACTTTGGAAAGACATTTATCACACACAAAAATCACCACTGACAACACTATCCTGTCAGTGAATTCGCTTCTTGTACAAATCTGCATATTTCTCATACTGCCACCTCTTAGTTATTCACAGAAATGTTTTAAATCACAGCTGGTCTTCAATGCATTCTGGAGAAATTTCTTCCAGTCAGGTAGCATAAGTTCTGAGACTATGTACTAGTTTAATATTCACCTTAACAAGAAGGCAAATGTTGTAGACAGAAAAAAAATGTAATATACATTTCATAAAACAAAGATGTTTTTAACTCTTTCACATTTGGGGATAACCCATGCCAATTGTCTGCACTCGTGGTGCAAATAAGTACAACATTATTAAATAAGAAGGATCCAATCAGACAACATAAGGATATTTATGCTCAATAAGCCCTCTCCTTGCTTCTTAAAATGATTACATATATGCAACAATGTGATATGGTGTTATATGTGAAATGGGAGAAAACAAATTATAAATCATGTCTAAGAATTCCTATCCTATCCCTTCCTCCCAAGGCTTAGGCATCACTGAGGAAGAGGGGTGAAGAGTGTAAGGGCCAAAGGTGGTGGATGACTCCAAGGAGACAATGTCTTCCAGATACACCAGGATAGCTTCACATAGGAATTCATGGTGGTTATAATAGCGTACACAAGACTTGTCCAAGCCGAAGCTGGACCAAAGCCCAACATGGAGAGAGGAAGTATGCAGAGTCCCACCTCTAGCCAAGGAACTATGGGCAATTAATAGCTACCAGGAAAAGAGCGACTTTTCTCTAAGAGAATAGACCCTGATAAGTAAATCGTGCTTCAGTGGAAGGCCACACCAGGAATATTTAGGTAGCACAAACTGTGCTGACAGATTTAGGAAAAAAACAGGAATATACAAAGATGAGTGAATAAAGAGGGAAGGGTGGATCCAGGAGGAGTTGGAGGACAAGGGTAAATATTATCAAAATATATTGTACAAAATTCTCAAAGAACTAATTTTTTAAGTCAAAAGGAAATCAAAGGCTCTCCATTAAATTTTTCTATTGCTCATCTGAAGGATATTTCTTGAGGGGGAAAAAGATTATAGGTAACAGCTATACATAACTATTCTTCATGATAAATCAAATTGCTTATTTATTTGAAGTGATACATGTGTTTAAGAAGTATAGTTTTCACTAGAATTGGTACTGATTTCCCCTTGGATAGTTCACTGTAATAATTATCGTGACACAAAATAACAACATGGCCACAAAGGGATATAGTATTATATGAAGGAACATAATCAAAGGATATTATAAACTTGTTCTATGAAATGCATTACTATGTACAGCGAATAGATGGCAATAAAAAAGAAAAGTATTTGATGATATTTTTCAATGGTACAGCAATTGCCTAAAATTCATGAGACCCTGTTTCATCCCTCATCCTATTTTTAAGAACCTGAAAGTTAAAGATAAAACTTAAAATATAAAATTAACCAATTAATAAGGTAACGGTATACTTGAATATATTCTAATTTGTTTTGGTAATTCAAATGCTTGTAATTTATACTTTGCTTTTACTGACAAATCTGTAAGACATTCTTAAAACTTTTGTTCAGACTTTATTACTCTTTAAATGCACAGATTTATTAAGTTACTAGTAGACATTGATATTAACATCTATGCTTTCAAAAGATCATTGTGAAGCATTTCCACTTTCAGGATTTACTATTATAATGTCAGAAACCAACTAAATCCTAAGGTTTGAAAACCACAGCTGTAGAATCACGAATGGATTCCTGAGATGGGTTGTTCTATACCACCCTGCTCTGTAGAAAGATTTCATTTCTTGGACTGACACAGTGGTGTCCAAATATTTCAAAGCCATAAGAAACCTTCGTTCAGAATAAATGGTATTCAAACTCCTAGTTCATAAGGAAAACTAAAGGGATCTTACCCATTGAAGCCAAGATAGGTACCCAGAAGTACACCCACTCACCTCCTCCTTCTGCAACCCCCTTCCCAGGGAGTCCCAAGATGGAAGAGAACTGTGATTCTATAAAATATCCTTTTAAACCACTACAATAGCAGATAGGAATTCATTGTGTATATATGTTTGAAATTTGCAAAGAATATTTTTATTAAATAAAAACTACAATTTTCTCTCTTCTCTATTCCAACTATCCAGAGGCTCTTTTATGGCTCTTTTGAAAACCTTGCCTATGCACACAGAGCAGCAGCAATTGCTGGATGTTTGAAAATGTCTCTGTTCAAACTCTTGTGCCTGGTAACTTTGCACTAGATACCACACAGTCACCATCGTTGAGAAGTTTTCAGTAGTTCACATTTTTGGATGCTCACTGTATGTCCGCCTCTAAAGCTAAGAGCTTTATTGCATTGCCTTATACTCCTTGAAATGAGTCCTCTTAATTAATGTCTGTAGACACATTTTACAAACTACTTCCATCAAAAGTGACTATAGGGAGAACTACACACGGGGTCTGGATGCATTTGACATGCTCCAGGATTTGACACTATAGTATAATTCCCTGTTAGATCTCCAAAAGGATACTTAATGACTAGTGGGAAATAGAAATCCCAGTTTATTTGCTTTTACCCACAACAGAACCAATCTGTGTATCAGTATCATTTATTATATGCTTTCTTTTTTTTAGTTTTTTTTAAGTTTGTTTCATTATTATTATTATAATAATTATATGCTTTCTAAAAGTTTGTGAAGACACTGTAAGTTACACATGATCCTTCAAATTTCTTCATTTTTCCAAATGATCCTGCTTCATACAGTGGTGACTAAATAAGTCTGGAACCAAAATTCTGTCAAGACTTCTAAATGAACCATCAATGACTATAGAATTGAGCATTAGTGACTTAAATATGATTCATATTTTGGTAGTGTATGGTATGACTTCTCTTTTTTAAACCAACATACATTTCAAGCACTTTTCTGATACCCAGAGAAGCAAAAATAAATAAAAGAGCAGTACCTCTGCACTCCAAGAACCTGTTTCTGTCTGGGACACTCGATATGTGTAGATGTAACCTTGATACCTGTGAAAGAGTACATTTCCATTACTAATAGTTTCCAAAAGAACAATGAATGCTCTAAACTTGATCTTTTATCTAAAAAAGTTTTATATATATATATATATATATATTGAATGTACATGGACAGCTTCCTGGCAATCACAGGAAGCAAAGCCATCAGATTTAATTTGCTTGCATTTTATTTCAGCCCAATTATAGTTTCCAGTGATTTTTTTTCTTTAACTTAGTGATGCTATAGACCTGCATCACTGACAAAATAATCATAAATTATAAAACACCTTTAACAAATCAGACTCTTCCTGGTTTTTTTTGTTTGTTTTTTTTGTTTTTTGTTTTTTTTTTTTTTTTTTTTGGTTTTTCGAGACAGGGTTTCTCTGTGTAGTCCTGGCTGTCCTGGAGCTCACTCTGAAGACCAGGCTGGCCTCGAACTCAGAAATCCGCCTGCCTCTGCCTCCCAAGTGCTGGGATTAAAGGCGTGCGCCACCAACGCCCGGCTCTTCGTTTTTTTAAGTATACACTCTTAAGCTAAAAGTGGTTGACTAAAATAAGAGCCAAGTAAATTAACAGTAATACTGATAGTATTAATTATTAAAGTAAGCATATCATGCTATAAAATATAATTATTCTTCTATTACTATTATAATAAATAGTAATATACTATTACTATACCACTGTATAACACTGCAGTATAGCACTAATAGTAATTGAATTTTAACAAGGATTACTGTAGCATTGAATGCTATCCGGCCTTCAACATAATTGAATTCTGCTAGTTACAACAATATAAATAAAGCTGGAGGATAGGATGTCAAATGATTCTGGCACAGAAAACCAAAAAACAAAAAGTACCTATTTTCATTACAGGAAGATGCTAAAGTGTTGACCTCAAAGAAATACAGAATAGGATGGTGGTTACTATGGGGCTAAGGAGATGGCTAAAAAGTTAAAATCACTTTTGACTCTAGCAGACAACGCAGCTTCAATTCCAAGCATTTACATAGTAGCTCACCACCGTCTGTGACTCCAGTTCCAGGGTACCTAATGCTCCTTTTCTAACTACCATGAACACCAAGCAAGCGTACGGTGCAATGCATACAAGCAGGCAAAACATTCACACATAAAACAGGTGTGAAAAATATGTTATAAAAGAGGGATCTGCATTCAAGTGTGGTAATGTGTGCCTGTAATTCTGAACCTGGATCTTGACCTGGGTGGAAGCTACATCGGTCATCCCACCAGCAATCCTGTGCTATGCCACTAGGACTAGCCCTCCTCCTGCCTTGCCCAGGCAAGGGACACAGCCAGATTTTCTGCTGTCATGCCCTCAGAGCTGGCTTACCTATGCCCTACTCCCAGGTACAGTTCTACTGTGCCGCCCAGGCAAAGGGCGGGGCCAGTTCTTCAGAGTGTTGCAGCTGTAGTTTTGTTAGTTTGTGTCTGTACAACCCATTATTATTATCTATCATGTGTGCATAAGCAAATCAAACATTTTGGTTCCTACTTCACTGTGCTGGTTAGTTTCTTGTCAACTTGATACAAGCTAGTCATTTGAGAAGAGGAAACCTCAATGATGAAAATGACACAGTGGTCTGTGTGTGGGCATTTTCTTGATTACTGATTGATGTGGAAGAGCCCAGCCCACTGCGGGTGCTGCTCCCCTTGTATGGATTATATTTAAAAAGCAGGCTGAGCCTGTTTTGGTGAACAAGCCAGTGAGCAGCATTCCGTCATGGTTTCTGCTTTACTTCCTATGTCTCTCTGTCTTGAACTCCTGCCCTGACTTCCCTCAACAATGAACTTTAAGCTGGAAGATGAAATAACCCTTTCCTCCCCAAGTTGCTTTAAGTCGCTGTGTTTAGCACAACAGAAAGCAAAGCAGAACACTTAGTGCCCGCTGGCCAGCAATTCCCTCTCCTATATCTTTCCCACACTGCTCTCAATCTCCATGGGAACGATTTTCTTATATTCCACATATGAATAAAAACACATGGTACATGACTTTCTGTGTCTGCCTTATTTCATTTAGCATAATGACTTCTAGTTATATCTACATTTTTGCAAATGACAGGATTTCATTCTCTCTGCGGTTGAACAGACTTCCATTCTGTTTATGTCTCCCTTTTCTGTGCTCGCTCCTCAATTGATAGATCCTCATGCTATTTCCATTTCTTGGCTTTCATAAGTACTGTTGCAATGAACCTGAGAGTTCAAAAATCTCTCCAACACACTGGTTTCATTTTCTTTGGATGCATACTCAGGAGTGGGTAACTGAATAATGTGGGAGTTCTGGTTTGTTTGAGGATCTTTTATGTTGTTTTCCATATTGAATATGGAATATTCCAAATGAATGCCCTATTTACATTTTTGTAAATAATGTGTAATGTTTCCCCTTTCCCGCATCCTCATTTATACTTGCTATTTTACTTTCTTTGATAATAGCTTTTATTATTTATTTGTTGTTTGCTCATTTATTTTTAGTGAAGTGGTGGAGTAATCTTGTCATTTGAGTTTTATTTCCCTGGTAATCAGCGTACTGAACATTTTTTCATTAATTTCCTTTTTTAAAGATTTATTCTATTTTTATTTTCTGTGTTTGATCTTTGTGCCTGCATTCATGTCTGTGAATTATGTGTGTGCAATGCCGGTGGAGGCCAGAAGAGAGCATTGGCTCCCACAGCACTGGAGCTACAGATAGTTGTGAGGCACTGCATGGGTTCAGGGAACCAAGGCCAGCTCTTCTGGAAGGACAGCCAGTGCTCTTAACCACGGAGCCATCTCTCTAGCCTCTCATAGTTTTCTTAATAAATATTTCCCTAATAGAAATGCTGAATTTTCAAACAAATTTTGAGTTTGAATATAAATAAATTGTCATGGTCTCATTTAATATGTTTTATGTTGTTTTCAGGCACAGGATTAGATCAATAGATATCCTGGGTTAGGAAATATATTAAAGATTGCTTAAATCACTGTGTTTAACCTTAAAAGAGTAGATGATACTAAAATCTTACAAAGAGAAGGCTATGCTTAGGTCATTGTTCACATTGGCATTAAGTCCCTTTAGAATTAAAAAGCCTTTAAATATCTGAATTAAATTGTGACTCCTTTAATCAATACCCATCAGCACTAATTACCTAACGAACTACAAAAGACATTTAAAACACTCTAATCAGGTTCATTTGACTTGGGAAATTGGACAAAAGGCCAATTTAAATGTTTGTGTGATCACAAAACAAATCTTTTATTTTTGTAACATAGATTTACCAAAAAAGTATTCAAATCATATATAAAATAACTTACTATGTGCTTATATGTAATATGCTGAATAAACTATTTTACTGGTAAGGTCTTATTTTTAAGTCATTGAAATCTACCTTAAAGCTCACCAATTTCAGTAAGTACTCAACAGGGAACAAGACAAGGGCTTTGATTTCTGTTTTTCAGCATGGGAACTTGAAGCATGTTTCAAGGGACTATCCAGAAAAATGGAAATGGAAGCAGGGCCCTTAGTTCTATTTTTCCCTTTGGGAAGCAATTAATGTGAATAATTCACAGGAACTCTATGTTTAAAATCTCAACAATAGAGCTTGGGAGATAACTGAGTTGGTAAAGTGTTTGTGTACAGGCAGGATGACCTGAGTTCAATGCCCTAAAGCCACTCTATGCATGGCACTCTGCACTCGTAGTTCTAACACTGAAGAGGCCGAAGCAGGCAGTTCCCTGGGGCTCACTGGCCAGCCAGCCCAATGTTGGTGACCTCCAAAAAAGTGAGAGTACCCATTTCAAAAAAAAAAGGTAAGATGAACAACTCCTGAGGGCTAGCACCTGAAATTGTTCTCTGGCTTCCATACACACAGGTACACATACCTACAAGCACACACACACACACACACACACACACACACACACACAAATGGTAAGCAAGCTCTCTGCAAGATTGTAAAGCATTGGGCCTCTAAAATACACAATGGGTATACTTCTTTACCATCATTCAGCTTCATTTAGTCAAAATAAATGAGTATGTTTTGAAAATTGTTCCCTAACGAATCTGATCTTATCTCACTTTCGGTTAAGCAGCAGGAACCTGAGTACCACTTCAAAAGCTCTTACCTTCATCAGTCTCCAAACAAGTTGATGTCAATGGCACATACATTTTCTCATGATTAAGGCATCTGATATTAACCATTTCCCCCACCCCAAGCCCTTGAATTCTGAATGAACAAACTTTTCTTGCAAATAAACCAGAAGTGTGTGACTTCTGTTTTCAGTCATATAACTGACTAATCAATCATCCTCCATAGATGACATTCATAATAATATGCCATGGAAAGGAGAAATCTAAAGCAGAACAACTCAGACTGCATTCCTAAGATCACATTTGTGAAGCACCTGATATGGGTGCTGGGAACCAAAGGCCGATCCTCTGGAAGATCATCAAATGCTTTTAACCACAAAATATGCTTTTTAAACCCACATATATACTCTGTCTGTAGGAAATCACTGTTATAGGAAAAAAACAATAAGTGTTAATAAAAGCCTTAAAACTGTACATATCTTTAACCAAATAAACGTTCTTTTTATCATACACTCCAAGGAAATAAGTTGAAAGAAAAAGTGAGTTTTTAATAGTAAAATTAACCTAACTTCTTCAAATAAATAAACATTAATCAGAATAAGAGACTAGGTTTTAGATATTCCCTCAAGAATGTATATGATTAAAGTAGAAATAAAAATTACATCAAAATAAAATAATTCTTCACAGGCAGAGAACTAATCAATAGAGTTAGAAGCATACCTACTGATTGGGAAAAAGCATTTGCAACCCATCAACCTGACAAGCCTTAGTATCCAAAATATTAAAGATTTGAAAAAAAACTCAATAAAAAACAAATTGGTTGAAAATTGGCAAAGGATCTGAACAGATCTTTTTTTTACAAAAGAATATATACAAAATGGGCAAAAAAACATGAAAAAAAATTCAGCATCATTCATCATTAGAGAAATACAAATTGAAACTACACCTGTTCAAGTGGATCTCACCAAAAATATGAAAGGTGAGTATTGTAAGGGTGTGGAGAAAGAGAAAGACTTGTACACTGTTGGTGGGAATGCAAATTAGTAAAGTCATTATGGAAAACAGGAAGGCAGTTCCTCACAAAATAAAAAAAAAAATAAAATGGCATGACTCAGCAATAGAATGACTGGGCATACATCCAAATGAGGTCATTATGTTGAAGAGTCTGTGCTTCCCTGTTCAGTGTCAGACTGTTTACAACAGAAAACATAAGAAAGCAACATTAGTGTACAAGACCGGATGAATGATGGATGAAGGAAATGTGATAGAGACGTTCTGCACCTCATATGAGGGATCTAGATTTTAAGACAAAGACACAGAAATGAACTAACTGAAAAAAAAAAGACCAGAAGAAGAGAAGACAAAATGGGTTATGGGGCAAATATGTTTAAAATATAATCTACATGTAAGAAGCTAGTATAATAGACCTATTTTTGTACAATATGTGCTAATTATTAATGATTGAAAAACAAAACCTGAAATATACATGTAATTGAATACCATTCAAACTTAATGAAAATGTTTCTATTTTTTGACAATACGAATGAACCTGAAGGCCAGACATGTTAAATGAAATAATACAGGCACAAAAAGGCAAATAGCACAAGATCTCAATTATGGATAGAATCTAAAAATACTGAATTGACAGAAGCTGTGAATGCTGTGCCTTTGTTAATCACAAATTAGAAAAAAAATATAGTTCCTTTTTTTTAATTGCTACATGCTTCCGACTTCCTCTATGAACATAGACAAATCAAGAAATGGATCAATTTTCACTTTCTTTTCCCACTGAGATGCTTTTTGAAATTGATCATAAGCCTAGCATTTACAATTTAAAACAGTGGAGTGTTTAAATTGTTGTTAATTTATTTTTGTGAGTAACACATAAGAAGTGTGTTTTTTCATTGCTGATTCTAAAATTTGACTTTATTCCATCTAAAGTTGCCCCCTGTGCTTTCATAGGTTTCGAGATGTTCAGACTAGCAATGGGCAGGTACAAAACCACTCAGTTTGTTTCTTAATTTCTCAGTGGGTCAGTGTGGTGGGTAGGACTTTGCTTCAAACCAACAAACCCACACCAACTTTCTGGATGCCAATTAAAGGACTTCTCAAAAGAAAAGCTGTAAGTACATCTGACTTCTATATTCACAGGGCAAATAATGCCAAATTCCCATGGTCTCCTTTGCATAATATATTTACACAAAGCATTTACAAATACATACAACATTTGTAAGACAGGATTATGAAACAGATTTCGAGGGACTTTCAGTGCTTTGTTGGAACTCACTATACAGGTCAGACTGACTTCAAACTCATGGTGATCCTCATACCTCACCTACTAAGTGATGAAATTGCAAGCAGGAGTCACCATACCTGCTGTAACTAAATTTTGAGCAAATATATTACATCCATAGTAACATACATACAAAGTCTTCATTATTAAAACTGTATTCTCCTTCAAGAGGTTTATAATTTTCTGTTGTCCAAACTTTGTTCTTTTGGAGTGGAGATGATTCCAGTACAATCTAAAGTCATTCAATATCCACACTAATGGTAAAACTATGTAACAATCCTCTTCTTCCCACCACTCCTTGTTAATCGAGGGCAGAAGAAAATTTGAAGAATTTGACAAAAAAATTACTAGATAAGAGGCAGAGTTACAGGGGCTAGAGAGATGGCTCAGGACTTCCAAAGGTCATGAATTCAATTCCCAGCAACCACATGGTGGCTCATAACCATCTGTAATGTGATCCAATATCATCTTCTGGCATAAATAATCTGTAAGATTTTACTTTAAAAAAAAAAGAAGAAAAGAAGCAGAGTTACACTTGTGTGCTCAGAGGATTTTGAAGGAAGATATTGACGTAATCCTCATTGTGTGATGCATTTCTTAGATTAGTGGAAATGAATGAACATTTTGGTCTTAATGGCAATTTCAGAAGCATACTTCTACACACACACACACACACACACACACACACACACACACACAAAGATGAGTCTGTAAGGACAGAGCTAGAACATTCTGCTGGAGACAGGGCAGGAGAGGTAGCTGAAAAGAAATCAGCTGAGGAGAGCCCAAGATCCGTGGGATGCGAGGGTGGCTAACAAGTCAATGCAGACTTCCTCTACATTTAAACTAAATGGCCACTTCAGACTAACCTTGAGGCTTCAATTGTACATTGCTAACCAGAGTCAGATTTTAGCCTATTTTGTGGTTGATGTGTAACAAATTTAATACCAGTATGGCCTTTGTGTTCATTCTACCACTAATAAATTCCACCAAGAAAATCCAAAATAATTTCAGTGACCAAGGTTTCTGTGAAGATGTGGCAGTAATAAACTTACCAGGTAGAACTTAAAAACCAGATATCTGGGCAAGCAAGATGTCCCAACGCGTACTATAATGGGTACTCAATGGGACACTACAATGCCTGAGACGCACAGAGATTAAGGAGAAAAGCAACATACATGTACCCACACACAAACATACCACACGCACATAAATACATAACTACATAGGTAACTAAATGAAGAATTTAAAATGATGAGAACTGAAGTGTGATTTCTCATTAAATTTTATGATCTTAAATCCATTGTGAGGCTTTCCTCTGCCATGCTGTTCTCTGCTATAATAACTGATAAGCTGGAATTTTATTGTCCTACATAGCCTCTACTTCTTGAATTCAGTTGTGTGGTGGGCACTTTATATTTCCAGTTAAAAGAACTCCATATATGCTACAGAGATATTTGCTCAGTCATTTTTGTTGCTGCTCTATTAACAATAGCTAGGAAATAGGAAGAGCCTAGATGCCTTTCACCTGATGAAGGGATAACAAAAATGTGATATGTTTGCTGATGGAATGTGATCTTCAGCTATTAACAAAAGTGAAATTATGAAATTTGCTGGCAAATGGATGGAACTGGATACAGCCATTCCGAGGGACCTACAACTATCCTGAGTGTTCTAGCATTTGTGATTGTTGGCTTTGAGTCTTGAGATATGTGTGTTTCATTTGGAATACCCATCGATGTCAGGTATCACGGGTGGCTGCTTTCAAGGAGGGAGAGAGGGGATGCACAAGTATGCAAGACTTGAAAAGGAATGAAAAAGGAATACTAGAACAGGAAGGGTTAAATTGGGCAGAAGACAGAATACAGAGAAAGATAAATAACAGTAAAACCCTCTCATAATGGTCATATGTAAACCTACTAATGTAAATGTTTACTAAAATAAATAAATGTACACATGTATAAAAATTGTTAAAGTGGAGTTACCCTACAACAGGGCAACCACCAGACATCACGTGTTACCAAATAGAATTCCTAGTACCAGGAAAAGTGAACTATGACTTTTTGAATTGTTGGTCAATGAGGTTCCATAGACCACCATTACAGGCCATTGCCAATGTTCTTGATTACCCTCCAGAACTTGACAGTAAGACCCTATTGCTGAAGACACCACATACTTGAGACATAGAATACAGCAAAATCAAGCAAGTACAGGCATGGAAGCTTCATCTACATAGGCTAATCCATAGTGCTGGAAGGTGCTATGCACACTATCAGAGGAGAAATGTAATCATCAATTTCACCCCCCAAAAGGGGACAGAAAGGTAACTCTTTTATCCAAAGACATATATGACAATGATGTCATTCTGTGTCTTCAAGGCTAAAGAATTATAAATGCACTTCTTCCAAATCTTTCATCAGAGAAGCATAAAGTTAGCTATGTACAGAGATATGCTAATTGTGCCTATATGATATTTTTCAAGCGTATTTTAAAACTATTTAGTTGTCCTCTTGTGAGCTAACCCAGAGATGTGACTATCTATCTTAGAGTGAAAAGTGAAAACTTGTGAGGGTATAATATGTACCTCAGTAAAAGAAACTTGGTATACCCAGAAGAAAAGAAGAGAATAAAATCTTACACCGTATCTTTGAAAAGAATTAATTCTCTAAAGATGATATTTTTTCCTTAATTTATTATTGGTGTTAATTTAATCTACCTTAACAGAATTATTTTACATTTCATCACAAAGAACCAGTAGACAAGAATACCTAATAACTTTTGAATATGTTTGAAAAGTATGGCACACTAATTCAATTAAGATATGTACAAATAGATCAATTGAACCAAGTAGTCAAAAAAAACCATATAATAACTATTCAGTTCATTTAGTTTTGGGTAAAGTGACCCAACAAATGAAAAGTGGAAATTCTTTTTAGTAAATTATGTTGGACAGTTGAAAACCACTTGGAAACAAATCAAATTAGATCTTTTATGCACATAGAAGTAAAATTCAAATGGAATTAAAGAGTAGAATATAAATTAATAAAACCATATATTTAAAACAAAAAAGTGAAGTTTTATGCATCTGGAAAGGAGAAAAGATTTTCTAAGCTGAGAAGCAAAGTAAAAATATCAATGAAGAAACTATGTGATGCATTTTAGTGCTAAAAGTATTAAATAACAAACACCAAACTGATAAAGGATATCTACAACACATTAAGATGTGTCCATGTGTGTGTGTGAGTGTGTAAAGCAATAAGATCCAAATCATCAAGTGATAAAAGTATATAAATAGCTAGTTCACAAATGGATAAAAATAGCTCAACCACCACATAGAAAACATTTAGTGCCATTAACAAAAGCTAAAATATGAAAAATAGACTGTAAATATAATAAAATAAAAATTAAACATCAAATTTCAAAGGGAACTATTTTTAACAAGAATACTCATTGGTAAGGGAAAGCACACATGTAAACTAGAATACTCATTTAGACAAAAATATATGATCATCATTTTTATGTAGAATTCATAATTTAAAGTATTGAATGATTCAGTTGTCAAAATAAGAGGTTGATGTACATGCACAAAATCGTCCAAAAACAAAATCAGCCAAGAAACAGTAAAAGAAAAGATTAGTCCAGAAAAATATGGTTCATTTACAACTTAGCTGAACCAACATACAGCTTTTAAATGATAATGCCTTGAATTTATTTATGAAAATATTGCATATGAGTCAGCATTTTTCCTACTAAGTGGAAATTACAGCAAAATGTAATGAAAGGATGTAAATGCTCAAAAATATTCATTTTATTAGTGCTAAAGAAACTTAACTTAAAACTTAATAGTAGTTGTCTTTAAGTCATAATATTATAGATGAGTTTTTCCTTAAATTCCATTATGTTTTCAAGCTTTATATCCCAAATAAGCATAAAAGACGATTTTGATGGACTCTTTTAATTTTCATTTTATTTAGAGCAAACAACTGGAAGAAAAGCTTTTTGTTTTAAATGAAGGGTAGCAAGTCTAGTAATGGAAGACTTTTACAATGTTTGAAACATTCTCTTTTTGAAAACCTAACAGGAAAAAAAGGTCCTATGTGACTGAGATTTAATCTGGGCAAAAGGCACATATGGTTTGAAAGTACAATTTTAAGCATAGTTTGAACCTTTCAATAAAAATAGAGTAAACTGAAGTTTACACAAACCTTCTTGTTTCTGCGTAAACAGCCATTCCTGTAGGTTTTTCATGCATATATTATTTTTCTTTCTACTCTACATCCTACAAATCAGTATTTTGAGTAAGCAATGTAGGTTATGTTCCAAATAACATGTTTGCATGTACCACGTAGTGCCAGTAAGAGAGAATAAAATGTCTGTGTGTAGCAAAAGGGACACTCAGCTCAAAAAAAAAAAAAAAAAAAAAAAAAAAAAAAAAAAAACCAGAAGCACTTATCAAAGGCAAGGAAAGCATTCTTGTCTCTTCCCTTGTCTCTAAAGACTAGAAGAGAATTCTCCACTTCTCTGTTTTCATAAGAAGAGGTTATCAAAGAGATGTTAGTCAAGAGCAACAAAACAAACAGACAAACAAACACCTTACATTTATACAGCATCCCCAGTCAGTGAAAACCAGAAGGCTGAGAATTCCCTTAAGTGGTTCCGGCCCACATGCCCCAACACTAAGGTTTCTTCTCTTCAAGATTTCACTTACAACCATCTTTTGTAACAAAGGAAACAGCAGGTTTCTATTTTACATGGATGTAAGGTGAAGCCCCAGAGAATTTGAGTGGCTTCCTAGAGCCCCCACCCTGGCCTCTTGGCAGCCAGATG
Source organism: Apodemus agrarius (assembly GCA_964023405.1). Classification (NCBI taxonomy): domain Eukaryota; kingdom Metazoa; phylum Chordata; class Mammalia; order Rodentia; family Muridae; genus Apodemus; species Apodemus agrarius. The sequence continues at coordinate 118,942,872 of OZ030010.1, read as the reverse complement.
CTCTTCCGTAATGAAGAGTACCATCTCCCTGAACAGTTTGTTTCATTCCAAATTGTTTGCCAAATGCCTATTGTCTACCAGGATATGGTCCTGGTCCTGGGGACAATGTTTGCTCCTTCGTGAAACTAGTTTTGTGATAAAGTCATATATAATAAGTAAACAAACTTAAATTAGTAAGTGTAAAGTTTCTTGAATAAAAGAAATGGGATAGCAATGAAGAGAGGGCACTTATATTTGTGGGAATGATCTAGAGATGTAATGTTGAACAGAAGGTGTAAAATCTTGAGTAGGGAGCAGGCTTAGTTACCTTCAGGGGTAACCAGGTGGTATGAAAAGTCCAAGTCTGGAGTACACTGTCTCCAGCCCTCTCTCCCCCATATAGGCTTCATGTGAACCTTTATTTTTCCCTCTTGGTTAAGGAGCATACTGCCTCTATTAGCAGTCTGCCCAAAGCAGCCCATTTCACTCACCATCCTTCAACTTTTGACAAGAAAAAAAAAAAAAACCTAAGGATTGTCATTGGCTTTTCTAGCCCTTCTTAGGGTTCCACTTGTGAACCTAAAGATCCAAGCCCAGGACTGGGTGTCTAGCTTAGTAAAAAAAAAAGCATTTTTAAGGCACATATAAAATCCTAGATTCTGTCCCCAACACAAAAAAATTATTTTTCCATATATTTACCTTGAAGCCTTTATGATAAATGTGTTTAACATGATCTGAAAACTGCCAAAAATAAGGCTTGGCCATTTTTTTTAAAAAAAAAAATCAATATACAATGACAATCCTCTCATACCAGCCTCAATTTAATCTTTATTCCTAGCCCAGAGAGTACTTCAAATTTTTGCAGTGTATCATCATGCGTATAACTTACTACCAAGCATTTTTGTTTTTGCTTTTATGTAGACTCTACTATACTAGAGTGAGGCTTTGTGGATATATATACACATATATATACACACATATATACATACACACACACACACACACACACACACACATATATATATATATATATATATATATATATATATATATCCTGCTTACAGTAGTGCTTGAATTGAGTCCTTCTGTAGACTGCCTCAAGGAATACTGAAAATAATTTGTCCAAAAAGAAACTAATAATAAACCAGACTTACATTTGTTGAGTGTCAAGCCCAGTGTTCACTTTTTCTTTTTTAAGAGCTCCCAGGGACTAAGCCATCAACCAAGGAGTACACATGGCTCCAGCGGCATATGTAGCAGAGGATTGCCTTGTCAAACATCAATGGGAGGAGAGGCCCTTGGTCCTATGAAGGCTCAATAGATGCCCCAGTGTAGGGGAATTGAAGGTGGGGAGGCGCGAGTGGGTGGATGGGTGGGTGGAGGAACACCCTCATAGAAGCAGGGGGAGGGGGATGAGATGGGGGATTCCAGGATGGGAGGGGGGACAGGAAAGGGGGAAACATTTGAAATGTAAATAAAGAAAATATCCACTAAAAATACATAACAAAAATTACAAAAATACAATGAGGTATTTAATCTTCATAGTCCCTTGGAATATGAAAGCCATTTGAAATCAAGGGCTAGGAAATTAATGGTCAGAGATAACAAGCTTTAGAGTCTGACTATGGTAGAATTCGTTCAGGGGAGGTTGTGAGACCAGATGCAGCTGCACCTGCTTCAAAATGGAACACGAGGCTGAGCACAGTCTAGGCAAAGATCAAAGTGGGGTCGTTACAATGGGGTTTTCTGTCTCTGCTCTTTAAAATTATTGTCGGTCCTATCTTTTAAGGGACACACCACGTTTTTAAACTCGTCAACCCTCTTATAAAGCAAGGCAATTCAGCAGCACCATAAAGGCGCCCCTACGCTTTCATACACAGCCTCTTCAATACTGTACTGCTTTAGTGTTGTTTGCTATTGTTGTTTAATAGGATCTTACACTGTGTAGCCCTGGCTGGCATGGAACCAGCCCTGTAAACCAGACTAGTTACCTGAAACTCACACACATCTGTCTGCCTCTGAGTTCCCTGTGCTGCATTCTGAAAGTATTGGATTCCATTTCCTGGTTGGCCACTTCTCCAAGCACTTCTAGATGCTTTTCTTTTAGGGTACCATTTTCAGTCATATTTGTAGAGAATTATAGAGAAAGATCTTGCTTTGCCTTTATTCACGACCCAGAATACAAATAGTCCCGACATCCCAGGGTTCCACCATCATGGTGTCTACTTGGAATCAGAGCCCAAGTCTAGAGTATGGGTCTTTCTCAAAGTAAAGGGAAGTTCTAGGCCGTGTTTTCCCATTCTGAAGGTGCCACAAACGCACTTGTGAAATGCAGTAGATAAAATCCGCAGTGAGGGACTTACATACTAGGACTGCCCCACCATCTCCCCGGGGCTGATCCCTAGGACCACACATAAGAGCTGGAAGAATACTCAGTTCCTGCTGCCTGTATTCCCTGGGTACCTCTGCCAAAAGCTGTAACCCTCTGCCACGCCTGAAAGGGCAGGCTATACATGCTAGCAGCCAGCCACCACCACAAGATGTACTCACAAAACACACAGGCAGTACACGCCAGGGACACTCTCGCTGTCTCGCAGCAGATAGCTTCCATCCAGCCCCGTAGCGAGTAAGAGCTTCTCCCCGGTCTCCCTGCTGATTTTGCCATGGTACACAGTCACAGCATCCATGCCTAGCAAACTCTTCGATGGGCACAGAAGAATGATGGTAAAAGGGAGACGGTGCTGCTGCTGTTGCAGCTGCAGTGGCTTGCTGGGCACAATCAGCCACCTGACTCCCAGGGCAGCCAGTATGAAAAAAAAGAGAGAGAGAGAGATGAACACCCTAACAACAGGATGTTGTCTACCTGCCTTAAAACCTCTTCTCACACTTCAATTAAGGCCAGCTCAGCAGTTTAACAGCTTCAAACTTGTCATGGGTTTGATCATCTATTCCCCAACACAGGGTTCGTGGTGGGGGAGGGTGCACACTGGAAAGGTGAACACTTGCAGTATTTGAGCTGTGCCAGCAATGCAGTCGGAGCTTGCACAAAGATCAGAAACTTGATAGTACGTTTGTTCTTGTGTGGTTCCTGCAACCAGCTAAGCCATCGGCAATGACTTGGCTTAACTAGGGTACAAAAGAATTGGTGAAAACCGGGTAGTGGTGGCGTACGCCTTTAATTCCAGCACTCGGGAGGCAGAGGCAGGCGGATTTCTGAGTTGGAGGCCAGCCTGGTCTACAAAGTGAGTTCCAGGACAGCCGGGGCTACACAGAGAAACCCTTTCTCGAAAAAATAAAAAAAGAATTGGTGATAGAGGCAAATGGTACCTGTCATCATGAGGAGAAGAAACAGACTGACAAAATAAAAGCATAAAAGCAGTCAAGCTACAAAACCACAGCAGAACATGGCTACGAGGCTTCCACAGGATCACCAAGTGCTACTGAGCTATAGAGTTTGGGACTCCATGTTCCTGAAACAGCTTTCTTTTCTTCAACGGCTGAGGATGGAATCTGGGACCTCCCAGGTCTTCTACTACAAGGCCATAGTGCCAAATCCTTGACTAAACTTAGGCCAAAACAAATATTTTTACCTTACTGTTTTGTCCAAGATCTAAAAGTGTCAGTTTAGTCACACACACACACACACACACACACACACATACACACGAGAAAACTGTCATCATGTTAAAAAAAATATTGCAGATGGACCTAGCTGAAGGGCTTAAGAAGAGCAAATCCTTTTATTGGCACTTCCTTGTTTTTTATTATTATTATTAAAATCACAATATAATTACAGCATTTCTCCCTTCCCTTTTCCCCCTTGAAACCCTCCCCTGAACCCTTCCCTGCTCTCCTTCAACATTGTTATTGCACGAATAGATGTATATATGTGCAATTCCTAAACACAACCAGTCGCGTCTGTATGAAGCTGTGTGTATGTCCGTTTTCAGGGCTAGCCACTTGGTACTAGATGACCAATTAGTGTGCTCTGCCCCGGGGATGAGCACTTCCTCTACTGCTGCTTTTACTCAGCTGCCTGGAATTCTTCCTGTAGAGCTGCTGGCTTGTGGGACTTTTCTGTCCAGTTTGATCTAGCCATTGGTGTTGTATGTAAACTTCTATGTACCCTTTGGTGTATGGGGCTAGGCCAGAATTATTGTGCATATAAAATCCATTTTACAGCATTGCATAGGTGTTGATAAATGTATTGTGACTTCTATTCTCATACATAAATGCCTAGCTACATCAATGTTAAAAACATCAGAGGTGCCGGGCAGTGGTGGCACATGCCTTTAATCCCAGCACTCTGGGAGGCAGAGGCAGGCAGATTTCTGAGTTCAAGGCCAGCCTGGTCTATAGAGTGAGTTCCAGGACAGCCAGGGCTATACAGAGAAACCCTGTTTCAAAAACAAAAAACAAACAAACAAACAAACAAACAAAAAATCAGAGGTTAGCCTAATCTGAATGCTATTTAGAAATCAATTACAATGATGGCATTTTAAATATGAAAAGAGAGAAAAGGGGATCCTCTTTTATTGAGTCTTATGGGCTCACCTATAGTGTAACTGCTAGAACATTCAATGTTCCATAGGTTAAAAACAAAACCTAACCTTTTTTTTTGTCTCTGAACAACCCTGAACAAATCATCTACAAACACAGGAACAGAGAAACTGGATCTGATGAAGCAAGCACCCCATGCATTCTTTTCTTTCTGTTTTATTCTGCATTGCTAAAATAGCACGCCTGTCAAAGCAGCCAGGTACAGGGGGGGCTTCAGCACCGTGAAAATCCGCATCAAAAGAGAACAGTTAAATTATAAGGTAATAGTACAACTCTCACATTCAGTACCTTATTGTCATCTCACAAGCAAACTTGACAGGTGAGCCAGCCCACCAGTGCAGTGTTGAAAAATACTGACATCCTCGCTCGGCTGCTATGCAGGCACTAAGCCTGACTTTGGCAAATTCAAACTTCACACAGAGCTTGAAGCGTAGAGAATAGAGGAACTGAAATAGCTTTCTTCCTTCTCTGTCCCTGTACCCACAGTACAGGAAGACAAAGATCATATAACAGAGAAGGGGAGATAACAGTGGCACCAACAGACAAAGGGAAGGGCCCCATTTATGAGAGAAAGACTCTACTTGTGTGCTGCCTGTCTCTGCCACTTGGTCCATATCAGCAGGGTTTTATATACATTGTTTGCCACTGTATCCTTGAAGACTAGCACACAGTGGATGAATTTAGTGAATGAATAAATGGCTGAATTTAAAGCTGTAAAGAAAACAGTCTGAAATCATCTCTCCCCCTTGTATACCTGTCTCTGTCTCTTTCTCTGCCTCTTGATCTCTGTCTCTGTCTGTGTGTCTCTGTCTCTGTCTCCCTCTATCTCCCTCTGTCTCTGTCTCTTTCCGTCTCTCTGTCTCTCTCTGTCTCTCTGTCTCTCTGTCTTTCTCTCTCTCTCTCTCTCTCTCTCTCTCTCTCTTCCTCTCTCTCTCTCTCTCTCTCTCTCTCTCTCTCTCACACACACACACACACACACACACACACACAGAGTGCTTTTCCATGCCTTTGGCTCCCCTTAGAAAGAGCAATGAGAATTGAAAAGCACATTAGTAGAATAATTATGAGGTCCAAATTGCACTCCACCTTTTACGACTAAATGGTTTACTCTCTCTGAGTCGTATTTTCTCCACCTGTCAAATGGAATTGAGTCAGATGAACCCTAAGTAGTCATTTCCAGCCTCAACCTTCTGTGCTATAAGTAAGTGGATGAATGAATGAATGAATGAATGAATGAATGACACAAGCAAGCTTCTTTGGGAAAAAGCATAGGGGTAGCTCATTTTTTGTGGGAAAAAGCAAGATCTTGAAGTCTCAACAGGAGGAGGCATTTGTTCCCATTGTCTTTAAAATAATCTCAGAAATAAAAATCATCATAGAGGAAGAGAGCTTTATCTTTTAAAGAATACTTTCTGAATATAGATGCCATTTAATCAAACACAAAAAAACATTGAAAGCTAGAAAACCTGTCAGGCAAGGTTGAAAGGGTCTTCTTGTCTAAACCTGCCACCTCCTGAGATCTCTGAGCAGTGACAGGGTTTTGCACGAGGATACCCTGTCTGAGGTGCTAATTGTCTGTATTCCAAATGCCCTAGGCTATTCCAGAGCCCAGGTAGAAGAAAAGCATGATGCCAAGGGTGCTCAGTTCTGTAGAGTAGATAGGACATTTCAGAACCTTTTTCTCTAACCTTTCAAAACTACCTTTGTTCTCCTACCAGCTTATCTAAAATGTGTGAATTCTCCTGTGACCACGTTATGATGTGGTAAGTTTACACATGCTCTTGGCACTTAAATGTACTTCCTTTACAAAAGTAAGAAAAAAAAACAGTCTTTGAGGGGGGAGGGACAGGGAGAGGAGGGAACAGAGAAAGAGAGGAGAGAGAGAGAGAGAGAGAGAGAGAGAGAGAGAGAGAGAGAGAGAACCTCTTTTCAATAACACCTGAGTTTATTTATTTATAAGGCTATTTTTTTTTCCTAAATGCCCTCTTCAAAGAGAGAAAGGCGATGCAAGGTTGCTGTGGGTATTTGTTTAAACCTGTTAAATATATGTATTATTCTTCCAGCTACTAATAACCTTCTATTGTATGTCAGATCCAATAGTTGGAACTGTTGCGTTAGGAAGAAGAAAACCATAGTTCATAGCTGTTCTCAAGTAGCTCATAGTAGGATGCAAACAGACAGATTCCAGCTCCTATGTTGAATGCTTAGAGCCCATCTGGTGGCATTATTTTGGGACAGGGTAGAAATGTTAAGACGTGGGCCCTACCTGGACGAAGTAACTCCCTGAGCATATGCTACGTCCAAGTCACAGATTCTCCTCTTCTCTCCCTTCCTGCCCTGTCCCTTTCCTCCCCACCTCTCCATCTTCCTCACCACTCCCAGCCACCACTAGCAAATCAATGTTCCTTCTCCCTGCCTTCTTTGGCATGATGCTGTACTTCACTTAGTCCTCTGGAAACACAAGACAAATTATTCCTGATGTAAATTGCTTAAGGCAAGGATTGTATCATAGCACTGCAAAAGTAATACAAGCTATGACAGAGAGGGTGGAGTTCTCATAGCACAGCAACACTACATTTTGCTTGATTTTTATTCTGGATGTATACAACAGACTTGAGGAGACAATGGCTTTTATCTTTATCTGCTATGTATACTTACTTCCTCTAGTCTGCCTGATTTTTCGCCTCCATCTTAAATTACTTAGTTCTAACTGAAATGATGTTTTTTAGTTTCTATGCTTGGAAAGATTTGCTTGGATGGTTTGTTGTTCGGGTTCTCCGGCCTAGAATATGGATCATCAGTTATCCATCCATCCATCCATCCATCCATCCAAAATAACAGTACTCAGAGAATAATCTGTTGCTAAAGTGATCTAGCCAGGTTCAATGGCACATACCTGTAGCCGAGCAATTTTTGGAAAGAATTTATTGAGCCCAGAAATATAGATCCAGCCTTGGCAACCATAAAAAAAATATTTCTTAAAAACTGGAAAATAAATAATCTAGGTGTCTTCTATACATGTCAGAAATTGCTGCACAAAGTCTTATTGCTCAATTCTTATTTTCTAGATGAAATGAAGGCAAGCCGTAGGCACTTTTATCTTAGTTTGCTCAGTGAGTACAAACACGATAGCATATTCTACTTGCCTAAAACCTAACAGATGCTCAAGAGCTTTTTGCTATGAGCTTGTGAAACCCTGGGAGACATAGATGATGCCATATTCCTCTTAGGGCATACATATCCAAACACAGTACATGGCATCTGGTTAACATTATTCTTTCCTTCCCTATATAGAGAGAACCTCCTACAGAGTGTGGTTTCTAATTTGATTCCAAGGGTATAACATTTTCGTCATTGATTTCTTTTACACGATCATTTACCAATGTTCATCAAGTGGTTTGCCTCATCCTTGTTGGCAGAAACAACTCTTTACACACCTCTCCTTAGCGACTCATAAATAAATCTTCCTGTGTCCTTTTGGCTTCATTATCCCAGTTACTTTCAGATAGTAACTAACTGAGTCATCTTTCTGCACCCTTTATTTCCAGATGAGGTATCTTTTAAAAAGAAAACAACAACATGAGACTCTAAATAAATTCCCATCTGAAAAGCTGTTCTCTCTCTCTCCCTCTCCCTCCCTCCCTCCCTCCCTCCCCCCTCTCTGAATCTATAACATTTTCACCACCAGAGCTCAAACTGGAATAAAGTGCAAGGAACTGTCATTTTGTCTATATATTTTTGCCTGAACATTTTAAAAAATCCTCTGATATTTTAGAACATGAATTATCGACTCCTGCCAGGGAAGCAGATCAGTGCCTTTCTCAGCAATCACTGAAGAAGCTTCTTCCTGCAACAGATTAGATAGAACAAATACAGAGACATTACTTAGAGAGAAAAAGGTCTTGCAACCCCCATCCCTAAATACAATGTCTTCTATAAATCCCTCCCCTCAAAGCTCAGAGAAGCTCCCTGGAAGAGAAAGAAGGAAGAGTGTAAGAGTCACAGGTGATGGAGGATATGAAGAGAACAAGGCCCTCTGAATCAAAAGGAGAGAGAGAGAGAGAGAGAGAGAGAGAGAGAGAGAGAGAGAGAGACTGAAGCACCAAGCACCGGGCCTGCACTGGTCTGCACTAGGTCCTCTGCAGTCATATTATGGCTTCCAGTTTGGTGTTTATGTTGGGTTCCTGAACTTGTAAATGAGTGGGTCTCTGATTCTTATGCCTTCTCTTGGGTTTTTTCCTTCTGTTGGTTTATATTGTCCAATTTCAATGTGATAGTTTTTTATTTTATCTTATATTTTACTTTGTTTTTTTTCTTTTTTTACCAAAAAAAAAAAAAAAAAAAAAAAGAATGAATGTAAACCTAGTCACTAGGGTAAAGGCTAACAGAACTGTCACTTAGACCTGCTGGGAGAGGGACAATCAGTTTTCTCCAATAGAATGACACTCCAGGGCAGGCCTCATGCTCAGGAGTTGTTGACTAACAAATAACAGACTACACAGTTTTTTGTGTGTACTTTTATTTACTTACCGTTTGGAGGACTGTTTGTGTGTTTGTTGTCTATTTATTTGTTTTTGGGGGGGATGATGTTGTATTTTTTTTGTCCTGTATTATTGCATTTTTTGGCTAGGTTTTTTTTTTTTTTTTTTTAGAAATATCTTAAAGTAAAGTGGGTAGGATGCAGAAAAGGATCTGGATGAAAATCTTAGGGTTTCCACTGCTATGGACAGACACCATGACCAAGGCAACTCTTATAAAGGCCAACATTTAATTGGGGCTGGCTTACAGGTTCAGAGGTTCAGTTCATCATCATCAAGGGGGAGCAGGGCAGCATCCAGGCAGGTATGGTGCAGGAGGAGCTGAAAGTTCTACATCTTGATCCGAAGGGTGCTAGCAGAATACTGACTTCCAGGCAGTTAGGAGAAGGCTCTCAAAGCCCACCCTCACAATGACATACTTTTTCCCACAAGACATCACTTACTCCAACAAGGCCACATCTTCCAATAGTGCCACTCCCTGAGCCAAGCATATTCAAATCACCACAGCAAACTTTGGAGGATGGGAAGAATATGATCAAAATATATTTAAATTTAAAACTGTTTTAAATAATATAAATAAATCTATTGATATAGGAATCTTCAGAATGGTATGAAATAAAAAATAAAAGTTATTTTTATTAATTTTTAAAGATTTATTCATTATATGTAAGTACACTGTAGCTGTCCTCAGCCACACCAGAAGAGGGTGTCAGATCTCATTACAGATGGTTGTGAGCCACCATGTGGTTGCTGGGATTTGAACCCAGGACCTCTGGAAGAGCAGTCAGTGCTCTTAACCGCTGAGCCATCTCTCCACGTATCACAGATATCAAAAGTTGGCAAAAGAATGAAATAGACTATATATTTTTCTAGGTACAAATCAAATACTGTAGCCCTGTAAACAAAACAGCTAATGGCAGATTTCCAAATGGAAAATAATGTGAGTTATATATGCAACATTTACATTCTTTTTCTCTTTCTTCTCAGTAATATTTCTTGGAAAAAAATCCTGGCATCTTTTATCAGCAAAGAGTTCAATAGCATGAGTATTCTATCATAGCTTGAAAAGGTAACTTAGGAGATAAAATTGCTTACTTCAAGTGTGAGGAACAGAATTCTGATCTCCAAAAGCCACATAAAAGACCAATGGGTATAGTGGCCACCTATTATCCATGTGGCAATTGAAACAGGGAATCCCCAGGCGAGGTGGCTAGCTAAACTAGTATAAGCTGCAAACTTCCAGTTCAGTGAAAAACCCTGTCTACATTGAGAGCAGTCAATGAAGACACCTAGTGTCAAACTCCCGTACACACACACACACACACACACACACACACACATGCACAAGAGTGCACATACACACACACACTCATCTAAGCATATATACACACACATATACAAACATGCATATATACCAGTATACATACTTCCTGCATACAATACACATAAACGAAAAAAAAAGTTAATGGGGCCTAGAGAGGTGACTGAGCAGTTACATTTGCTATTTTTCCAGAGGACTCAGTTTCTAGCACCCATGTCACATTGCTTAGTACCATGTGTATCTTCAGCTCCAGGGAAGTGTCACCCTCTTCTTGCCTCCAGGGGCACCCATGTGTATGAGCACTGACACTCATAAAATATTAACTATTTTAAAATTGGCTATATATGCTCTGATGTTTCAAAATTGTCTAGGTAGTATCAGAACATTTTAGTGGTAATGGCGTGAGATATACAATTATTTCTCTCTTCCTCCATTTCTTGGAACCAATACAATGAAATCTTTTTTTTTAAATTATCTACAAACAGCAATGGAGAGATGGCTTGTGGTTAAGAGCACCAACTGCTCTTCCAGAGATCCTGAGTTCAATTCCTAGCAACCACATGGTGGCTCACAACCATCTTTAATGGAATCTGATGCCCTCTTCTGGTGTGTTTGATAATAGCGACTGTGTACTCACACATAAAATAAATAAATCTTTTTTAAAAAAACAAAAATCTACAAACTAAACTCTTAAAGAGTTTTTCAACATTTTTATAAGTACTGTGACATAGTTTAGTAGTGAACACCACAAAAGTAATTATAGGTTTCTGTCTTGAAATCAATTATTTTGTCATGTAGAACCAAATAGTAGATAAAACAGTACATGTAAACATAAAAATGCCTATAGAATATGTCAAGGGAAGCTATAATATTACTAATAATGCATTTTTTTAAATAAAGCAAAATTAACTTTCCTGGCAACATTTTTGATTGTGAACTAGGGTCACAATCAAGCCATCTGCCCTACCACAGAAGTCTGGCAATTTAAAATATACACACTTACTGAAACTAGACTCTTCACAATCTACACTTACTGGTATTTAGCATGTAATGAAACTACTAGATTTTTGTATACGTTGATCCCAACTTGTATCTCAAACCATTATAGTTTTTTTTTTATAACTATTCTCTTAAAGGATCTGCTGGCTTGTATTTGTAAACCCTATACTTGGGAGCCTGAGACTGGATTGCCACAAGTTTGACGTTATCTTTGACTACAGAGTAAGACTATTTTAAAAAACAAAATCAACAGAAAACAAAAACAAATACAAAACATACAAAAAAAGAAGTAAGTGTCATCAAATTTCAATTGCAAAAATCTTAGGAAAATGGTCAGCTAGTATTTGATTTGTCTGTGCATAGCAAAATCAACTGAATTTTTACCAAAAGAATTATATAAGATGGTAGAATGCTGACGTTTTGTTAGCATTACTTTTACTTTGTATGATGAAATTTTATGTTGACTCTCAATTTTAAAAAAGAAGAATAATCACTTACTGTTTGATGCCATTCAAGATCTATAATCTTTCAAGACTTGAAACCTACAGGTTAAAAATATGGTGGGGAAGACCTGTGCCACATCTGGCAAGAAGAAGATACCACTTCCTGATACTCGCTAGAGATCTGGCAGGAGCAGATTATCTGGTAAGAATCACTCTGTACCCCCAGAGGCCCAGAGCCACTCTGGGACTCATTACCCAGCAATCCCCCAGAACACCACTCTCCTTCCTTCCCCGATACCACTCCCTCCTCAGCCACCACTGCCCCTTTCTGTCGGATGTGGTAGACCTGTGCTATATCTGGCAAGAGGAAGATCCCACTTCCTGATACTCGCTAGAGATCTGGCAGGAGCAGATTATCTGGTAAGAATCACTCTGCACCCCCAGAGGCCCAGAGTCACTCTGGGACTCATTACCCAGCAACCCCCCAGAACACCACTCTCCTTCCTTCCCCAATACCACTCCCTCCTCAGCCACCACTGCCCCTTTCTGTCGGATGTGGTAGACCTGTGCCACATCTGGGAAGAGGGAGATCCCACTTTTGGAGACTCGCTAGAGATCTGGCAGGAGCAGATTACCCTGGAGGAGCCTACTCCCTGATACTCTCTAGAGAACAGGCAGGAGCAGGTCATTCGAGAACTGACACCAGTAGGGCATTTGAACTGGTAAAAGCAGATCATTTGAAAAGCAGCATCAGCAGAGCATTCAAGAACCTGCAGCAGCAGAACATTTGAGAAATAGCAGCCAGCAGGACATTCGACCCTTGCCAAGTCTGCAGCAGGAGAGACTCTATCACCTGATACTTCCTGGAGAACCAGCTGTTTGCAGGGCATTGGAGAGAAAAGGGAATCCCAGGAGTGCAGAAACACAGGCCTGCAGGACAGAAAAGATAGAGACAGCAAGACCAGCTAACACTAGAGATAACAAGATGGCCAAAGACAAACGGCAAATGCAAGACCATTGCCAACAGAAACCAAGGCAACATGGCACATTCAGAACCCAGTTCTCCCACAGCAGCAAATCCTGCATACTCCATCACATCAGAAACGCAAGAGCTAGATTTAAAATCACATCTCATATTGCTGATGGAGGACTTCAAGAAGGACATAAATAACTCCGTTAAAGAAATACGGGAGAACATGGGTCAACAGGTAGAAAAACAAAAATCCCTTAAAGAAAGACAAGAAAATATGGATCAAAAGGTAGAAGTTCTTAAATAGGAAACACAAAAATCTCTTAAAGAAATACGGAGCCGGGCGGTGGTGGTGCACACCTGTAATCCCAGGCAGAGGGGAGGCAGAGGCAGGTGGATTTCTGAGTTCGAGGCCAGCCTGGTCTACAGAGTGAGTTCCAGGACAGCCAGGGCTACACAGAGAAACCCTGTCTCGAAAAATCTAAAAATACAAGCAAAAAAAAAAAAAACAGGGAGAACATGGGTCAACAGGTAGAAGCCCTTAAAGAGGCAATACAAAAGTTCCATAGGGAATTATGGGAGAACATGGGTCAGCATGCAGAAGCCCTTAAGGAAGAATCACAAAAATCCCTGAAAGAAACACAGGAGAACATGGGTCAACAGGTAGAAGCCCTTAAAGAGGAATCACAAAAATTCCTTAAAGAATTTCATGAAAAAAACAAACAAGTGAAGGAACTGAACAAAACTATCCAGGGTCTGAAAATGGAAATATAATCAATAAGAAATCACAAAGTGAGACATCTCTGGAGATAGAAAACCTTGGAAAGAATTCAGGAGTCATAGATGCAAGCATCAACAACAGAATACAAGAGATAGAAGAGTCTCAGAGGCTGAAGATACCATAGAAAACATTGACTCAACAGTCAAAGAAAATGCAAAATGCTTGTAACCCAAAACATCCAGGAAATCCAGGACACAATGAGAAGACCAAACCTAACGATTATAGGTACAGAAGAAAGCAAGGATTTACATCTTAAAGGCCCAGTAAATATCTTCAACAAAATTATAGATGAAAACTTCCCTAACCTAAAGAAAGAGATGCCCATGATCATACAAGAAGCCTATAGAATTCGAAGCAGATTGGACCAGAGCAGAAATACCTCCTGTCACACAATAATCAAAACACCAAATGCACTAAACAAAGAAAGAATATTAAAAGCAGTGAGAGAAAAAGGTCATGTAACATATAAAGTCAGACCTATCAGAATTACACCAGACTTCTCACCAGAGACTATGAAAGCCAGAAGAGCCTGGGCAGATGTCATACAGACCCTAAGAGAACATAAATGTCAGCCCAGACTATTATACCCAGCAAAACTTTCAATTACCATAGATGGAGAAAACAAGGCATTCCATGGCAAAAGCAAATTTACACAATATCTTTCCACAAATCCAGCTCTACAAAGGATAATGGGTGGAAAATACCAACACAAGGCAGCAAACCACACCATAGAAAAATCAACAAGGTAATCTTTCAACAAACCCAATAGAAGAGAGATACACAACCAGAATTTCACCTTTAACTAAGATAACAGTAAGCAACAATCATGTTTCCTTAATAATTCTTAATATCGATGGTCTCAATTCCCCTATAAAAAGACATAGACTAACAGACTGGATACATAAACAGGATCCAATATTTTGCTGTATACAAGAAACCCACCTCAGTGACAAAGAAGGTCACTATTTAAGAGTCGAAGCTTTGAAAACAATTTTCCAAGCAAATGGTCCCAAGAAAGAAACTGGAGTGGCCATTCCTATATCTAATAAAATTGACTTTCAACCAAAAGCTGTCAAAAAAGATAAGGAGAGATACTTCATACTGGTCAAAGAAAAAGTCTACCAAGATGAACTCTCAATTCTGAACATCTATGCTCTGAACGCAAAGGCACCCACATTCATTAAAGAAACTTTAATAAAGCTCAAAGCACACATTGCACCCCACACAATAGTGGGAGACTTCAACACCCCACTCTCAAAAATGGACAAATCATGGAATCAGAAGCTAAACAGAGATACAGTGAAACTAACTGAAGTTATGAACCAAATGGATCTAACAGATATTTATAGAACATTCCACCCTAAAGCAAAAGAATATACCTTCTTCTCAGCACCTCATGGTACCTACTCCAATATTGACCATATAATTGGTCACAAAATGGGCTTCAGCAGATACAGAAATATTGAAATTATTCCATGTATCTTATCAGATCACCACAGCCTAAGGCTGGTCTTAAGCTCAAACAAAAGCAATGGAAAACACACATAAACATAGACCTTGAACAATGCTTTCCTCAAAGACAGCTTGGCCAAGGAAGAATTAAAGAAAAATTTTAAAGCCTTTCTAGAATTTAATGAAAAGGAAGATACATCATACCAAAATTTAAGGGACACAATGCTAAGAGCAGTGCTAAGAGGAAAACTCATAGCTCTGAGTGCCTCCAAAAAGAGAATAGAGAGAGATTACATTAACAGCTTGACAGTGCACTTGAAAGCTCTAGAACAAAAGAAAGCAAATACCCCCAAGAGGAGTAGACAGTAAAAAATAATCAAACTCAGGGCTGAAATCAACCAAACATAAACAAAAAGAACTATACAAAGAATCAACAAAAGAAGGAGATGGTTCTTTGAAAAAAATCAACAAGATAGGTAAACCCTTAGCCAGACTAACCAGAGGGCACAGAGACAGTATCCAAATTAACAAAATCAGAAATGAAAAGGGACACATAACAACAGAAACTGTGGAAATTCAAAAAATCATCAGATCCTACTACAAGAGCTTATACTCAACAAGGTTTGAAAACCTGGATGAAATGGACAACTTTCTAGATACATACCAGGTGCCAACTCTAAAACAGGATCAGATAAACCATCTAAATAGTCCCATAAGTCCCGAGGAAATAGAAGCAGTCATTAATAATCTCCCATCAAAAAACAAACAAACAGCGCACGCCTTTAATCCCAGCACTTGGGAGGCAGAGGCAGGCGGATTTCTGAGTTCGAGGCCAGCCTGGACTACAGAGTGAGCCCAGGACAGCCTGGACTACACAGAGAAACCCTGTCTCAAAAAAACCACAAAAAAAAGAAAAAAAAAGAAAAAACAAACAAACAAACAAACAAACAAAAAAAGCCCAGGACCAGATGGGTTTAGCGGGTAATTCTATCAGATCTTCAAAGAAGAGTTATAGCAATACTCTTCAAATTTTTCCATGAAGTAGAAACTCAAGGAACACTACCCAACTCATTCTATGAAGCCACAATAATGCTTATACCTAAACCAAACAAAGACCAAACAAGGAAGGAGAACTTCAGACCAATCTCCCTCCTGAACATTGATGCAAACATATTGAACAAAATTCTGACCAACCAAATCCAAGAATGCATAAAAACTACACTTCACCACGATCAGGCAGGCTTTATCCAGGGATGTAGGGATGGTTCAATATACAAAGATCTGTCAGTGTAATCCACTACATAAACAAACTAAAGGAAATAAATACATGGTCATTTCATTAGATGCTGAAAAGGCTTTGGAAAAAAATCCAGCATCCCTTCATGATGAAATTCTTGGAGAGATTGGGAATCCAATTCCCATACCTAAACATAGTGAAAGCAATATACTGCAAATTGGTAGCCAACATGAAGTTAAATGGAAAGAAACTTGAAGCAATCCCACTAAAATCGGGACCAGACAAGGCTGCCCACTCTCTCCCTATCTATGAAATATAGTACTTGAAATCCTAGCCAGAGCAATCAGGCAGCAAAAGGAGGTCAAAGGTATACAAATTGGAAAGGAAGAAATCAAAATATCACTATTTGCAGAGGATATGATAGTATAC
Organism: Apodemus agrarius; assembly: GCA_964023405.1. NCBI lineage: Eukaryota > Metazoa > Chordata > Mammalia > Rodentia > Muridae > Apodemus > Apodemus agrarius. The sequence continues at coordinate 118,926,163 of OZ030010.1, read as the reverse complement.
TTAAGCGAACCCAAGACTTCCACCAGAGAACTCCTAAAGCTGATAAACAACTTCAGCAAAGTGGCTGGATATAAAGTTAACTCAAGCAAATCAGTAGCCTTCTTCTACTCAAAGGATAAACAAGAGGAGAAAGAAACTAGGGATATGACACCCTTCACAATAGTCCCAAATATTTCATACCTAGGTGTGACCCTAACGAAGCCAGTGAAAGATCGATATGACAAGAACTTTAATCCTCTGAAGAAAGGAATCAAAGAAAGTCTCAGAAGGTGGAAAGATCTCCCATGTTCATGGATTGGCAGGATCAATATAGTAAAATGGTCATCTTGCTGAAAGCAATAGACAGATTCAATGCAATCCCCATCAAAATCCCATATCAATTCTTCATAGATATAGAAAGAGCAATTCTCCAATTCATCTGGAATAACAAAAAACCCAGGATAACAAAAACTGTTCTTCACAATAAAAGATCTTCTGGGGGAATCACCATCCCTGACCTCAAGCTCTACTACAGAGCAATCATGATAAAAACTGTTTGGTATTGGTATGCAGACAGGCAGGAAGATCAATGGAATAGAACTGAAGACCCAGAGTTCGAACCCACACAAGTACAGTCACTTGATATTTGACAAAGGAGCCAAAAACATCCAGTGGAAAAAAGACAGCATTTTTAACAAATGGTGCTGGATCAAGTGGAGATCTGCATGCAGAAAAATGCAAATTGGCCCATTCTTATCTCCTTGTACAAAGCTCAAGTCCAAGTGAATCAAGGATCTACACATCAAACTAGACACACTGAAGGTTATAGAGGAGAAAGTGGGGACGAATCTTGAACACATGGGCACAGGGGATAAGTTCCTGAACAGAACACCAATGACTTATGTGCTAAGATCAAGAATCGACAAATGGGACCTTATAAAGCTGCAAAGCTTCTGTAAGACAAAGGACATGGTCAATAGGACAAAACAGCAACCAACAAATTGGGAAAAGGTCTTCATTAACCCTACATTTGATAAAGGGCTAATTAATATCCAATGTATAAAAAGAACTTAAGAAGTTAGTCTCCGAAGAGTCAAGTAACCGTATTAAAAATGAGGTACAGAGTTAAACAGGAAATTCTCAACTGAGGAAACTCAAATGGCCATAAAGCACCTAAAGAAATGTTCAGCATCCTTAGTTATTAGGGAAATGTAAATCAAAACAACACTGAGATTCCACCTTACAACAGTCAGAATGGGTAAGATGAAAAACTCAGGGGACAGCAGATGCTAGAGAGGATGTTGGGGAAAAGGAACACTTCTCCATTGTTGGTGGGATTGCAAGCTGGTAAAACCACTCTGGAAATCAGTTTGGCGATTCCTCAGAAAATTAGACATAGTACTATGTATGGACCCAGCTATACCACTCCTGAGCATATACCCAGAAGATGCTCCAACATGTAATAAGGACACATGTTGCACTATGTTCATTGCTGCCTTATTTATAATAGCCAGAAGCTGGAAAGAACCCAGATGTCCCTCAACAGAGGAATGGATACAAAAAATGTGGTATATTTACACAATGGAGTACTATTCGGCTATTAAAAACAATTAATTCATGAAATTCTTAGGCAAATGGATGGAACTAGAAAGTGTCATCCTAAGTGAGGCAACCCAATCACAAAAGAACACACATGGTATGCACTCACTTATAAGCGAATGTTAGCCCAAAAGCTCAAAATAAGCAAGTTACAATTCACCAAACTCAAGAAGAAGGAGGATTTAAGTGAGGGTGCTTTGGTTCCTCTAAGAAAGGGAACAAAATAGTCACAGGAGCAATAAGGGAGACAATGTGTGGAGCAGAGACTGAAGTGAAGGCCACCCAGAGACTGCCCTAACTGGGGATTCATCCTATAAATAGTCAACAAACCCTGACACTACTATGGAGGACAAGAAGTGTATACCAAAAGGAGCATGCCATGGTTGTCTCCAGAGGGACCCTGCTGGAGCCTTACACATACACAGGCAGTTGCTGTCAGTCAAGCATTGTACTGGGCATGGGGTCCCCAATGGAGGAGCTGGAGGGTGGACTAGAGGAGCTGAAGGGGTTTACAGCCCCATGGGAAGAACAACAATGTTTGCCACTCAGATGCCCTAGGGCTCCCAGGGACTAAACCATCAACCAAGGGGCACACATGGTTCCAGCCAAGAATGTGGCAGAGGAAGGCCTTGTTGGGCATTAGTGGGAGGAGTGGCCCTTGGTCTGGTGAAGACTCAATAGAGGTCTCAACAAAGGGAAATTGAGGGGGGGCAGGTGGGAGTGGGTCGGCGTATACTTAGAGGTAGGTGTTGGGAGGAGGGTTTAAGGGTTTTAGGGGAGGGGGAAACTGGGAAATGTTTTACAATTTGAAATGTAAATTAAGATTATATTCAATTAGAAAAAGAATATGGTGGGACAATTGATGAAGAGGTGGGACACTACTGTTTGGTACTTTCTTTACAGAATAACAAGTACCTTCACTAATTACAAGACATTGCTCAACTTATAGCAAGTGTGCCCCAAATACCTGCTCTTTACTTACCTTTAAATAAATAAAGGAAACGAGAATCCTGGTGGCACTGCTTACCTCTAAAAGTGACAGATGAAAAGATATAGTCTCATTCCATAATCCTTTATACTTTCAAGAGGCTACGTAAGATGGATCAAGATCTAATCTACTACAAGAATCATTAGGTACACTAAAGAAAGTGTCTCTGATGATGAACCAACAGGAGATAATACTTAAGGCATTGTACAAAAGACCTGGAGGTATTTAATAGTATAAAAATACCCTCTGTAATTGTTCTACTGTGTTTCTGGACATTAAAAAGGTAAACATAGGCCGGGCAGTGGTGGCGCACGCCTTTAATGCCAGCACTTGGGAGGCAGAGGCAGGTGGATTTCTAAGTTCGAGGTCAGCCTGGTCTACATAGTGAGTTCCAGGACAGCCAGGGCTACACAGAGAAACCCTGTCTCGAAAAAAAAAAAAAAACCCAAAAAACAAAAATCAAAAACAAAAAAAAAAAAGTAAGCATAGTCGATGAGAAAAACAGCCTTTTAAGCTGAGAATACAGCTCAGTTAGTAAAACATATGCAAAGTCCCCAGTTGAATCTTTAGTACCCCAGAAATAGAACTTCACAAAGTTACATACTAGGAATATGTGGTATCATGTGAAATTTAGTGTCAGTTGATATAATCAACTGACCAGATGTGAGAAAACTACTCCAGTGTTAGTCACAGTGCATGGACCACACAGACACCACGAGCAACAGTGTTAAGATTTTTCAAGGCATATGCTAAGATTATATGTCTTTGCCACTTAACAACATGATTGATGTTAAAGGTATCAATTCTATCCCCTGAGACATGAGTCTGAAGCTTTTGAAATCTGTCCCCCAAATTTTTCTTAGCAAATATGTAAACTTATATTAGACTTCTACAACTAGTAATTTGTCCACTTAAAACAAAACCCAAGTAGTTCCAACTGTAACTAAGCAATCAAGATGTCTTCTACTTAATCACATTAAACTCTGATATAAACTTTTTATAAGATCTGTCTGCTCAGTCAAACATGCCTAAGTTACCACCCTCTTCCCTTTCCACAGTGAAAATAACTACAACAATAAATGGCCCTATGTGCTGACAGCCTAAGTTATGACAAGTTCCAAAATTAGAGCTCTAGAAATAGTCCTACCAACAGTGAGCCATTATGCCTCAAAGCTCTGTGACATTCGCAGACCACAAGGTCATTTCCTTTAAGTTAGGTATTGTTAATCCCCATTAGTATGTAAATATGTTACAAGGTATAGGTAACTAATTAAGGTAGTATACAGTGGAAGGAGAATAGATTCTGGAACTAAAATTATATTATAAAGTCAGGTTTCACTAAGCCCCAAATTTGGGTATTGGGTAAACAAATTTATAAAACAGGAATGTTGCATATTTTCAAGGATAATCATTTCATAGTACATAATCAATTGGTACTCTCATTTTGGAGAAAACTATACAAGTAACATTATACATATACTATACTGAGTAGATTATATTTATGTATTTAAGAATATATATGTATTTACAAATATATATTTAGGAATATATATGTATACATTACATACACACATAGAAGTATGTAACAACAATTAATGTAAAAAGAGGCATGTATTTGAGAGCGAGGAGGAGTATATGGGAGAGTTTAGAAAAGGAAAAGGAAGAAGGAAATTATGTAATTATACTATAATCTCAAAAAATAAAAAAATATATTTTTAAATAGAATAAATGGGATAGTACCTACTTTGAAGTATTATATATATGTTAATATAGTATTGTAGATTATATAGTATATACATTTTATATATGTAAAATATTATATATATGTACATACATACATACACATATATACTAATACAGGAACCCATCATATCTATAAAAACCAAAAGACATTATATGCTTTAATGAAACTGAGTCATAGCAGGCACTTATGCTTATTATTGTAACAGACAGATTGGAATGCAATGGTAGGTAAATAGAACCAATACTTGTTGGGTGTCTTAGGATTACTACTGCTGTGATGAAACACTATGCAGAATATCAAGTTGGGGAGGGAAGGATTTATTTCAGTCATACTTCCGTATAATAGCTTAGCAGCAGAGAGAACAGGAATTCAAACAAAGTGGGAACCTAGAGGAAGGAACTAATTCAGAAGCCATGGAGTGAGTTCTGCTTACTGGCTTACCTCCAAAGGCTTGTTCGGGCTTCTTTTTTATACAACCCAGAACCACCAGACCAAGATATTCCCACCCACAATGGACTGGGCCCTCCCCATCAGGTCCAAAGGAAACTCCAACACCCCAAACTAAAAAAAAAAAAAAAGAAAAAAAACGGTGAAGTTAATCTATGGGAGGATTTCTATTCCTTGAGAACTTGTGAAACTTGTCTCCATTTACCAAAAGGAATTATTTCCCTTCTCTCTGGCAGCAGAAACATATGACTACCTGTGGTATCTATCAGCATATGCCTTCAGGCTCCCTAGGTGTCAGGAGTATCAAGCTAGCGGCCTACCCCTTCTCACCTCCTCCCCTACCCTAAACTCCCTCCAGCTCATGGGCTTTCCTCCCCTCAGCTACTCATTCCCTTTAGAACACCCCCATCCATACCAGCCCTGATTCCTAGTAGCCGATGTGTTCTTTCCCTCCCCTCTCCCACTCCCCCTCCCCTTCTCCCTTCCCCTTTCCCCTTCCCCCTCCCCTTCTCTCTTCCCCTTTCCCCTCCCCCTTTCCCCTTCCCCCTCCCCTTCTCCCTTCCCTTCCACTTACCCCTTCCCCTCCCCCTCCCCTCCCCCCTGCCCTTCCCCCTTTCCCCTCACCCCTTTCCCCTCCCCCTCCCCTTCCCCCTCCCCTTCCCTTTCCCCTTCCCCTCCTCCTTTCCCCTCTCCTTTCCCTTCCCTTCCCCTCCCCCTTTCCCTCTCCCTTTCCTACTCCCCTACCCACTTCCCCCTCCCCTTTCCCCTCCCCTTCCCCATTCCCTCCTCCTTCCCCCTCCCTCTCCCCCCTTTCCCCTCTCCTTCCCCTTACCCCTTTCCCCTCTCCTACCCCATGTCCCCTCCCACTTCCCCATTCCTCTTTTCCCTTCCCCCTCCCCCCTTCCCCTTCCCCCTCCCCATCCCTCTCCCCCTTCCCCATTCCTCTTTTCCCTTCCCCCTCCCCCCTTTCCCCTTTCCCCTTCCCCCTCCCCTCCTCCTTTCCCCTTCCCCCTACCCTCCCCCTTTCCCCTTCCCCTCCTCTTACCCCTTTCCCTTCCACTTACCTCTTTCCCCTCCCCTTCCTCCTTTCCCCTTCCCCCTCCTCCTCCCCCTTTTCCTCTTCCCTCTCCTCCCTTTGGCTTTCCCCCCTCCCCACTTTCCCCTTCACCCTCCCCTCCCCCTTTCCCCTTCACCCTCCCCTTCTCCCTTCCCCTCCCCTTACCCCTTTCCCATCCACTTACCCCTTTCCCCTCCACTTTCCCCTTACCCCTCCCCCTCCCTCTCCCCCTCCCCTCCCCTTCCCCCTTCTCCTCCCCTTCCCCCTTTCCCTTTCCCCCTCCCATTCCCACTCCCTTCCCCCTTCTCACCCCCCCTCCCCTTTCCCCCTCCCCTTCCCCCTCTCCCTCCCCTTCCCCATTTCCCTTTCCCCCTCCCCTTCCCACTCCCCTTCCCTTTCCCCTTCCCCTCCTCCTTTCCCCTCTCCTTCCCCTTGCCTTCCCCTCCCCCCTTTCCCTCTCCCCTTCCCCCTCCCCTTCCCCCTCCCCTCTCCCCTTTCCCCTTCTCCCTCCCCTCTTCTCTTTCCCCTTCCCTTCCCCCTCCCTCCCCCTCCCCTTCCCCCTCTCCCTCCCCTCTCCCCTTTCCCCCTTCTCCCTCCCCTCTCCTCTTTCCCCTTCCCTTCCCCCTCCCTCCCCCTCCCCTTCCCCCTCTCCCTCCCCTCTCCCCTTTCCCCCTTCTCCCTCCCCTCGTCCCTTCCCCCTCCCCTTCCCCCTTCTCCCTCCCCTCTTCTCTTTCCCCCTCCCCTTCCCCCTCTCCCTCCCCTCTCCCTTTTCTCCCTTCTCCCTCCCCTCTTCCCTTTCCCCTTCCCTTCCCCCTCTCCCTCCCCCTCCCCTCCCTCTTCCCCCTTCCCCTCCCCTCACCCCTCCCGTTTCCCCCTCCCTTCCCCCTTTTCCCTCCCCTCTCCCCTTTCCCCCTTCTCCTCCCCCTGTCCCCTTTCCCCCTCCCCTCCCCCTTCCCCTTCCCCTACCCTTCCCCTTTCCCTTTCCCTCTTCCCCTTCCCACTCCCTTCCCCCTTCTCCCTCCCCCTCTCCCCTTTCCCTTCATGAAGGGCATGAAGGGATTGTGGAATGCAACAAAGACTTGATCCTATCTTTCAGCTTGATTGGATTATGGGTAGAAGACTAACAATGATGCCTTAGAGAGGCAGGAAGAGTATTTCTGTTTATGGCATATTAGACAACTCCAAGGATATAACAGATTTGAACCCCCTATACCAGAGCTCCAACTTAGGCAGAAGCACCCACTCCACGTTCTGACCCTTTGTTTCTTCCACTCACCTCACTCCACCCCCAGAAGCTGCACAAAAGTGCCTCCAATTTCTGGATCTTTCTCAGGAGGAAAATATAAACCACACAAAAGGTACATTATGAAAGTACACACTCTTTATTGTTAGTAGCAGAAGATAGAAAAAACCTGAGCGGGTAGAATGTGACTAATTTGGAATAATTCAAGGAACTAAGCAAGAGCTTTAGTTCAAAGTGGAAAAAAAGCTAAATTCCCATCCCTGGCTCCTTCCTGGATAGTTTACTTCACTTGGGATGAGAGCGTGTAAAAGAATTGTTTACTCAAATTCGCTGATGAAAGTCTCTAAACAATAACTATTTCGTGAATTACACGAAATATATCAAAGTTGTTATCATATAGAATTTAACATTACAACATTACAACATCCCAAACTCGGTTAAAGCTAGCTCATCATCCTAGTTAAAAAATTAAATGCAACAAAACTAGATTGTTCTTCAGTATCCCCATGTGTACCAGTACGCTTTTCTTTACTTCCACTAGTGGGGTCTCACTGATCTATGAGGCCCATGATAATCAAGATGTTTCTTTTGGTTCTTGCATGGTATTATACTAGAGCTAGTTTGACTTCTTCAGCAGCAAGCAAATTTGTGGAGCTGCAACGTCTAAACACCACTTTAACCTATAAACTTAAAAGCCAAAAAAAAAAAAAAGCAAACAAAGGAAAGAGCATTTTTGAGAAGAAGTTCTATTTCTAAATATGTGGGGTTTTCAGGAAAAGAAAATTAAGAAGGAAACAAAAGAGGGGGGAAGGGTTTCATAACTTCTTCTTCTTGTTCTTCTTAAGAGGGTCATCCGAACAGGAACCGCCATCAGGAATCCACCTCCTGCAAAACTGCAAAATAGAAATACTATTAGGAAGAAATCTCGGCTTTAAGGAGTACAATCTTCATGTTTATAATTTTAGTTTTTTAAACAAATATATAAAGTGCCCTTTAACTTTCTTACTGAACAATATAATCCAGATAATTTTTGATAATAAACAAAAACTACAAAAGATATTTTTATGTGTTAACCTATCATGATAACGAGTCAGTTTGTATAAAAGCATAACAGGTTATTTTGTCTGTAAGGCAAGTTATTGTTGATGGGGTTGGGGGTTGTTAGGAGATTGGTTTCTTTTGCTTACCTTCCAGAATTAGTGAGTGTGTCCTCCACTATCAGCGGGCATGCAAACTTTCTTGCATTTATAGCAGGCTTTGCGCCATGAAAAATTCATCGCCTTACACCGGGAGCAGACCCAATTGGTCCGAGAGGATGAGCCGGACGGGGATTCGGGAGCTGCTTCCACTTGTGGCTTCTTGTCCTTCCTTGGCAGCTGAGGTTGCTGTTTCTTTGGGCTTTCTCTTACTGCTTGGCTCCAGCTCTCCCACACAGGGGCTGACCGGGCCTCCTCCACACCTTCTTTCTTGATTTGACTTCTACTAGAGTACAAAGAAGGTGGAGCTGATGCCTGGGGACGTTTTTCACTTTGGCTATGGCGCTCACCTCGCTGAGGAAGATGGAGTCCCTCGAGATTCTGAAGATCTACATTGTTGTCATATGCTTTTTTCTCTGCCGCCGCCGCCGCCGCCGCCGCCGCCGCCGCCGCCGCCGCCGCTGCCGCTGCCGCCGCCGCCGCCGCCCCCTCCTCTTCCTCTTCTTCCTCTGCGTCTTCTGCTGTGTCTGTTGTTTCTTCTGTTGCGCCTGGTGCCGCTTCTGCTGTTACTGCTGATGTTACCTCTGGTTCTCCATTTTCTCCATCACTGTCATTTTCAGTGTCCGCTAGGGTAGACCTAGCCTGGATTCCTGGTGGATCTTGCCCTTGAAGGTGGCTTCTGATGTCTCCCAAGGTATCTGTCCCCTGGCCCTTCTCTGAGTTTCCCTCCTGGCTGGAGTCTCTGATGTCATCCGACTGACCAGCATGATGGATAACAGGAGGGCCTTCAGTAGTCATGTAACATCTCTGGTCCCACATATTTGCTGGATCTTGGGAGCACGGTGCAGTGTAGGTACCAGAGTGATAGACAGGTGGCATCTGAACTGGAACTACAACACCTGCTTCTGTCTCCATGACTACTGAAGGAGAGAAGGGCATCAAGAATGGCGATCCCATTAAGAATGGTGGGTGTGGTGGGAGCTGATACGGCACTGGGACTGGCACTGTCGGCTGCACAGCCAGGGGCCAGGGGCTTGTGCTTCCTGGCATGTAAAAGACATTTGTTGCAGCCGACATTTGTGCCTCCAAGTATGGTCTCTCGTATGCCCCCACCGCACCCACAACTCTCGCATGATCTGGACCCAGGGGTACCACTGAAGCCCCAAACGGTTGGGGTTGGATACCAGGCATTATATCATGAACCAGAGGAGCCATCTGGACTGATCTTTCAACATGGTGCAGCCTTCGGCGCAACAGATCACACTCCCTCATCGCCTGCTGTAGGGCGGCTTGAGTAGACATCAGCTGGCTGACTGCCTCCTCTCGCTGTTGACGGAGCTGCCACAGTTCTGATACCGAGGCCCTAGGAGCCGAGGAGCGCTGCCCCGCTGCATCCTGCGGCAACCCAACCATATAAGCCTGTTGTTCCCGCTGCCTTGCAGCTATTCGCACACCCAGTGCCAGGGCACTCCAGGTACAGGCCCGTTTGAGAGGACGCGGCACCTGAGGGTCTGTCAAAATGGTGCGAAGTTGGTCTTCTATCTCATTCCAGGGCCTCGTACGGAAAGCCATGTAGAATTCTGGCCCACCTCCATTCAAGAGGATTTCGTTGTTAATGAATCTAACTACTTCACTGTGGCGAAAGCCACAAGAGGGGTCACCCAAGTCCATCGCCATGGTCAATACGGCCTAGTCCCACTAGCGAGCCTGACAGAATTCTGCCAGTCTCTTAATGGTCACAGATACAGGCTGTGCCACCAGTCCTGTTCCCCTCTTCCCACTGGCTCAGTCCTAAAACAGTTCTTGCCCAATCTCACAAAACAGCATAGCGGATCCTCTCACCACCTCAGCCACCTCCGGAAGACATCCAGGACCACCGCCGTCCAAGACCTTAATGGCGACAAGTGGTAACTGTGACAGATAAACGGTCAACGTAGAACCTTACGTCACCAGCTTAAACGTCACAGAGCGCTTGCTAGCGCGCGCCCCTTGGCACAGCGCCACCTACGGGTGGCCGTTGGAGGGACAGCAATGAGCCATCAGCCACCTGCTTGGTTAACATGAGCTTGGGAAACAAAATAGCCAAAGTGGAGCCGGGCGGTGGTGGCGCACGCCTGTAATCCCAGCACTTGGGAGGCAGAGGCAGGTGGATTTCTGAGTTCGAGGCCAGCCTGGTCTACAAAGTGAGTTCCAGGACAGCCAGGGCTACACAGAGAAACCCTGTCTCGAAAAAACAAACAAACAAACAAACAAAAAATAGCCAAAGTGGTGCAAAGAATTCATAGCCACGCATGAGAGTTGAATATGAATGCATAAGGCCTGCTTCATAGTTCAGCTATGACTCTCAAGCTATTTTATTATGGTTTAGGTTTTGCTGTTAAGGAGTCCAGTGGTAAAGAACTTGCCCTGGATTAGGTAGCAGAAGGTTCTGGGTTTCATCAGAAGTACAGTAAGGATAGTTGATACTTAGCATTCTTTTAAACTAGCCTAGGTGACTGACATCTGCAATCTCAGCATTCTGGAGGTTTAGGAAGAAAGGCTACAAAGGGTTCTAGGATAACTTGAGCTATAGAGCGAGACCTTTTGTCAAAAAAAAAATCACAGGGATGATTATATAGTTTGGGAATTAAGTAAGCCAATTTCAGGACAGACACTTTTTTCTGAGCTTTTTAACATCTTAGCCCCCTATCTATTTCAAAATCACGACCTCTTTTAGCATGCATGCATATAGACTCAGGTTTCAGGTACCTTTATGCTATGAATTTTAGTGTTGTTCTTTTTTAAATAAATATGAAATTTTTCTTTGCATATAAAACCATAATGACCTAATTGCTGAAAACTAAGAATTTTAATATTTTCTTAACATCTTTCCTCAACATATATCAAATTAATGTATCACTGAATGATATTGTGTTAGAATGTTTGCTTTTGAAAAATGTTTGAATTTCTGAGTTTCATTTTAAAAGTCACTCCTTTAAATTTTGGCTTGGGATGAGAATAGAATTTCCAATAACTTTTGAAATAGCCCTAAATATATTTCTCACATTTTATACTATGTATTTATATGAAGTGGTACCCTTAGCATTGATAGTTATAAAATAAAAATAGTAATTAACTCTGAAAGTGTTAAAGATGCTCTATATTTTGCAGTATCAACTATTCAGCCAAGATTTAATTCTTCATGTAAAAATAATCAAGTACATCCATCTCATTACCATGTAAATTTGCTTTCATCTTTAATAAGTGATCAATTTATATGTCTAGCAAAGAAGTGTTTTGAAATACACTTCTTTATGATTTATTATCAGTAGATGTTTGATTTTTGTATACATATTTTACATATCCATTCACCCAGGTTCTGAAAGAGTTCTTGGGGGGAAAATGAGTTGGTAGCAGAAAGAGAATAAGAAACCCTGCTCTAGCCGGGTGGTGGTGGCACACGCCTTTAATCCCAGCACTTGGGAGGCAGAGGCAGGCAGATTTCTAAGTTTGAGGCCAGCATGGTCTACAGAGTGAGTTCCAGGACAGCCAGGGTTACACAGAGAAACCCTGTCTCAAAAAAAAAAAACCTGCTCTAGATAGTCTTTTGACATACTATATGCTCCAAAGAGCTTGGAGAGTCACACACTAGTGACCTTAGTGTTTGCAGCCCAGCATCTCTCTCCACAATCTGCTCCTGGTTTTCCCTGGAAGATATTCCATATTCCTGGCATTTCCTTTTAAGAAAATACATTTCTTTTTTTATTATTTCCCTTTTTTTCATTTATTTAATTTGTTCTTTATTTACATTTCACATGATTTCCCATTTCCTGGATTCATCCTCCCCCCAATCCCCTAAGCCCTCTTCCCTCCGCCTGTTCCCCAATCCAGTCCTTCTTGCTTCCCTATCCTGGTAATCCCCTACACTGCTGCACTGAGCCTTTCCAGAACCAGGTGCCTCTCCTTCCTTCTTCTTGGACATCATTTGATATGTGAATTATGTCTTGGGTATTCCAAGCTTCTAGGCTAATATCTGCTTATCAGTGAGTGCATACCATGTGTGTTTTGAGACTGGGTTACTTCACTTAGGATGATATTCTCCAGTTCCATCCATTTGCCTACAAATTGCATGAATTCATTATTTTTAATTGCTGAGTAGTATTCCATTGTATAAATATACCACATGTTCTGTATCCATTCCTCCATTGAGGGACATCTGGGCTCCTTCCAGCTTCTGGCTATTATAAATAAGGCAGCTATGAACATAGTGGAGCATGTGTCCTTATTACATGCTGGGGAATCCTATGGGTATATACCCAGGAGTGATATAACACAGTCCTCCGGTAGTATCATGCCCAGTTTTCTGAGGAACCACCAGAATGATTTTCAGAGTGGTTGTACCATCTTGCAGTCTCACCAGCAGTGGAGTGTTCCTCTTTCTCCACATCCTCACCAATACCTGCAGTCTCCTGAGTTTTTAATCTTAGCCATTCTGACCAGTGTGAGGTGAAATCTCAGGGTTGTTTTGATTTGCATTTCCCTGATGACTAAGGATTGTTGCTACTATGTTTCCAACCCAGTTCCCTGGTAAAAGAAAGCTCAACTCAGCCGTTAACAAGACAAGCTACAAGCCTAGACTGGGCGACCTCCCACTCCACTACTCTGTTTCAATCTATTTTATCCCATACAACTTGTGGTTTCTCCAGGCCCCGAGCTTCTCTCCCTGACACCTCTCCAGTTCTTCTCCTCTACATTTCTCTTCTTCCTGTTGTTCCTCCTCCTCCTGTTTTATACCCCGTAGCTCCTCCCCTAGACTCTCTGCTCCTCCCACTTCCTCCTGCCCAATCATTGGCTCAAACCTTTATTTGAAAAGTTAAGGTGGGGAGATGGTTCACAAGGCAACTCCTCATCTGCAGTCCCTCTGAGGAGTGGAATTAGCATCAAAATACAAGCCCAGGACTATCCACAACATTTCCCCCTTTCTGTCCAATTAAAAGACTCTTTTATCTCAGACATCAATTGAGCACAATTATTACCATTTTGTAATTTATAACATACAGGATAGACCTAACACCCAGTCAATCATTTTTTATCAACTAAGTAGTACCCCCTGTCATCTATTCAAACTTAAAAGACTTATAATTCTACACCTGACTCAAGTCCTGGCTTTAGACTGTAACCCATCTGAAAACCATCCTCTCAAATCTGTATCATCTTTCTAAATGCTAACCAGCTTGGACTGGCTATAAGACTATTAGTCTTCAACCCCATCAGAAATCCAAGAATGACTAATATTACCTGAAAGTATGAGAAGCACAAAATATAGCTTCTAAAACTTAGCCAATTTATAGAGATCGCTGATCACCTGGACAGGCCCTATACACCAAAATGTTGGAGCATCAGTCTTCAGCCTTCTGGCTCAGGATCCTCTGACAGACCTTGGTAATGCAGAATTTTGAAGGGCTGATTACTCTGTCTTGGCAGAGATTATCAGTCGACTATTCCGCAGTGTGTCCCTTTTTTGGACAGTATTTGTCTGTAGATGAAATGAGGCAATTCTTGCCTGGTGACTGTCTCACCACAACTGAAGCAACTCCAGTGATGCTCAAGTTTTTCTTTGAATTCAAGAAAGGGGTGCTGTCAGGAGCAGACAGGTCTCCAGTAAAATGATCTTTAATAAAGAAATGTCAATAAACATATTCTGTGGACTTCTGACACCTTTGAATACCATCTGTCTACCTAAAACATCTCTGAACTGTTAAGCCTTGACTATTCTCAGCTGTTTCTAATCAAAATAACTCAGGAACACTCTTTTAACTAACTCATAACCACGAGTTTGCTATCTGGCCCTTAACTTGTATTACTTAATCATCTAAAAGCAGTTTATACTAGCAGTTATAGAAGGACTGGGTCTAAGCCTTGTATTCTTAAATATGTTATATAGGCACAATGCCTATATGGGAGTAACAATATTAATCCCAGCTTTATATCAATAGTAAATTCATACCAATGAAAACCTTAAATTTACATCAACTAAATTCTGAACCAATATAAGAGATTATAACTTCAACTTTGTATCAATTATTAAGACTTCTACCAATGTAAGATCTGGCTATGTAATGTTTTGCTTAAAAGTACATTTTCTCACCAATCCCTATTTGTCTATTTCTATAATTTCTATGATATTACTATATCCCCCTTTTTCTTTTCCACCCACTTCTCCTTTACCTAAGAAAGAAGGATAGAGAAGAGGAAAGGAAAGGTAGAAATCCCTGTTTAAGTTCTTTAGTTCCCTCCCTGACCAAAGCTACATTTGTGACGTATCCCTAAAATGATAACATATCTATAATTATATCTATAATATCTATAATTCCTAAAATAACCATAACCACATAAGGAACTGGGACGATGATTGTCTTCTGTCTGCTTCCAGCTGAATTGGGGCAAAGAATTCCCATCTGGGGGCCCAAAGGGAAATTTTGAAAACTAGCTGGCATTATTTGCCTTCCAGTCACTATGTGGTGAGAAAGTTCATGCCTCTATGTCAGATGACATCTTGACCATGACATTGTGAAAGATTGGAGAGGCAAGTAAAGTTCTGGAAGCAAGTCTTTAAGAGAATCAGCTTTGATGTAGTTGAAACAGTCAAGTGCGAAGCTGGATTGGAAGGTCCCAAATCTCAGCATCCTGGAGTGTGAATCTTTTCAGGGCTGTCTTTCTCTTCTTTCATCTCTGTAGTATACAAAACTTAAAAACAACAAGTAAACAGGTAAAGACATTCACACAGAGCATGCAGGAGGCACAGATTGGCCAATGAAGATCAATAAAGAAAGACGTCTGACTGACTGCCTTTCCTCAGATTAGCTTGATCACTTGGTCAAACTAAAATGTAACTGTGTATCCATGTCCTCGTAAAGGATGGTATGTAACACCCAATAAGTGTTAATGGCTATGTATAGACATTTTAGTCTCAGCCAGTTCCAGAGCTGTCTCCATATACAGAGACATAAACATTACTACATATACATCACCTATTTTGTTGATTGTGTTAGTCTCCATTTTCTTCTCTGTCGCCAAGGTCCTCAGGAGGTCTCCCTTTGTCATGTCTGATTTTTATCAGCTTGGAAGGGACCCACAGCTTTTCTTTTCCTGTGGAAACATAGGCATAGCCCCTCCCCCAGCGTAACACGTTTCCCATTCTCCATTCTGATGTTAGAATATCCTTAATGTAAACAGGCTGGTTTAGTTCAATAGTTCCTTCC
Organism: Apodemus agrarius; assembly: GCA_964023405.1. Taxonomy (NCBI): domain Eukaryota; kingdom Metazoa; phylum Chordata; class Mammalia; order Rodentia; family Muridae; genus Apodemus; species Apodemus agrarius. The sequence continues at coordinate 118,910,669 of OZ030010.1, read as the reverse complement.
ACAGTCCAATGTCTTTCAGCAGCTGTGGTGTTTTGTTCATTGGCATTTAAAAAATTTAAGGTTAATAAGGCACTATGTAATCTATCCTTGGGGGTTCTCATTGATCCTTTTTGCCTATTAAGGATCTCCTTTAGAGTTCAATTTGATCTCTCCACAATTGCTTGATCTTGTTGGACAGCTTGGACTGTCTGTAACTGCCTTTGATAAGATTCCTTAACTAATTTAAGATTTTCATTAGGAGCCTGACTAATTTCATGGCTAGATACTGAGACTGAGGGGATATTAATTTGTGTATTCCACTGCTGTAATAGATCTCTTCCCCATAAATTAATGGCTATATCAGCCACATATGGCCTCAATTTTTCTACCTGACCTTCTGGTCCTATACATTTAAGCCATCTGGCGCTTTGCTTTATTTGGGATAAGATCCCAACTCCTTGAAATTGGATGTCTACGTCTTGAAGTGGCCAACGTACAGGACAAGATTTTGAAGAGATAATGGTGACATCTGCTCCAGTGTCAACCATTCCTTCAATCTTAATATTGTTTACTAACATTCTTAGTTTTGGCCTGTGATCCTCTATAGAAGTTTGCCAAAATATTCTTTTTTGGGTCCCTTTGAGGCTTTCTGAATTGTCTACAGAACTTGCCTCAGTTTTTTTCTGGTCTTAGAACATCTGTTTTTGACGCAGTGACACTTAATTATCCCCAGGAAGAGAATTCTCCTTGTCTGGCATTGGGGCCTGCCAGAGGCTCCCCTGGTAGTTTTTTTTTTCAGGATGTTGCCCCATTTGTCTGTTCTCGATCTACATTCTCTAGGCAAATGTCGGCCTTTGCCACACCTTTGACATATTCCAAAAGGCATAGGCCCCCTTTAGATATTACTTTGTTTCTTTCTACAGTCCTTTCTGAGATGACCCCATTCACCACAATTAAAACATTTGAAATCTTGGGTCATTTCTAGGTGTCTAGTGGCAGCTTTTCCTATTACCCTCATATCAGGTGAGGGAGCTACAACATCAATTGTATATCTAATCCATTCATCTATTGATGCTGACCTAGTGGTCTGATTACTTCCTTGCATTTAGTATTTGCATTCTCAAAAGCTAAAGACTCAATTATTGCCTTCCTTGCTGCAGAATTTGACATACTCCTTTCCACAGCTAAGGTTAGTCTTTGTAAAAAGTCAGGGAAGGTTTCTTGTGGACCCTGTATGACTTGAGTAAATGGCTCAAGTCTTTTCCCTGATTCTGCAACTTTGTCCCAAGCCCTTAAAGCTGACAATCGACACAAGGCTAGGGTTTCTTCATCATATATAGCTTGCAATTCTACCTCAGCAAAGCGACCCTCACCAAGCAGTTGGTCCACAGAAATCTCTCTACCCCTGGCTCTATTTTCTCGTGCTATCTCCCTTGCTCCATCTCTCCACCATGCGACCCATTGCAAATTAGCAGCAGGTTCTAATATTGCTCTTGCCATATCCTTCCAGTCTTGTGGGATTATTCTATTTTTAATAACCCAAGAAGTCAGAATTTCTTTCAGAAATGGCGAATGCATTCCAAAATTAGTGAAACTTTCCTTAAATTTTCTTAGATCTAACACATCCACAGATTGCCATTCGAATTCCTGATAACCCTGTGGATGATTATCATCTGGAGGTCTTTGTTGTATACTGACAGGATAGACTAAAGTTTGTTTTTTAATAACTTTTGGTTGACTTTCTCTACTTTTATCTTCTATCCCTCCCTGAGTATTTTCCTTTTCCTTGAGTTCCTGTATTTTCTGTTCAAGGTTCTGCCTCCACATTTTGATCTTTTCTTTATATTGCAATTCTGATAGTCTACTTTCTATTTTATTTTGATTGATTAATTTTAAAAGGTTATTCTCCAAGTCTAGCTTCCAATCCTCATTATTTTCGCTTTGCTGCTCAGTCTGATCTGTGAATTGCTGCATCCTTTGTTCTAGCATCTTTTTTAACTCCTGTCTTCCACCTTCATTCTCCTCCTTCTGTCTCTTATTCTGTTGTATAACTTCCTGGGTCTTCAATTCTAGTGTTACTTGTAATCTCTTCTCTAAGGTAAGGAATTTTTTGTCTAGGACCCTGTCTTTTGAGATGACATAGTAAATCAAGAGAATAAGTACTACAATACCAATGACTTTTTCCTCTAAATCCATTCCTGTCAAATTACTCAAAATATCATCACATAGAGCCAAAAATGTCTTTATTGTTTTACCCATCTTTAAGTATCAAGATGCTATATATCTCTCCTTATATCAATGAATTACCTGATCCGGAACCCTTTGTATCTGCTGTCCGAGCCGTTCAGGGCTTCTCAGGCAGTTAACGTTTTATCTCAGGTTTGTTAGGTTCTAAACAATACTTTAGGCAGCCATTTTGTTGCTACTAAGTTTCCAACCCAGTTCCCCAGTGAAAGAAAGCTCAACTCAGCGGTTAACAAAGCAAGCTACAAGCCTAGACTGGGCAGGCCTCCCACTCCAGGCCCCTAGCTTCTCTCCCTGTCACCTCTCCGGTTCTTCTGCTCTACATTTCTCTTCTTCCTGTTGCTCCTCCTCCTCCTGCTTTTTTTATTGTTAATTCAATTTAAGATTTATTTCAAAAGAAAAAACAATATTTCTAGAATGAATATTTGCTTCAAATAATGTTTACATTATTTTTATAGTATCATCCTCACAATGCTGTGTGCCTACTTTAAAACGTTTGTAACTTTTTTTTATATTTTTTTTAATTTTTATTTTCTATATTCTATGTTTACATTCCAAAGGCTTTCCCCTTTCCCAGTTTCCACCCACCATACTTCCCATAGTTCCTCTCCCCCCCCAACTCCCACTTTCCTCCTGCCCAATCATTGGCTCAAGCCTTTATTTGAAAAGTTAAGGTGGGAGAAGGTTCACAAGGCAACTCATCTGCAGCCCCTCTGAGGAGTGGAATTAACATCAAAATACAAGCCCAGGGCTATCCACAACAAAGGATGTTGAACATTTCTTTAGATACTTCTCAGCCATCCAATATTCCTTAAGTGAAAATTCTTTGTTTAGCTCTGTACCCCATTTTTAATAGGGTTATTTGGCTCTCTAGAGTCTACCCTCTTGAGGTCTTTTTATATCTTGGATATTAGCCCTCTGTCAGATGTAGGGATGGTAAAGATCTTTTCCCAATTTGTTGGTTGCTGTTTTGTTCATTTGAAAATGTCCTTTGCCTTAGAGAAACTCAGTAATTTTATGATGTCTGATTTGTCAATTGTTGATCTTAGAGCATAAGCTATTGGTGTTTTGTTCAGGAAATTTTCCCTGTGCCCATGCATTTGAGACTCCTACCCCCTACTCTCTTGTCTATTAGATTCACTGTATCTGGTTTTATGTGGAGGTCCTTGATCCACTTGGAGTTGAGCTTAGTATAAGGAGATAAGAGTGGATCAGTTCACATTCTTCTGCATGTTGACCTCCAGTTGAACCAGCACCATTTGTTGAAAAGGCTATCTTTTTTCCACTGGATGGTTTTAGCTCCTTTGTCGAAGATCAAGTGACCATAGGTGTGTGGGTTCATTTCTGGGTCTTCAATCCTATTCCATTGATCTACTTGCCTGTTGCTATACCAATACCATGCAGTTTTTAACACAGTTGCTCTGTAGTACTGCTTGAGGTCAGGGATACTGATTCCCCCAGAAGTTGTTTTACTGTTGAGGATAGTTTTTGCTATCCTGGGTTTTTTGTTATTCCAGATGAATGTGAGAATTGCTCTTTCTAAGTCTATGAAGAATTGAGTTGGGATTTTGATGGGGATTGTGTTGAATCTGTACTTTTCTTTTGGCAAGATGGCCACTTTTACTATATTAATCCTGCCAATCCAAGAGTATGGAAGATTTTTCCATCTTCTGAGGTCTTCTTGGATTTCATTCTTCAAAGACTTGAAGTTCCTGTCATACAGATCTTTCACTTGTTTGTTTAGAATCACACCAAGATACTTTATATTGTTTGTGGCTATTGTGAAGGATGTCATTTCCCTAATTTCGTTCTCAGCCTGTTTATCCTTTGAGTATAGGAAGGTTAATGATTTGCTTGAGTTGATTTTATAACCAGCCACTTTGCTGAAGTTATTTATCAGCTGTAGAGTTCTCTGGTGGAGTTTTTTAGGTCCCTTAAGTATGCTATCATATCATCTGCAAATAGTGATAATTTGAATTCTTCCTTTCCAATTTGTATCCCTTTGACTTCCTTATGTTGTCTAATTGCTCTTGCTAGAACTTCAAGTATTATATTGAAAAGATATGGAGAGAGAGGGTAGTCTTGTCTAGTCCCTGATTTTAGTGGGGTTGCTTCAAGTTTCTCTCCATTTATTTTGATGTTGGCTACTGGTTTGTGGTATATTGCTTTTATTATGTTTGGGTATGGGCCATGAATTCCTGTTCTTTCCAAACCCTTTAACATGAAAGGATGCTGAATTTTGTCAAATGCTTTTTCAGCATCTAATGAAATGATCATGTGGTTTTTTTTCTTTAGTTTGTTTATGTAGTGAATTACATTGATGGATTTCCATATATTGAACCATCACTGCACCCCTGGGATGAAGCTTACTTGATCATGGTGAATGATCATTTTCATGTGTTCTTGGATTCAGTTGGCAAGAATTTTATTGAGTATTTTTGCATCGATATTCCTAAGGGAAATTGGTCTAAGGTTCTCTTTTTTTGTTGGATCTTTCTGTGGTTTTGGTATCAGCATAACTGTGGCTTCATAGAATGAGTTGGGTAATGTTCCTTCTGTTTCTATTTTGTGGAATAATTTGAAGAGTATTAGTATTAGGTTTCCTTTGAAGGTCTGATAGAATTCTGCACTAAAGCCATCTGGTCCTGTGCTTTTTTTTTTTTTTTTTGTTGGGGGACTGTCAATGACCATTTCTATTTCTTTAGGGGTTATGGGACCATTTAGATATTTAGATGATCTATCTGATCCTGATTAAACTTTGGTGTTTGGTATTTGTCTAGGAAATTGTCTATTTCACCCAGATTTTCCAGTTGTGTTTAGTATAGGCTCTTGTAGTTGGATGTTTTTTTAAAAATTTCCTCAGTTTCTGTTGTTATTTCTCCCTTTTCATTTCTGATTTTGTTAATTTGTATACTGTCTCTCTGCCCTCTGGTTAGTCTGGCTAAAAGTTTATCTATCTTACTGATTTAATCAAAGAACCAGGTCTGGTTTTGTTGATTCTTTGTATAGTTCTTTTTGTTTCAACTTGGTTGATTTCAGCCCTGAGTTTGATGGTTTCCTGCCTTCTACTCCTCTTGAGTGTATTAGCTTCTTCCTGTTCTAAAGCTTTCAAGTGTGCAGTTAAGCTCCTAGTGTATGCTCTCTCCATCTTCTTTTTGGAGGCACTAAGAGTTATGAGTTTTCCTCTTAGCACTACTTTCATTTTGTCCCATAAATTAGAGTATGTTTTGCCTTCATTTTCATCAAATTCTAAAAAGTCTTTGATTTCATTCCTTATTTCTTCCTTGACAAAGGTATCATTGAGTAGAGCATTTTTCAGCTTCCATGTGTATGTGGGCTTTCTCTTGCTTTTGTTGCTGTTGGAAGACTACCCTTACTCCATAGTGATCTGATAGGAGGCATAGAATCAGTTCAGTCTTCTTATATTTGTTGAGGTCTGTTTTGTGGCCAATTATATGCTCGATTTTGGAAAAGGTACCATGAGGTGGTGAAAAGAAGGTATACTCTTTTGATTTAGGATGGAATGTTCTATAGATATCTATTAACTCCATTTGGTCCAAAACTTCTGTTAGTTTCACTGTCTCTGTTTAGTCTGTGTTTCCCTGATCTGAAATATAATCATTGAAGAGAGTGGGGTGTTGAAGTCACCCACAATTATTGTGTGGGGTGTGATGTGTGCTTTAAGTTTTAGTAAAGTTTCCTTTAGGAATAAAAGTACCCTTGTATTTGGGGCATAGAATTACAAAATTGAGAGCTCTTCCTGGTAGATTTTTTTCTTTGATGAGTATAAAGTGTCCTTCTATATCTTTTTTGATGACTTTTGATTGAAAGTCTATTTTTTTGGATATTATAATAGCTACTCCAGCTCGTTTCCTGGGACCATTTGCTTGGAAAACTGTTTTCCAGCCTTTTACTCTGAGGTAGTGTTTGTCTTTGACACTGAGATGCATTTCCTGTATGCAGCAAAATGTTGGGTCTTGTTTACAAATCTAGTCTGTCTATGTCTTTGTATTGGGGAATTGAGTCCATTGATGTTAAGAGATATTAAAGAATAGTGATTGTTGCTTCCTGTTATTTTTTATGTAGTTTTTATGTTTGTGTGGTTATCTTCTTTTAGGTTTGTTGAAAGAAGATTAATTTTTTGCTTTTTCTGGGGTATAGTTTCCCTCCTTTTGTTGGTGTTTTCCATTCATTATCCTTTGAAGGGCTGGATTTGTGGAAAGATATTTTGTAAATTTGTTTTTGTCATGAAATACCTTGGTTTCTCCATCTATGGTAAATGAGAGATTTGCTGGATATAGCAGTCTGGGTTGGGATTTGTGCTCCCTTAGAGTCCACATGACATCAGCCCAGGCTCTTCTGGCTTTCATAGTCTCTGGTGAGAAGTCCGATGTCATTCTGACAGGTCTACCTTTATGTGTTACTTGACCTTTTCCCCTTATTGCTTTTAATATTCTTTCCTTGTTTAGTACATTTGGTGTTTTAATTATTATGTGACAGGAGGAATTTCTTTTCTGGTCCAATCTATTTGGAGTTCTGTAGGCTTCTTGTATGTTCATGGGCATCTCTTTCTTTAGGTTAGGGAAGTTTTCTTCTATAATTTTGTTGAAGACATTTACTGGCCCTTAAAGTTGGAAATCTTCACCCTCTTCTATACCTATAATCCTTAGGTTTGATTTTCTCATTTTGTCCTAGATTTCCTGGATGTTTTGAGTCAGGAGCTTTTTGCATTTTTCATTTTCTTTGACTATTGTATCAATACTTTCTATGGTATCTTCTACATCTGAGATTCTCTCTTCTATCTCTTGTATTCTGTTGTTGATGCTTGCATCCGTGATTCCTGACTTCTTTCCTAGGTTTTCTATGTCTCGAGTTGTCTCCCTTTGTGATTTCGTTACTGTTTCTACCTCCTTCTTTAGGTCCTGGATGGCTTTGTTTAATTCCTTCACCTGTTTTGTTGTGTTTTCCCTTAGTTCTTCAAGTGCTTTTCCCTATTTACTTGTGTTCTCCTGTATTTTTGTTTTGTTTTGTTTTGTTTTGTTTTGTTTTGTTTTTCTGAGGCAGGGTTTCTCTGTATAGCCCTGGCTGTCCTGGAACTCACTCTGTAGACCAGGCTGGCCTCGAACTCAGAAATCTACCTGCCTCTGCCTCCCAAGTTCTGGGATTAAAGGTGTGCGCCACCACTGCCCAGCTCTACTGTATTTTTTTAAGGGAGTTATTTATGTCCTTCTTGAAGCCCTCCATCAGCATCATGATCTGTGATTTTTAAATCCAAATCTTGCTTTCCTGGTGTGTTGGGGTATCCAGGACTTGCTGTTGTGGGAGAATTGGTTGCAGATGGTGCCATATTGCCTTGATTACTGTTAGCAATGTTTCTATGTTTGCCTTTTGCCGTCTGGTTATCTCTGGTGTTAGTTGGTCCTGCTGTCACTGGCTGGTGCTTGCCTCTCCTATGTGCCTGCAGGCCTATTTCAGCAACCCTGGGTGAGCTGCTTTCCCCTGGCACAAATTGCTGTGGTACTGCCATGTTCCTGGGTGCAGGTGGAGTCCTGGTGGGGTGTGTCCCGAGTGATCCTCTACTCTGGTGATCCCTGCCTACCAATCTGTTGCACAGTCACAGGAGCAAAGATGGCGGCCAAGACCCACTCTCTTGTAGTTGTATTTGGGTATGTAGCTCTGTGGCCCTGATCAACTCTGGGTGCAGGCTGTGCTGGCTGTCTCTTCCACACAACTGGGTGTATAGCTGGCTTCCTGTGCCACTTGGAGATGGCGCACTGTGGCAGGGGAATGTTCCCAATCCAGAGGCGGAAATTGAAAGTCTCCTGCCAGAGGCCTCCAGACAGGATCCTCCAATGTGCAGAGCCAGTCTCACCTGTGTAGGCTGCCTCCTCTGCGCTGGCTGTTGGGTGGATATTTATCTGTCTTGAGAAAATACATTTCAGTTACAGTTTCACTCTCACAGTTTCACTCCTAACCTCTTCATCATCACTATAGGGACCTTACCTTTACACATATTGCCTGGCCTCCCATGATGATCCTCTAACACTGAATTTTGTACACTTGCCAAACCACTATCACATGGATGAGGCCAAGATTGGTACCAACATAATCACTAGCCTTTCAACTACAGCTCCAGTGGCCTCTGAGTGTTTAGGATGGTTTGTACATTGAAACAAATTCTGGCACAAAAACTTCCTTGGTGGCCCAGTAAACCTTAATTTATTTTACCTTCATATGTTATTTTACATCAAGTTTTCCCTGTTTTTTTCTTTCTTTTTGTAGGTGGTATAGAAGTTATCCTTATTTTTGTATATTTAGGGTATTTTGTATATTATGGTTTGAGGTTTTCGTACATTATGTTTCTATATATGGTATGTTTAAGTGTTATTATTTATTCTTCTCTGAGTGGTATTAGCAATTGAGCCCTCAAGAACAGGGTGTTCATTAAGAATTTCCATATTAAACTGGAATAGATCTATTTCCTGACAGACACTAATTCTTATTTATTTATTTATTTATTTATTTATTCTTTAATCTTTTTTTACAGTCCAAACTTTATTCCCTTCCTGGTCCATCCTCCAACTGTTCCACATCCCATATCTCCTCCCATCTCCAAGAGGATGTTCCCACCCCCACCCCATGAGACCTCCCCACTACCTGGGACCCCAAGTTTCTTGAGGGTTAGGTGCATCTTCTCTCACTGAGGCCATACCAGGAAGTCCTCTGTTGCATATGTGTTGGGGGCCTCATATCAGCTGGTGTATGCTGCCAAATCTTAAACACAAAAGAGGTATGAAAAACAAGTCACATGAATCCTCTTAATATTAACAACCCTCCAAGAATCAAACCCAAACTTATTGAAGTTAGTAAAATACCAACAAATTAAAAAGTTTACATTAAAAAAAAATGATCCAAGAGAACCTACACTCCAAATGAGAAAACTTCCATGTTGGTCATAACTTCTAATGTTTGTATTGATGAGGAGGTATGAAAATGGTTATGAAATGAGAGAGGAGACTACTGGAGGGGATCAAAAGATGGTGAGAAAGTGGAAGGAGGACAGAAGGTTACCTTTTGTGAAGGCAAAAAGGTGTCTGCTGAGGTTGGGAAGGCATAAGAGAAGAAGAAGGAAGAGAGAGATGAGGAGGAAGAGAAACAACTAAAACCAGTTTTGTTTGAGAAATGCTAGAATGAAGCCTAATTCTATGTAAGCTAATATATTTTTATTTTTTAAAAAAGATTTAAATAAACATGGATAAAATAAGGATAGATCAAGACAGATTTTTTAAAGGCAACTTAGGTAAGATATTCAGCAAGAACATACAGATTCTAAAAACAGTAGAAATCTTAGAAGCAAAAACCCAATGAAACAATAACCTCAGTGGAAATATTACCAACAAAATAGACCAAGTGGAAAAAACTACAAGGGGGATAAAAAAAAAAGTGAAGATCTATTAGATTGAGGCAGCAATCTAAGTAAAAAGAAAAGAAAAGCTCAGACGTGACCACAAATTTGAATAAATCTTAGACACAACTATGACAGCAAATTTACAATCCCTTGGTATAAAAGAAATAAGCAATATACAAATTTTAGAAGGTAAAAAACTTACTCAACTATAAGTTGGCATGATAGCTGAGTGGGTAAAGTACATGCTGCCAAGCCTGAAGAGGTGAGTTTGATCAGCAGGACCACACAGGAGGAGAAAACTGAGTCCTGAAAGTTGTCCTTTACCTCTTCAGGAATGCTATGGCACATACGTGCACATATGTACACATGTACACAACACACACACACTAAATATATAAAGTCATTTTAGAAAGAAAAATTACTCAAAGAAATAATTGAAACTTTCTCAAATATTTGGAAAAGCATGAGCATCCCACTACAGGAGGCATTCAGAACCCCAAATGGACATGATCAGAAAAGACTGTCTTCATATATTATAGCTTTAAAAAAAATAACAATAAAGTGTTTTAAAAATAAAAACTATAGGCAGGGAGGTGGTGGGCGCACGCCTTTAATCCCAGCACTTGGGAGCCAGAGGCAGGCGGATTTCTGAGTTTGAGGCCAGCCTGGTCTACAGAGTGAGTTCCAGGACAGCCAGGGCTACACAGAGAAACCCTGTCTCGGGAGGAAAACAAAAAACAAAAAACTATAAAACACAGAGGACCTGCGCTGAGATCTTCAATATTCATGTTAAATCCAAGCATGATAGCACACATGCCTATGACCCCAGAGCTAGCAAGCCATATCACTGAGTTCCAGGATCAGTGAGAGACCCTGTCTCAGGAATCTTGAAAGGACCCAGCAAGATGGTTCTGTATACACAGCAACGTGCTGCCAAGCCTGATGGCATAAGTTTGATCTCTAGGACCCGCATAGTAAAAGGAGGGACAAAAATGCTACAAATTGTCTTGTGACCTCTTCACACATGCTATGGCACATGTGTGCCTGTGAGCATGTGTGTACATACACATAATGGTAGATAGATAGATAGATAGATAGATAGATAGATAGATAGATAGGCAGATAGACAAACTGGATAGATAAACTGTAGGGAATGAATAAAGTCCTAAGTGAATATGCATTATTTCACATGAGTTTGGTCATATCAAGAATCAAGACCTCAGTCCCTTGGGAGTGGAAACAGTATATGCAGAAAATGTCCAACAAAGTTCTCTCTCTCTCTCTCTCTCTCTCTCTCTCTCTCTCTCTCTCTCTCTCACACACACACACACACACACACACACACACATTTACAGCCTGAAGAGTGCTCCCTTATGGAGATTTATCCTACTTAGATTAGCTAAACATGCCTCCCTGCTTAGTTGTACATAATCACCCAACCTCTCCATTCAATTGTATGTAATAAACACACTGAGCATCCAGGGTGCTGTGGCTTCTCCATCTGATAGCCCAGAACACCCGTTACCAGCTTTCTGTTTCTGTCATTTCTTTAAAGTGTGTCAATTTCTTATTCCCTTCATTACCCTTACTCCGGGTTCAAGGACCCAAGCCATATAAGGATGCACCAATAAATAAATGCCTGAGAAGAACTTTTCAGTGCAGAGCAATCCAGAATGATACCAACTCTATCTCTGGTTTTCATGTGTACACATAAATAGGTGATGCACTCTCTCTATATAAGAAAATATAAAAATTAAAACTCCAAAATAGTGATGAAACTTGTTAAAGAAAATCACAAAAATGGAAAGAGCTGCAATATTCATATATTGGATGACTTTATATTTTTAAGCCAGTAATATTCTCTAAAATGATCTACAGATTCATGACAATCCCTATTAATATCTTACTACTCTTTTGTTTGCCAAAAATACTGAAAACTGATAAGATAGATTGATTATAAGGCATGCCAATCAACACAGTTGGATAATTCACATTTATTGTTTTTTTAAACTATTACAACACTAGAACTTTCAAACTAATACTGACATAAGGACATACATATACATCAGTAAGATAGAATTCAAGGTCCCAAAATGAACTCACTCACTTCTAGTGAATTGAATTTTTGACAGGGGTACAAAGAGAACTCAATGCAAAAGAAATAATCAGTTCTACAATAACTGGGTAGCTACATCTGAATGAAAGAAGGCTCACCACCAACTTCAGTCCACATACAAAAATTCCTTTTGTTTTGTTTTGTTGTTGCTTCTGCTGAAGTGGGGTTCTTATTTCAGTTATTTTTCTAAACAAATTCGCTCCAGTTTTTCTTATATGATCACTAAAATATGTTTCATTAGCAACTGTGTGTTCACAAAATTCTCATAAACATGTGGACCCCGCCCCCAGAAGGAATTTTTAAGACTCCCATACCCTAAGCCAGGCAGTGATGACACACATCTTTAATCCCAGCACTTGGAAGGCAGATGTAGGCAGATCTCTGTGAGTTCAAAGCCAGGCTGGTCTACAGAGTGAGTTCCAAAATACACAGGGGTACCCAGAGAAACCCTGTCTTGAAAAACAAAGCAAGCAACAACAAGATTCGCCTACTCTGAAAATCGTGTCTGTTTGGGAACACTCCTTTGATGATTGCCCCACTGTTTTAATAACTTTTCTAGTACTGACCAAGGCAACATATAAAATAAAGAATTTAAATTGGGCTTACTGTTTCAAATGACTAGAGTCCATGAGAGAACAAAGTCATAACAACAGGCACAGCTGAGAGCTCACATCTTGACACACCACCATGAGGCAGACCAGGAATATTGGGGATAGCATGAGTCTTTTGAATCCTCAAGCTACTTCCAGGGATAGATCTCCTCCAACAAGACTATACCTCCTAATCTTTGCAAAACAGTTCCATGAACTGGGGACCAAGTATTCAAGCACAGGAGCCTATAGGAGCCATTCTCATTCAAGCAGTCACATCCATATCATTAATCACACTGTCTTTACTTTTACTTCCTGCTTCATGGAACATTAAAGTTAAGAATAGCTTAGCTCAGACCTTCTGTGAGTGTGTGTGTGTGTGTGTGTGTGTGTGTGTGTGTGTGTATGTGTGTGTGTATACAGTATAGGACCAGAAATTGGCATCTTGTGCAATTACTGCCAACTTAATTTTTGAGCCAAGGTCTCTTGCTGAACCTGGAACTCACTGATGTGACTAGACTATCTGGCCAGTGAGCCCAAAAGACCACTCTGTCTTTGTACTCCCACAAGTACTGAGATTACAGATGAGTTGCATATCCAGATTTTACATGGGGGGCTAGGGAATCCAAATTTGGGTATTCATATATGCACAGAAGACATTTTACCTTGAGTCGTCTCTTTGGACCTGTAATTAGCTTCTTTGTTATTTGTTATTTGTTTTGTTTTGTTTTGTTGCTTTTGCTTGTTTTTTAGTTCTATTTCACCAAGTAATCTTAATTTTTTCAGACTAAAACTTGGTATTATTTCATCTTTTTAGTCCTAGCACCTAACAGGATTCTAGTTACATGCGGCAAAAACAAAACAGAAGTCAGAAAAAGGAGGGAAAGGACATAAAACAAAATGTCTGTAATGTCTGTAATCCTGCTTAAAAGTCAGAACCAAATACAAAGGCAAATCCAAGTCATGGCTTCAACCCTGATAAAAGTAAATTTTAAAAGATAAACATGTTTCTTTTCTTTCTTTTTTTTCTTTCTTTTTTTCTTTCTTTTTTCTCTTTCTTTCTTTCTTGCTTCTAACATTTTTTTATTTATTCTCTGTTTCAGTGATGTTTAGACCCATTTTAATTACAAACTTTAGTTTTTACTGGGTAATGATGGTTCATGTCTTTAATCCCAGCTCTTTTTTTTTCTTTTTTCTTTTTATTAAATATATTCTTTATTTACACTTCAAATGTTGTCCCCTTTCCTGGGTCCCCTCCCCTGAAAATCCCATAAGCCATCTCCCCTTCCCCAGTCAACCCTCCCATGCTTCCCTGTCCTGGTATTCCTCTACATATCTATTGTGGATGCCCACAAGTGCTGGCTGACTGGAGCTGGATATAGCTGTCACCTGCGAGGCTCTGCTAGTGCATGACAAATACAGAGGGTGACACTCTCAGCAAGCCATTGAACTGAGCACAGGGTCTCCAATGGGGGAGATAAAGATACTTACGGTATCAAGTCTTTCTAGGACCAAGGGCCTCTGCTCCCTTTGGTATCTAACAAGGCCATCCTCTGCTGCCTATGAGTCTGGAGCCATGGGTAACTTCATGTGTACTCTTTGGTTGATGGTTTTGTCCCTGGGAGCTCTGGGAGTACTGAGTGGCTCATATTACTGTTCCTCCTATGGCACTGCAAACCCCTTCAACTCCTTGGATCCTTTATCTCCCCCATTGGAGACCCTGTGCTCAGTTCAATGGCTTGCTGAGAGTGTCCCCCTCTGTATTTGTCATGCACTAGCAGAGCCTCGCAGGTGACAGCTATATCCAGCTCCAGTCAGTCAGCACTTGTGGGCATCCACAATATTATCTGGGTTTTGTAACTGTATGTGGGATGGATCCCTGGATGGGGCAGTCTCTGGATGGTCTTTCCCTCAGACTCTGCTCTACCCTTTGTCTCTGGATCTCCTTCTGTGGGTATTTTATTCCCCTTTCTACAAAGGACCCAAGTATCCATACTTTGTTCTTCCTCCTTCCTAGGCATCATTTGATATGTGAAATGTGTCTTGGATATTACATGCTTCTGCTCTAATATCCACTTATCAGTGACTGCATACCATGTGTGTTCTTTTGTGACTGGGTTACCTCACTCAGGATGATATTCTCCAGTTCCATCCATTTGTCTAAGAATTTCATGAACTCATTGTCTTTAATGGCTGAATAGTACTCCATTGTGTATATATACCACATCTTTTTCTGTATCCATTCCTCCGTTGAGGGACATCTGGGTTCTTTCCAGCTTCTGGCTATCATAAATAAGGCTGCTATGAACATAGTGGAGCATGTGTCCTTATTACATGCTGAAAAATCCTCTGGGTATATGCCCAGGAGTGGTATAACAGGGTCCTCCAGTAGTATTATGCCCATCTTTCTGAGGAACTGCCAAACTGATTTCCAGAGTGGTTGTACCAGCTTGTAATCCCACCAACAGTGGAGGAGTGTTCCTCTTTCCCCACATCCTCGCCAGCACCTGTTGTCTCTTGAGTTTTTAATCTTAGCCATTCTGACTGGTGTGAGGTGGAATCTCAGGGTTGTTTTGATTTGCATTTCCCTAATGACCAAGGATGTTGAACAGTTCTTTAGGTGCTTCTCTGCCATTCAAAATTGCTCAGGTGAAAATTCTTTGTTTAGCTCTGTACCCCATTTAAGGAACAACAAAAACAACAAGAAGAAAATACCTCATCACATCCAAACTGATGAAATTTTTTGATAAAGTAATTTCATATGTTGTTATTGTTGAATTTTAAACAATATTAAATTGTTTCTAAATTAAGGTAACAATGTTTGATAAATAGCAATGAGATTTACAATTTTAAACTTCAAAAGATATCATACACCTTCCTGTCAGGATATATAGAAATCAATCCAGAACTGAGCTGGAAATTTTTACCAAGCTCGTTAGCATTCATAGTCCCAGAAGGTACTCTGCAAGCTGCTGGCAGAGAAAGGACATCAATGGTCTTAACCATATGGGAATGCTATGAACTCCATACTAGCCTGCTAGGCACAATTTGCCAACTAATGGGCTAGACAGATGGTTCTGGGGTTAAGAGCAGGCACTGCACTTGCAGAGGACTGGAGTTCTGTTCACAGCAGCCATGTCAGGTTGTTCACAATTTCCTGTAACTCCTAGCTCCAGGGGCCCTCTATGGCACCTGAACTGTTTGCACACACACACACACACACACACACACACACACACACACACAAGTAAAAAGAAACATAAACTTGCAAAGAGACCATGTACAACTTGTACAAATGTGAAATCACTTATGGGGAAAACCAAATGCTCTCCACATGGATTCAAGGCTTCCTCCATAGGGTATTCCTGACGGATAACACAAACTCCGTGAAAGTAGGGAGCTTCCTCCTGTTGTTGGGGATAATTTTCATGGCACCAAACTGCTCTCTAACATTTAGGTTTGTATCTATCAACAAATGCTACTTTCAACCTTAGTCAGAGAAGCCTCTCTGCAGTGAATGATGATGAATACAGAGACTTACAGCTGCTCAAGATGCTGAGAATAAGTGACAGTTGAACACTGACCCCTAAACAGAAAATAGTTTTACCACCTTCTTCTAAGGCTCCAGGAATATGACGAAAAGGAAGTAGGGGGAAAATGTCATAAAACAATAGATAGGGAGAAGGACTGTGAGATGCTGTCTATATTCTGAAAATAACATAGCCATTGGAATCATTATCTCCCAGAAGCTCTGGTTGCAGCCACTGGGCCTGTGGAAGACTGAGATTGTCATCTGTAAAGCAGGAACCAGGGAGGGGCTCATGGGGCCTTACCCCTCCCTGATTAACTCTCGGTTACCAGCAGGTGCTGGGACAGTCATTGTCACGAGTTATGTTCCCATAGGTAAGTACACCAAGCTCCTAATGGACAGTACCAAACCACAGTCATTCAGCCCTGGTTAAATTCTGTAGATAACAAAACAAAAGAAAATAACATAAATGTTAGAAAAGAACTTATAGAGGAGGGTAGAAGGAAACTGAGTAAGAGTAACTAAAATGCATTATACACATGTGTAAAAATGTCTAAAGACAAATATAATTAAAAACTATTTTAAATAGAATGTGATTTCTTACATTTTTGAGCATAAAATATTTTTGGTCTTTGAGATCCTTGTGGAACTGATTTCCACTGCATTGAAACAGGAAGGTGATATACAATGGCCTGAAAAAAAAATGGAGCTTAAAAAGCAAATTCACTAAAATTGTTCTTGATGAAACTATGACAGTATAAAATAAATACTAGCACCCTTCACTTGGCGGGTGAGCAGGTTTGCAAAGTGTGAATTATGTTTACAAGAAAGTAGAACAATTCAATTGTATAAGTTGATCAATCTGAGAAACCACATTAAAAACGTAGCTTATTTGGACATGATTTTCAGTAAGTTCATATACTTTCAATTTTACTAAAACTTCTGTCACCAGACCTTCAAAACAACTTTAAATGATAATCATTAGTGATAAAGAAAGGAAAAGAACATTTTAAAGTTCATCACATTAGTATGTAGCTATACTGGTGCAGATTTAATCTCCCAGCCCCGCCCCCAAAAAGTGAAACATTGAATCAAGAAAAGCCATATTAGTAAATATAAGCTATTTATGCTGAGTTTGGGGGAACAGGTTTCATGTTGCTTTGGGGAAATTTACTCTTTTTACTACAAACACTGCTTTCTTTTCTTGACCTTTTTAATATAACAGCCAATGAAAGAGAGGAAGCTTAGCAGCTCCTCTCAGAAATACCAGAATGATGCTCCCTGATTTTCTTTTTTCATGTAAGCAAAATACATGGCTGGATGTTGTTGGTGGCACATTGTCACATTATAAGCAAACGAAATTTGCAATCAATTTCAACTGACCATTTTGACAACATGAATAGTTACTATTGTGAATATGATAGAAAAAAATCTGTAGAGAGTAAAAGAGACATGCATGTCATTTTTTCTGTATTTTTATTTCTTCTCTTCTTCTTAGATATTCAGTATCTCTATAACATCATCACTCAAATGTTTTCATTGAATCCACTCATGAATTTAAGCTTTTCTATACCAACTGCTAACACAAACATGCTCTCACACACACAGTGTCTTATGTCTGCTTATATCCCAAGGTGTCCTAGAAGACTTAAGGAGGCTGGGACTCTGGGACATTAAGCTTTAGCCAGCTGACTGACAGGGGTGCCACCTCGTTCTTTTATAAGTTAAGACTGACTAGAGCTTTGATGACTCCAGACAGCACAGTGAACTCATTATCCATCACCCCAATAAACATAAGCTTGCTCACATATGCCCTGCAGGGCAGACAGATTTCACTCTTAAAAGGGCAGCCCAATAAAAAAAAGCAACTTTCAGTTCTGTTCTTTCTGCCCAAAGGCATACTCAGAACCCTATACCCTCACCAGAAGTGCTTCTGCTCTCAAGTGCCAGATGTCATCTCTCTCTGAATCGTACCTTTTCTCATTTGACCTTATTGACTTACGACTGAATAAACACATTTGATATTTTTCCTGCTTGTCATAATAATTAGGATTTCAGGATGGTTTACTCAGTGGTAATGATGCAAAAAAGACATCATTTGATCATCAAAATAAGTCAGTGAACTAAAGGTATACTTATCCTATTTTATAGATCGAAAGACTTGGGGCTTGTGAACTTTAAGTAATGTGCTCATCGTACATCTAGGTGTGGTAAAGCTAGATGTTGTGAATGCTTTTGATCCTTTTCTCTAAAACTTGTGTAATGTTGTAATAAAACTAAAATTATCTGTCAGCTTTTCTCTTGTCCTTCTTCTCCTTGCTTCCACAGAAATAACACAAGTTGGGACAGACCTTCCCATATATGCTTTTATAAATATGCATTTGCCTAAAGGCAATATATAATGTTAGGACTTTAATGAATACTAGTACTTCTCACTTCACATAGATATTGCTATGTTAAAACTGGTGAGGTATTTCAGTCCTTTTTCTTTTTTAAATTAATTCTTAAAAATTTACACATGACCTATCTTGATCATAGTATTTCCTCTCCCCCAACACTTTTCCCACATCCCTACCCACATAACTTCATGTCCTCAATCTCCAAACATAAAACAAACAAATAAAAATAAATAATAAACAATGAGACAAAAAATACCCCCTAAAATTCTGTTTTCTCCAATGGAGTAATACTAGGTATATAAAACATGTTCCAGAGCAGGCCCTATACCCAAGGGTAGTTGGCCAATATAAAAAGAGATTGCATATGTCATTCATTTTAACTACTATTTAAGACTTTACTCTTTAAATACACATTTAGGCTAGTAACAGATTTTTAGCCATCATTGCAATTAACAATATTGTACATTGTTTTATCTTACTCATATCTATTGAATAAATATATAGCCGGGTGTGGTGGTGCACGCCTGTAATTCCAGCACTTGGTAGGCAGAGGCAGGCGGATTTCTGAGTTCGAGGCCAGCCTGGTCTCCAGAGTGAGTTCCAGGACAGCCTACACAGAGAAACCCTGTCTCGAAAGAAAAAAAAAATACATACATATATATATATATATATATATATATATATATATATATATAATTAAAAGCATATTCATAAATAGGTTCATTCAAGGTATATTCATATGTATTCATATATAAGTATTATTCATATACATATGAATAATACATATATAATTAAGAGTCGGTTTCCATATCTATGTGTTCTATCTATGTAAATTTGCAAATTTATAAATTACTAAGTTGTTTGCACAATGATCTTACAAGGTTACACTTTGGTCTCATTGCCAATACTGTTTCTGTACTCTACAAAGACACTGAAGACGGCCATATTCAAAATCACAGCATGTTTATGACAACTGACACTTAAGAAGGAAAATATAAGATGATGATGGTTCCTGACAGAGGAAGAAATAAATGCATGTCTGCAATCTCAGTACTCAGAGAAAGGAGACAGGTGAGTTTGAGGTGAGATTTTCTTTAAAAAAAAAAGTTTTGTTGTGGTAGTTTAAATGGAAGGGTCCCCACATGCTCATATGCTTGAGTGCTTGATTCCTCAGTTGGTGGAGCTCTGTCGGATTAGGAGGTGGGGCCTTGCTGGAGGAGCTGTGTCACTGAGAGCTAGCTTTGAGGTCTCAGATGTCTAGGCCATTCCCAGTTAGCTCTCTCTGCCTTGTCCTTGAAGATGAGAATGTGAGCTCTGAGCTACCACTCCTATACTATCGCTGCCTGCCTGCTGCCGTACTCCATCCCATGATGGTCATGGTAGTCACCATCTGGAATCATGAGCCTCAAATTAAAATGTTTTTTTCTATAAATTGCCTTGGTCGTAGAGTTTTGTCCCAGCAGTAGAAAAGGAACTAAAATAATAGTAGTCCCTAAGCTTAAATGACCATTAGGATCCCCCCAGTTGCCTACTAGACTATAGAATTTTCAGACCTGGCATCAGCTTTACTCAGTAAGATACTCAACAGGTCAGGGGTGGCACACGCCTGTAATCCCAGCACTTGGGAGGCAGGAGGCAGGCAGATTTCTGAGTTCGAGGCCAGCCTTGTCTACAGAGTGAGTTCCAGGACAGCCAGGGCTACACAGAGAAACCCTGTCTCGAACCCCCCCCCCAAAAAAAAAGTTCCTCAAAAATGGCACCACAAAAGGTTCACCCAGTGATACTGCAATTGATACAGTGTATCACTTATACTTGCACTAGTCCAAGCTATATTCCGATGCTATGCTATGCTATGCTAGGGTTTCCTCAGGTCTACCCATTAGTCTGGTAGAAAGCTACACAGTACAAAACTTCCAGACAGCTACATCACCAAAGACAAGCCTCTTTCCTCCAATAATTGTTAATCACTCATATCTCATTGGGTAGAACAAACCTTTAAAGCCTAGTGAAAATAAAATTATCTTAGGCCACTCAATAAAGTATATGGTCATTTGTTACAGCAATAGTAAAATACAAAAAACTGGGTCATTGCTGCAAAGAAACTGATCTCAATGCATCTTGTCACCATTTCATGACCCAACTTTTCAGTTCACACCTAACTACTTCCTCAAGACTTAAGCGGTTCTAGATCAGCCAAGGTCAAAACACGTGTTTTGTGCACAACCTCAGAAAACTAAGACCACAATCTAGGGCTGGCTACAAAGGTGTAAACATGTAATCACACTTGGTTTTAGATTTACTGACGGCATCTCTTGAGGTCTTTTTAATTCAATAAAAGGGGCCTATTTTCATTGGCTGCTACAAACTATACAGTAAGTACCACCATCATCCTGTTTCCTTCTCTATGCTGATCACCAGTCTACCTAACAATTTTTGCTTCATTCTTTCTTTCTTCTTTCCTTCCTTCATTTCTTTCTTTTATTTATTCATTTTTGAGAGCGCAGGGTGGGAGATGTTGAGACAGGTGCAAGATGGCCTCAAGTTTCCTTGAACTAGTGGTCCTTCCTTCTGCCCCAACCTGCCAGGATTAGTGGAGCACATCACTACTCCTAGTATCTTTATATTTGATAATTTCATATGCCCTGTTGCTGTTTTCTGACACTTGCTTATTCTACATTAATCAATTCCGTTAATTCCACATCTCAGGACAAAGGAGATAGAGGACCTCTCCTTTTTACAGTGAGTGGCTTAGTCTTTCTCTAAACTGCTGAATTGCTGACTGGCAACATCTGCATAACTGAGACTCAAAGACTGCTCCATAATCCCTTTCTAACTCTTGCCTTTACTAGTGGCTCCTTTCACTGAAAAAGGGAAAACTAATTATCTCTGATAGGCCCGCCTACTGAACCCAAACCACTAGTGTCTGAGGATGTTGAGAAATTTAAAAGAAAAAGGAGTCAAACTAACCTGGCTTTTCAAAAAAAAAATCTTTATGTGTGTATGTGTACATATTCACATAAGTACGGGCACACAAGCACCATATTGTGGATGTATATGTCAGAATCTTTGTCTTATCCTGTATTAAGACAGGGTCTGTTGGCTATTCACTGTTACATATGCCAGGCTAGCAAGACCAGTGGTTTCCAAGGAATTCCATATCTGCTTCACGCCTCACAATGGAAATACTGGAATAACAGGTGCATACTATCATATCAAGCTTTCGTACTTGTGTGTGTGTTCTGGGAATTAAACTCATGTCCCCACCACTCTTGTGCACAGAGACATCACTGCAGCCCACACACTGAGATTTAAAAGGTAAGTTATTTTTACCCTGTTTAAGGTTCATGGAAAGCTCTAAGATGTAGGAGAACTTCATAAACTTATTTGACAAAAATAACTGTCCCTATTTTATCTAGTAACCGTGAAGAACTAATATTCCACACCCCCCAAAAAGGTGAAGTATCCTACTAAACAAAGTGCTTATCAAACAGTGATCTTTAGTTTATCTCCTTTTATATTGAAATTTACAACCGTACATGCCAGGACACCCTGAGGTAGATTCCTTATCTCTGTGATTCTTCCCCTGCTCTGCCTTTGGGTTCATATATGCAAACTCTACGTAGAACAACAGTCTTTTCAGATATTCAAGTCTAACCTTCTGGGTGGGATGGAGTAACAATGATAGCAAATATTTATCAAGTACTATGTGCTTAAAAAAAAAAACCATTCAGTATTTTGCTTGATACCACAATGCTCAGAGAAAATCTGCATTTACAATTCAAGGACCTTTATTTCTTGAAGGTGGTAAATCTTCATGGGCAAAAGTTGACAGCAAACTCAGTATTTTTTTATTTGCTATGGGGTAATAGCATTTCTAGCAGCACATTTGCAAATGCCAGAGAATTATAAAATTACTTTTTGTGCATAAAACAAATGAGCAAACCAATTTATTCTCCTAAATCAATACCAAACTACTGATAGTGTAATTGTAAACTTGTTGAAGATAAATTGAAACATCTGGCCCTTTTTTAATTCAATGAATGACCACTGATACTGCTGCTAAAGAAAACTAAGATTTGTTCTGCAAGCTGGGCACTAATTATTCAAGTAATCTCTCCAAAGTAAATGCTAAAGGAAGTATGCTGTCATTCTCTGAAATTATTCTTAAATAATAAAATATTTCTTTAAGTGCATATGAAAGATATTTAAGGAAATATTAATTACTCAAAGGAGCACACGCTTGGCTTTTCCCCCTTTTATTATTATTATTATTATTATTATTATTATTAACCCAAAATTAAGGAAGTCAAGGCAATTGCTTCTCAAATTGGTAAGTAGTATAGACTGCATAACAAATTCAAATTCAACCTGAGCACACAAAATCCTATCTTCCCTCCTAAATAATAAAACTATGTGAGAGCTTTTATTCCCACAGTCAGTGTCTTTCATAACCCAAATCATTTCAAGTTTCTCCAGCACACTGATACTGTAGGATTTCTATTAGTGATAATCACCAAGTTTTACCATTCTTTGAATCTGATACACCAATGCCCTATGATCTTCCATTAGGAACCATATTAAGAGTTTCTAGGCATTCCTGGAGAGGTACTATATACTATGAGCACAATCCACTGCCCTGTGGTTCTTTCTTTTACTTTCACTGTCCCTCGTCACTTCCTTTATTTGTCTTTAACGTTTTTATTTATTAGATTTAATAATATTTTTATACAATGTATTTTGATTGTCTTTTCTAATGTGAAATGCCCAACAAAGGAGAGGGAGAACCTGTAGAGACCATATCCAGACATCAGGCACAGCCCCCAATGGAGGGACAGGGTCACATTCTTCTCAAAAAAAATATTAACCCAGAATTGCTCCTGACTAAAGGAAATGCAGGGTAAAGAATGGAGCAGAGGCTGAAGGGAAGACCATCCAGAGACCACCCCACCTGGGGATCCATCCCACAAGCAGACACCAAACCCAGACACTATTGTGGATGCCAAGAAGCACTTGCTAACAGGAGCCTGATATAGCTGTCTCCTGAGAGGCTCTGCCAGAGCCTGACAAATACAGAGGTGAATGCTCTGAGCCAGCCATTGGACTGAGCACAAGGTCCCCAATGGAAGAGCTAGAGAAAGGACTGAAGGAGCTAAAAGGGTTTGCAATCCCATAGGAAGAACAACAATATGAACCACCCAGTACCCCCCAGAGCTCCCAGGGACTAAACCACCAACCAAAGAGTACACATGGAGGGATCTATGGCTCCAGCAGTATATGTAGCAGAGGATAGCCTTATCTGACATCAATAGGAAGAGAGACACTTGATCCTGTGGAGGCTTGATGGCCCAGTGTAGGGGAATCCTAGGGTGGTGAAGTGGGAGTGGGTGGGTAAGTGGGGGAGCTCCCTCATAGAAACAGGGAGGGATGAGATAGGGGGTTTTCAGAGGACAAACCAGGAAAGGGGATAACATATGAAATATAAATAAAGAAAATAGTGAATAAAAACAAGAGAGAAAATGACACTATAAGATGGGGTTGTAGGCAAGCCTATAAGGCATTTTTTAAAATTAATGATTGATGTAGGAGGGCTTAAACCATTGTAGGTGGAGACACACCTCGGCTGGTTGTCCTAAGTTCTGTAAGAAAGCAAGCTGAGCAAGCCTTGATAAGCAGACTAGTAAGCAGCACCCCTCCATGGCCTCTGCATTAGTTCCTGCCTCCAGGTTCCTGCCCTGTTTGAGTTGCTGTCTGACTTCCATGAATGATGGACTATGATATGTAATAAATAAATAAACTCTTTCCATCACAACCTGATTTTGGTCATGCTGTTTCTTCACAGTAACAGTAACCCTAACTAGTACACCTACCCAACTCCTGTTCTGTCTCTCTCTTAAAATTAGAGAAAGATAACAGCAACAAAATAAAATCCCAAAGACAAAAACTGCCAATACAAAAAGTACACATACACACAAAAAGTATGGAGTCCTCTGTGTGTTGGACAACTGTTCCTGAGCATGTGGCCTGCCCCGGAGTGTGATTGAGATAATGCGTGTCACTCCATTAGAGAAAACTGATGTTCCTCCCCCATCAGGTATCAATTACAGCTTCTTGGTCTGCAGTGGGACTTTGTGCCCATTTCCTCTTCTCCGTGTTGGGATCTGTGTCCGTCTTGAACTTGGGCAGGTCATGGGCATGTTCTCACAGTTTCTGTAGGTTCAGATTATCTAAGCCCTACTGTGTTTGGAAGATTACCTCTTCTCTCACCATCGTTCCAATCTCCTCTCCCACGCAAATCCCTATGGTTCAAGTAAATTCTTCAGTGCCAGGAATGGGTTAAATTTTGTTGAGTTATTGGCCCAAGAGGTCTCATATATTTTCCCAAACACTACAAGCTGTGGCCAAGTCTTACTTGACTGACAGCAATGCCCTATTGTTTAAATCACCACTTGCATATGTCATCAAACATGTATAAATGAAGCTGGTGCACAGCTACACGATGTACCTCTACTGACTGGCATTTATGCTGCTGGAAGGTACTATGCATACTACCAAAGAAAAAAAGTAATCACCAGTCTCATCCATATATAGACCCTGTGACCTACACCAGTGACTTGTCTGTAAGATATACTTGTACAATAGTGGCACGAATGTAATCGAAGTAACAAACCAAATTTTTATTGAATTTTATGCCCACTGCATGAAATGGAATCCATACCCGACACTTCTAAACTAGTTAAGAACCTGAGGCTAGGCAGGCTATAGGCCCTAGGGGAAAACCTACTACTATCATGCTACTAAAGAAACATAGACATAAAAAGGCTCCAAATAATATCTTGGGATAACTTTAGTTAAGTGCCTCAGCCAACCATGATAAGAGAAGCTTCCTCTTCCAGTTAATGGTAATTAACATAGAAATGCACAATTCAACAACGTGCAAAGAGTAAGAAACTTTGAAGCACTCAGCTCTAAATGGGATATCTTTATCAAACCTCTCCACTTTCTTAACTGGAAAACATGGCATTAGCCATGTTCCACAATCCCCTACTTGAGCATCTCCTGACATCTCACCCAACCTCCAGACTATCCTCCTTAATTATTAAGCACTGAAGTTTAAAGATGTCAAGTCTGCCTTGTGCTGTGTTGAAAAGTGAGAGAGAATACTCCTTATACTCTATTCTCTCTTTCCACGAAAAAAAAGAAATGTAAGGTGAAAAAAAGTAAATGGAAGCCTCAGAAACCACTTGGTCTCATACAAATGATCAAAGGAGAAAAACTGGAGAGATTAGGTTTTCCTTAAATATGATGTTCTGATCCTTCTGTAAACCAGAAGGTCTGGTAAAACTTACATTACAGAGTCAGCTTAATATTCTTGAACAAAATATATAAGACTACAAAGGAAACCAGTTACATTCAATATAGTAGTCTATCTACTTTTATTTTATTTTATTTTATTTTATTTTATTTTATTTTATTTTATTTTATTTTATTTTATTTTTTAGTATGCAAAAGCAAAGAGTGTTCATTCAACTGAATTTCCTGCATGCAGGGGTCTCCCCATTAAGGAATGGAGACCCCTGGTGGACTCACAGGCCCAACTTTTATTGTCAGGGGAATTCCAAGGAGGGATGTTTGCCATCTTACTTTGAATGGTTAGCTCTATCTCTAGGGGTCTTACTCATGGCTACAATTGGTCAGGCCCTGGAGATGTCCCAGGGGGTGCTTACTCATTCCAGCTACCTAGACTTACTTCAGGCCAGATGACAAGGTGTCCTTGGATTGGCTGCCTGCAGCTGTGACTGGCTGATCACAGGTTCCTGGATCCAGGTTCTCATTTCTAGGAAACAGAAACATAGACCTAAGCCTCGCAAACTGTCAGTGTGCAGCCTGTCATGGAGTAAGCCTGGCTCTGGCTAACTCAGTCCTCTATCAGCAATCAATAATAATCCTTTGTTTCACATTATCACCGACGGCTGATATAGCCCCCCCCCTTTTTTGGCTTTTCTTTTCTTTTTCTTTTTTATTATATTCAGCACAATTTATATTTTATACCAATCATAAAAATGATGGACATGTTATTCAATCATAAAAATGATGGACACGGCCAACATCAAAATAAATGGAGAGAAACTTGAAGCATTCCCACTAAAATCAGGGACTAGACAAGGCTGCCCTCTCTCTCCATATCTTTTCAATATAGTACTTGAAGTTCTAGCAAGAGCAATTAGACAACATAAGGAAGTCAAAGGGATACAAATTGGAAAGGAAGAAGTGAAACTATCATTATTTGCAGACGATATGATAGTGTACCTAAGCGACCCAAAAAACTCCACCAGAGAACTTCTACAGCTGATAAACAACTTCAGCAAAGTGGCAGGTTATAAAATTAACTCAAGCAAGTCAGTGGCCTTCTTGTACTCAAAGGACAAGCAGGCAGAGAAAGAAATTAGGGAAATAACACCCTTCACAATAGCCACAAACAACATAAAATATCTTGGCGTAACTCTAACCAAACAAGCGAAAGATCTGTACAACAGGAACTTCAAGTCCTTGAAGAAAGAAATCGAAGAAGACCTCAGAAGATGGAAAAATATTTCTTGCTCCTGGATTGGCAGGATCAATATAGTAAAAATGGCCATCTTGCCAAAAGCAATCTACAGATTCAATGCGATCCCCATCAAAATCCCAACTCAATTCTTCATAGATCTAGAAAGAGCAATTCTCAAATTCATCTGGAGCAACAAAAAACCCAGGATAGCTAAAACTATTCTCAACAATAAAAGGACTTCTGGGGGAATCAATATCCCTGACCTCAAGCAGTACTACAGAGCAATTGTGTTAAAAACTGCATGGTATTGGTATAGCAACAGGCAAGCAGATCAATGGAACAGGATTGAAGACCCAGAGGTTAACCCACAGACTTATGGTCACTTGATCTTTGATAAAGGAGCCACAACCATCCGGTGGAATAAAGATAGCCTTTTTAACAAATGGTGCTGGTTCAACTGGAAGTCAACATGCAGAAGAATGCAAATTGATCCAATCTTATCTCTTTGCACTAAGATCAACTCCAAGTGGATCAAGGACCTCCACATAAAACCAGACACACTGAAACTATTAGAAAAGAAACTTGGGAAGACCCTGGAGGACTTGGGCACAGGGGAAAAGTTCCTGAACAGAACACCAATAGCTTATGCTCTAAGATCAAGAATCGACAAATGGGACCTCATAAAAATACAAAGTTTCTGCAAAGCAAAGGACACTGTCCGAAGGACAAAACGGCAACCAACAAAGTGGGAAAAGATCTTCACCAACTCCACATCCGACAGAGGGCTAATATCCAATATATACAAAGAACTCAAGAAGTTAGACCGCAAAGAAACAAATAACCCTATCAAAAAATGGGGCACAGAGCTAAACAAAGAATTTTCACCAGAAGAAATTAGGATGGCCGAGAAACACCTTAAAAGATGTTCAACATCATTAGTCATCAGGGAAATGCAAATCAAAACAACCCTGAGATTCCACCTCACACCAGTCAGAATGGCTAAGATTAAAAACTCAAGAGACAACAAGTGCTGGCGAGGATGTGGAGAAAGAGGAACACTCCTCCACTGTTGGTGGGATTGCAAAATGGTAAAACCGCTCTGGAAATCAGTTTGGCAGTTCCTCAGAAAATTGGGCATGTCACTTCCAGAGGACCCTGGCATACCACTCCTGGGCATATACCCAGAGGATTCCCCTGCATGCAATAAGGACACATGCTCCACTATGTTTATAGCAGCCTTGTTTATAATCGCCAGAAATTGGAAGGAGCCCAAATATCCCTCAAAGGAGGAATGGATACAGAAAATGTGGTATATTTATACAATGGAATACTACTCAGCAATTAAAAATAATGAATTCATGCAATTTGTAGGTAAATGGTTAGACGTGGAAAATATCATCCTGAGTGAATTAACCCAATCACAAAAGAATGCACATGAAATGCAATCACTGATAAGTGGATATTAATGAGCCCAGAAGCCCTAAATACTCAAGACACAAATAGCAAGTCAAATGATTCCCAAGAAGAAGAAAGGAGAGGACCCTGGGCCTGTAAAGATTGCATCCAGTTTAGTAAAGAAACCGAGGGGGGAGGGGGAATTATTGGGGAACAGATGGGGGGAGAGGAACTATGGGAACTATGGTGGGTGGGAACTGGGAAAGGGGAAAGCCTTTGGAATGTAAACATAGAATATAGAAAATAAAAAAAATGATGGACATGTTATTAAATGAATATAAAAAGATAAAAAGTCTTTTGGTTTGCTTGTTTTGTTTTTAGTAGAACTTAAAATCTTGGCTCTTACTGTGGTAGAAACCTAAACTAAGAACAATTTTTAGACACTGGAGTTCATTGTAATAAGGCTGTACTTCAATGTCCCTCACATCACCAAAGGATTTTACCTCCACAGTAGCTAAGAGTTGACAGTTCTGCTGTGCCAAGAAAGGAATGATAGGCAAAATTATTTGGATACAGATTTTCTGCTATGGTCAAAGCTATTTGACTTGAGTGATTGCCATCATTCTCATCCCACAAGGAACAGGTTACACGTATTGAAGAAATGGTGTGTGTGTATTAAGATGGTCTATTCATGAAGTCATTCATCAACTGTTTCAATGAACATTGGTTCTGCTTGGAGGGTGGCACAGACATTAGGTGAGGGTAAGATTCTGGTTCATTGGCTGTGATAAAAATCAGTTTGGCGGTTCCTCAGAAAATTGGGCATGTCACTTCCAGAGGACCCTGGCATACCACTCCTGGGCATATACCCAGAGGATTCCCCTGCATACAATAAAGACACATGCTCCACTATGTTTATAGCAGCCTTGTTTATAATAGCCAGAAATTGGAAGGAGCCCAAATATCCCTCAAAGGAGGAATGGATACAGAAAATGTGGTATATTTATACAATGGAATACTACTCAGCAATTAAAAATAATGAATTCATGCAATTTGTAGGTAAATGGTTAGACCTGGAAAATATCATCCTGAGTGAGTTAACCCAATCACAAATGATCACAAATTTCACACATGAAATGCAATCACTGATAAGTGGATATTAATGAGCCCAGAAGCCCTAAATACTCAAGGCACAATTAGCAAGTCAAATGATTCCCAAGAAGAAGAAAGGAGAGGACCCTGGGCCTGTAAAGATTGGATCCATATTTGTAGAGAAACCGTGGGGGGAGGGGGAATGATTGGGGAATAGTTGGGGGGAGAGGAATTATGGGACATAGGGAGGGGGGGAACTGGGAAAGGGGAAAGCCTTTGGAATGTAAACATAGAATATAGAAAATAAAAATTAAAAAAAAGAAAAGCATTCA
The DNA here is from genome assembly GCA_964023405.1 of Apodemus agrarius. Lineage (NCBI taxonomy): Eukaryota > Metazoa > Chordata > Mammalia > Rodentia > Muridae > Apodemus > Apodemus agrarius. The sequence goes on along the minus strand of OZ030010.1, from coordinate 118,881,040 downwards.
TCTCAGAAAAAGAGTAACTTATAAGGTCATCTTCTTCAAAATTAATACAATAATTGTAAATATCAAGCAAAACATTTAGTCTCACTATTTGTTGTTCTCTTACAAGCCACCTCCCAAATTAACTGTCTATGTTTATCTATATAAATAATTTTGAAATATGCAAGCTGTTCTGAAAACCATAGTATAGTGTAAAAATATCAAATAAACAATCCTACTAATAGAGAGGCTCAGATAGGAGAAGCATGATTTCAAGACCATTATGTGGTACACAGCAAGACACTGTCATGTACAAAAAAAGCAGAGAGTGTATATGGATTGTACAATAATGGACATATTTCTCCAATTACCAAGTTAGAGAGACCACTGGGTGACAGCCAACAAATTTCTAATTCCTCATATTTTTGAATTTCAATCAATTAGGATATGTTGGTAAAATTAATTTTCATATTAAGAGATATTAAGGAAAAGTGATTGTTACTTCCTGTTATTTTTGTTGTGTGTTTGCTGAAAGATTACTTTCTTGCTTTTTCTAGGGTGCATTTTCCCTCCTTGTGTTGGTGTTTTCCATCTTTTATCCTTTGTAGGGCTGGATTTGTGAACAGATATCGTATAAATTTGGTTTTGTCATGGAATATCTTGGTTTCTCCATCTATGGTTACTGTAAATTTGCTGATTGTAGTATTCTGGACTGGCATTTGTACTCTCTTAGAATCTGTATGACATCTGCCCTGGATCTTCTAGCTTTCATCGTCTCTGGTGAGAAGTCCATTGTAATTCTGATAGGTCTGCCATTTTAAGTTACTTGCCCTTTTTCCCTTACTGCTTTTAATATTCTTTCTTTGTTTGATGTATTTGGAGTTTTGATTATTGACAGGAGGAATTTCTTTTCTGGTCCAGTCTATTTGGAGTTCCGTAGGCTTCTTATATGTTTATAGGCATCTCTTTAGGTTAGGGACGTTTTCTTCTATAATTTCATTGAAGATATTTATTGGCCTTTTAAGTTTGGAATCTTCACTCTCTTCTATACCTATTATAGAAGGTATAGTTTCCTTAGGTTTGGTCTTCTCATTGTGTCTGGAATTTCCTATATGTTTTGGGTTCTGAGCTTTTTGTGTTTTCTTTGACTGCTGTGTCAATGTTTTCTATGGTCTCTTCTGCACCTGAGATTCTCTATTCTATCTGTTGTATTCTGTTGATGATGCTTGCTTACATCTATGACTCCTGATCTCTTTCCTAGGTGTTCTAGATTCAGGGTTCTCACTTTGTGATTTCCTTATTGTTTCTAGTTCCATTTTTATATCCTGGATGATTTTGTTAATTTCCTTCGCCAGTTTGATTGAGTTTTCCTGTAATTTTTAAGGGATATTTTGTTTCCTCTTTAAGGGCTTCTAGCTGTTTACCTGTGTTCTCCTGTATTTCATTAAGGGAGTTATTTATGTCATTCTTAAAGTTCTCTATCATCTTCATGAGAAGTGAATTTAGTTCTGAATCTTGCTTTTCCAGTGTGATGGTGTATCAAGGACTTGCTATGGTGGAAGAATTGGGTTCTGATGATGCCAAGTAACCTTGTTTTCTGTTGCTTATGTTCTTATGCTTGCCTCCCACCATCTGGTTATCTGTAGTGCTCCCTGCCCTCGAGATATCTGACTGGAGCCTGTCCTTTCTGTGATCCTGATTTTGTCAGAATTCCTCAGAGTTAAGCTGTCTCTGTGATCCTGTGATTCTATGGTCCAGTGATCCTAAAATCCTAGGTGTGTCTGAGTTCCTGGGAGTCAAGCTGCTTCTGGGACCCTGAGATCCTGGTGTGATCAAGCTTCTGGGATCCTGGGATCCTGGGATCCTGGGATGCTGGGTGAGTTACACCACCTGGCATTGGAGCTTCCTCTGGGTGTTGTGGGATTGGCTGCAGAGTGTGCACCCAAAGTCTGCTCAGGACTCCAGCCTAGGCAGATTGGAAGGAACCCATGCCACTGGTCTGGTGGAATTCCTATGTGCCTGGTCCTGCTGGTCCCAGTTCCTCTCGGTGTTGGGAAAGATGTTGTGTCCTCCTTACCTCTGATTCTATGATTCTAGGCATTGTCAATCTACTTTTAAACCAAAATTTTCATAGAATAATGCAAGTGCTTCATATTAGCATATTATACAATCAACCATCATATCTAACATGACAATTAAATAGCATATGAATAAATAATATTTGATACATCTAAATATAATGGGATATGCAAATATCTGTGGTTTATACTCATGACAGATTCATAAATTTGCTAAAATTATTATGATTTGTTGCCTGCATACATAATTGAGGTAAATGTTGAGTTTCAAAAATATTCATGGTTCCCATGACTTCTATTTATGAACCTTGGTTAAAAAGCACTACCTTCCCCCTATCTTGTCTTTTGACAATCCTTACAGGGTTAGGGTTAGAAGACTTATACCTGAATAAACACTGCATTGGTATAAGCCTGGGCAAACCTAAATCCAAGGCATGACTCAGACTGGGAATTATATTTGTCTACAATGTTCTTAAAAGTAAATCAATTGATATTATCATCAGGTTTTCCTAGGTAATCAAGAGCTTTCCTTGGCTGGGTCAGTCTTAACCTGGCATTACTTCACAATCACCATGAATGTCACCAATTTCCCCAGCACATTATGCTGTAGGGCTTTTTGGTTGTGGTGGTTAAATGGTTATGTTTGATGGAGGGAAAGAATATTCTTGTTTGTAACTTAAAAAAAGAATGCAGTCTCACTTTGTAGTTATGATTCCAGAGCACAGTGATTATTTTTAAAGTAAACATGACCCTACAATAAACATGTGGTTGTGTAAGTCACTTCTAGAGAAAAAGTCACTTTCTAAATAGGGTCCTAAATATATCTCTCTTTTCTTCCCACAAAGAAGTGGTTAATAATGATTGAGATATGCTAAGCCACATGCTGTTCCCCATATACATCTCAGACCTTTGTGTTTGCTATTCCCTGTCACTGTGCAGGACTCCAACTTCATCTTTCCTGAGCAAAACCCTTGCTCCCTGCCAGGTAGCACTGATTCCTCTGGCTTTTCTAGGAGAGTTTATTGCTTTCTCCTATATGGTACCATTCATTGAATCTTGACTATACATATAGTATTACCTTATATAAACTAGTTTATTGAATGAACTAGACATAGCAGGGTATAAGCAAAATCTAATATAGTTCTTTCACACCATCATTCCACACCATAAGTTCAGAAGAGTCATTTATCCCAGTCTCTTCATGACATTTCAGACAGCTCTCTTACTTTGTTCACTCATTCTCACATATTACACAAAGTCTTCAATTTTTTAAGGCATTAATTTCCAGTCTAGTCTAAATGCTTCAATCTGATGCCCATTTTTCAAAAATCATTCATTCCCCCATTCATGTATGACTCAACAAGAAAATGTTGAGTCAAGTGAGGAGAGAGAGAGAGAGAGAGAGAGAGAGAGAGAGAGAGAGAGAGAGAAACTGCCTACAGCTATTTTTCTGGAGTTTAAACATAGAGGGAAACTCTAAATTAAGAAATGATAATACACATTCAAGTATATTCTGACATTGATTAAATAATGTAGCAGATTTCCAAAGATGGATTTTTTTTCCTACGGTTTCTTAGAGGTCCTCCATCATCTCTCATTTATAGTATACTTGTCTTGAGCAATACTCACCCTACTTCCCCATCCCCCCACCCCCTCACCACCCTCCACACACACCCTACACCAGCTAGCCTGTTTCAGTGACTTTATCCTGGTTTTGTATCACTCAATTCCTATGCTGGGTCACTTCACACCTATGAGCAATTGTTCTAGGAGAAATCTCTTTTAAGGTGACCTAACACTAACTTCCTACTGTGTGCATTTATCTGGTTTCTGGAAAACAGGTCAATTTGCCTGTGCATCAACAGTTATACATCCCCTGCAAATACAGTCCTCTATCTCTTTCCTCGGTTGTCATAGGCTATGGTAGCCATATCCTCTCTCAGAACTGGAGAGAGGGCTGTATGATAAGGTGTCCTTATTGTTCTTTCAGAGGACCCAGGTTCATTTCCTAGCTCCCATGTCATGTGGCTTACAACCTCCTGTAACTCCAACTCCAAGGGATTCCATGACTTCTGCCCTCTGCAAACACCTACAAACAAGTGCACAGGCCTCCGTGTGTGTGTGTGTGTGTGTGTGTGTGTGTGTGTGTGTGTGTGTGTATTAAGCATCTCCTCTCTTCCCTTTAGACCTTCCTTTTAGGTATAAGTCAGTTGCTACTTCTTGAAGCTGTGGATGTACAGGAAACACATGGCAAGCTCTTGGTGGCCCTAACTATGTAGCAACCTTCCATATATATGAGGGTAATTACCTTTGTTCTTTGAGGTGAAGGAGAAACTCCTTGTCAATATCACACTTCTCTTCAAAGCCATCTATCTACCATTTTCCTCTCAAGCAATCACTATTTTCTCACATACACCTAAAAGGCAAATGATAGATGAAGAGGTCTAGAATGCATTTTGAAAGCTGTGCCTTTCTACCTTCTTTGTAAATAATGCATCCTGGCATGATTCCTAGTACTTCTTAGTCTGAATTTAAGATGGTGAAAACATAGATGGATTTTTCCCAATCTCTCCTAGACCCCATTCAAATACAAGTAAAACAGCAAATAAAAATACAAAGGAATCAACCTCTAAGAGACAAAAGAGCAAGCTGGAAATTGCCCAAAGGGGGTGGGTGGTGGTGGCTCCTAATGCATTTCTTGGAGGAGAGTGGGTATGAACAAGTTGGCAGTTGAAACAGATGAATAAACCACAGACTAGAATATATTAAGAAGAAACAGGAAAAGACATAAAGATCTGCCTTCTTGGAAGTGATAGCATGTGCTATCACTTGAGTTTTTGATCTTAGCCATTCTGATTGTTATACAATGGAATCTCAGAGTCGTTTTGATTTGCATTTCCCTGAAGACTAAGGACTTTGAATGTTTCATTGTTTCTTAGCCATTCAAGATTCTGTTGAGAATTCCCTGTTTAGCTCTGTACCCCATTTTTTAATTGGGCTATTTAGGTTGTTGGTATCTAACTTCTTGAGTTCTTTATAAATTTTGAATATTAGCCTTCTGTCAGATATGGGGTTGGTGGAGATTCTTCACTAATGTATAGCCTGCTATTTTGTCCTAATGACAGTGTCTTTTGCCTTACAGAAGCTTTTCAGCTTCATGAGGCCCCATTTATCAATTGTTAATCTTAGAGAGTGAGTCATTGGTGTTCTATTCAGAAAATTGCCTCCTGTACCAATGCATTCAAAGCTATTTCCCACTTTGTCTTCTGAGATTTAGTATATCTGGTTTTATGTTGAGGTCTTTGGACCACTTGGACTTGATTCTTGTGTAAACTCATAGACGTGTGAGTTTATTTCAGGTTCTTTGATTTGATTCCATTGATCAACCTGTCTGCTTCTATACCAACATCATGCAGGTTTTATTACTATTTCTGGGTTGTACAGCTTGAGGTCAGGGATGGTGATAACCTCCAGAATTTTTTTTTTTTATTGTTCGGGATTGTTTTAGCTATCCTGGGTTTTTGTTTTTCCATATGAAGTTAAGAATTGCTCTGTCAAGGTCTGTAAGTATTGTGATGGAATTTTGATGAGAATTTCATTAAATCAGTAAATTTTATTCAGTAAGATGGCCATTTTCATTTTGTTAATCCTACCAATCCATGAGCCTAGGAGATGTTTCCATCTTCTTATATCTTCTTCAATTTCTTCAGGGAATTGAAGTTCTTGCCATTCAGATCTTTCAATTACGTGGTTAGAGTTACACCAATATATTTTATAATATTCATGGCTACTGTAAAGGCCGTTGTTTCCCTAACTTCTTTCTCTGTCTGTTTATCATTCTTATAACAGAGGGCTACTGTTCATGAGAAAAATTAGTCTAAAATTCTCTTTGTTAAATTTTTGTGGGGGTTAAGTATCAGGGTGACTGTGGCTTCATAGAATGAGTTGACAGTGTTCCTTCTGTTTCTAATTTGTTAAATAGTTTGAGGACTATTGGTATTAGTTATTCTTTGAAGGTCTAGTAGAATTCTGCACTAAAGCCATCTGTCCTGGGATTTAGGGGAGGGGGTGTTAGAAGACTTTTCATGACTGCTTCTATATCCTCAGGGTTAAAGGGTGGTTTGAATAGTTTACCTGATCTTGACTTAAATTTTGTAGTGGTATCTGTCTAGAAAGTCACTTATTTAGTTGTGGGTTTTTTTTTCAATTTTGTGGAGTACAGACTTTTGAAGTAAGACCTAATGACAGTCATGAAAAGTCTTCTAACAGGCTAACAGAATGGATGTTGGCCTGTGTCTATTTATTGGGGAATTGAGTCCATTGATGTTGAGAAATTTTAATCACCAGTGATTGATGTTGGTGGTTTAAGTGTGTGTGTGTGTGTGTGTGTGTGTGTGTGTGTGTGTGTGTTTATAGGCATCTCTTTCTCTAGGTTGGGAAAGTTTTCTTCTATGATTTTGTTGAAAATATTTTCTGAGCCTTGGAGCTAGGACTCTTCTTCACCTTCTTCTAATTATTCTTAGGTTAGGTCTTTTCATGGTATCCCAGACTTTCTGGATGTTTTGTATCAAGAATTTATTAGCATTAACATTTTCTTTGACTGATGTATTGATTTCTTCTATGGTATCTTCTCCACCTGAGATTCTCTCTTTCATTTCCTGTATTCTTTTGGTGATGCTTACATCTGTAGTTCCTGTTCTCTTCCCTAGGTTTTCCATCCCCAAGATTCCCTCATTTTGTATTTCCATTATTCCTTCTATTTCCATTTTCAGGTCTTGAACAGTTTTATTTCCTTTACCCATTTAATTGTATTTTCCTGTATTTCTGTAAGGGATTCATAAGATTGGATTTAATGTCATTTTATTGTGCTTTCCTTGTGTTAGGATATCGAGGGCTTGCTATAGGAGAGTAGCTGCACTCTGAAGGTGTCATATTGCCCTGGCTTTTATTGACAGTGTTCTTTCGAGGGCCTTTAGTCACCTAGATGGCTTTAGTCCCTGGATTTTAGTGCTGTAGTAGGTATTAGGAAAGGACCTAACATCAATGATGCTGGTGTGGCAGGCCCTAGGCTGTATGTTTCTGGATCACCAAATCTGATATAGTTGTGCTAGGAGGTTGCAGAAGAATGGGGGTCCAGTGGGGTGAGCAGGCTGCTCAGGGTAGCTGTGGGTGCCCCAGAGAACTCAGTGGACAGGGAAGATAAATGCCTGAAGGGAGTCTAACCTGTATGCTTCTGTATCAGCAGGTCTAATGAAGGTGGATAGAGAGATGGCAGGATAATGGAGATTCACAGGGGATAGCAGTCAGCTCACGGTAGCTGGTGGTGCACCAGAGAACTCAGCAGACAGGGAAGATGGGTGCAGGAAGCAGAAGTTTTTTTTAAATTTGTGCTATGAAAAGAGTAAAGATTTCCACTTTTATATATTCTTTTATTATATATTTATAATATATAAATATTTATAATATATAAAATATGTAATTTATATATTAGCTTCTCAAGCCCATCTTTAAAATTCCAGGGCTTTGGATCAGAGAGTCAATTCCCAATTCACCACAAAGGAAAACTTCCTAACTAACCCACCCTTCTGACCCTAGAATAAAGATTTACTCATTAGAAGTCACAGTTACCTACCAGAAGAGAGAAAACTTTCCTGGAAAAACCTGTTCTACACAGTAGCAAAGGAATGATCCACACCACCACTTCAGTAATCTTTCTTCAAATGCCCCTGGGCAAAATAATGAAATTATTAAAAATATCAGAGGAAAGAATTCCAGTCATCTATCCCTCCATAAATAGTGAGTTGTAAACTCACAAGCAGGCCAGGTATGGTAGCATATGTCTTTAACCCCAGCAACCAGGAAATCTCTGTGCTAGTTTGTTCTACATATCAAGTTCTAGATCAACCAGGAGCTATATAATGAGACTTTATTTTATAGATATTAACTGGCAGAAAAAAAACCTGTCACATCTGTACATCTGTGTTACCAGACTCTGGAATCTTGTTAAATGCTTACAACAGCCTTGAAAGGTCAGAAGAAAAAAACAAATGACTAATCTGTAGTAAGAGAGCGATAATTGCCTGCCTACTATCATCCTTCAAATGTGCATGTCAGCCAAAGATCTATGATTGCAGCTTGAACTTCTGGTCCATGTTTTCAGTACTAGGCAGGGCAATAGATAACTTCCACTCCCAAAATTAAGGTTCTTCATTTTTACATTGTAAAGTCATTTTTGCATCACTTTGAGAAAATACCCAAGAAAATCGACTCAAAGGAAAAGATATTTACTTGGCTCACAGTTTCAGACATCTTCATCCACGATTGTTTGAAATTCTGATGGAAGACACGTATAGAAGGAAACATGTTTAATGGAGAATAGCATCTCTAGATTCAAAACAGACAGCTCCAAGAGTACAGTGCATGTACATTGGCATGTAGTTTTCCTTACATGATAGATCAGCAGGAACTGGAGGGCAATCCTTCAATTTGAAACATCATGAGTCTTAGTCTACTTTCCAGACCTGAGTCAACTAATACATCCTACTGACAGAAAAGATGTCCCCCATGGGAAGAATCCTGAAATAACATTAGTCCTAATCAAAAATGATTCACAGTCATATACTTGAGTAGTTACTGTATTGTCAATATTTCATTGATGTAACAAAACACCTGAGGCCAACAAATTATAAGGATAAAAAGAAGTATTTAGATTATAGTTTCAGTACATGACCATCAACACATTTAAGAGGTAAGGTCCAGTTGGAAGAAAGGTTCTAGGGTCAGACCTTACCTCTTGAATGTTATAAACAATAACCCATTGAAAGATGAACCCAACAATGAACCAATAATCCATTGATGAGAATCTTGGGAAACATTTCAGAACCAAAATCAGATACAAGAGCTTGCTTCTTTAGCATGACTCTGTCCATTTTCAGGACTAAAACATTTTGGGGGGGGCAGCATTTAAACACACAGGAATTGGCTATAAAAACTGGCAAGACACAAAAGTCAGAACAAGCAAGAGATAGACCAAAAAGTGTGGGAAGGAAGAACTCTGTGGGCAAAATGGCCTTTAAAAGTAACCAATGAATGTGTAGTTGTGAATCCCAGTCCCAGGGGATACAGCTACCCAACACTCCTAAACCTAAGGCTCAGGGAAAATTGCAAAAGAGGAAATGGAAAATACAAAGAACCAGGGGATGAGAGAGCTCTCTCTGAGATAGTGCCTCCTAACATCAGAAGCTACGCCATAATGTCTCACCAATTGTCACCACCCAAACATGAGCTGAACAAAGACGACAAATGTGCATGGAGAAGCCAAGAAAGTCTCAACCCTGAAAAAGGAACTACAGCCCTGAAAAACATACAAACAAGTAACATAATATGGACTCACCAGGTTTTATTTCACAATATATATGTATACACAAATACATAGATGCAAACACTAATAGTTGTTGAAGAAGGAAAGCAGAGGTGAGTATATGGGAGAGTTTGAAGGGGAGAAAAGGAAAGGGAAAATGTAATTAAAACACAACCTCAAAAGCCGGGCGTGGTGGCACACGCCTGTAATCCCTGCACTTGGGAGGCAGAGGCAGGCGAATTTCTGAGTTCAAGGCCAGCCTGGTCTACAAAGTGAGTTCCAGGACAGCCAGGACTAGACAGAGAAACCCTGTCTCAAAAAACCAAAAAAAAAACAAAAAAACAAAAAAACAAAAAAACAAAAAAACAAAACAAAAAAAAACAACCTCAAAAAACAAAAACAAAACAAAACAAAACAAACAAACAAAAACACAACCAGGCATACCGGAGAACTACAAAAGCCATGCATATGCCCAAGGCCGAATTTGTGTGCAGACAATATTAATTTTCACTTATGGGTGGGTGAACTTCCCATCTCATGCCATGCATGATATGAAGACTGAGGCAGGCTATGCTTATCCTTATATGATGAATAAGCAGGAACTAGAGGGCAGTCTTTAAGAGATAAGAGATTAAGATACTGCCCTTCTTAGAAAGGGGAACAAAATACTCATTGGAGCAAATATGGAGACAAAGTGCAGAGCAGAGACTGAAGGAAAGGTCAGAGACTGTCCCACCTGGGGATCCATCCCAGATACAATCACCAAGCTCCAACACTATTGTCGATACTAAGAAATGCTTGTTGAAAGGAGCCTGTCTCCTAAGAGGTCCTGCCAGAGTCTTACAAATACAAATGTGAGTCAGATGCTCACAGCCAACCTGCCTGTGAGCAGGGTCCCCAATGGAGGAGTTAGAGAAAGGATTGAAGGAGCTGAAGGAGTTTACAACCCCATAGGAAGAACAACAATATCAACCAACCAGACCCCCCAGGGCTCCCAGGGACTCTGGGAGGAAAGAAGCAAGGGGAGGAATGGGATAGTGGGCTTCCAGAGGGGAAACTGGGAAGGGGATAACATTTAAAATGTAAATAAATAAAATATCCAATAAAAAAAACCCTCCAGCTTCCACTTTCATTTCTGGATAAAAATGAATTATACAAAAGAATAGCAGTTACTAATATAAATCAATTAACTCTCTCAGATCAATACTCCATAGAAAAATAGTAGAGTACATATATTTCTGCGTACCATATGGAATATTCCTTAGGATAAACTACATAGTGTGCTAAAAAAAATTCTGAATAAATTTTAAAATATTGAAACCACACATATAGCATCTAGGTACAAAATAATGGGACCTACAATCATCTGTATAAGGAAAATGGGAAATATATCAAGTTTAAACAACCCATTCTTAACTACTATGTCAGGAAAGTTAGGAAATACTTTTAGATGATAGAAGGTAGCTCAGTGGACAAAATATTTGCTACACAAGCATCCCCAGCACACACATAAAAAGCTGTGACACATGTCTATAACCCTAAGTGCTGTGGACTAGGGACAGAGGCAGGCAGGTAGCAAGAACACCTACTTGAATTCAGTCTATGAGTTCTGGGTTCAGTGAGAGACCCTGTCTTAAAACAATAAGGTGGAGAGCAATTGAAGAAAACATTCAGCATCCACCGTCCACCTTTGGCTTACTTACACACACACACACACACACACACACACACACATAACAAACTCGTCTAGTAGACTGACTAAGAAGATAGAATATACAAATCACTCAAATCAAAAATGAAAGGAACATTATTACAAACCATACAGAAAAGATGTTCAATGTCATTAGTTACTCAGGAAATATAAATCAAAGCCCACAATGAAATACTTCACACTTACCCACTAGCTGACCATAAAAGAAAGTAAGAGAGAAAAATGGGGAAATTAAACAGCTGAAAAGGACATGGAGAAATTAACAACCGTATACATTCCCAATTAGGATGAAAATGCAGCCACTGCAGAACATGGTCTTTCTCTGTAACATTCCCACAGATTTACCTCATGACGGAGTCCTTCCCCTGGCACGTGTGTGTACACTCAAGAGAGCAGAAAATGTATGTTCACACAAAAACTTGGACCCAATCTTCACTGCAGCATTTTCCATAATTGCCTGAAAACCTAAACAGTTCATATATCCATCATCTGATGACTGGATAAAATGCAGGTAAATATAAAAACTAATGAAGCACTGACACATGCTACATCGTAGATGAACTTTAAAATGATGCACTGGAAGAACAGAGGCAGAAACATGTGGCCATGTATTCTATCGTCTTATTGATACGAAATTCCAAACTAGACAAATCCATAAGACAGAAAATAGGTTAATGATTGGTGTGTGGTGCTTATGGGGAGTGATGAATTGATTGTGACTACATAATGAATGCAAAGTTAGCTTGTGAAGATTATTGAGCTATCCTGGGACTAGATATGGATGCTAAGTGCAGAGCATTGTGAATTTATGATCACTGAGTTATACATTCAAGTAAAACCTTTATGTTATATCTAATTGAACATAATAAAAAAACATGTGAATGGCCTGATCAAGTAGAACATTACCAGTTATGGACAACATTATGTTTGTGTCTGTTTATGTGTATATGTGTAGAAGCATAGTTTGGGGAAGATGAAGATGAAGGAAGAAAAAATAAGGATGGAAATTAAAGAAAATTAAGGTGAATATGGGCATGATATAATGCATGAAGGTGTCATAATGAAAATCATTATTTTGTATGCTGATTTAAAATTAATTAGCTGTTGCATTCTGTAGCTGCCAGCAGCTACTGCTCTCTGGGTTTCTGGAACAGCAGCTGAGGGATAGATGGGGAAGCAGCAAAAAGAAATGAGGGCTAGGGCGACAGTTTGCCAATCGAGCGAGGCCGACGTTTTTTATTGGAAGTTAGGCCATATAACAGCGTGGGCAAGCCCCTCCCCCCAGACTCCAGGGAAGCAATCTGGAGTTGGTGCCACGGTCAGCAGGTGGCCTGATGGAACCAGGAAACTGCAGGCCTGGTAGATCCCCAGAAGCTCCGGGTGGCGGCTAGCAGTAGCTCTCAGGTGAAAGCAGGAAGCTGTATTGTTCTATTAAGAGCAAAGGCCAGGATACACCCACCAGCCAATGAGGAGGAGGCAGCCTGCACAGGTGAGACAAGCCCTGAAGATCAGAGGATCCAGTCCTGAGGCCTCTGGCAAGAGCCTTCCAGTTTCTGCTTCTGGATCAGGAACACCCTCGGCCACACTGCGCCATCTCCAAGCAGTGCAGGAAGCCAACTATACACCCAGCAGCCAGCAAGGAGGAGGCAGCTTGCACAGCCTGCATCCAGAGCTGATCTGAGCCACAGAGGTACATACCCAAATACAACTACAGGAGAGTGGGTCTCAGCCACCATCTTTACTTCTGTGACTGTGCAACAGATTGGTAGGCAGGTTTCATAAGAATAGAGGATCGCTTGGGACACACCCCATCAGGACTATACCTGCACCCAGGAACTCAGCAGCACCACAGCAATTTGTGCCAGGGGAAAGCAGCTCACCCAGGGTTGCTGAGATAGGCCTGCAGGCACACAGGAGGGGCAGGCTCCAGCCAGTGACAGCAGGCCCAACTAACACAAGAGAAAACCAGATGGCAAAAGGCAAATGTGGGAACATTGCTAACAGAAATCAAGGCAATATGGAACCATCTGAAACCAATTCTCCCACAACAGCAAGTCCTGGACACCCCCAACACACCAGGAAAGCAAGATTTGGATTTAAAATCACAGGTCATGATGCTGATGGAGGGCATCATGGAGGGCTTCTAGAAGGACATAAATAACTGCCTTAAAGAAATACAGGAGAGAGAACTAAGAGACAATGCCAGGTACACAAACATAGTCTGAGGCTAACATCACTCAGGTCTAAACCTGTTTGGCTTTTGCCTACAGCCAGGGCCTGGGCAACTCGGCGGGTCATCTGTATGGCAACCCGGTTGTGAACCAACCCAGTCACGGTGAAAGCTGTGCTAAGAGGAAAACTCATAGCCCTGAGTACCTCCAAAAGAAACTGGAGAGAGCATACACTAGCAGCTTAACAGCACACCTAAAAGCCCTGCAACAAAAAGAAGTTAATTCACCCAGGAGGAGTAGAAATCATCAAACTAAGGGCTGAAATCAATCAAGTAGAAACAAAGAGAACCATACAGAGAATCAACAAAACCACGAGCTGGTTCTTTGAGAAAATCAACAAGATAGAGAAACCCTTAGCCAGACTAACCAAAGGACACAGAGACAGTATCCAAATTAACAAAATTAGAAATGAAAAGGGGGATATAACAACAGAGACTGAAGAAATTCAAAAAATCATCAGATCCTACTACAAAGGTCTATACTCAACGCAACTGGAGAATCTGGAGGAAATGGACAATTTCCTAGACAGAAACCAAATACCAAAATTAAATCAGGATCAAATAGATCAGCTAAACAGTCCCATAACCCCTAAAGAAATAGAAGGGATCATAGAAAGTCTTCAAACCAAAAAAAGTATGGAACCAGACGGTTTTAGTGCAGGATTCTATCAGACCTTCAAATAAGACCTAACACCAGTACTCTTCAAACAATTCCACAAAATAGAAACAGAAAGAACACTACCCAACTCATTCTACGAAGCCACAATTATGCTGATAACAAACCCACACAAAGATCCAAAAAAGAAAGAGAACTTCAGGCCAATTTCCCTTATTAATGCCAATGCAAAAATACTAAATAAAATTCTTGCCAACCAAATCCAAGAATACATCAAAACGATCATCCACCATGATCAAGTAGGCTTCATCCCAGGGATGCAGGGATGGTTCAATATATAGAAATCCATCAATGCAATCTACTACATAAACAAACTAAAAGAAAAAACCACATGATCATTTCATTAGATACTGAAAAAGCATTTGACAAAATTCAGCATCCTTTCATGCTAAAAGTCTTGGAAAGAACAGAAATTCAAGGCCCATACCTAAACATAGTAAAAGCAATATACCACAAACCAGTAGCCAACATCAAACTAAATGGAGAGGAACTTGAAGCAATCCCACTGAAATCAGGGACTAGACAAGGCTGCCCTCTCTCTCCATATCTTTTCAATATAGTACCTGAAGTTCTAGCGAGAGCAATTAGACAACATAAGAAAGTCAAAGGGATACAAATTGGAAAGGAAGAAGTCAAACTATCACTATTTGCAGATGATATGATAGTATATTTAAGTGACCCCAAAAACTCCACCAGAGAACTCCTACACCTGAAAAACAACTTCAGCAAAGTAGCTGGTTATAAAGTAAATTCAAGCAAATCAGTAGCCTTCCTATTTTCAAAGGATAAGCAGGCTGAGGAAGAACTTAGGGAAATAACACCCTTCACAATAGCCACAAACAATATAAAGTATCTTGGTGTGACTCTAACCAAACAAGTGAAAGATCTGTAAGACAGGAACTTCAAGTCCTTGAAGAAAGAAAGCAAAGACCTCAGAAGATGGAAAAATCTTCCATGCTCGTGGATTGGCAGGATTAATATAGTAAAAATGGCCATCTTGCCAAAAGCAATCTACAGATTCAATGCAATCCCCATCAAAATCCCAAATAAATTCTTCATAGAGTTAGAGCAATTCTCAAATTCATCTGGAATAACAAAAAACCCAGGAAAGCTAAAACTATCCTCAACAGTAATAGAGCTTCTGGGAGAATCAGTATTCCCGACCTCAAGCAGTACTACAGAGCAGCTGTGTTAAAAACTGCATGGTATTGGAACAGTGACAGGCAAGTAGATCAATGGAATAGAACTGAAGACCTGGAAATGAACCCACAGAATTATGGTCACTTGATCTTTGACAAGGGAGCTACAACCATCTAGTGGGGAAAAAAAAGCCTTTTTAACAAATGGTGCTGGCTCAACTGGAGGTTAGCATGCAGAAGAATGCGAATTGATCTCTCCTTGTACTAAGATCAACTCCAAGTGGACCTCCACATAAAACCAGACACACTAAAACTAATAGAAAAGAAACGGGAAGACCCTTGAGGACATGGGCACAGGGGAAAGTTCCTGAACAGAACACCAATAGCTTATGCTCTAAGATCAAGAATTGACAAATGGGACCTCATAAAATTACAAAGTTTCTGTAAGGCAAAGGATATTGTCAAAAAGACAAAACTGCAACCAACAAATTGGGAAACAATCTTTAACAACACTACATCTGACAGAGGGCTTATATCCAAGATATACAAAGAACTCAAGAAGGTAGACTCCAGAAAGCCAAATAACCCCCATAAAAAATGGGGTACAGAGCTAAACAAAGAATTTTCACCTGAGGAATATCGAATGGCTGAGAAACACCTAAAGAAATGTTCAACAGCCCTAGTCATCAGGGAAATGCAAATCAAAACAACCCTGAGATTTCACCTCACACAAGTCAGAATGGCTAAGATCAAAAACTCAGGAGAAAACAGGTGTTGATGAAGATGTGGAAAATGAGGAACACTCCTCCACTGCTGGTGGGGTTGCAAACTGGTACTACTACTCTGGAAATCAGTCTAGTTGTTCCTCAGAAAACTGGGAATGATTCTTCCAGAGGACCCTGGCATACCACTCCTGAGCATATACCCAGAGGATACCCCAGCATGTAATAAGGATACATGCTCCACTATGTTCATAGCAGCCCTATTTATAATAGTCAGAAGCTGGAAAGAACCCAGATGTCCCTCAACGGAGGAATGGATATAGAAAATGTGGTATATTTAGCCATTAGAAACAATGAATTCATGAAATTCTTAGACAAATGGATGGAGCAGGAGAACATCATCCTAAGTGAGGTAACCCAGTCTCAAAAGAACACTCATGGTATGCACTCACTGATACGTGGATATTAGCCTAGAATCTTGGAACACCAAAGATACAATCCACTTATCAAATGATGTCCAAGAAGAAGGAAGGCACTGCTCATGGTTCTGGAAAGGCTCAGTGCAGCAGTGTAGGGGAATACCAGGACAGAGACTTGGGAAGGGGTGGATTGGGGAACAAGGGGAGAGAAGAGGGCTTATGGTGCTTTCGGGGAGGGGTGATCCAGGAAAGGGGAAATCATTTGAAATGTGAATAAAGAATATGTCGAATAAAATAAAATAAAATAAAATAAAATAAAATAAAATAAAATAAAAAGAACAAAGGCCAGGAATTTCCCGTGCTGAGAACTGATGTTTAAAGCAGAGATTCGAAAGCCCAGCTCAAATGCTGGGGGAGGGGAAAAATTAGTAATTAGATTTAAGAAAGAAAAAAATGGGAAAAAAACTTTTATATAAATTATTTACTTTACATTCTGACTGCAGTTTCCCCACCCTCCTCTCCTCCCAGTCCCTCCCTCTCTTGTCTCACACACACACACACACACACACACACACACACACGCACGCACGCACGCACGCACACACACACACACACACACACACACACACCCATTCACCTCTCCTCCCCATTTCTTCAGAAAAGGGGAAGCCTTTTATGGATTTCAACCAGCTAAGGCATACCAAGTTGCAGTATGATTAGCTGCTTCTTCTCCAACTGAGGCCTTGGAGAAGTGTCCCAAAGGCAGGCAACAGAGTCAGACCCAGCCCCTGTACCCCCGTTAGGAGTCCCACATGAAGATGAAGCTACCCAACTGTAACAGGGGTGCAGGAGGCCTGGGTCTGTCCTATGTAGGCTCCCTAGTCGGCATTCAGTCTCTGGGAAACCCTGTGAGCCCAGGTTAGCTGGTTCTGTGGGTTTTCTTGACCTCTCTGACTCTTATAAGCCTCCCTTGCTCCTCTTTTTCAGGATTCCCCAAGCTCCACTTAATAAAACAAAGTTCTTAGTGTTATTAAAGGTGACTCCATTCCAGCCTTTAGAAGATAGAGGAAGGAGGATCAGTTCAAAGTCATCCTTAGCTACATAATGAGTTCAAGGCCAGCCTGGGCAACATATGACCTTATTTCAATAAAAAGAAAAACAGGTGATTTCAACATGTGCATACAAGAAAGATGATTACACGGGATTATTTGTTTTGATTTATGTAGATTAGGGACATTGAAAACTAGCTTTTTTCTAAACTTCAAATTCCAACTTGCTAATGTAATTCTCATTATAATCAGTCCAAATTATAAATGAAATAACCTTAGGCTTTTTAAATTAGTAAATATATTTAATTTTCTTTTTAAATACTTTAAATGCCTTTAGCACTCACTGAACAATTAAACAATCTAAATTAATGCTTTAACAATTCTAGTAAATATAATTAATGAAATGTATAAATACTGGTGAATCTTATCTGTGTAAATATCCAAATGCTGCTTACAATCCCGATTTTTTTCTTACTTTTAAGCCAAAAATACTAGATTCAGTCATAAAGCTAATCTGTACTTTCATGTGTCAAATTCCCATGAACGTTACAAATGTTTTAAATAGTGTCCATATAATACAAATCATTATTCTTTTGAAAATATTTTTTAAATTCATATTTATTCATTCATATATATTCACACATATATGTATATATGTATATATTGTGTGTATATATATGTATAAGAGAGAGAGAGAGAAAGAGAGAGAGAGAGAGAGAGAGAGAGAGAGAGAGAGAGAGAGAGAATGTGTGTGTATGTGGTCTCTACCTGCACATGAGTATGTGCCCTGGCTCACACATGGTGGTCAGAAGACAACTTTTCAGAAGTTGAAGTCGGTCCTTTTCTTTTACCTTTTGAGTCCTGGGAATTAAACTCAGACCATCAAGTTGACAGCAAATTCTTTGACAGTCATATTTGTGGACCGCTTTTTTGTTCTAGAAGAGATAAGGAAGGCACTATCAGGTATTTAAGTTCCCATAATACAATGTTTGTTTAAAAAATAATGCTTGGAGGGGCTGGAGAGATGGCTCTGTGGGTAAGATCACTTGCTACACATGCATAAGAACATTATTTTGGATCCCCATACTATGCTAAAAAAAAAAGTGGGACCACACACATGTACCTATAACTCCAGTACTATGGGGGATTGCAGGGAGACAGCTGGATCCCAAATGTTTGAAATGGGACACAGTGTTGGACACAGAGGTAGATTTAAAGACTCTCTGGCCTTCTCACTAACTATACTGAATGCTTGCTGATAGCTTCTTTTAAAAAAATCCTAAAAATGTTCTTGCTTACACTATGGTTAAAAAACCGCTGGTTTGGGCAATTAACACCTGTTGCCTAGCAGCAGGGGATTAAGTAAAGAATTTTTTGCTCCCTTCTCTGGCCAGGGGGCCAGAAGCCTCTCTGGTTAAGCTGGTTAACTCTTTGTGAACCAAAGAGGAAGGAAAAGAAAAGGATTAATATCTTTTATAAGGCAAATATGTTCCAAGCCTAGTTCTCTTTTTAGTGTAATTATGAAAGCTCATTGTATTTCTTATTATGCAGCCTTTACTTACTATTATGAGGAGTGGGCACACTCTATTCTTGATTCTGACTTTATTACATCTTTCTAGCAAAGCAACTAAGACCATATCTTAAAAGTTTCTTCCTAAAATTATTTGAATCAAACCATGAATTCTATAGACTCATTAATTCATCTAAACAGCATTAATTCATGAAAGTTCATCTTTATGTTGATCTGCAGGAAATCTCATCAATGGGGTGGGCTAATTCCAGGGATTGTTATATTAATTTAATAATGACAGGAAAGGCATATCAGCTGCAAGAAGCAATGCTGGGATGAAGTCTCTTTAGGACCTTGCCTCATAGAGCTCACCGATTGCAGACCATGCAAAAAAATGTTGGGCCACTTCCAGGAAGGCCACCTACTAGCCTTAGCCTCTCCTAGAGGGCTCCTAAATGGCTGCTGTGGTTTGCTGCCTAGCAACCCCTTTCCAAGTGCATGAGAGATCCTGAGTCAAAGGGATAGTGCAGAGAGTAACCGAGGACCCTCCCCATAGTCCTCTGGCCTTCACTAGTGCCTTCAAACACAGCTGCACACACATGCTCATATACTACTTCACACGCATACATATACATATATTCCCCAAAAAAGAATAAAGATTGCTAAAGATTTGTTTTCAAAATGAATGACGGAATTATTATGAATGTTGGATGCGGGAGTCTACAGATTTAATTTTCCAGCACTCAGGAGGTAGAGGAGTGAGGATCAGGAGTTCAGTGTCATCCGTGGCTACATGGTATGTTCAAAGCTAGCCTGAAATACATGAGAGCCTATTTCAAAAACATAAAATAAAAGAATCAATTTTCAAAATGTTCTTTGAAACGTTAAATTCTAACAAGTTACTACAACCCTTAAATGATATACATGAACTTTGTGCACCACCCTCACCCCAAAAAGGCTGTGTCAGAAGTCTCACCCCAGTACAAATGCTGATGTCACCACAGCTGTCTAGAGCCGTCCCCTTTCAGTTAACCCTTTGCAGCCTCTGATCTCTAGCACTTCCCAAGACCTTGAGGCCATGTGCACATAAGACAGAACTGCATTCAGCTGGCAGGGGTACAGGAGGAAGTGACTGAGATCTCAGGTGAGGGTCCCCAGACACTCTTCATAATGACCAAAGAAAGGGAGGGACAAGGAAAGAAATGGAGTGAAGGTAATAAACACGGCTTTTAAAACTAGGAAAACTTTTTGAGAGCACAGAAAAGCCATGTTCCAAACATCAGCAAACTGAAATAGATTTTATTCAACTGATGGATTATAAGAAAATGCAATGAAATAGTCACAGAGAGAACATCCATTTCACTTTAATGCTAGGAGCCATTAGAGGAGGTGAGGTAATTTTAGCACATTTACTGGCTTGACATTTCTTGGCAAATTACATGACTCAACAGTGAACAATGATTACGCTATCATATATATGGTGCTTTATGTACTTTTTCTAATTTTGGAGTCAGCCTGCAGACAAGGCATGAAAGCTTTGGTGGTGGTGTTTTATTAGTCAAGAGTCAGGAAAGCTGAATCATTATCAGTATTACAGAATAAGGTCTTGGTTCTAGGACAAAAACTGTGAAATTTTGGAAGATGTTGGCGGAGTATCACAGAAAGTTTGAAAAACAGAAATAAGCCACTAACCAGCCTGACATAAGCAGGTGCTGGAGTGAGGAAGGAAGTGCTTTCTGATGGAGAACTCTGCAGTTGGCTGTTTCCTTTGCAACTGGTTTTGTATAAGATCAACAAATTTAAGCTAGCTCATTCAGGCATAAACACACCCATACACACACACACACACACACACACACACACACCAATATGTATATGCACACTGATGTAAAGTAAATGTATAATAGATATGTAAAACATACGCATACATAGATGTGAAATGTCTGGAATTCAAATTTAACTGCATATTTTTCATTTCATATCAAAACCGGAAACACTACCTGGGATCACTGGTTCTCAGGCAGCAAGGCTGCCAGTGCAGTAGAGTCTGCATCCAGGTACAGAGAAACGATGAGTTGGAGCCCACAGGAACCTTCATCTGACTTTGACTGAATAACAAGCAGAGATGAGATAGCTGCTTTATTCTGCTTTCTAAATGTTGTACACATGTCTCTTTTAGCACGCCCATTAGCCTCATGTCATAAAATGAAAGGAGGTTGGAAATGATAACTCAAGTTTACCTTGACTGACTTTTTTTTAAAATTATGAAGAAAGAAAGCCCATTTTAAACTGTTTGACATATGAATTGTCCCACTGGATAACCCAATAGTATGCTGACCTTTATGAAACTATAGCAATGAAACAATTGAAAAAAAACATGGAAATTACACATCAGTTTTGCAACTTATACTACTGAATAAATAGGGGCATGTCACATGAATATCCTGAGGAGGTGTGAACGAAGGATTGCATCCCACCAAATAGAGCACCAAACAAAGTACCCGAATCTACCAAAGTTGAATTTCGTTAACCAACTTAGGCTTCCTTACAGAAGTGTGAGTCCACCTCAAATCAGCTATTACATCAGCAGTCTCAGTCAGTACAAACGCTGACTTCACCACAGCTGTGTAGCGGAAATCATCCCCTTTCAGTTTCCTTCCACACTCTATATTCTCTAGCACCTCCCAAGACCCTGAGGCCCAGTTAAGGGCAGAATTCTGTATAGCCAGTAGGGGGATAAAGTAGAAAGTGACTGAGCTCTCAGGTGAGCTTCTTCAGGAGAGTTCTTACTCATATTTCCCATGAGGGAATATCAATAGCCCAATGTTGAGGGCCACTGAGGAGAAGCTACAGCTACTTCTAATGAAGATAATGATGGCTATTGTGCTAGGACACCATTCTATAGTAAGACATTAAGCATCAATAAAAATAAAAGTATGAGATGACCCCATAATCTTGTCAACCACTACTTATATTTTTTTTTCTGAAGGAACCAAACCAGAATTTGGTCCAGACTGTGGACCCACTGGCCAATTTTCTAGAAGTACAGTGGACAGAGAAACATAGTGGAGCCCACCAGAAGTGTCATCTCTTTAAACACCAGACTGTGAGAAACTCTAGGTTTACTCTGGTTTCATCAAGAGTTAACTTTTAAAGAAATGAATGAGGGCTAGAGAGATGGCTCAGCGGTTAAGAGCACTGACCGCTCTTCTGAAGGTCCTGAGTTCAAATCCCAGCAACTGCATGGTGGCTCACAACCATTTGTAATGAGATCTGATACCCTCTTCTGGTGTGTCTGAGGGGAGTGATAGTGTACTCACATAAAATAAATAATTTTAAAAAAATCAAGAAATCTTTTTAAAAAAGAAATGAATGAAATGTGAACCCACTGGTAATGTATACATCTTAATGGTAAAGATGTCCTTTAAAATGCAACGAAACAATTACCCTGGAAGTCAGCATGGTGGTAAATAATGAAGAGTGCGAAGTTGTGGTATCACAGAGAATGTAGAAGGTCCTGTAAGTGGTTGGCAAAGTACTATTTCTTAACCTGGGTGGCAATTTCAAAAAATCATTCTTTTCACAGTAGTCCATTAAGTTGTTTACATTTTTCTCTTAGTTTTTTCTGCATGTGTTCCTTTTCATTGAAAAAACAAACAACCAAAAAAAAATTTTTTTTTGTTTGTTTTTCGAGACAGGGTTTCTCTGTGTAGGGTTTCTCTGTCCTGGAACTCACTCTGTAGACTACGCTGGCCTCGAACTCAGAAATCTGCCTGCCTCTGCCTCCCAAGTGCTGAGATTAAAGGCGTGTGCACCACCGCCCGGTGGTGATGTGATGCGACTTTGGTTTTGTTTTTCCTGAAGATAGCATAAACTAGGCATGGGAGCACAGACCTGTACTCTGGAATTGGAAGCAAGATGATAAGAAGCTTGAGGCCACACTTGTCTACATTGCATGTTTGAACTACATGAAGCCTTATCTCTTGTCTCAAACCAACTAAATAGTAAAAGATATATTCATGGGTCTATAAAACAGGGGAACATACACACACACACACACACACACACACAGGCTTTTACAAATGAAAAAGCTGCATAACTACATGCAGAAGAAAAATAAATCTGGAAAATAATATTGAAGAAATTAAAGCAATAAAAAATAAGCTCTGGCCAGTGATAGATGAAGAAATTGTATCCCCTAAAAGGAATTTGGCTGGTCTCCATTCTCCATTCCTCTTTCTTATGGCTAGAAAGAAGTGGTAATGACTATCCATTTTAGAAATAGACAGCACCCAAAGGTAAGAGTCACATTCTGTGAAAGACCAGAGAAATATTTTGAACTATTTGAATAATAAAGCTGTTGTCACAATTATTCAATGCTGTTTCTGTAGCTTAATAATATATTTAAATAATATGGAAACAAGTGAGTATGTCAATATTCCAATCAACCTTTGAGTCAGAGTAGGTGTGTCACTGTGGGTGTGGGCTTAAGACCCTCACCCTAGCTGCCTGGAAATCAGTCTTGCACTAACAGACTTCTGATGAAGATGTAGAACTCTCAGCTCCTCCTGCACCATGCCTGCCTGGATGCTGCCATGCTCCTGCCTTGATGATAATCGACTGAACCTCTGAACCTGTAAGCCAGCCCCAATTAAATGTTGTCCTTTATAAGAAAAAAAATGTCTTTATGGATGAGGGTCTTAAAGCTCACACCCAGTGACACACCTATTCCAACAAGGCCACACCTACTCCAACAAGGCCATGCATCCAAATAATGCCACTCCCTGGGCCAAGCATATACAAACCATGACAGCAACTTACTCTCAAACAAAAGCCATTATCAAAAGCTGATTTTTCTCAATAATGCCCAGCTTTTCTAAGTGTACATTTACCATTATGTTTTTAATTATACTTTCACTGAATTAAAAAATAATCCTATAGGAAACAATCTCAATGCACCCATTAATGAAAGCCTGGATAGAAAATTGCAATATATTTACATAGTGAAATGCTGTACATCGATAAAAATAAGAAAATGAATGAGTTTCAAAACTCATCATGCTAACTGAAATAAGCCAGACTTAGAGGAGTGCAGAGTTTAATTTCACTTGTATGAGGTCTATTACAGGAAACTAGCTATAGTCACATAAATCAGAACACTGGTTTTTAATTCCATGTATATGAAGTCTGTTAAAAGAAACTAAACTAAAATCACATAAATGAGAATAGTGGGTGTGGGCAGTAAAAGCTGTATCAAAGAGGAACACGAAGAGATGATTCATCTCGAATGGGGTAGTGACTATTGCATGTGCGCACTGGTAAATGAAACAAAAATTGTATTGACTTTTACACTTAAACTATTTTATTGTTTATATTTCACATGTCAGTAGTGCTATTTGTTTTAATTACTATGGAAAAAAGAAAGAATTGGAACTGAGAGCCAAAACATTCTCTGACCCAGAGATTTGAGTCCCAAGCTCATGGATCAAAATCAGCCCACTGGTGTATTTTGTCGGAGTCAAATTTTTTCAAACTGAATTTTTTGTCAAAATTGGAGAACTGACATTAAATGTTTGTTTTTTTTTTTAAAAAAAAAAGGTTTCTTTATATTTTTGGTTGTGAGCCTAGCCTTTAATGGCTGAGTCATCTCTCCAGCCCAATATAAAATATCTTGGTGTGACTCTAAGCAAACAAGTGAAAGATCTGTATGACAAGATCTTCAAGTCTCTGAAGAAAGAAATCGTAAAAGATCTCAGAAGATGGAAAGATCTCCCAATGCTCGTGGATTGGCAGGATTAATACAGTAAATATAGTAAATATGTAATATTTAGAAATATAGTAAAAATGGCCATCTTGCCAAAAGCATTATACAAATTCAATGCAATCCCCATCAAAATCCTAACTCAATTCTTTTTTTAACTTTTTTTGTTAGATATTTGCTTTATTTACATTTCAAATTCCACCTCAATTCTTAATAGACTTAGAAAGAGCAATTTGCAAATTCATTTGGAATAACAAAAACCCAGGATAGGGAAAACTATTCTCAACAGTAAAATAACTTCTGGGGAAATCAGTATCCCCGACCTCAAGCAGTACTACAGAGCAATTGTGTTAAAAACTGCATGGTAACAGCCGGTCAGTGGTGGCGCATGCCCAATCCCAGCACTTGGGAGGCAGAGGCAAGCGGATATCTGAGTTCAAGGCCAGCCTGGTCTACAGAGTGAGTTCCAGGACAGCCAGGACTACGCAGAGAAACCCTGTCTTGAAAACAAAACAAACAAACAAACAACAACAAAAAAAAAAAACCCTGCATGGTATTGGTACGGTGACAGGCAGGTAGATCAATGGAATAGAACTGAAGACCCAGAAATGAACCCACACACCTATGGACACTTGATATTTGACAAAGGAGCTAAAACCATCCAGTGGAAAAAAGATATCCTTTTCAACAAATGGTGCTGGCTCAACTGGAGGTCAGCATGCAGAAGAATGCGAATTGACCCACTCTTATCTCCCTGTACAAAGTTCAAGTCCAAGTGGATCAAGGACCTCCACTTAAAACCAGATACAGTGAATCTAATAGAAGAGAGAGTAGGGGGTGGGACTCTCGAACACATGGGCACAGGGGAAAAAAGTCGTGAACAGAACACCAATGATTTATGCTCAAAGATCAAGAATTGACAACTGAGACCTCATAAATTGCAAAGCCTCCATAAAGCAAAGGACACTGTCAATAGGACAAAACAGCAACCAACATATTAGGAAAAAACCTTTACCAATCTCACATCTGATAGAGGGCTAATATCCAATATATACAAAGAACTCAAGAAGATAGACTACAGAGAACAAAATAACCCTATGTAAAAATGGGAAACAGAGATAAACAGAGAATTCTCAACTGAGGAAACTCAAAGGACTGTGAAGCACCTAAAGAAATGTTCAACATCCTTAGTTATCAAGGAAATGCAAATCAAAACAACACTGAGATTCCACCTCATACCAGTAAGAATGGCTAAGATAAAAAACTCAGGAGACAGCAGATGCTAGAGAGGATGTGGAGAAAGAGGAACACTCCTCCATTACTGGTGGGATTGGAAGCTGGTACAACCACTCTGGAAATCAGTTTTGTGGTTCCTCAGAAAATTGGATATAGTACCACCTGAGGACCCAGCTATACCACTCTTGGGCATATACCCAGAAGATGCTCCAACATGTAATAAGGACACATGCTCCACTACGTTCATAGCAGCCTTATTTATAATATCCAGAAGCTGGAAAGAACCCAGATGTCCCTCAACAGAGGAATGGATACAGAAAATGTGGTACATTTACACAATGGAATGCTACTCAGCTATTAAAAGCTATGAATTCATGAAATTCTTTAGCAAATGGATGGAACTTAAAAATATCATCCTGAGTGAAGTAACTTTGTCACAAAAGAACACACATGGTATGTATTCACTGATAAGTAGATATTAGTCCAAAAGTTCTGAATACCCAAGATTGAATTCACAGGCCATATAAAGCCTAAGAAGGAAGACCAAAATGTGGATGCTTCAGTGGTTCTTAGAAGGATGAACAAAATACTCATGGGAGCAAATACGGAGACAAGGTGTGGTGTAGAGACTGAAGAAAAGGCCATCCAGAGACTGTCCCACCTGGAGATTCGCTCCACATACAGCCACCAAACCTGGATGCTATTGTGAATGCTGGTAAGTGCTTGCTGATAGAAGCCTGATATGGCTGTCTCCTGAGAGGCTTTGCTAGAGCCTGGCAAATACAGAAGTGGATGCTCACAGCCAACCATTGGACTGAGTTCAGGATCCCTGATAGAGGAGTTGGAAAAGGGACTGAAGGAGCTGAGGGGGTTTGCAGCCCCATGGAGGGAGCAACAGTGTCAACAGGCCAGGACCCTCCCCCTCCCCAGAGCTCCTGAGGACTGGACCACCATCCAAAGAGTATACATGGGAGAAATCCATGACTCCAGATGCATATGTGGCAGAGAATGGCCTTGTTGGACATCTGTGAGAGGAGAGGTCCTTGGGCCTGAGGGTGTTTGATGCCCAGTGTAGGGGAATGCCAGGGAGGGAAGGCAGGAGGTGAGGAGGGTAGCACCCTCATAGAAGCAGAGGAAGGGAGGATGGGTTAGAGGGTTTCTGAAGGGGAGACCTGGAAAAGGGAAAATATTTGAAATGTCAGTTAAAAAAATAGAAAATATCCAAAAAAGAAAAATTTATTTATTTTATGTATATGAGTACACTGTAGCTTTCTTCAGACATACCAGAAGAGGGCATTGGATCCCATTGCAGATGGTTGTAAGCCACCATAAGGTTGCTGGGAATTGAACTCAGGACCTCTGGAAGAGCAACCAGTGCTCTTAATCTCTAAGCCATCTCTCCAGCCTTGTTTTGTTTTGTTTTGTTTTTAATCTAGCATCTGATAGTGAAAAACAAACAGATTTTGCAATACTAGGCCAATTTGTTTTTGGTTTTGTCTTTTTTTATTTTTTATTTATTTTGACTTATTCACTTTACATTCCACTAACTGCTTGCCTACCAGTCACCACCTCCCACAATCCCCTGGGCACCCCCCCAACCCTGGCACTTCAAAATTCTGTGAGGCTAGGTGCATCCTCTCCCACTGAGCCCAGACAAGGCAACCCAGCTAGAAGAACATATCCCACAGATAGGCAACAGCTTTTGGGATAGCCTCTGTTCCAGTTATTCAGGACACACATGAAGACCAAGCTGCACATCTACTACATATGTGTTGGGAGCCCTTGTATGTTCTTTGGCTGCTGATTCAGTCTCGGGAGCCTCAAGGGTCCAGGTTAGTTGACTCTGTTGGTCTTTTTGTGGAGTTCCTATCCCCTTCAATGTGCAATCCTTCCTCCTATCCATCCATAAAAGTCCCAAGCTCCATCCATTGTTTGGCTGTGGGTCTCTACATCAGTATGAGTCAGCTGCTGGGTGGAGCATCTCAGAGGACAGCCATGGTAGATTGCTGTCTGCAAGCACAACAGAGTATCATTAATAGTGTCAGGGATTGGTGCTTGCCCATGGGCTGGGTCTCAAGTTGTAGGCCAACATTTTTGAGTCAATATCTTGCCTACTCTCTACAACAAAGTATGTATTCTCCATTCTCTTCATTTCCTACCATGGGAAATGGTGTTGCTTGAAACCAGTGAGGTATAGAATAGTAAACATTTACAACTATGAGAAATCAGGGGAAAATGAAGAAAAAATAATAGAAGCAAATTTGTGTGTTCAGTTGTTCACATAGTAAGTCTGGTGTTTCAGAAGGCTATTGCAACAAAATGTTCAAGAGGCAGCTGGAAATTCAAAACTGAAGCCCAACAGAAATAACAGTTCTTGATCATCTATCATGTAATAATCACCATATCAGCAACTTCCACAGTTGGCTTTGTGCATTTCAACATGAATAAGTAAATTCAATTACTAATAATGTCTAAGGAGGAAGACAAAGGTAGAAGATTAGAAACACAAATGTAAACAATTTTAGAATGGATGAGATTTGAAGAACATGAGCCAGAAATAGTCTGCAATGGTTAAACAAGAAGGAAAATCCACAGGGGCAGAAACCAAGAACAGAGGTTTAATGGTATTTCCAATAGCAGTGGTTCTCAACCTTCCTGATGCTGCGGCCCTTTAAAGAGTTCCTCATGTAGTGGTGATCCCTAACTACAAAATTATTTTTCAATGTTACTTCATAACTGTAATTTTACTACTATTATGACTTACAATGTAAATATCTTTGTTTTCCAATGGTCTTAGACAACCCCAGTGAAAAGGTTGTTGGCCCACCAAGGGGGTCACAAACCCACAGGTTGAGAACCACTGAACTAGAGACAGGCAAAAACATGAAAACAGAAAAAATGTCAACTTGACCACTAAAAGGTCACTGGAAAGCACAGAGCTGAATAGCTGCTGTGAAGCACTGGGAGTGTGATGTACAAGAGGGTCCATAAAAGGACAATTAATAAATGTGAAGCTAGTGAAAAAACCTTGATGAAACATAAATGAATAATTCTAGTAGCTAAAGCCAGCCACCAAAGTTTCCCAATAATGGAACAGGTTATTTACATGTTCATTTTCTTATATCTATGCTTCAAGAAGTTGAAGATAGGAAGACAAGTGAATAGAAACTCAATTTCCATGATTTTAGAGAGGACGGTCCAAGAAAATACCAGGCAATGGTTATCTTGAATGTTGGATAATACAGAAGTAGCAGATAACAAAAGGAGGGCAAGAAATCCAAACGATAGTTAAGACATTTTAAATCAAGGTTAAAACTGGAAACCTTCCGATGAATTTTTCTGTTACCATAATCTTTGTTCCAAGCTGAGAAAGGGCTCGTGCACAAGCATCAGACGAGTTTTAGTTATGAGTGTGCATGGAAGGCTGCCAGGGATCGTCCCAGCAAAATGCATCCAACATGGCATAAAAGGGAACACATAAGTACATTTCAACATAATGAAAATTATTCACATTATTCATCAGAGCATTAGAGCAAAGAAAAAAATGTTGCATTTATAAACACAAATGGAAAATTTCATTTGAATAAATTCAATTTCTCTTAATGAACATGAATAGAATGATGTATATTAACATAAGGACCTATTTTTTTTTTATCCAAACACCAGTATCGTATTTAAGGGTAAAAGCCTGGAAGCCCATGCACTTTAATGTCAAGGACAAAGCAAGAATGCTCCCTACAATCAACATTATGGTTTTTTTTTAATGCTACTAGTAAAACATGAAAAATGAATTCAAAGCATTGCTAGTTTAAAAGGATTCATAATTACAGTTCTTCTAGATTATATGTTTGCCATTCTCAAAGTACCAGCAGAATCAATCAACTAAAAGTCTAAGAGAACTAATAAGTGGCAGTGTATAAAATAAGCATACAAAACCAACAGTCTTCCTATATAATGGCAACAAACTGAGAGAAAATGAAACAAGAGAAAATTACTCCATTAGCTGTACCAGTATATAACATGAAGCAACTAAGCAACTAGAAAAAAAAATCCAAGAAATAAGCAGGACCCATTTGAAGAGAACATGAATTAGCTCAAAGATAATTTTTTAAATCCTGGCATAAAAAGGAGAAAAATATGAAGTGCTCATATAGTAAACAAGGCAAATAACTATTAAGATGTCAATTCTTCCCTAAAATTATTTCAAGTAAAGCAATTCAATCAGGTTCGTGAAGAGAGGTTGTTTAACTACTAGAAAAACAACCAAAGGGACAGTTCTTCAAAATTCATGCCTAAATGAATCAAATGTATTGCTGGATTATCTTTTAAAAAATAATAATAAAATCAAATATGGGCATGGAGAGTTGTACTTGCAGTACCAACTACTTGAAAGACTGGGGAAGGAAGATAAATTGAGGCCGAGAGTTAGATACCATCCATGGTAACATGAAAAGATCCATTTCAAAAGAGGAAAAAAGCAAACAAGCAGAAATTTAAAAGGTGTCAGATAATTTAATGTGGACTATAAATATAAGGTTAAATATCAATCTGATTTTAGGACAGAAGCAGAGAAACCATAGGAAAATAACAAAAAGTATTTTTTAAGGTCACTAAAGTCATAGTCTGTAAAGTTACAAAGCAATGCAGGCAGGAAAAAATTGCAATATGATGGGATAAAGTATTCATATGCAAAAGGCAAGAAATGTGCAATGGGAATGAATGAACAGAAAAAGGACTAGGGAGGTAGTTCAATAGGTAAAGTATATGCTGGCCAACTGTGGGCACTAAGGTTGGACTCACAGTACAAGTCAAGCAAGGATCTGTGTGCCTGCAATCCCAGTTCTGTAAATGAAGAAATGGGAAGCCAGGGACTTGGTGGCCACTCAGGCTAGCTGAAATAGTATGGTCCAGAAGCAGAGAGAGACCCTGATATCAACCTCTTGCACCCACATGCTCATGTATGTGTGCTAACAGTCACATACACATGTATATAACACAACAAAAAAATCCACAAAAGAAGATTTACCAGTTTAATAGCATTGAATTAGTCAGGGTTCCCTAAGAGAATAGAAGTGATAGAATGAATATATAAAGGTGATTTATTAGAGTGGTTTATAGACTATGGTCCAGTTAGTCCCACAGTGGCTGTCTACCAATGAAAGGAGGCCCAAGAATCCACTCCATGAGGTTGTATGTTTCAGCTTGTCTTAAGTATACAGTGGAAGCCTGAAGAAGTAGGTTCTAATGCTAGGGAAGAAATGGGACTTCCCAGCTAGAGACAGGGCAAGAAGGTAGAGAAGAAGCTTCCTTCTTCATGCCCTTTATATAGGTTGCAAGCAGAAGGTGTGGTCCAGATTAAAGGTGCATTTTCCTGCCTCAAAAGATCTGGAATAAATGGCCTTTCCACTTCGAACAATTTAACTAAGAAAAACAACCCTCACCAGTGTACTCAGCCACTTGGGTTTTAGTTAATTACAGACACAGTCAAATTGACAACCAAGAATGTAAATCACCAAAGATATAAAAATAATATCCAGGCTTAGTAATAATTAAAGAACTACTAATCAAACTATTGATACACCTTCTTTTCCTTTTATCAGATTGTCAAGTGCTAACATGAAAAATGAGAAAAATATAACAAGTAATAGTCACTACTACATAGACATTTATGCAATAGACTGTTTTATACACTGCTGGCTAAAGTATAAAATGGCACTTATTTCTGAAAATACAACTTTTTTGTGTACAAAAAATCCTAGGATATGTTTCTACACTTTGGACAAGAACTTCTTTACCCCAAAGTCTGTGTTATGGAAAAGATTAAATAAATGAACAGATACTTTTTTTAAATTAGAGTGATTTTGTAAATTTTCCTCCAAAATAAACATGATTTTGAGAGCTAACTGTGCTTTGTTAATCATTGTTCAAGGAATTGGCACAGAGAACCTTTGATTGTCTTAGTTTCTTTTCTATCGCTGTGCTAAAATGCCAAAAATAAGTGTTGAATAAAATGTGTTATAAATCTAACATACATTTTACTCTAATAGATTTATACTTTTATAAGTATGGTTCATAAAATATTTTCTTTTTTTTGTTTTGTTTTGTATTTTTTTGTTTTGCTTTTTCTTATTATTTATTTTTTATTGGACAGAAAAGGTAAGATGAGTCTGCAGCTCCCCATCCAGCCTGTAGCAGGTCAGCCAGACCTAGCCAGCCTGCCAGGTGCTCAGACCCTGCCGGAGGAACCAGGTACCAGAGACAGCCCGAGTTTAAGACCTCCGGGGACTCAGGTCTGGGGCAGGAACTGCGCACAGACTAGCGGTTTGGAGTACAGCGGCCGTGCCTGCGCTCTGCGCTCGCAGGCCAGACCCCCGAACCCCCTGCAGGCAGCGCCATCTTGCCTGCAGCTTCCCATCCAGCTGGTAGCAGGGAAGCCAGACCTAGCCAGCTTGCCAGGTGCTCAGACCCTGCCCGCGGAACCAGGATAAGCAACAATTCTTGTTTATTAAGAAGAGTGAGGACCAGTTATAGCAGCAGGCCTCCATATTGCAACCAGGACACAGCTGGAAAGGTGCAGGTAGAGACTCCGTCTGGGGCTAGAGCAGGGAGAGCTGCTAAGCTCTCGCCCACAGGCAGGCCCAGGCGCCTAGGCTCTGCAGCATGTCCCTGCGAGCTTAGGCCATGCACCTAGGCAGCCGGAACCACCCAGCTCCCCAGGACCCCGGACTAGCGATAGCGGCAGGCCTCCATATTGCAACCAGAACACAGCTGGAAAGGCACAGGTAGACAGATTCCATCAGGGGCCACCACGTGGGGGGATCTGCTAGGCTCTAGCTACTAGGCAGGCCCAGCAGCGCCTGCCGAGGCTCTGCTGCACTCCCCCACACTTCCCGGAGACCTCAGGCCATGCACAAAGTCAGCGGGTGGCAGCCAGCTCGTGATCCCGTTGAGCAGCAATCACGCATAACCACCAGTAGAGAAACAACAGGTAAGCCCAGCCTCATAGGAGATTCAAACACCAGCCAGTGACAACAAGGTCAATTAACACCAGAAATAACCAGATGGCAAAAGGTAAACGAAGGAATGCCACTAACAGAAATCAAGGCAACATGACAGCATCTGAACCCAGTTCGCCAACAACAGGAAGCCCTGGATACCCCAAAACACCAGAAAAACAAGACTTGGATATAAAATCACTGGTCAGGATGCTGGTAGCTGAACACATAGAAAAATCTCGTAAAGAAATAGAAGAGAAAATGGATCAAAAGTTAGAAGCCTTTACAAGGCAAATACAAAAATCACTTCAAGAAATGCAGGAGAAGATGGATAAAAAAGAAGAAGACAATAAGGAGGAAAGACAAAAATCACTTAAAGAAATACAGAAGAAAGTGGGCCAACAAGTAGAAGCTATGAAAGAGGAAACACAAAAATCTATTAAAGAAATACATGAAAACACAATCAAGCAAGCGAAAGATCTGAGCACATCCATCCAGGCACTAAAAACAGAAGTAGAAACAACTAAGAAACCGCAGAGGGAGACAACATTGGAGATAGAAAACCTTGGGAAGAAATCAGGAGCCATAGATGCAAATATCAACAATAGAATACAAGAGATAGAAGACAGAATATCAGAAGCCGAAGATACCATAGGAACCATTGATTCAACAGTCAAAGAAAATACTAAATGCAAAAAGGCTGTAACCCAAAACATCCAGGAAATCCAGGACACAATGAGAAGACCAAACCTAAGGATTATAGGTATAGACGAGAATGAAGATGTACAAGTTAAAGGGCCAGCAAATATCTTCTACAAAATTATGGAAGAAAACTTCCCCAACCTAAAGAGAGAGATGCCCATGAATATACAAGAAGCATACAGAACCCCAAACAGACTGGATCAGAACAGAAATACATCCCGTCACATAATAATCAAAACTCCAAATGTACTAAACAAAGAAAAAATATTAAAGGCAGCAAGAGAAAAAGGCCAAGTAACTTATAAAGGAAGACCTATCAGAATAACACCAGACTTCTCACCTGAGACCATGAAAGCTAGAAGATCCTGGGCAGATATAATGCAAACTCTAAGAGAAAACAAACTTCAGCCAAAACTACTTTACCCAGCAAAGCTCTCAATCACCATAGATGGAGACATCAAGGTATTCCATGACAAAACCAAATTTGCACGATATCTTTCCACAAATCCAGCCCTACAAAGGATAATAGGGGGAAAACACCAAGACAAGGACGGAAACTACACCCGGGAAGAAGCAAGATAGAAACCTCCTCTCATCAAACCCAAAAGAAGGTAACCTCTCGAATATAAAAAATAAATAAAATAAATAAATATAATTTCAAAAATGTCTGGAGGTAATAATTACTATTCCTTAATATCTCTTAACATCAATGGACTCAATTCCCCAATAAAAAGACATAGATTAACAGACTGGATACGGAAACAGGACCCTACATTTTGCTGCATACAGGAAACACATCTCAGTGTCAAAGACAAACACTGCCTTAGAGTAAAAGGCTGGAAGACAATTTTACAAGCAAATGGTCTCAGGAAACAAGCTGGAGTAGCCATTCTAATATCACATAAAATTGACTTAAAACCTAAAATCATCAAAAGAGACTCAGAAGGTCACTTCTTGCTGGCCAAAGGGAAAATCCACCAAGAAGAGCTCTCAATACTGAACATCTATGCTCCAAATGCAAGGGCACCCTCATTCGTAAAAGAAACCTTACTTAAGCTTAAAGCACACATTACACCTAACACAATAATTGTGGGTGACTTCAACACCCCACTCTCCTCAATGGACCGATCAGGAAAGCAGAAACTAAACAGGGACACAGTGAAACTAATTGAAACTCTGGACCAATTGGATTTAACAGATATATATAGAACATTTCATCCTAAAGCTAAAGATTATACCTTTTTCTCAGCTCCACATGGTACCTTCTCCAAAATAGACCATATAATTGGTCACAAGACAGATGTCAACAAATACAAGAAGATCGAGCTAATCCCATGCCTCCTATCAGATCACCATGGAGTAAGAGTGGTCTTCAATAACAACAAAAACAACAGAAAGCCCACATACACATGGAAACTGAACAATACTCTACTCAATGACACCTTGGTCAAGGAAGAAATAAAAAAAGAAATCAAAGACTTTTTAGAATTCAATGAAAATGAAGGTACAACCTACCCAAATCTATGGGACACAATGAAAGCAGTGCTAAGAGGAAAACTCATAGCTCTAAGTGCATCCAAAAAGAAACTGGAGAGAGCATATACTAGCAGCTTAATGGCACACCTTAAAGCCCTGGAAGAAAAACAAGTTAATTCACCCAGGAGGAGTAGAAGACAAGAAATCATCAAACTCAGGGCTGAAATCAATCAAATAGAAACAAAGAGAACGATACAAAGAATCAACAAGACCAGGAGCTGGTTCTTTGAGAAAATCAACAAGATAGATAAACCCTTAGCCAGACTAACCAAAGGACACAGAGACAGTATCCAAATTAACAAAATTAGAAATGAAAAGGGAGACATAACAACAGAAACTGAGGAAATTCAAAAGATCATCAGATCCTACTACAAAGGTCTATACTCAAAACAACTGGAGAATCTGGAGGAAATGGACAATTTCCTAGACAGATATCAAATACCAAAATTAAATCAGCATCAAGTAGATCAGCTAAATAGTCCCATAACCCCTAAAGAAATAGAAGGGGTTATAGAAAGCCTCCCAACCAAAAAAAGTACGGGACCAGATGGTTTTAGTGCAGAATTCTACCAGACCTTCAAAGAAGACTTAACACCAATACTTTTCAAACTATTCCACAAAATAGAGACAGAAGGGACACTGCCCAACTCATTCTTCGAAGCCACAATTACGCTAATACCTAAACCACAAAAAGATCCAACAAAGAAAGAGAACTACAGGCCAATTTCTCTTATGAATATAGATGCACAAATACTAAATAAAATTCTTGCTAACCGAATCCAAGAGCACATTAAAACGATCATCCACCATGATCAAGTAGGCTTCATCCCAGGGATGCAGGGATGGTTCAATATACGGAAATCCATCAATGTAATCCACTACATAAACAAACTGAAAGAAAAAAACCACATGGTCATCTCATTAGATGCTGAAAAAGCATTCGACAAAATTCAGCATCTTTTCATGCTAAAAGTCTTGGAAAGAGCAGGAATTCAAGGCCCATACCTAAATATAGTAAAAGCAATCTACAGCAAACCAGTAGCCAACATCAAAATAAATGGAGAGAAACTTGAAGCATTCCCACTAAAATCAGGGACTAGACAAGGCTGCCCTCTCTCTCCATATCTTTTCAATATAGTACTTGAAGTTCTAGCAAGAGCAATTAGACAACATAAGGAAGTCAAAGGGATACAAATTGGAAAGGAAGAAGTGAAACTATCATTATTTGCAGATGATATGATAGTTTACCTAAGCGACCCAAAAAACTCCACCAGAGAACTTCTACAGCTGATAAACAGCTTCAGCAAAGTGGCAGGTTATAAAATTAACTCAAGCAAGTCAGTGGCCTTCCTGTACTCAAAGGACAAGCAGGCTGAGAAAGAAATTAGGGAAATAACACCCTTCACAATAGCCACAAACAACATAAAGTACCTTGGCATAACTCTAACCAAACAAGCGAAAGATCTGTACAACAGGAACTTCAAGTCCTTGAAGAAAGAAATCGAAGAAGACCTCAGAAGATGGAAAAATATTTCTTGCTCCTGGATTGGCAGGATCAATATAGTAAAAATGGCCATCTTGCCAAAAGCAATCTACAGATTCAATGCGATCCCCATCAAAATCCCAACTCAATTCTTCATAGATCTAGAAAGAGCAATTCTCAAATTCATCTGGAGCAACAAAAAACCCAGGATAGCTAAAACTATTCTCAACAATAAAAGGACTTCTGGGGGAATCAATATCCCTGACCTCAAGCAGTACTACAGAGCAATTGTGTTAAAAACTGCATGGTATTGGTATAGCAACAGGCAAGCAGATCAATGGAACAGGATTGAAGACCCAGAGGTTAACCCACAGACTTATGGTCACTTGATCTTTGATAAAGGAGCCACAACCATCTGGTGGAATAAAGATAGCCTTTTCAACAAATGGTGCTGGTTCAACTGGAAGTCAACATGCAGAAGAATGCGAATTGACCCACTCTTATCTCTTTGCACTAAGATCAACTCCAAGTGGATCAAGGACCTCCACATAAAACCAGACACACTGAAACTATTAGAAAAGAAACTTGGGAAGACCCTGGAGGACATGGGCACAGGGGAAAAGTTCCTGAACAGAACACCAATAGCTTATGCTCTAAGATCAAGAATCGACAAATGGGATCTCATAAAATTACAAAGTTTCTGCAAAGCAAAGGACACTGTCCGAAGGACAAAACGGCAACCAACAAAGTGGGAAAAGATCTTCACCAACTCCACATCCGACAGAGGGCTAATATCCAATATATACAAAGAACTCAAGAAGTTAGACCCCAAAGAACCAAATAACCCTATCAAAAAATGGGGCACAGAGCTAAACAAAGAATTTTCACCAGAAGAAATTCGGATGGCCGAGAAACACCTTAAAAGATGTTCAACATCATTAGTCATCAGGGAAATGCAAATCAAAACAACCCTGAGATTCCACCTCACACCAGTCAGAATGGCTAAGATTAAAAACTCAAGAGACAACAAGTGCTGGCGAGGATGTGGAGAAAGAGGAACACTCCTCCACTGTTGGTGGGATTGCAAAATGGTACAACCGCTCTGGAAATCAGTTTGGCGGTTCCTCAGAAAATTGGGCATGTCACTTCCAGAGGACCCTGGCATACCACTCCTGGGCATATACCCAGAGGATTCCCCTGCATGCAATAAGGACACATGCTCCACTATGTTTATAGCAGCCTTGTTTATAATAGCCAGAAATTGGAAGGAGCCCAGATATCCCTCAAAGGAGGAATGGATACAGAAAATGTGGTATATTTATACAATGGAATACTACTCAGCAATTAAAAATAATGAATTCATGCAATTTGTAGGTAAATGGTTAGACGTGGAAAATATCATCCTGAGTGAATTAACCCAATCACAAAAGAATGCATATGAAATGCAATCACTGATAAGTGGATATTAATGAGCCCAGAAGCCCTAAATACTCAAGACACAAATAGCAAGTCAAATGATTCCCAAGAAGAAGAAAGGAGAGGACCCTGGGCCTGTAAAGATTGCATCCAGTTTAGTAAAGAAACCGAGGGGGGAGGGGGAATGATTGGGGAACAGTTGGGGGGGAGAGGAACTATGGGAAGTATGGTGGGTGGGAACTGGGAAAGGGGAAAGCCTTTGGAATGTAAACATAGAATATAGAAAATAAAAAAAAATTTAAAAAAAAAAAAGAAAAGGTAAGATGTAGAGGGAGGAGCTGATTCCCTAATTAATTGTCTTTATTTATTTTCTATATTCTTTGTTTACATTCCAAAGGCTTTCCCCTTTCCCATTTCCCCCCTCACCATGTGTCCTCTTCACCCCCCCCATTCCCCAATCACCCCCCAACCCTTTCTCTGTTCTGGTACTCTCCTGCAAAACTGGAACCAGTCTTTTCTGGACCAGTGTCCTCTCCTTTCTTCTTCTTGGGAATCTTTTGATTTTGCTAAGTGTGCCTTGAGTATTCAGAGCTTCTGGGCTCATTAATATCCACTTATCAGTGATTGCAATTCATGTGTATTCTTTTGTGATTGGGTTAACTCACTTAGGATGATATTTTCCAGATCTAATCATTTGCCTACAAATTGCATGAATTCATTATTTTTAATTGCTGAGTAGTATTCCATTGTATAAATACATTTTCTATATCCATTCCTCCTTTGAGGGACATCTGGGCTCCTTCCAGCTTCTGGCTATTATAAATAAGGCTGCTATGAACATAGTGGAGCATGTGTCTTTGTTACATGCAGGGGAATCCTCTGGATATATGCCCAGGAGTGGTATGGAAGTGTCGTGCCCAATTTTCTGAGGAACTGCCAGACTGATTTCCAGAGCGGTTGTACCATTTTGCAATCCCACCAACAGTGGAGGAGTGTTCCTCTTTTTCCACACCCTTGCCAACACCTACTGTCTCTTAGCCATCCTGATTGTTGTGAGGTGGAATCTCAGGGTTGTTTTGATTTGCATTTCCCTGATGACTAATGATGTTGAACATCTCTTAAGGTGCTTCTCAGCCATCTGAATTTCTTCTGGTGAAAGTTCTTTGTTTAGCTCTGTACCCCATTTTTAATAGGGTTATTTGGTTCTTTGGGGTCTAACTTCTTGAGTTCTTTGTATATATTGTATATTAGCCCTCTGTCGGATGTGAGGTTGGTGAAGATCTTTTCCCAATTTGTTGGTTGCCCTTTTGTCCTTCTGACAGTGACCTTTGCCTTACAGAAACTTTGTAATTTTTTGAGGTCCCATTTGTCAATTCTTGATCTTAGAGCATAAGCTATTGGTGTTCTGTTCAGGAACTTTCCCCCTATGCCCATGTCCTCCAGGGTCTTCCCCAGTTTCTTTTCTATTAGTTTCAGTGTGTCTGGCTTTATGTGGAGATCCTTGATCCACTTGGAGTTGATCTTAGTACAAGGTGATAAGAGTGGGTCAATTTGCATTCTTCTGCATGTTGACCTCCAGTTGAACCAGCACCATTTGTTGAAAAGGCTCCTTTTTCCACTGGATGGTTGTTTTGTATTTTTATTAGTTATTTCATTTACTTATATTTCAAATGTTGTCCCCCTTCCCAGTCTCCCCTCCGCAACTGCCCCATCCCATTCCCCTTCCCCTTTGTCTCTATGAAGCTGCTCCTCCACCCACCCACCCACCCACCCATTCCTGCCTCACCACCTACCAGCCCTCTACACTGGGGTATCAAACCTCCACACGACCAAGGACCTTCCCTCCCATTGATGCCAGATGAGGCAATCAATCCTCTGCTACACATATATATAGCTGGAGCCATGGGTCCCTCCATGTGTTCTCTTTGGTTGGTGGTTTAGTGGAGCTCTCGGGGAGGGGATCTGGTTAGTTGATATTGTTCTTCCTATGGGTTTGCAATCCCCTTCAGTTCCTTTATTCCTTACCCTAACTCTTCCACTGGGGTCTCCAGGCTCAGTCCAATGGTTGGCTGTGAGTATCTGCATCTGTCTTCGGTGCTGGCAGAGCCTCTCAGCGGACAGCCATGCTAGGTTCCTGTTTGCAAGAACAACATAGCATCAGTAATAGCATCAGGTTTTGGTGCCTGCCCATAGGATGAATCCCAAGTTGGGCTAGTCACTGGATGTCCTTTCCTTCTATCTCTGCTCCCTTTTTGTCCCTATATTTCTTTTAGACAGGAACAATTCTGGGTTAAAATTTTGAGATGAATGGGTGGCTCCATTCCTCCACTAGGGGCCCTGCCTGTTTACTGGAGGTGATTTCTACAGGTACTATTTCCTCGTTGTTGGGTATTTCAGTTAATGGCATCTCCATTGGATCCTGGGAAACTTTTCCCTTGGTGCCTAGGACTTTCTAGTGGCTACCCCTCAGTTCCCCACCTGCCATTGCTACATCCCAGATGTCCCTCAATGGAAAATGGATACACAATGGAGTACTACTCAGCTATTAAAAACAATGACTTCATGAAATTTGCAGGCAAATGGATGGAACTAGAAAATATCGTGAGTGAGGTAACCCAGTCACAAAAGAACACACATGGTATGCACTCGCTGATAAATGTATAGTAGCCACTCAAAAGTTCAGAATACCCAGAAGACAACCCACATACCACATGAAGCTCAAGAACAAGGAAGACCAAAATGTGGATGCTTCAATTCTACATAAAATGGAAAACAAAATAATCACAGGAAGTAGAAGGAGGGAAGGACCTGGGAGAGAGAGAGGAGGGGGGAGAGGAAAAGAGGGAGGAGGGATCTGGTATGGGAGGAGACAGTAGAGAAGTATAGAGGGTCAGTAAGATGTTTTCTTATAAAATACTGTTTATGCATATAAATTTATTTTATAATGTAGATATTATATAAAATATATAAAGTTGATTTCTGGATGCAATTTTATTCCATCTCATTTTATAAATGATTAAGGAAAGAGGGTTTCAGGGAAAAAAAAAGAGTTTTGACACATTTCCCTCTGGATTTGTTTTCCCATTTTGATCTGCAGAAAGATTCCTTCAGTCTAGAAACAATACCACGATTATTTTAGTTGCTTCAGTGGGCACTAACTCCATACAACTGGGTTCATTCTGGGAATGAACTAACTGATTTGGAACTGAGAAAATTATTACCTTCAGCTGTTCTGTTCCTTCCACACTGATAGTTTTGCCCCTTTCAGCTGTGGGAGCAGGAGGCAGTTAACAGTCTATATTCAGTAGCATAATGCATCATCACTTCTCTAAGACTTTGAAGCTCATTAAAAATATATTGTCAAAATGATTTAGCAGTTGTTTTCATAGACTGTCAAAGAAGTGAAATTCATTCTAATAGCATGTCAACAAAGTGCAAGGCCCTCTGAAAGGTATTCGGGGATCATTTAAAGCATTCACTTCAATTGAATAAAGTTTTAGGTTTTGTTTATGTTTTACAGCTCTAGCAATGGAACCTAGCACCTTTCCTAGGAAAGCATTCTACCATTGGCTAGATATCCAGGGCTTGAGTTGGGTTTTTAATCTCACAGGTTAGTTTTGAATTGTTAAACTAGCTATTTCTTAAAGCTGATCCTGGTTCATAAAAACATGACAAGCAGATAGGGACATACTTTACATACGTGCATTTATTCAATATATTCAAAAATAATAAGTGATTTAAGTATAAAATATAAGTGAGTGTATCTCATACAAAAGTCTGACTTATCCAATTATCAATTTGAATTTAATTTCAGGTATTTTTAACCACTCTGGTTCTTATAGAATTGCTTCTTTTATGCAAAAATGTCATAGGCACATGAAGCTTCAAAGACTAATCTTTTCCCTTTTTATTAGTTCTTTGAAATTGTCATACGTATTATATATTACTATTATATTCATCCTGTCCCCTAACTCCTCCCAGATCATGTCACCTTCCCTATCTACCCAACTTTATGACCTATTTTTTGTTTTGTTTTGTTTTGTTTTGTTTTGTTTTGAGACAGGGTTTCTCTGTGTAGTCCTGGCTGTCCTGGAACTCACTCTGTAGACCAGGCTGGCCTCGAACTCAGAAATCTGCCTGCCTCTGCCTCCCAAGTGCACCACCATGCCCGGCTATGACCTACTTTTTTTAATCCATTAAGTCTAATTTGTACTGCTTATGTATAAAAATATCATCTTTCTAGTATTAGAAAGAAGATTATTAATATTTCCACCAGTGCTATAAGTTTTTATACAAAGTGAGAGAAGAGAGAGTCACAGACTGGTCTTGTTTATTATTGAGAGCCATATGTTGATAATTTTAGGAATGTTGCCAGTTGGTTGCTAGCCCTATGCTATTATACCATGGAAAGCCTCAGATTCTCTAAGTCGACATTTTCCATTTCTAGAGAACCATTTATTTGTACATGACTCCTCATATATAAAAGAAGCAACCCTTACCAACACCATCCCAGCATCACGGACCCACATTCTCAGTCCTATTCACTTTCCCTGTCCTCAGAGGTGATATGAACTGTTCTAAAACAGCTTCTAGACATTAAATGCCTCAACTTGCATCCAATTAACAAAATAGAATTCTGTTTAGATGTGTTTTTAAGATGTACATATATATACATATATACATCTTTTTTTTCACTCATCAAACATTTTTTACTTGGATCTTTTTACACTATTCCTTTCATACAGTATATAGGGGGTTATTGTGTAAAATACCTCATTTTTAGTTTATTAATTTTCCAATTGGTGAGCCCCTATACTGTTTCAGATTTTTACCACTAAAACACTAGAATATGAGAAATACCACCACCGTGGAGACCATTTGTCCACATGTACAACAGTATAGGTATATACACAAAAGTATAGATACTATGTGGCTTGTACATTGCCAAATAGATATTGTCAAAATCCTCTCTCAACTATCTAAAGTCAATTTATACCCTTACCCAATAGTGAATAATTACTCCATGTTTCAGCCAACACTCAATAGTCAGACTTGTGATTTCTGTCAGTTTGCTAGGTATAAAATGATACTTTGTTGTTAATTGAATTCCTTGGTTAATGGTGAGCCTGAGTGTGTTTGCTCTTTATTGCCCATTCCTGCTTTCTATTTCCTGTGCCTTTCCTTTTCCTGTTCTTTTATTGATTTGGTTGCCCTTTTGATTTTTGATCTTCTTGATGTTTTTCTTCTTCTCAATCTTGTTTATAAACTAATGTTTGCCTTTCAACATTGTTCATGCCGTTTATTTCATGTGTGAGTGTGTGTGTGTGTGTGTGTGTGTGTGTGTGTGTGTGTGTCTGGTAGTGCTAATATTAACAGAGGCCAGTGGATTGAGGAATTTATAGCCTATGAAGCTTATGGTCAGAAGCCTTGTCAGTAACCAGTTGTCAGGGGTGGCAGTCATCCCAGAAAACATAGTTTCCAGAGCCACAGGTTCTGACTGGCCTTAGATTTAGAAGTTATAAATGTATTCCCTATGGCAGTTAAACTTTTTTTAACTCAAGTTCACTATTTTTCTGCCTCCAGAATTCTCCCCATGTGGTTTTGTTTGCCTGGAATAGTCTCCATTACCCAGAGGTGGTTCTGTCTGTGCCTCCACTGAACCTTGTTTTCCCCCTATCTTAGCATTTAAGTACCCCATGTCCCAATAATGTGCTATTTCTGGGTCTCTTCCACAGTTTAGTAATGTGTAGGAAGCAAAGTTTCCTTTACTGTTCATATAGTTCCAGGACTTAGCAGAAGGCTCAGCACAGAAGAATTGCTCAAAATGGGTGTTCATTCTAGGAGTGAGGGAGTGAGTGT
The DNA here is from genome assembly GCA_964023405.1 of Apodemus agrarius. Classification (NCBI taxonomy): domain Eukaryota; kingdom Metazoa; phylum Chordata; class Mammalia; order Rodentia; family Muridae; genus Apodemus; species Apodemus agrarius. Next base: position 118,837,182 of record OZ030010.1, on the reverse strand, counting down.
GACAAGATAGGAGTTCTCTAAAGGAACAGAACTGATTGTGTGTGTGTGTGTGTGTGTGTGTGTGTGTGTGTGTGTGTGTGTTAAAGGGGCATTTATTAGATTGTCTTACAGGCTGTGGTCCCAATAGTCTGACAATGGCTGTCTCAAACAGAAGGGCCACAAAGCTGGTAGTTGTTCAGCCCAAGGGACTGAATGGTTCTAATCTGATACTGGAGTCTACATTATTTGTAGAAATGGGCTTTAATACCACCAAAGGAATGAATGAATGCCTTGGCAACAGGATAAATAAACTTACCAGTATGTGAGGGCAAACAAGGGCAAAAAGAAAAAGCTTCCTTCTTCCATGCCTTTTATGTGATCTGAGATCAGAAAGTATGGCTCAGATTTAGGCTGGCTCTTCCAACCTCAAATGTTCCCATCAAGAAAATTCCTCACAGGCATGCCCAGCTGCTTGGCTTTTAATTGGTTGCAGATATAATCTAATTTGACAACCAAAATTAGATGTCAAAATGGGTAAATAGGAAGGGGTGGGTCTGGGAGGAGCTGGGGGTGAATATGATCAAAATACACTGTACATAATCCTCAACAAACTAATAAAAATCGAAAGAGAGAAATCAGATGCAGTAGCATGTATCTGTATCTCAGCTCAAGGGACAGCTACCTGGGGGAATGATTCAAAGTGGCAGAAACAATAAAGACCCTCCCTCAATGAGGTGGGAAATGAGAACCTTCTTTCTCTCTCTCTCTCTCTCTCTCTCTCTCTCTCTCTCTCTCACACACACACACACACACACACACACACACCATTGATAGTGTCCTGGCTAGTTTTATGTCAACTGGACACAACCAAGAGTCGTCTGAAAGGATGGAACTACAATTGAGAAAATGGCTCCATGAGATTTAGCTGTAAGCCTTTTTCTTAATTGTTCATTGATGGGTGGTGCCATCCCTGGGCTGGAGGTCCCAAGTTCTATAAGAAAGCAGGCTGCACAAGCCATGAAAGCAGGCCAGTAAGCAGCACCCCCTTGGTGTCCTCTGTATCAGCTCCTGCCTCCAGGTTCCTGCCCTGCATGAGTTCCTGTCATGATTACCTTCAATGATGAACAGTGATATGGAAATGTAAGCTGAATAAACCATTTCCTCCCCAAGTTTCCTTTGGTGGTGGTGTTTCATCACAACAATAGTAATCCTAACTAAGACCAACAGGCAAATTCTCACTAGCAATCTCAGGGGCTTAAAAGTGAGTTTGAATAGTTATTTTCCTCATTGGTTTAGGCAAGACCAATGAGTCAATTCCCAGGGCTAATTCCTGCCATGGCTCTGTCTCTTAGGTAAAGATGGAAAACCCAAAGATAATCCATTGCCCCTCCTCTGTTCACTCTGTTCTACATCCACTAGGTTTAGCTATAAAATTCATTTTATCCTTAGCTGTATCTTTACCTTATCCTCAAACCCAACCTTCTATCCCACCTTCTAGAGGCCAAATAAATGTAATGACCCCACCACAATATGCTCTTGTCCAGTGCTTCTTTAGGACAAGGTATATACCAGGCACTGAAAGCTGCAATGTAAGTAGGAGCCATACTTTGAAATCTTCTGCAAGAACTTTCTGAGCAGAGGAAAGTGCTAGCTCTACTGGAGTATTCTTGAAATGGATAGAGAGACAAAAGCACAACGATAGTGGTATAAAATAAAGACAGTGCTGGAAGGCCACCAGACTGGAAACAAGTTGGTTAGTTTTCTACAAGTTCATTATCATTATTTCTCCAACATCTGCTAGTTCTCACTATTAAGATAGGGTTGAATAAACCTTAGCCCATCCCTTGGAGCAGATCTATACACAATCAAGTATTTTCAGGAGAAACTGAGATAAAATTCTAGGGACTTAACTGGCTGGTGGGTGGGAGGGACTGTCCTTAACTTGGTTGCCCACCTGTGGATCCTGTTTCCCTAACTGGCTGCCTTGTCTGGTCTCAGTGGGAGAGGATGTACCTAGTCCAGCAGTGACAGGATGGGTTGGGAGGGGGGCTCCCTTTTACAGAGGAGAAGAGGAGGAGGAATAGGAGGAGGGGCTATGTGGGGGATGGGAGCTGTGATCAGGATGCAAAGTGAATAAATAAATGAATGGAAAAAATCTGGAGACCTATCCAAAGAAGAGACTTCATTCACACAACGCGAAGTGTAAGTACAAGGCTTGAAGAACTTTAAAGGTGCTGTCTGGCTTCTATCACTAAGCCTCTCAGGCCTGGGGGAGTTGCCTCTTCCTGAATCTTATTGCTAGCCTTTTTTAAAAAAAGACTCTGTCCCTGGAGTAATCAGCAACCTGGAGTGAAGGCCCAGACTGGAGCAAAGAGACATATGTGGATTGAAGCAAATAAGTTTTTTCTGACTTGCTGTCTGGGACTCAGGCACCTGCACCTGTGTGGGAACTCTTTTTTTTTCCCACCCAGAGCACAAGACAGCCTGCAGAAATCTAGTTAGGAGTCATTTCAATTCAGCATTACATCATTGACACAATACAATAGCCTCCTGGCTCCCTTTGTTATTCCTCAAACATCTGCTTCCTCTTCCCTCCCCCCCTCCTTCTGGGGTCAAGCACTCTTTTGTACGTGGCACCCTTCCTTTAAAAATCAATCATTCTTAATTCTCCTTGAACTAGAAAAGAATTACTGGGCCTGGCCCTCTTCCTCTCTTGGATCTGCATCTGAAACTGAATAGTTACTGGAACCCTGATGGTTTCTCTTTTCCTAAGGACAAATTGTCAGAGCTTCACTTATGTTTCTACCGTGCTTTTGATACACATTGTTTACTCAAAATGGCACAGTCCCTGCCCTAGGCCTAATTTTGTGCTATTTGGTCTATTCAGTGCTATAGGAACACATGTTTCCAGCAGCCATATCTTGGAGCAAGCTGGAGTCTCTACTAAACTAGGCTATACCATAGAGTGCCCACTCTACAGAGCACCCAGGTTGACTAGCCCCCAAAGCAAACCCCCTTTTAAAGGAACCTGTGCTTGAGATGAGAAGTTCTTTTTAAGGATAACAAAGCTTGCAGGTATAAAACACTGCACAGCAGACTCCTGTATCTGAACACTTGGTTCTCAGATGATGTTTGGGGAAGTTGTGAAAACTTTGAGAGATAGAGTGTATACATAGCTGAAGGAAGTAGATCTTTGATGGTGGAGTGGAGCATGAGGTCCTTGTCCTGTCCTGTCCTGGTTTTTGGTCCACTGATAGGTGAGGTTAAAAGAAGCCTCAGCAGCATGATTCTACTACTATGGATCTACCTATTGTCATGCCTTCCTTCCATTATGGATTGTGTCCCTTCAACTCATGAGCCAAAATAAACCCTTCCTTGCTTAAGTTGTTTTTTGTCACATATTTGCTCATGGAAACAAGAGAAGTTATATCCAGTGAAATTAAATTTCCAAAGAAATAGTCAAAGATCTTATCTATATTCTATGTTAGAGCTGTTAAAATAAGTTATATTTTCATTAGGTGATTTCTAAATTTTATCATATATTCTTTAGTAATTTCATACATGAACATGATATATTTAATTATTTTATTTAAATGATTTTATTTCAATGATTTTAAAGTCAGGCCACAGCTCTCTTCAAGGATTTCTTAATATGATATAAAGCCAATACTTTACTACAGAAAAATGAAGAAAGGAAAGTCTGGGGGGCAAGCAATGGATCAGGTGAGCATTTATTTATGATTACATGCATGTAAAATTGTATTTGATAACTCACTCCAGATCCTGATCAGTTTGCTAAGGAGGCTGGTAGCATTAGAAGGTAGAAAATATCATTGCCTCTAGAAGAAGGGGGACATCAACCCACTCACAAAACCTTCAACACAAAATTTTTCCTTCCTACAAAATGTGCAGGGATAAAGATGGAAGAGAAATTAAGGGAACATCCAACCAATGACTAGACCAACTTGAGACACACCCCATGGGAGCCATCCAACCCCTAACACTATTAATGATGCTCTGCTATGATTATAGACAGGAGAGTAGCATAACTATCTCCTGAGAGGCTTCATTCATCAGCAGATGGAAACAGATGCAAAGACCCACAGCCAAACATATGAAAGAGTAGGAGATAGAATTGAGCAAACCAGAGAGGGGTCAAGAGCACCATGAGAAGACCTACAGAATCAATGAAACTGGGTTCACCCATGGGGCCTCACAGAAACTGAACTACCAACCAAAAACCATGCATGGACTGGACTTAAGCCCCCTACACATTCGTAGCAGATGTTCAGGTTGGTCTTCATGTGTGTCCCCTAACAATTGTAGAGTCTGTCTCTGACTCTGTTCCCTGCCATTGGATCCCCTTCCCCTACCTGAACTGCCTGGTTGGGCCTCAGTGGGAGAAAATGTGCTTAGTCCTGCTAGGACTAGATGTCCCAGGGTGGAGTGATATCCCAGTGAGGCATCCCTTCTCTGAGAAAAAGGAGGTAATGGCGGGAGGCACTTGTAAGGGTAGGACTGAGAGGAGGCTGTGATTGGAATGTAATATGGATCAAAACATTATGGAAAAACAAACAAAAAAGAAAATATCATCCCATTTCCAAAACAGTAAATAGCCCATTCCCCTCTATTCTATATTTATGAAATAATAATGTCTAATACTCATGAAGATGTACCCTAATACCTTTTTCCCATGAAGAACTGCTGAACAACATTTTAGTACCATTGAGATACTTCATTAACATAATTTGCCCGTGCCTGCTCCTCTCATATGATTCTGATCGTGGATATCATGATCAAGTCTGATCTTTACCTGTCAATGAGAAGCCTACCCTGCACCTTAGTCAGAGGCATGGCTGACTGGTTTTGACATAAACTTAGCAACCAGTTTAAGGAGACATTGTTAACATTCTGTCTAAGCTCCATCCCACAGTTACCTGGCAACAGCCAATTATGTTCCTCCCCACAGTTACCTGGCAACAGCCTAGTAGGCCTGGCCCACAATAAAAGGTGCTGTTTGCCCCTTCCTCCCTCTCTTGCCTCTTGTTCTCTTGCTCCCTCTTGCTTCTCCCTTGCACTTGCTCTCCCTTTCCCATTCCCTTCCACCTCCCCCTCTCTCCATGTAGTCATGGCTGGCCTCTACTTCTCTACTCTCTCCCTCTCTCTACCTTTCTCTGCCTCTACTACCCTCTTAACTCCCATCCCCATGCCCTGAATAAACTTTATTCTATACTATGCCATAGTGTGACTAGTCCCTCAGGGGGAAGGGATGCTTCTGCATGTTCCTGCTGAGACGCCCCCTTCCCCCATACCTGGCAATACCTCATAGAACATATTCCCTATCTCTTTATCCATAGAACATAACCCCTACCTCTTCATCTTTTTATAAACACATCAGAAGTGACACCATTGGAAAAGACCTTGAAAGCAGAAAGTCCAAGAAGATGTCTGTCTAGGGAGAGTTACAGCTTACAAAGGCCAGTGTTTACTGGACATTTTCATTGCACTTGCAACAGTAAATGTATTATCTCACTAGATTTTTAGAGCAACGCTGCAAGGGAAGTCATGCTCCAAATGTCTCCAGTGATCACCAAGTATAGCTGGCTAAGTGAAGAGAGTATAGGAAAGTAGAGCCCTATCTACTTTAGGAGTACTTCTCCTGTAGCCCTAAGGAAACACCCCAGAACCTCAGCACTTTGATGGAATGCAAGGCTTTTATTTATTTTTTTGTTAAGTATGTTATTAAATATACCCCATCCCCTCCCCATCCCATTACTATTACCTCTCAACTTCCTGTGGTCTTTTGTTTTAACCTCCTGAATCCACTTAGTGCTGAAATGCAGTTTTTAAAGCCAAGCAGTCTGTTTGCCTTAGTCCACTCTCTTAGCCTTAGATTGAGCCTTGTTTGTAGTTTCTCAGCTTTGCTTAATTTAGTGACTGAAAATCCATATAAAATGTAACCATTTTACACAGTTCATTTCCACAATGGAACAGTATTCAGCCACAAAAATGAAATCCTGTCATTTCCAACAATGTGAATGAGCACCAAGAATACTACATTAAGTGAAAAAAGGAATGTATGTGAATAAAAGTGCATGATTTGCTTCATATGTGGAACCTAAAAAATGTCGAATTCATATAGACAAAAAGAGTACAGTGGTGGTTGCCAGAGGTTAGGAAATGTCCAGTGTGAGGTGAGCAAACAAAGCCACCGGCTGCCTTGCCTTTCCTGTCATGATGGACTATAGCCCTTCAAACCATGACCCAAAATAAACCTGCCCTCCCTTCTTGGGCTTTTGTTTTAGGTATTTGTTCACAGTGATGCAAGAACTGCCTAACACACACATGAGAGTATCTGGAACCCATCTGCTAATAGAAGTGTCCTAGAACTGAATGATTAGTAAGAAATTAGAGCAAAATTATGGGAATTCTGGATCCTCTTCTAACACCAAAAATTTAGCAATCCTGCTCCCCTCTTACAAAGACATGGCAATATCTGTAGATATTTTCAACTGTCACAAGTGGGGGGTACACAATTAGCTTCTAGTGCTTAGAGTCCAGAAACACTTCAACATTCGACAATACAAAAGATAAAACCCACAGCAAAAACAAGTATCTGAGCCAAAATGCCAGTAATATCAAGGTTGAAGAGGGATAAAAATCTGTCAATCCAATCTAAGAGAGCCACTGAGTTGTAAAAGTTTCAGAAAAATTTGATCGGATGGTCAACTATTCATAGGTTTACTTACTTTGTCTTGAAACTGTGGCTATATTTAGCACATTCATAGGTTTGACACACATCCATTCAGCACCTAGTTATGGGTCAAGCTCTGGTCTGCCTCAAAGTGCTCACAACCCAAGTGTCACAAAACAAATTCACATATTGAAGTAATACATAGCATACATGAGATGTTAGAAAACTAAGAAATTTGCTTCCGGGGGTATGAGGTTTTTGCATTAGCACTTTAAACTGTGGAAACACTGAGAAAGTAGTTACTCAATTTATAGTTTATTGTGTCAGCATCATTTCAACACCATAAACCATCTTATTTAATCTGGCATCCCTAAATTTACCAGGTCCCATTCCTGTGGTTTAATGCTCTAGACATCAACTAAGAGATTTAGCAGTGAATCCTATAAAATGAAATTCTATCTGTTTGCATGGAGCATATTATTTACTTTTAAACTTTAGAAAGGTCATGGTTGCAGGAGGTTTTTTGGGGGGGCGGTTCCTGTTTGTTTGATTTCTTAGTAGTGTGTGTGTGTGTGTGTGTGTGTGTGTGTGTTGAGTTTTCCTGGGTTTTCGTTGTCCTCTTTTGTATTAATGGCAAAGGGGAAAGAAAGGAAATATTCGATTCAAATACAAAGAGTTAGCATGGGATCTTTCAAAACTACCCCTCCATTCTCTACTCTGCTTGAAGGGCAATTACATAGATAGGTACCCTGGAAATATAAAATAACAACATTTACCTCCCTCTCTTTGCCAGACCAGTGCCACCTCCATTTGTGATGGAAAAGATTACTTCTCTGTTTAGACTGTACCATAAGTATTACTACAAAGCAGGCAGCTTATACCATTGAGATGTATATCATTAATTTTACTGCTGCCATGGGAGATTAAAAATTAAATCATAATTTGAAGTATTTTCATAAAGGTTAGGTAGGCATGTTTGATTTCTTTATTGCTTCACTGAATGTCAGAGGCTGCAGTGTTCACAGAGGACTGACAGTGAGGAATGATGGCATTTACGATACAAATGTCATTAAGTTTACCTTTGAAGAAGATACATTCCGAACCATACCTAGAAAATTATGCATGTATTAATTCCTAGGATAACAGTGTTTTTACGCGAACATTACTGTACTCTATTACAAAAACCATGACAACAAAATACATCCAAAACAATGAGCAAGTCCCATTACAATGTTTGTTTTGAGCTGGATACATGTGCTGCAAGCTCCTGAATGTCAGATTTTTTTTGGCTTGCTCACACTGCTGAACATATGCAGTGAGACCCCAGCAACCTAATGAGAGGGGTCCCTTCCTGGCCCAGTTATCAAGTTTCCATATTTTCTATCTACAGAGGAAATGTAAATTCAATTAGTACAGAACCTAGCCCAAATGAGAGTCAAAGCATTCAGTGAGGCTGGCCTTTTGAGACAAGAACAAGAATCCCAGAAGAGGATACTTTACCTGGACAGGCTGGAGAGAAAAAACAGACACAAATTTACAAGATAGTGTGGGGTTGGGGTGTCCTTACCACAACACATCCCAATGTCTTTTGTATTCTAATGTGCAGTATGGTTTTTCTGAATATCATTTGTGAAGGTATAGTCACATTAGTCGGACCCCATAGTTCAATGCATAGTTCAATGGTTTGTAAAGTTTTGTTCTAGGTCTTATATAAGAAGTTCTCATAATAGCCTTGTGAATACTATAGATGAATATAAAGTGGGTAAAAACACTAAATATAGACTCAGGACAAAATATGGCACATTAAGTTTGGCAAGATGGTTCAGTTGGTACACCACTTACCACCAGGCCTAACAATCTTCAATTGATAAACCCTCGAAAACAAAAAGCTAGTTTTTTTTTCCAATGGAATCTCACTGGGGCTATAAACCACTATTAAGGGTAGGCCCTGTGCTCAGCAGTAAATGACCAACAAAAAATAAATTCAATGGCATCTTTGGAGATTCTTTGTCTCATAGGTCTTTTGCATATATATTATGGCTTCTGGTTTTGTGTTTTTATGGGATTCTTGTGTATGCAAACATGTGTGTCTTATATCTATATGTGTTTCTTGTATATTTTATTTGGATCTTTTTCTTCTGTTTGTTTGTTTTGTCCTATTCTAGTTTGTCTTGTCTTACCTTATTTTATTACTATTCTTTACATGCCTGTCTGTTTTCTAATGAAAGACAGAAAGGGCATGGATTCAGATGAGAGGGGAAAGGGGAAAGATCTTGGAGGAGTTAGGGGAGGGAAAGCCATAACCAGAATATATTGCATGAAAAAAATTTTTCAATACAAAAAAAAAATAGAGGAGGAAAAAAGAAAATGTAAACAAGACTGGTAAAGAGGCATTTGAGAGTTCTTACAACTGCTTAGCTAAAAAATAAATTGCATTAAATAAGAAACCCAGTCCAAAAAAAAGATTGTGGGGGCTGGAGAGATGGCTCAGCAGTTAAGAGCACTGACTGCTCTTCCCAAGGTCCTGAGTTCAAATCCCAGCAACCATATGGTGGCTCACAACCATCTATAATGGGATCTGACACCCTCTTCTGGTGTCTGAAGACAGCTACAGTGTACTTACATATAATAAATAAATATTTGCTGGGTAGTGGTGGTGCATGCCTTTAATTCCAACACTTGGGAGGCAGAGGCAGGTGGATTTCTGAGTTCTAGGCCAGCCTGGTCTACAGAGTGAGTTCCAGGACAGCCAGGGCTACACAAAGAAACCCTGTCTCTAAAAACAACAACAACAACAAAAACAAACAAACAAAAAGAATGTGATCAACTATTTATTCTTATATTCTTAAACACCTCAACTTACACACCCAAATTTAGATTCACTAAAGAGGCACTTCCATCCTTTTCCAAGCTTGGCATATCTTGGTAGACTCTGTTCTGAGACTGTACTCTGCAGAAAGAAGACAATTTGTTGGGGGGTATATACAACAGCTAAACAAAACAAACATGATCACTGACTGTACTGAGGTTACATTCTAAATAGACAGAGTAGTCCTCTTGGAAGAAGTGGCACTAGGCTGAGATGTGAGAAATAAGAAGTTATAAATACCAAGGTTCAAGAGAAGAACATATGGGGCAAAACACGGGTTACAATGTGTGGTCTTCGAGCCAGTGTCAGAATCAAGGATGATGTGGTCAATTAAAAAGTCCAGTTAACTCCCACAATACCAGTCCCCCCACTCCATGCTTCCTCCCCATGTTCTTTTCACTGAAAGGCAGCAGCTTTAAAGGCTGAACAGAAGAAAAATAGATTCTGGCTATTGCCATAAGAGAACACACTGAAGCTGTAGCTAGGGAGCAGAACTTTGTGAACATGGTTTCCTGAGGTGCTGCTCTCAAGAAATTCTCACCAAAAACCTACTTGTTTCCCTGACTTGTTGCTTAAGAATATATTTAGTAATATTTCTTTAGATTCAGCATACAATCCAGATGATTTGGCTATGGGCAGGAGAATGAAAGTTAAGTCATTTGGGGATCTTGCCCTCCCTAGAAAATGCAGCAACTAAGAGTGTCAGATTGTTTCAAACCCATCTTCATTTGAGGATATTTTTAAACAGACTCCAAACTGTCTTCTAAATCAGCTCCTATCTGAGGTGACAGAATGATCAACTGTTTTCTCACAGTTTGGTGTGGTTACTATGAAGTTGCTAAAAGTAAAGGAGGTGGCCAACTGAAAATTTGAGTGTCAAATACCACAAGCGATGCAGACTGAATAACGTCTGCTGTTTCACGATGGGCTGTACAAAATGTAGCACAGCAAATGTGGGGCAGATATGTAAAACAAGATAAAGTAAGATGCAGTATTTTAGTGAGATATATATATATATATATCCCACATAAAGTTACTTTAGTTTCCAGATAAGAGGAAAAGATGTTAGTATTGTCAAAAGGGGGATTTTCTAATAGAAAGTTTCAAATAGTAAAGAATAGACTAAGGGCTGTTGGGATGAGAGGGGCTAGGTGGATATTTTCTAAGAACTCATTTGGAAGAGTGGGAACTTGGTGAGGTTACCATTGTCTGACTTTTGGTGTTTTATGAACCCTACTTTCTCAGCACATCAGAATAAATCCAAATCTCCCAGAAGTCTCACTCTTCTTCAAAAGTGTCAAAATCCTTCTATGTGCCAGATCTTGCATTTTAGGCACCAAGATGTAACAGTAAGCAATATGACTATATTCACAAGCTCCTGACCAGCACATTCTATCTTCAGTTAAATTATACACAGACATCCTAAATGTCTCAGATTTCACAAATCTACGCAATCACACAGCCCTTTAATGGCCAAATTCAAGCATTCATGCCGTTCACTGAAAAAAAAAAAAAACCTAGTATTTTCCTATTTCTCATTTTTATTTGCCTATATTAATCATACAAATAATTAATTATGCATAATAATTACATAACAATATGTGATAATTAATTATGCATAACAATATACATAATAATGTCACTGAGACATTTTCATACATATCTATAATGTATTTTGATCATATTCATCCCATCACACACAGTTGTCCTGCCCCAACTCTTGCTGGTGTCTTCCTACCTCACCCAACTTCTGCTTTAAGGTCTTTGTATATTTTAGGCAGCCCAGTGAGTTTAATTAAAGTAGCATGGGAAAGGGGTTATTTATGGAAACATGGGCAAAATACCATTGGCTGACTCACTAAAGAAATATCTCTCCCAGCCCAGTAACGACTAACTGCCTGTAGATCCTGATAGAGTAAATAATTAAGAGAGAGAAGGAGAGACAGAGAGAATTTGGACAGGAAGTACCCTGCTGTTGGCAGATTAAATTACTAAAGTAATTGAATGAAAATTTAATATTTAGCAAACTCCCCTCCCCAAGGATACTTACCTGGCTCTTAGATCCATCCACGTTTTATAATAGAGTATGTACTCAGAAAGTGGATTGGCATATATATGAATGTGTGTCATAACCCCTTATATTCAGATTTACAAAGAACTTTCAGGATACTTACATCCTAACCACTTAACTATCTATTTGGCAAAACATAACACTTGTGAGAAAAATAACTGGAGAAAAAAAAAACTTCTCTATAACCTTGTGTGGGTCTAATCTAATTTATAGAAACATAAGTATATACATTTGACACTTAACCAAGATGGGTGAGCTATCCTCGAAGAACTCATTGAGCCTTATCTTGGTAAAGGTTCAAATTTGGGAATGGGAGATGACAGCAAAGGAAAAAGCTGACAGTCTGGCTTGTGGTCAGTGCTTAGAGCTCAGTGGTGAGACCCACCTAGTTGGAGCAGGAACCTTGATGAAAAACACTTGAATTGTTGAAATGGGGCATGATTAGGTGTCAGGTCTTTAAAGCCAGGTTCAAGAATTTCACATTGATTGACAGATGAGAAAGAACCATTTATGAATGATATTTAGGCAGAGAAGCATGGCAGTATTGGCAGTATTCTTCTATTGGTATTAAAGGCCAGGATAGAGTCAACAAGTTCAACGTTATTAATGAAAACAATATAAATATAATGATGAGATTTAGAAGTTTTTGTCTTCTCCCTAAAGAGTTGAAACTATTAACTATATTAAAACAGTTGTTTTGATAAAAATTAGGACTAGAAAGGCTGGGCATGGTGGCGCACGCCTTTAATCCCAGCACTTGGGAGGCAGAGGCAGGCGGATTTCTGAGTTCGAGGCCAGTCTGGTCTACAGAGTGAGTTCCAGGGCAGCCAGGACTACACAGAGAAACCCTGTCTTGAAAAAACAGAAAAACAAACAAACAAACAAAAACAAAAAAAAAAAAGAATTAGGACAAGAAACATCCATCAACTGTATCTTTCAAAACTAGAGTATTTCAGAAGAGAGAAAGTAAGGTGACTAGAAGTCTCAAGCCTGGGGTTACAGCAGAATTCTAAATCAACTGTGTCTAATATGTCTTTCAACTAATTCAATTCAATTCAACAAACAGTAACTGAGCATCTAGTATATGCTTAAGCCTCTGTTAAATACTGTGGATATATATAGAAAAGACAAGGAAAATAATAGGGGTTGATTATGGTCCAAGTAGAATATATGCATGTATGATAATGTCACACTGAAACTCACTAATTTGTATAATTAATATACACTAATAATAAATAAGCCATGGAACGCCAAGAGGTGATAATCTGATGAGTGATTCTAATAAGGTTAAATAAGTATTCTAGTCTAGAGTCCATTAAAGTTGAATATATATTCTAGTCTAGATTCCTTATGTGTTGGTTACTTTTTATTATCAGCCTGAAAACCTAGAATCATCTGGGAAGAGGGAATGTCAATTGAGATACCCAGATCAGATTTGCCTCAGGCCAATGTCTGGAAGAAATTGTCCTTAGGGCTGGAGAAATGGCTCAGTGGTTAAGAGTACTGTCTGTTCTTTCAAAGGACCCAGGTTCAATTCTCAGCATCCAAATGGCAACTCACAACTGTCTGTAAGTCTAGTACCAAGGTATCTGACACCTTTACTCCAATGCATATAACAATAAAAATAAAACAAAATAAAATAAAAGTAGAAATTGTCTTTATCAATGAGTGGTATGGGAAGGCCGAACCCATTATGAGTGGTATCATCACTAGGCAGGTGGGTCTCGCTGTTTAAGAAAAGCTAGCTGACTATGAGCTTGTAAGCAAATTCATCCTCTGTAGTTTCTGCTTTGAGTTCCTACCCCGATTTCCCTCAATAATAGACTATGATCTGCATGTGTAAGATAAAACAAACCCATTTCTCCCTGAATTGATTTTGGTGTGTCCTTCCCTCTCTAATTCCTACCTCTACCCACTATCATCTCCGCATCCACAGCCGAGCTACAGATCTGTCATTTGGAAGTCACCTTTGCATGATCCAATCAAACAGCTCATGTACTAGTTCTACAAACTCATGGCCTAGCTCTAGCCATGCAGCTCCTGCACTGGACCAACCTAAGGCAGGCCAGATTCTCACATCAGACACACAACAAGCTAAGTAAAAAGTCTATGTACACAGGTCAGGTCACAAAACAATATGAATGGCTAAGACAGGATGCCTCTTATCAAATCCACTAGGCCTATAGAAGTTTATTTAATGAAAACTACCTAGAAAAACTGCAGGACACACAATTTGATGGATAATCATAAGTTTAATCAAAGAGTTCATGAGTTTAAAGAAGGCATAAAAAGAAATACTTAATTGAACTTCAAGATGATAACAATAAACATCTGGCTGGGCAGTGGGGGCATACACCTTTAATCCCAGCACTTGGGAGGCAGAGAGAGGAAGATTGCTGAGTTCGAGGCCAGCCTGGTCTACAGAGTGAGTTCCAGGGACAGCCAGGGTTACACAGAGAAACCCTGTCTCAAAAAACTAGAAAACAAAAACAAAAACAAAAACAAAATTTGAGTGATGTCCAAAAAAAAAGAAAAAAAGAAAAGAAAAGAAAAGAAAAGAAAGGAAACATGTGGGTGAATGAAATAACAAAGACAATCCAGGATTGGAAATCACAGTTCAATAGAGTTAGAATTCATAAAGAGAGCAGCAGCTGAAACAAAAATGTAATTGAGAAACTCACCAACTCCAGTAGGAAACTCAAGGAAAAGATTTACAAGCAGAAAGGATCAAAGAGAAGATAAGACCACCGGGAACTGAAAATTCTGTAGGGGAATTAGACAACACAAGCATAGATTCTGATCTTTTTTAAGCCAAGAAAGGAACATACAGGAAACATGAAATCCATGAAAAGGCCAGACCTTCAAATTATAGGAATGGATGAGGGAGAAAAATTCCAAGTCAATGGCACAGATCATCAACAAAATTATAGAAGAAAACTTCCTTAAAGTTAGGAAAGATATACATATAGATACAAAAAGCACACAGAACACAAAATAGACAAGGCCAGAAAAGAAACTCCCTATTGCATACCATACTATAGTTAAAACACGAGGTATATAGAACCAGGAAAGAATATTCAATGCTGCAAGACAAAAAAAAAAAAAAAAAAAAAAACAAGTCACATATGAAAAATTACCAGACTAACAACTGATTGGTCAGTGGAAACTTCAAAAGCCAGAAGAATCTGGAGCATTCTAAATGTTAAAAGACCACAATTGCCAACCTAAATGCCTGTGCCCAGCAAAGCCACCTGGCATAGAGAAAGGACGAAGAAAAGTTGTTCATGATACAATCAGCCTAAACAAAACAAAACAAAACAAAACAAAACAAAAAACATTTCCACTAAAACAACCTTAAATGAGAATACTGTGAGCAGTACTTTGAACTGAAAAAAAAAAGAATAAGCATAAGAGGCACTGGAAAGAAAATAAATGAAGTTATAGTTCATGAACTACTAAGCAGAACTAAGAACACAACCAAACCAAAATATGACTGTAATCAACGCACCTATTTCAATAATAATTTTAAATATTAATGGCCTCAGGGTTACACTCAAAAGTCATAGTCTCTAGCTGAATGAACTAAGAAATAAAATCTACCTTTCTGTAGTCTACAAGAAACTCAGCTTTGAGAATAGGCACCACCTTAAAGTGAAAGCACTAAAGAATTTCCACCTGATAAAATAGACTCCAGACTAAAAACAATCAAAACTGCAGTGTCCTTCTTTGTGAATGTTATAGGCAACACAAATTGGACTTGAGGGGGGTTTTCCATCTTTTTTGGGGGGGGAGGAACAGGGTGAGGTCACATGGTTCAAGGTAGAACTGGGAGGACTGAGAGGGGAGTGTAACCAGGGTACATTATGTGAAATTCCCAAATATGCAGTAAAAATATTATGTTGGAAAAAAAACATTACATTAGTATAACAATACTAAATATATATGCATCAAACCCTGGTGCACTCAATTTCATAAATAGTGTACTAATGGAATTTAAAACACACACTAAGCCGGGCATGGTGGCACATGCCTGTAATCCCAGCACTTGGGAGGCAGAGGCAGGCGGATTTCTGAGTTCAAGGCCAGCCTGGTCTACAGAGTGAGTTCCAGGACAGCCAGGGCTACACAGAGAAACCCTGTCTCGAAAAACCAAAAAAAAATTAATTAATTATTAAAAATTAAAAAAAATAAAACACACACTAACATGAACCAAATAATAGTAAGCAATTTTAACACCCTATTTTCTCCAATTGACAGGTCATTTAGACAACAAAATAGAGAAATTTCAGAATTAAATGGTATTCTACTTCAAATGGACCTAAGAAATAACTGTAGAATATTGCATACAAGCACCAAAGATATACATTCAACACAGAAACCTACAGAAGCTTCTGTAAAATAGATTACAACCTGGACACGCAAACGCACACACATGATTTAACAAATTCAGATAACTTGAAGTAATTCTATATAGCCTATCTTACCATTGTGCAGTAAACTCTAAAATGAACAGCAAATAAATCTATATTAAGTACATAAACACAGAAAGATTAAAACAACTCACAACTGAGTGACAAATTCTTCACATAGAACAAATTCTTCACATAAAAAAACCATTCAATGAATTTGGAACCATTTCTTTCGAATTTTAACATTATCCAAACTCCAGATGCTTTGGGTGACAAAGCAATAAGCCTCATAACAGATCAAAAGGCATATACTGTAAAGAAATTTACATTTTTATGCATTAACAATGTATTGAGATAGGGCCTATTTCTGTAACCCAAGCAAGCCCTGAGCCCACAATCGTCCTGTCTCGGCCTCCTAAGTAATTGATCTAGTTGCTTTTCACTCATTGTCAAGACCATCTTGAAGGAATGAGTCAGGTTTTCTCTTTCAAATGTCTTCTCAGATGGTTTGTATATACTTGGGCCATGGATTGCCACTATTAGGAGGTTTGGCCTTGTTGGAGTAGGTGTGTCACTGTGGGTGTGGGCTTTGAGACCCTCATCCTAGCTGCCTGGAAATTAGTCTTCTCCTAGCAGCCTTCAGATGAAGATGTAGAACTCTCAGCTCCTCCTGCACCATGCCTGCCTGGATGCTACTGTGTTCCCACCTTGATGGTAACGGACTGAACCGCTGAGCCTGTAAGCCAGCCCCAATTAAATGTTGGCCTTATAAGAGTTGCCTTGGTTGTGGGGGTCTCTTCACAGCAGTAAAACTAAGATACGTACTATTGTGAACTAATTAGCAAAAGAAGGTCAGCGATTTTGAAATATTTGTCTTTATTTTAAAGAATAGAGTGTGATTCGTTTCTAAGCACACCAAGTTTTAAAATGTTTTCCTCGTGATAACTAGTGAGCCCTCTAGGGTGTCACAGACGAGTGACACAGCTGAATGAGGTCTGCAGGCCATTTCCTTGCAATCTTAGATTCGAGAACTAAGATTATACAAGCTACCTAAGCCAAAAATCTCCCCGTACAGATAAATCACAGCGTGTTCCAACAAGTTAGGCCCTCAACAAAGAGCACTTCCCATTATGAAACACCCACTCTTTCATCAAGGTCCAGGCAGACAAATGTGCTGTATCCAACACGGAGAGATGTGTGGGCAGTGTCAGCCACAAACTAGGTAACAAGCGGGTGTAAATTTTAACATTTTCCTCACAGCCAAATAGTTCATCTTGCATCTTTCTGGGATCCCATCCTGCACTTCAGAGACCGCTGAACTAAGTTAAATGACTGCAGATTAACAGTAAGGCATGAGTTGTGAAACCAAGTAACTGGGTTAGTCATAGGCAGTATACAAGTGCAAGAGCCTTTGAGAAGCTCCCTCTCTGCCTTCCACCTGGGGAAGTCCCATTACTGGGCTGCTTAGAAGTGAAATGCAGGAAACTAGAATCAGTGGGTAATCTTCATCCTGGCATGTGTTTAAAAACAGTATTTCTAATTCCATTCTTTGAGGCATACTTGAGAAAGTGATAGACTTATTTCTGAGAAAAATAAATGATAAGCAAGAAATTTCATATAGAAAATGACACCCCTAAGGTACAATTATTAATAATTACTGATATTTCTAATGTTCTCTCTGGACAGAAAGCAGTTTCCTGATTATTAATCTATCTCCTGATCCCAAGAAGTCTATGAAGCAGATATAATATTATCATTATTATACAAATAAGGAAACTGAGGTCAAGGAGGAAGATTTAACTTGTTGTAGAGTATACATTTACAAAGTGGTAGTTAGGATTCATATCCAAATGTTACTGCATTTGCCTTCACATGTTTTGTTTTGTTGGTTTTTCAAGACAGGGTTTCTCTGTGTAGCCCTGGCTGTCCTAGAACTCACTCTGTAGATCAGGCTGGTCTCCTCCTGCCTCTGCCGCCCAAGTGCTGGGATTAAATTAATACATGGATAGAGTTAAGGAGGAAATATTAAATTCCTTTGGTTTTAGTACTTTGAAACTTAATGTAGCATCCTTCATAGGACTAATTTGCTCTTTAAAGCAGTTTATTAATAGAAGAAAGAAATGAAGTATTCCTGGGGGAATAGTGTTAGTATAGATGAAAGTCAGCTAAGCCTTCCTTTAAAAAATGCTAAAACCACAGGACTGAGCATATTTAGCAAGTTTACCCTTACTTATTTTTCAGTATGTTAGTATATATATCTGCATATATGTATATATACACAAGATAAATATATAAAATATCATAATAATATTATGATCAGGGAAGCTATAGAGTTTTAATTAATACCGTAAACCTAGGAAAATTGTTTCAACATTCTAATCATTAAAATGGAAAAAATAATCATTTCCCTCTTTATTGAATTATCAAGAGAATATAATGAATGAATGCATATAAAATTCTTAGCATATTGCCTGGGAATTAGTAAACAGTGGATAAATGTAAAATAATGATCATTAACAATTAATATCCTCATCGTTACTGTATAAGCAAGAGGTGTAAAGATTTAATTCTTCTGGAATGCATTAAACAAAACCCATGTTAGCACTACAGAAAGTTCTTTAGGAGGAAAAGGAGAAAATTAAGTAAATTGTATATTTAAAGGTTTTAGATTTTGTTTGTAATTATATGTATATTTGTGTGTCTGTAAAGGCCATAGGCATCAGATCTCCCCAGAGCTAGAATCTTGGGTTATTGTAAGCTTCATTATGTGGCTACCAAGAATCCAACTCAGGTACCCTGCAAGAACAGTCTATGCTTTCAACTGATGTCATCTCTCTAGCCCCTGTAATTATCTTTTAATTAAAAAAAGACTTTAAAGTTCAAAGCCAGGAGGTCTAAGGAATGGTGCTCAAGTAATCAATCCATAAAAGAGTTTGACAAGAACAATGTTGAGAATGTATTCTCAATGTAAGTGAAATGTGAACCAAGAAGAAATAGCGATTTTTTGGTTTAATTTATTAATTAATTTTTCCACTTTACATCCTGATAACAGCCGGCCTTCAATCTCTCCTCCCAGTCCTACCCATATAAGTCCCTCCCCCCACTACCCCTCCCACTTTGCATCAAAGAAGGGGAAGCTCCCCCTTGAGTACCACCCTGCCCTGAGACATCTAATTCTAGGAGGACTAAGCACCTCTTCTCCTACTGAGGGCCCACCAGGTAGTCCAGATAGGGGAAGAGGATGCAGTGGCAGGGAACAGAATTAGGGACAGCCCCTACTCCAATTGTTTGGGGACTCACATGAAGACAAGTTGCACCTCTACTCCAAATGTGTAGGGCACTTAAGTCTAGCCCCTGTATGCTCTTTGGTTAGTAGTTCAGTCTCTGTGATCTCCCATGGGCCCGTGTTAGTTGATTCTGTAGGTTTTCTTGTGGAGTTCTTGACCCCTCTGGCTTGATCAGTTCTATTGCCCCTCTCTTCGACAAGGCACCCAGAGCTTCTCCCAATGTTTGGCTGTGGGTCTCTGCATCTGTCTGCATCTGCTGCTGGATAAAGCCTCTCAAGAGACAGATATGCTAAGTCCTTGTCTGCAAGCAAAGCACAGTATCATTAATAATGTCAACCTTGACCCTTGGGGACTCTCAGAGACTGAACCACTAACCAAAGAGCATACACGGGCTGGACCTAGGTCCCTGCATATATGTAGCAGATGTGCAGCTCAGTCTTCATGAGGGTTCCCCAACAACTGGAGCAGGGACTGTCCCTAAGTCTGTTGACTGTGGAATCTGTTCTCCTAACAGGTCTACCTTGTCTGGCCTCAGTGAGAGAGGATGCACCTAGCCTTGCAGAGACTTGATGTGCCAGGGTGGGGGGATAGATAGATACCCAGGGGGCCCTCCGCCCTCTCAGAGGAGAAGGGGGTAAAGTGGGAAGGATTTGTGAGGGGGAGAACCAGCAGGGGGTGGCGATCAGGATGTAAAGTGAATGAATGAATGAATGAAAAATAGTGTTGAGGATTGTCTCTCTCCCGTGAGATGAGTCTCAAGTTGGGCCAGTCGTTGGTTGGCTGTTTCCTCAGTCTCTGCTCCATCTTTATCCCTGCATATCTTATAAGAATGACAATTCTGAGTTGAAGGGTTTGTGGGTGGATTGATGTGCCCCTCCCTCCACTGGTAGTCCTGCCTGGCTACAGGAGGTGGCTACTTCAGTCTCCATATCCCCATCTGCTAGGAATCTCAGCTAGCCCTTAGACTCTCCAGAACCTCCCCTGCCCCAGGTCTCCAACTAGTCCCAGAGATGCACCTCAACAATTTTCATTCTCACTTCTAGCCCTCTCCTGCAGTTCTCCCTGAACTTTATCCTCATCCCTGTTCAGATCCTCTCTCTTCCACCTAATTCACTTTCTGAGTGAGATTCAAGCACTCTCCCTTGGGACCTCATTACTTGTTTTCTTTGGGTCTTTGGATTGTAACATGGTTATCTTGGACTTTATGGCTAATGTCCACTTATAAGTAAGTACATACCATATGTGTCTTTTGGGAACTGGGTGACTTCACTCAGGATGATATTCTCAAGTTTCATACATTTGCCTGCAAAATTCATGATGCCTTTGTTTTTAATAGCTGAATAGTATTCTGGTATATAAATGAACGCATTCTTTGGTTGAGGGACATCTGGGTTGCTTCCGTTTCTGACTATTGTGAGTAAGGCAACTCCCATCAAACTTCCAACACAATTCTTTACAGATCTTAAAAGAACAAATTTCAACTTCATATGAAAAAAAAAAAAACCAGGATAGCTAAAACAATTCTGTACACTAAAATCTTTGCTTTACAGAAGCGTATCAGTTTCATGAGGTTCCATTTATTGATTGTTGATTTTAGTGCCTGAGCTATTAGTGTTCTGTTCAGGAATATGTCTCCTGGAGAAATTGCAATTTTTACGTAGTAGAGACATAGTTAGAAATAGCTTCTCAAATTCCATGGAAAGGAAATGATGATGTGGACCCAATCCTTAGGTATAATTTACACACACTCATTCGTTCAGCAGAAACGAATAGGTCTCATGCCCCCCCCCACAATCTATTTATGAATTTCTAATATAAATTATGCTCACAAGATACAATGGGAAATTTCTGATGCCAATCTACAGTACAATCATCACAGAATCTTGCTTTATGAGCCTTAACCAAAGCTAATTCAGACCCACAAAGGCAACTCTTTGAGCGGTGCCATACAGACCCTGCTTCTCAGGTCTACCCTCCCAGAATCATTATCATTTTCACCTTTAAATGTCACCACCTGAAGAAATTAATAGGTACAATTACTCTTTCCATTTGCAAATGAGCAAATCCAGTTTTTTTTTCAAGTGACTCAGGCTGAGAACTAGTCTGAATTTTCCATCCAACAATCTTCTCAGAAAAGCCAATACCACACCCACATAAGGTTTTATTGGTTTTCTTTAGCCCTAACCAATCTGAAAGTACTTTTCTTTCTGAATACAAAAGGATCAATTACAGCATTACCAAAATGAGATGGGCCTGTGAACTACACTGGCACTTTTACATCAAGGAGGTATGACCTTAGGCTTGAAGATCTGTCAAGACTCTTCTTTTCTGGGCCAATTCTCTTACATATTCTGAGTGTATAGTTAGTCTCTGAACTGATTTCAGTTACACATGTCACATAGTTAAAACAACCATTTATTAAAATTCTGGCCATCTTCATAGCCTTTTAGAGGACATTGGCCTTCATTTTTTTTAAGTAAAGTGATTTTTATATATTTTATCAGCTGTTTCGTGACTTTTTCTGGAAGACATGAACAAACATATAGATACTTCACACTGGACCCAATTGACCAAGCAAGGAAGTGACTCCACCCAAGTATAGCAAATCAGTGAGCTCCTGGACTTACAGGAGCATGGGTAAGAGAGAGAGAGAGAGAGAGAGAGAGAGAGAGAGAGAGAGAGAGAGAGAGAGAGAGAGAGAAGAAAGAAAGAAAGAAAGAAAGAAAGAAAGAAAGAAAGAAAAGAAAGAAAAAGGAAGGAAGGCAGGAAGGAAGGAAGGAAGGAAGGAAGGAAGGAAGGAAGGAAGAGGAAAAAAGAAAGGTGCACTGCATTTGTACTTCCTGAGATCATATGGGGCTGGGGCAGACAAAGCTACAGGGTGTGCTGCAGGAAAGAGGAAATGACTGGCCACTCTGGTGAGCAGCTGATCAGCACCACACACACACCCAAGCCCTCCTTTCCCGAGAGTGTGGCGACAGCCCTGAAGTTGTGAAGGTCAGCATACAGTTAGTCATACTTGCTCCAAATAACACGGTAATGGTTGTGCTATGCTCAGAGGACAGTGTGTGAGCAGCTTACGAAGACTGGATTGATTGCCAAAAGTAACTTGCAAAGACTAAAAGGGCATTTTTTTTTTTTACAAGAAAGGTCAATTTTGAGGCTGTGAGGCAAGACCATACCTAGGGCGCAGAACTTAGATGACTCAGTCAGGAAGCCTTGCTCTTCCTGATGCTTTATATGCTAACAACGAATACAACTTTTGTATTTTATTTCATACACCAGACAAACCTGCTCCAGTGGTTTCCACAGAAGTGAAAAACCCTAACACCTCATCTCTGGCTGCACACCTCCAGCCTTGCTTCCATTTTCTGTGGCAGCCAACTAGAAAATGTTTAAGAAAGCCCCTTGGAATCTGGGTGTGGCAACACATGCCTAAATGCCAATGCACAGCAAGTTGAAGCAGGAGAATGGAGGAGTTGGAGGCTACAGGAATTAGGGGCAATGACTGACAAATGGGATTTCATAACACTAAATAGGCTCTGCACCACAAGGAAATAATCAGTTTAGTGAAGAGGAAGCTATACATCTGACAGGGGATTAGTATCAAGAATATATAAAGAACTCAAAAAAAAAAACAGTCAAGAAACCCAACCATTTAAAAACGCCAATTTAAAAATGACCTATGGGTATGTACAGAGAATTCCCAAAAGAACAAACAAAAATCACTTAGAAACAACTCAAAAAGCCTTCAACAGCCTTAGCTGCATTGAGTGCAACTAAGACACTGAAACACATACTTTTCATATTCTCTCTTAAGTGAGGTCCTAGCTCCAATTCTTCAGATATGAGTACATTATGCTGAGTAATCCCAGAAACTAGAAAGGTAACAAGGGACCATTAAGAATAAGAGCAATAGAGAAGGGAATAGCAGGCTACAGGAGCTAAGGGGGTGTCGGGGGAGCAAGGAACTGGGATAGGGGGAACTTAACTGGGAAAAAGAGAGCTGTACAAGAGACATAAATAACCCTAAGAAGGGTTGAAAATCATACTGAATCATACTATTTTATGTTAATCTAAAATTATATATAATACATATAAGTGTAGGTATATACGTATGTGTGTGATTTAAATAAACTTATACCACTTGAGGTGATTACTGACACCCGAGTCATAGGCTGTCTTAAAATAAATAAATAAATAAATAAATAAATAAATAAATAGTACAAAGCATAAGGAACCTCCTTTAGAGTGTTGGCCATGAGAGTCTAAGAAACTCCAAAAATAGTATAGACTACTGCTGTTGCCCTTGGTTGCCTCCTAGAATTAAAGATAGGTTCCTATTGTTGGAGATACCATACACTTCAGACACAATACTTGTAGGAATAGAGCTGGATCTAACTCAAAAGCCGCTTCCCTCAGGACTGGCTTTCAAGGTGCTATGGAAGCTGCCAAAAGAGAAATGCAATGAACAGTTCAACCCAACTGTTCTGCCAGGCAAGATACCCTTAAAGGTACACTACTAGTACTCACATGTTAGTGAGTGCCACTTTCCCAAACCAGTATAATCTCTAACTGCATTCTAAAAACCCTTGTGGCCACAAGTAAGAAAACAACTCTAATAGTAAAGTGTCCAGGCCCAAAAGATATATCTATAACACAACCCCTACACCTATGGCTCAGGGAACATTGTAGAACAGTGGGTGGAAAGATTGTAAGCCAGAAGACCAGGAAGTCTTCTGTAAGGTTGTGTCTTCTAGATAAGACAGGGAAATTACAACCATGAAATCTCAACAAATATAGGTTACCTAAACAAAACCAGAGCAAAGAACACAGCGGACAGGCTAACATGGATCATGGAAAATCTCACAAGGCCATACTTCTACAGCAATGGGCAGTTATTGAATATTGAGAGGGAGAATCAGTCTTCCACATGGATAAGCCTTCCCCTCCTCTAATTTGTTATCCAATACCAAGTGGCCAGCCCTGAAAACACATACATACATACAAGCAGTGCTAAATGGAATCAGCAGATTGCATGTATATATTTATGCATATAATATATATTATATATAATAAAAATGCCTTGATTTTTAGAAGGAGCAAAGAGGCACAAGAGGGTATAAGAGGGAAGAAGAAGGTGAAAACAATACAATGTAAATATAGAACAGTTATATGGAATTTAAACAATGAATTTTTAAAACATAAGAAGAGTTTTGAGTCTAGCCTAGGCTATATACCAAGATCTTGTGTCAAAAAAAAGTGAAAAAGAAAACAAAGCAAGGCAGGGAGGGGGAGGGAGGAAGGGTAGTAGAAGAGAGATGGGGGAAATGAAGGAAGGAAAGGCAGGACAAAAAGGAAGAGGGAGGGAGGGAAGGAGGGAAGGAGGGAAGGAGGGAGGGAGGGATAAAGGAAAAGGAAATACTCTCGCCTTTGGGATATTCAGGCCAAGACTACCACAAGAGGGCTATCTTCTTATTCTAGTCTTAACAGATCACTAAGATCAACCTGCACTCTACTTAATACTATAGAGGCCTGCCCCCTTGGGGAGCAAACTATTATAGGCAGCCAATGAGCCAGCCAATGAGCTAGAAGATGTTTATGTGCAGTCAGTACTATCATTCTTACCTTTATGAGGCTGGGTTTCTGCAAACATACTGACTCTCAATATGTATGCACAATGCACAGACCTGTGTTGGCCTGTGGAAATACAGATCTAGCCTGTAAACCCTATTCTGCCAGTTCTACTAATCAGACAAATTCTATATCAAGGGTCTAGTAGCTGTTTCCTGCTTTGTGGGTTTGTATCCCATCATTTCACCAAGCTCCTTATACTGTGAAGAAGTGATGCACAAGTAAAAAAACAGCATTTTGACTTTTTTTCCTAATGGGAAATTCAGGACTTGGGGCCTGACTGTAGGGGGAATTTTGGCAAATGAGACTTGTTTCGCCACACCCTACAAATCACAAGGCTTGGGTGACTGCCTACTCCCTCGACATAAAGCTGGCTCTAAGTCTAAAGGGACTCATATGGTGTCCAGCTGCCTTTCACTTAAGAGTCCAAGGCTTGGCCTTCCTCTTGTCTTCTGTAACCTAGATTCCATCACCTCCACACAGATCACTGGTGGGCGCCATATGTTCAGCATTTACATGCAATGAATTCATAATGGAAAATTCTAGTCAGACTTCTGCAATAGCTATCTGGATGTTAGCCTTGTTATATTTCTCTGGACATGGAACAAAGCCATTTGGCAGTCATCTCCTTCCCCACATCTTATAAAAAGTGAAGTTAATGTTTTTGTACTAAGGAAACTTCCTTGGCTGCAGATTATAAAGACTTTTGTAAATATTCTTGCAAGCATGTGATTTCCTTCTTTCTGTTCAGATTAATATATCACTTTCAGAGATGAAATTTAACTCTACATTCTAAATATACTGGTTTTTTTCCTACAATCCAAAGGACAAATACACCAAATGCATATAGTATATCATTCAATTGCAAAGCCATTTTTCTACCCTAGGTAGATGATTCCTCATTTCAAGATCTGTCCCAATTTATAACTTGCTTAGACAAGGTCTTAATGATTCTCTGTATATTAAGCCAACAACACCAACTATTTTCTAACAACCTTAATACTCTAATCATGAATTACTGAATTATACTCTTTATAAAGGCTACAAAACTTACTGCAGCAATGAGCACACAGTAGAAACTATAAAAGAGAATAGCAGAATCAAATTAACCTTCTTAATCTATTTCTGTAAAATATTGTGGGGGACATTTTAACATAAAATCAAGGTACATTGACTCGGGAGTGTAGAGGAATTTTAATTCAGCAACTTGACTCCTGTGGCAAGGGATAACATCCAATGACCCAGGTCTGTGTAATCTGACTGAAATGCAGAAATGCCACACACCTGTAATCCCTCTGGCTAGAATACAGATAGGTCTTTAGTACATACCTTTAATCCCAAACAACACCGTCTAATTGAGGTGCAGACAAAGTGATGAATGAGAGAAAGATTTGGCAAGATGAGTCAGAAGTAGGATACAACCAGTGTAATTGAAATTGGTGAAGTTTAGTTGAATCCAGTTGAGTTCAGTTCCATCAGTCAGTGTATTTCCTACAGTGCAGTTGAATTCAGTAGAATTTGTTAGTGAGTTCCATTCAATTTGTGCAGTTCATGCTAGGAAGGTCAAGAGTTAGTTGAAGCCAGAGAATAAGGAGCCAGAAGATTAGAACAAATTGCCAGTTAGTCTGAGGCTAAGCAGAGCAATTCAGTGATCAGCCAAAAGAAGCCAGTTTGGATAGTTTATCTTAGTGTGGAGTTTGAGCCAGAACTGCTGAGTTGAAATCAACCAGCCAGAGTTCAGAAAAAACTAGAATAGGTAAGCTTATTCAGTAGTAAGCTTCCAAAATAAAAGTTATTTTGAGCAAATAAATATTACATTTACACAGGAATGGTCTTTAGTATTAAAGGATGACAAGGAAAATTTTCTGGGAGTATGTTTCCTCATTATTGTAGTGGTTATACAACTCTATGAAAGTGCTTACCATCCCATATACTGTCACCAAACCCAGACACTAAGGTAGATGTAAACAAGTGCTTGCTGACAGGATCCTGATATAGCTGTCTCCTAAGAGGCTGCCAGTGCCTCAGAAATACAGAGGGGGATGCTCACAGCCAACCTGACTGAGCACAGGGTCCCCAATGGAGGAGCTAAAAAAAGGACTGAAGGAGCTGAAGGGATTAGCAGCCGCATAGGAGGAACAACGATATGAACCAACCAGTCCCCCCAGAGCTCCCAGGGACAAAACCATCAACCAAAGAGTATATATACATGGTGGGACCCATGGCTCCAGATGCATATGTAACAGAGGATGGCCTTAGTGGACATCAAAGGGAAGGGAGGCCCTGGGCCCTGAGAAAACTCAATGTCCCAGTATAGGGGAATACCAGGACAGGGAAGCAGGAGTGGGTAGGTTGGTGAGCAGGGGGAGAAAGGATGGGTTGGGGGGGGGTTGGAAGGGAAATCAGGAAAGGTGATAACATTTGAAATGTAAATAAAGAAAATATCTAATAAAAGAAAAAAAAAGTACTCACCAAAGGGCCAGTGAGATAGCTCAGTCAGTAAGTGCACTTATTTCCAACCCCCACCCCATGATCTCAGGTCAGTCCCTGCAATGCACATGGTGGAAGGAGAGACCTGATTCTCATTGTCTTTTGACACCAAATATGCAGACATAGTCTGCTCATGCACAAATAAAATAAATTTTTAAAAATTAAGCCTTTCGCCGGGCGGTGGTGGCGCACGCCTTTAATCCCAGCACTTGGGAGGCAGAGGCAGGCGGATTTCTGAGTTCGAGGCCAGCCTGGTCTACAGAGCTAGTTCCAGGACAACCAGGGCTACACAGAGAAACCCTGTCTCCAAAAAAAAAAAAAATTAAGCCTTTCACCAAAAACAATATTACTATGTTAAAGTTGATAAAAATAAAAGCAAACAAGTGAGTAAATTGTAGTTAAAATTATCATCTCATTGGATGCTGAAAAAGCATTTGACAAAGTTCAGCATCCTTTCATGCTAAAGGTCCTAGAAAGAACAGGAATTCAAGGCCCATATCTAAACATAGTAAAAGCAATATACAGCAGACCAGTAGCCAACATAAAGGTAAACGGAGAAAAACTCGAAGCATTCCCACTAAAATCAGGGACTAGACAAGGCTGTCCCCTCTCGCCATATCTCTTCAATATAGTACTTGAGTTACTAGCTAGAGCAATTCGACAACAGAGGGAAGTCAAAGGGATACAAATCGGAAAGGAAGAAGTCAAACTATCACTATTTGCAGATGATATGATAGTTTACTTAAGTGACCCAAAAACCTCCACCAGAGAACTCCTGCAACTGATAAACAACTTCAGCAAAGTGGCTGGCTATAAAATCAACTCAAGTAAATCAGTAGCCTTCCTATACGCGAAGGATAAGCAGGCCGAGAAAGAAATTAGGGAAATGACACCCTTCACAATAGCCACAAATGATATAAAGTATCTTGGAGTGATGCTAACCAAACATGTGAAAGATTTATACGACAAAAACTTCAGGTCTCTGAAGAGGGAAATTGAAGAAGACATCAGAAAATGGGAAAATCTTCCATGCTCGTGGGTTGTCAGGACTAATATAGTCAAAATGGCAATCTTGCCCAAAGCAATATACAGATTCAATGCAATCCCCATCAAAATCCCAACTCAGTTCTTCATAGAGCTAGAAAGAGCAATTCTCAAATTCATCTGGAATAACAAAAAACCCAGGATAGCTAAAACTATCATCATCAACAGCAAAAGAACTTCTGGGGGAATCAATATCCCGGACCTCAAGCAATATTACAGAGCAGTGGTATTAAAAACTGCATGGTATTGGTTCAGTGACAGGGAAGCGGATCAATGGAATAGGATCGAAGACCCAGAATTGAACCCACACATCTATGGCCAATTGATCTTCGACAAAGGAGCTGAAAACATCCAGTGGAAAAAATATAGCCTTTTCAACAGATGGTGCTGGCTCAACTGGAAGTCAACATGCAGAAGAATGAGAATTGATCCACTCTTATCTCCTTGCACTAAACTCAACTCCAAGTGGATCAAGGATCTCCACATAAAACCAGACACACTAAAACTAATAGAAAAGAAACTGGGGAAGACCCTTGAAGACATCGGCTCAGGGGAAAAATTCCTGAACAGAACATCAATTGCTTATACTCTAAGAACAAGAATAGACAAATGGGACCTCATAAAACTACAAAGTTTCTGTAAGGCAAAAGACACTGTCAAAAGGATAAATTGGCAACCAACAAATTGGGAAAAAATCTTCACCAACCCCACATCTGACAGAGGGCTAATCTCCAATGTATACAAAGAACTCAAGAGGTTAGACCCCAGAAAACCAAATAACCTTATCCAAAAATGGGGTACAGAGCTAAACAGAGACTTTTCACCTGAAGAAATTCGGATGGCTGAGAAACACCTTAAAAAATGTTCAACATCACTAGTCATTAGGGAAATGCAAATTAAAACAACCCTGAGATTTCACCTCACACCAGTCAGAATGGCTAAGATTAAACACTCAGAAGACAACAGGTGTTGGCGAGGATGTGGAGAAAGAGGAACACTCCTCCACTGCTGGTGGGAATGCAAGCTGGTACAACCACTCTGGACATCAGTCTGGTGGTTC
The DNA here is from genome assembly GCA_964023405.1 of Apodemus agrarius. Lineage (NCBI taxonomy): Eukaryota > Metazoa > Chordata > Mammalia > Rodentia > Muridae > Apodemus > Apodemus agrarius. The sequence goes on along the minus strand of OZ030010.1, from coordinate 118,807,648 downwards.
CTCAGAAAACTGGGCGTGATACTTCCGGAGGACCCAGCCATACCACTCCTGGGAATATACCCAGAAGATTCACCAGCATACAATAAGGATACATGCTCCACTATGTTCATAGCAGCCTTATATATAATAGCCAGAAGCTGGAAAGAACCCAGATGCCCCTCAACAGAGGAATGGATACAAAAAATGTGGTATATATACACAATGGAGTACTATTCAGCCATTAGAAACAATGAATTCATGAAATTATTAGAGAAATGGATGGAGCTGGAGGACGTCATACTAAGTGAGGTGACCCAGTCTCAAAAGAATACCCATGGTATACAGTCACTGATAAGTGGATATTAGCCTAGAAGCTTGGAACACCAAAGACACAAATCACATATCAAGTGATGTCTCACAAGAAGAAAGGAGTGGACACTGGTGCTAGAATGGACCAAAACATCATTGTGGGAGAGTACAAGAACAGTAAAGTGGGAGGGGGTGGATGCGGGAGCAGGGGGAGGGAAAAGGACAGGTGGGACCTTTGGGGGTGGGGAACCAGAAAAAGGGAAATGAATTGTAAATATAGAATATATACAATAAAAAAATCAAAAAAAAAAACAAAAGCAAACAAGTGAGTAAATTGTAGTTAAAATTATCATATTAATCTTAGGATTTAAGCTAACCTTGGTTTCTTTTTTTATTGAAAAGGGAAATAAAAACTATGATAAAATTAAAGATTTACACAGAAAATATTTCAGATAAAATAGAAGAGATACATAGAAAAACACATTAAAATTGACAATTTTCATGGAAAATTAAAAAGTGGTAGATGTAAAACATTGCTAAATTAATTGAAATATGGAATAGAAACATTTTATGATAGAATTGAAGATTTACGTGGAAAATATTTCTGATAAAATTGTAGAAATTGTAGAAAAACATGTTAGAATTAAAGGTTATCATGGAAATTTTAATATGAATATAATAATGGTAGGCATAAAAGTATTCCTAAGTTGATTGAAAGTAGAATTATAAACATTTCCTGATAAACTTAAAGATTTACATGGAAAATATTTCTGATAAAATTGAAGAAATATATAGAAAAACATGGTAAAATTAAAGATTATCATGGAAATTATACAGATAAAATAATAGGCATAAAGATAATTCTAAGTTGATTGGAGGTGGAATTATAAACATTTTCAGATAAAATTGAAGATTTTTTTTTTTTTTTTTGGTTTTTCGAGACAGGGTTTCTCTGTGTAGTCCTGGCTGTCCTGGATCTCACTCTGTAGACCAGGCTGGCCTTGAACTCAGAAATTCGTCTGCCTCTGCCTCCCAAGTGCTGGGATTACAGGCGTGCGCCACCACCGCCCAGCTAAAATTGAAGATTTACATGGAAAACATTTTTGGTAAAATTCAAAAATATATAGACAAACATGTTAAAATTGACTATTTCATGGAAAATTTTACATATAAAATGGTAGATATAAAAACTCTAAATTAATTGAAGGTGGAATTAGAAACATTTGTGATAATATCAAAGATTTACATTGAAAACATTTCTGATAAAATAGAGGAAATAGTGCTCACTTCAGCAGCACATATACTAAAATTGGAACTATACAGAGAAGATTAGCATGGCCCCTGCGCAAGGATGACACCCAAATTCGTGAAGTGTTCCATATCTTTGTAAGGCAAAAGACACTGTCAAAAGGATAAATCGGCAACCAACAAATTGGGAAAAGATCTTCACCAACCCCACATCCGACAGAGGGCTAATGTCCAATGTATACAAAGAACTCAAGAGGTTAGACCCCAGAAAACCAAATAACCCTATCCAAAAATGGGGTACAGAGCTAAACAGAGACTTTTCACCTGAAGAAATTCAGATGGCTGAGAAACACCTTAAAAAATGTTCAACATCATTAGTCATTAGGGAAATGCAAATCAAAACAACCCTGAGATTTCACCTCACACCAGTCAGAATGGCTAAGATTAAACACTCAGAAGACATCAGGTGTTGGCGAGGATGTGGAGAAAGAGGAACACTCCTCCACTGCTGGTGGGACTGCAAGCTAGTACAACCACTCTGGAAATCAGTCTGGCAGTTCCTCAGAAAACTGGGCATGACACTTCCGGAGGACTCTGCTATACCACTCCTGGGAATATACCCAGAAGATTCCCCAGCATGCAATAAGGATACATGCTCCACTATGTTCATAGCAGCCTTATATATAATAGCCAGAAGCTGGAAAGAACCCAGATGTCCCTCAACGGAGGAATGGATACAAAAAATGTGGTATATATACACAATGGAGTACTATTCAGACATTAGAAACAATGGATTCATGAAATTCTTAGAGAAATGGATGGAGCTGGAGAACGTCATACTAAGTGAGGTAACCCAATCTCAAAAGAATATCCATGGTATGCACCCACTGATAAGTGGATATTAGCCTAGACTCTTGGAACACCAAAGACATAAATCACATACCAAGTGATGTCTGACAAGAAGAAAGGAGTGGACACTGGTGCTAGAATGGACCAAAGCATCATTGTGGGGGAGTACAAGAACAGTGAGGTGGGAGGGGGTGGATGAGGGAGCAGGGGGAGGGAAAAGGGCATGTGGGACCTTTGGGGGTGGGGAACCAGAAAAAGGGAAATGAATTGTAAATATAGAATATGTCCAATAAAAAACAGAGGAAATATATAGACATATTAAAATTGAAGATTATCATGAAAAATAATGCAGATAAAATGGTAGACATAAAAAACATGACTAAATTAATTAAAAGGGGAATTACAAACATTTTCTGATAAAAGTGAAGATTTACATGAGAAATATTTCATTAGTCTATGTCTTTTTATTGGGGAGTTGGGTCCATTTTTGTTAAGAGATATTAAGGAATAGTGATTGTTGCTTCCTGTTATTTTTGATGTTATTTTTTAATTCTATTTATTTATTTATTTATTTATTTATTTTCTATAGTCTTTGTTTACATTCCAAATGCTTTCCCCTTTCCCAGTTCAGTATTGATGTTATTTTTATGTTTGTGTGCATAACTTCTTTGGGGTTTGTTTGAAGAAGATTACTTTCTTGCTTTTTCTAGGGTGTAGTTTCCCTCCTTGTGTTGGAATTTTCCATCAATTATCCTTTGTAGAGCTGATTTGTGGACAGATATTGTGCCAATTTGGTTTTATCATGGAATATCTTGGTTTCTCCATCTATGATGATTGAGAGTTTTGCTGGGTATAGTAGCCTGGGCTGGCATTTGTGTTCTCTTAGGGTCTGCATGAGGTCTGCCCAGGATCTTCTAGCTTTCATGGTCTCTGGTGAGAAGTCTGTGTGATTCTGATAGGTCTGCCTTTATAAGTTACTTGCCCTTTTTCCCTTCCTGCTTTTAATATTCTTTCTTGGTTTAGTGCATTTGGTGTTTTAATTATTATGTGCCGGGAGGACTGTTTTGGTCCAGTCTGTTTGGAGTTCTAAAGGCTTCTTGTATGTTCATGGGCATCTCTTTCTCTAGGTTAGAGAAGTTTTCTTCTACAATTTTGTTGAAGATATTTACTGGGCCTTTAAGATGTAAATCCTCACTCTCATCTATACCTATAATCCTTAGGTTTGGTCTTCTCATTGTGTCCTGGAGTTCCTGAATGTTTTGGGTTACCAGCTTTATGCATTTTGCATTTTCTTTGACTGTTGAGTCAATGTTTTCTATGGTATCTTCAGCACCTGAGGTTCTTTCTTCTATCTCTTGTATTCTGTTGTTGATGCTTGCATCTATGACTCCTGAATTCTTTCCAAGGTTTTCTATCACATTGTGATTTCTTTATTGTTTCAACTTCCAGTTTTAGATCCTGGATGGTTGTTTTGTTCAGTTCCTTCATTGTTTGTGTTTTCCTGTAATTCTTTAAAGAAAGAACCCAGATGTCCCTCGACGGAGGAATGGATACAGAAAATGTGGTATATATACACAATAATATACTACTCAGCAATTAAAAGCAATGAATTCATGAAGTTCTTAGGCAAATAGTTGGAACTGGAAAATATCATCCTAAGTGAGGTAACCCATTCACAAAAGAACATACATGGAATGCAGTCACTGATAAGTGAATATTAGCCCAGAAGCTCTGAATACTCAAGACACAATTCACATATCAAATGATTCCCAAGAAGAAGGAAGGAGAGGTCCCTGGCCCTGGAAAGGCTTGATCCAGCATTGTAGGGGAGTACCAGGACAGAGAAGAAGGAGTGGGTTGATTGGAGAAGGGTCGAAGGGAAGAGGGCTTATGGGACATATGGGGAGGGAGGAACCGGGAAAGGGAAAATCATTTGGAATGTAAACAAAGAATATAGAAAATTTTTTAAAAATTCATTAAATGCTATACTCCTTAGTAAACTTTCTGTCTTCCAAAGTGTACCAAAATTTTCCATATCCAAGCTGATCAAAAGAAATAGAACTTCACAAAAGCCTATTAGAAAGGCAATGCCTGGGGATGGGGATAGCACACCATAGATCTTAACATTTACAGGGCCATGAGTTCAATCCCCAGCACCACAGGAGAAAATAGCAGAACCTATTCAATGCATAGTGACTTTTCACTGCATCACAAAGGCCAAATAATGTACAAGTTTTCTGTTTATATCTTTGAAGAGTTCCTCATACAACAGAGGATTCAAAGTTACAGAGACACATGTTTTATTTTGTAAAATTACATAAACCAAAAATGAACATGAGGAGAAAAAACATAAAACAGGATCATGGAGAGGATTAGGAATTTGAAACCACAAATCCCTACATAGTTAAGTAAGTAAGAACTGAAAATTTAGCTCTGAACATCCTGGCAGCCAAACAACATGATCGTGTTTCCACATTGTCAGTTGTTACATTTATACTGTCCATGAGGAATAAGCACTCTACTCACTCAGAATGAGCAAAGATTTTCCTGGCGCTTAAATATGAAATATGTCATGTGAAAATGTCACATAGAGGACACAGCATCACGAAGTGAATGAAGTTTCAACAACATCTTTACAATGTGCTGAACTCACTCTTCGGGATTCTACAAAATTTATGTTAAAAAATATCCCTGAATCAGTTACATTATGATTTATGTGATTTATGACCTTATTTGTATCCATTCCACCATCTATCTGCCAGCACCAATATTCTTTGACTCTGTGACTTCATAAATTAAATTTCAGTTTTGGACGAGCTTTACTGATTCCTTCAAAAATTTTAAATGTACATATATAAGTACACATGCATGCATGCATGGTAGCTATATTCTCAATGACATAGAACATTTGATTTCTCTTCCACATCTTCAAATATTGCCAACTTCAAACACAAATTTAATAACAGACAGCTTGAAACCTGGTATAATTATTTAATGAATTTTTAAAGACATCCTCACAGACTTCCCATCACTCTCTTCTCAAAAACGAAGTACCACGATCAATAATACCCTCTTGACAGACACAAATACCTGAAATTGTTCTACTTCTAGGTAAAAGGGTAAAAAAATAGAAATACAAAAAAATTAGTTGACTAACTACTATGTACTAGATACTTCAGAACATTTCTGAGTCGGGTATAATAATAGCTCCTGCTAAGAAACAGGCTTATGGTTTGTACAGTAGACTTAGCTAAGCTGCAACTGAAACCACAGTTCCCCTCACTTTTCTGGATGGTTCAAGGTAAGCACAGGTGATAAGAAATACTTTGAACATAATTTAGAAGAAATGATGGATATGAAGCAACATATTATTTATATATAGAAAATGGGTGGGGAGCACCAGCTGTTGTTGAATCTCATAGATGTCATCCCTTCTTTTCTGGTTCAGTTGTGGTATACAGCCCAGCCCTACTAAGCCTCTTCCTTCAGCTTCTCTGTATTCTGAGAGAACATGCACAGGCTAAAATTTCTTTAGCACCCCTGAGATGCACTCTTTCAGCTTCTGTGGCTCAAGGATCAGCAATGTGTTTAGCTCCACAATGAAATGCAACAGATTCCTCTATAGGACACTCCTGCCTTTGAAGTTGGAAGCATGGAGACTGAGAGGTATTGGTAGGGATTTCAGTCCTTGCAGGTTCTAGACAGGTATTCATAAGGTCTGTTGTGACCTTATGAATACCTTCTTTCCTATTTACCATTCTGTTTGCAAGCTTAGCCCCAGATATAGAACCCCAGTTTTCATGTTAAATGTTTAACCAACTCCCACGGCTGGGTAAGGTCGGGTTGCTATAACAAGTCCATTGCATCAGAACACTCCTAAGGTTTGTCTTCTGAGGCTGAACATTGAATGATACAAGACTTGATGGAATAGGATTCTTTGTGGAAGGTCACGAGGCTATGAGACAAAATTCTGTATAATATGTATGTATCCACATAAGTTGTGATGAGAAGCAGTAGTGATTTTCCCAGGAAGATGTTAAACATTCATGCCCAATGCTGCCTTGCTTTCTTTTCTATCATAGAATTTACACCATTTAACGCACAAATCCAATATACTGAACTATTATATTTTGCTCAGTGGCTGAATACCTGACTAAAATGTAAGCCCCATGAGGCACGAGTATGTGCTTACTCTGTACACTGATCCCCAGTGCTTAGGAAAAGATTTCATTCCTAACAGATGTTCAGCATTTGTTACTGAATGAGCAGAAATAACTCAGAGTTAATAAGGACAGCACTTGGAAGTAAAACCACTAAAAAAATCAAAACTTAATCAAGGACAATTACAAGGAATGCTTTCATGTCTATCTTAAAATATAAAGCTAGCAGAAAGCATGAGATGCTTCAAAATTGTCAATAACTTAGTTTATTGAAATGAAAACCCCAGAAAAGGGGGGTGCAGAAGGGGTGAGGCAGGAGTGGGTGTGTGGGTAGGGAAACACACGCTTAGAGGCAAAGGGGAGGGGGATCAGGTGAAGGGGTTCATGGAGGGGAGACCAGGAAAGGGGATAACATTCAAAGTGTAAACACATAAAATGATTAATAAGAAAAAAAACAGAAATAAAAACCCAATAACAACGATATAAGAATGTGTTTGTCCTTAACCTGCTACCTCTGACAACTCGTTTGTAGAATACTGCTATTTTGTGACCTATCCTAACTTCCAGGTTAGACACCGATAACTTCTGACCTTTATCTCCTTAGGACACACCACCAAGAAAACAGGGAACAGCTCAGACGAATAGATCCCAGACTGTCAGAGACAGAAGTGCCTTAAAGATAACCTTTCATATTATAGGTGATGACACTGAAGCTTAGAGAAAAGTGAGTTGCCTAAGGTCACATAGCTAGACATGGGTTCCCTGCTACCTAGACACCAATCTCCACTCTACTATGACCCTGAGCAAATTACTTAACCTCTCTAAGCAGTAAGAGGAGCAAAGTAGTATCAGCTGCAGAGCTGACGTGAAAGTTAAAGAAAGCAATGCATAAGAAACACTCAGCCCCATGCCTGGTATGAGAGAGCATCAAGAAACAATGGTTATCTGTCACTGCCAGACATGTTCACAGGTACACACAGCACAAACCATCAATACAACTCCCTCTCCCTCTTCGTTCGCAGACATCTAACTCATACCATCTAAATCAGCACTTATACCTATTTTAAATACAGTTTATGGTGACAGTCTCTGAAACCTCTCCAAGAATCAAAGAAACCTCAATAAAAATGCAAACGTCAAAAACAGGGATGCTTACATGCTGAATAAACAGATTTCTTGCTGGATTTCTTTAGCTAGCATATTCCTCTGGCACATTTAAAATTGGATTTGTTTACCAGGAGTGCATTTTCCTCTCTACCATTTCAGGAAGAGAAGCAGTGGCAGCGTTCCAGGCACACCTGCATTCGTTGCAAGCCATCTGGAAAGTTTCTGACATCCTCATTTCCCCCAGTGGATGTATGTTTTCTGGTTCCCATGCTGTTGTCTGCCCTCTGAGACCTGAGAAAAAGGAAGGGAAGTCACCATCAAGGAGAGTCTTCTCTGAAATGACTTGAGTACATCTCCTACCAAACATTGCGTTTTGCTAGAACTTTCTGAGGCGGGCAAAGAAATTGAGAAATGACTGTCCATAGGCTTTGCAGTTGTGCCCGGTCAGCTGCCTCTTCACATCTCATTCTTTGGATGACTGACTGCATCTTGCAGCACCTCTTCAACCTAAGCCTGTCACAGTTAACTAGAACATGGTACTACCATACTGAACGGTTTCCACTCTCAGTGAATGATCCATCCAGAAAGGCATTATAGGCACATGCTACAACAAGAAAACTGAACTCAAGTTTCCAACTACAGTCATGTATTGCTCAATGACAGGTTTGCCCTCTGAGTGGCTGGGGGACAGATAGCTCAGCGGATGAGAGCACTAGCTCTGCAAGCATGAGCACCTGAGTTAGAACATCTAGCATGCACTGTGCATCCCTGCAACCTCAGTATTCAGGAGCAAAGACAAATGGGAAATCACTGGCCAGGCAGCCAGCCAGCATAGCCAAAACAGGAAGTTTCAAGTTGGGTGAGAGACTTTGTCTCAAAGGTAAAAGATGGAATGTGATAGAGAAAGATACTTGCCATCTGGCCTCTGCATGTACATGTGTGTGTAAATGTACTACACACTACACACACACACACACACACACACACACACACACGTACACCAGTAGTGCTCACAATAAAAAATAGATACAGTCTGAGAAATACATCATTGAACCTACTTGCTGTACAATCACAAAATATATGTACATAAATAAGATAGCTACACTGTTACAAAATTATGTAATCGTGTGGGACCACCATAATGTACAATGCAACATTGATTGAAAAGTTGTTATGCAGTGGATTGCCTATTTCCAGTTACCACTATTTGCCTTATTAGAAGAGGGCTTCCTTTCACTTCTATCAAACACAGATATATGTTAAAAAACAAAATATCATGTATATGAATATATAGGCAGATATATGTGTATGTGAATATATGCGTGTATTCATTCCTGGGACCTTTGTTAAGCAAAACCTAAAATCCTGAACAGGCACTACTACACTCTAGAGGCAGGGGAGAAGGAAAAAAGGACTCAATTCCAACTTCTGGCCCATTCTCAGATCTCACAGGTACTAAAATGATCTCTAGAGCCTCCTACATACTTCCAATAGGGAACATTGTGGGAATCACTATAATGTTTCCAATGATAACTCTGTTTTTTGTTGTTGTTGTTGGTGGTGGTGGTGGTGGTGGTGGTTTTTTTCGAAACATGGTTTCTCTGTGTAGCCCTGGCTGTCCTGGAACTCACTCCGTAGACCAGGCTGGCCTCGAACTCAGAAATCTGCCTGCCTCTGCCTCCCAAGTGCTGGGATTAAAGGCGTGTGCCACCACCGCCCGGCTCATTGATAACTCTTGAAACTTGGAATTTGTTCCATGGAAAACTTCTAAGAGGGCTGAGGGCAGGTAATATAATCATCCTACTACGTTCTACCTATGGCTAATCTCATGAGCAGAGTTTAAATAGTTCTTCTCTGTGTGTAATACACTTGTGAATATGGACATGCCTGGTATGTGCCTGTACATGTGGAGGCCAGAGGCTGACACTGAGTGACTTCTGCAATCACCTTACATTTTTTTCTACATATTTTAACATATTTTATTTGATATTAGATAGAGAAGTTTCTCAGGCTATCCTATTTTATTGTTGAACACAATTGTGTCTATTTTATCTTAAAGTAGTATGCTTCAAACTACTTAGATGTTAATATTCAGAAAAGCATTTTAAAAATCAAAAGTACTTAGGATGTTTTATTTAACTTTTTAGTTGTTTTCCCTTCTGTCAAATAACAATAAGATTAATTTATCAAATTAATTGAAAATTAAAATGCAAAATCATGTAGAAGTTATTTTTTTTAATTTTTATTTTCTATATTCTATGTTTACATTCCAAAGGCTTTCCCCTTTCCCAGTTCCCACCCACCATAGTTCCCATAGTTCCTCTCCCCCCCAACTGTTCCCCAATCATTTCCCCTCCCCCCTCGGTTTCTTTACTAAACTGGATGCAATCTTTACAGGCCCAGGGTCCTCTCCTTCCTTCTCCTTGGGAATCTTTTGATTTGCTAATTGTGCCTTGAGTATTCAGAGCTTTTGGGCTCATTAATATCCACTTATCAGTGATTGCATTTCATGTGTATTCTTTTGTGATTGGGTTAGCTCACTTAGGATGATAGTTTCCAGATCTAACCATTTACCTACAAATTGCATGAATTCATTATTTTTAATTGCTGAGTAGTATTTGAGATGGAGTCTCCGACTGAGTCCGGAGCTCACTGACTCAGCTCCACTGCCTGGCTAGCGGGCTCTGAAGATGCACTTTACTCAGCAGCGTCCATCTCCTAATTCCCAAGCCTGCATCCCCACTGCAGTGGTGTGAGAGTTCCAGACAAGTACCCATCCGTTTGACATCGTGCTAGGAATCTAAACCCAAGTCCTCACGCTTGTACTCTACGCGTTTTGTTGTCTGAATCATCTACCCAGCTCCCAGATACTTCTATCCACATAGCCAAAACCCCCAAGACCTATTAAGTATGCTTGTGATCATAGAGTAAGATATAACGATTTGGAGTCAGAGTTTACCACTGACAACCTAGGTAACTACCACTGAAAATATCAATCTTCTTGAATTTCTATGTTATCTGTAGCAAGGAGGTCATCATGGTATGATTTCATTGGATTATTATATTAAATGACACAAAAAAATGTGCTCTAATGTCCTCTGGCACTTACTTCATAATACTTCAGCATAGCTAGTGATATTATGTCTGTTCCAGTGTATTTTTATTTTCTTTCTAGAGTTCTCACTCGGATGTTCTCAGTAGGATGCACAGGGAGTAACATGGAGCCAGAGAAGTCTATGTTCTAGACATGATGAATCAGCTGAATCACATGACATGTGCCAGCTACTCATATCTCAAGCACAGGGTACTACTTCCTTTTTGCTAAATTGGATCACGAATGTCAAAAGGTGCTTCCATTTCCTGACCTGTTAACTTGCATGATAAATATTTTAAAATAGGCTTTTACTTGTTTAAACTCTTCACATATACTCTCACCCTTGTAAAACAGGGTGTACAAATCTAGTTTCACTACACTTTTCTTTCCCTTTTGAAACAGGACTTCTCTGTGTAACCCTGGCTGTCCCAGAACTCACTCTGTAGACAGGGCTGGCCTCAGAGATCCTCCTGCCTCTGCCTCTGGAGTGCTGGGATTAAAGGTGTGCACCACCACTGCCTGGCCTGCCTATACTCTTAAGGAAAGGTTGTGAGGCTCAATATCTAAAGAGCTTTATTCTATTTACTATTTTTTCCTAAATGCTTTTTATTATTAAATATTTACTATAAAGACTAACAGCGCTGCTACCAGGAATGCCATCCTTGAGAACTGGGGAGTAGAAAATTACAGAGCCCTCTGCTCTTTCTTAAAAGGCAACCGTCGAATCTGTGTTTGAAAATCTTCCAGAATCAACTATTGAAAAACTTTTCAGGACCCAGTGTTGTTGTTGAAGGGGTCTGTGAGTTTTGTTTGTTGTTGTTACTAGGGTAACCTAGGCCAGGCAATTCTCCTACCTGGGTCTCATGAATGTTAAGATTATAAGCATTGGCCACACTGCCCAGCTGGAAAAACTCTGAAACTTAAAACATAGAATACTCAACAAGAACAGGGGAAGATTTGAAGAACAAATTGACTCGTGGTAAGAGAGCACAATGGTGGTTTCCATTGCTTGTGTGCTACACGCTGCCTATTAGACAGTTGTATTAAAGCCCCCTTTCACATGTGTGGCTTCTTTCCCAACTTCTTTCTTCCAAGGATTTTCAGTTTACTCTAATTCCATTTACTTTCCCTTGTCACCGATTATTTTAGGAGTCCCTGTGTCCTTATATGCTTTTATATCAGAAACTATAATAAAGCTGGGAACTCAAAGTTAGTAAAAATAAAAGCTAGTTTTTGATTTGTTTATTTTTTAACATACAATGCATTTTTGATTATATTCTTCCCCATCCCCCAACTCCTCCCAGATCATTCCCACCTCCCTATCCACCCAACTTTATGATCTATCCCCACTCTATCTCTCAAAACAAAACAGGGGTCAAAATAAATAGACAAACAGTAATAGAGAAAATATCAAAACAAAATAATAAGCAAACAAAAAATATGGAGTCCATTTTGTTCTGGCTAACTACTACTTGGCATGGGCCTGCTTTGGAGTATGGTTTATACACTCAGTAGCAGTCCATTAGGAAAAACTAGTTTTTCCTCTTCTAGCAGGTATCAATTGCAAATAGCTTTTTGGTTAGGGATGATACTTTGTGTCTACTTTCCCTTATCTGTGCTGAGAATTTATCTTATTTGAACTTAAACAGGACTTGTGTATGCTGCCATGGGTTCTCTGAGTTCATATATGAAAGGGGCCCTTTTATTTATGGAAGATACTACCTCTGGCTCTTATAATCTTTCCACCTCCTTGCCCACATAGATCCCTGGGCTTTGATGGGATAGTTTTGATAAAAATATTTGGAGTACCATGGCTGAGTGCTTCAAAGTCTCTTGGTCTCTGCACATTGTCTAGTTGTGAATCTCTTTGTTAATTACCATCTCCTACAAGTAGAAGCTTCTTTCATGACTGTTGAGTGGCACACTAATCTATGGGTATATCACTAAGTCATAAGTCATTTTATTGCTATGTTCGTCATCATTGTCACCGGTGTGGTTGTGGTCATCTTCATCGTAGTAGCAGTAGTAGTAGTAGTAGTAGTAGTAGTAGTAGTAGTAAGAGAGGAGGAGGAGGAGGAGGAGGAAGAAAAGGAGGTAGAGGTGGAGGAGGTAGAGGAAGTGGAGGAAGGGAAGATTTTTCCCTAGGCCCCTGACCTATCTAGTCTTAGGGTCTTTATAAGTAGGCCTTAAAACCAATAAAAAAGTGGGGGTTAACCCTGTATCTGTGCCACTTTTGTACCAATGTATCTGTACACAGTTGTCTGGGGTAGGTCACAGGTTTTGTAACTGGGTGATAATGATTACCTTTCTTCTCTGGTAGCATGCAAAGTACCCTCAAGTACTATGAATACCGGTCAGTTGGGGTGAAGCTTTTGGTTACTTACCAGCTTAATTTCCATATGTTTGCTAATACAAGTAAGTGGTGTCATCAGTAGTAGAGCCTTAGCATCAGGTTGTGGAAGGTAACCAATAGTTTTGGTAATAGCTTATGATGTTTAGGGATTTTATGGGTCCCTTTTATCCAATGACTCAACAAGTTATCCAATGTAATGTATTCTTGGTACTGGAGGTTTTACTTGGTAGCATAAGATGGTTGTTGATTTGTTTCTTGAGAGAAAATAACAAGGCAGAGCAAGATCCATCCTCCGCCCACACTGTCAATAGTCATGTGAACTACAGCTTGTGGTGTGGCACAGATTGCCTGAGGCAATAAGTACCTTATCCTTAAGGAATTGGATCGTAACCTGTTCTGTTACTTTCATCCTGGAACAGAGCATGTAGTCCCAGTTACATCAGAGGGAGATTTTCTTAGGCCTGGAGTTCAAGGCTAACATGGGCAGTATAGGCAAGTTCAATCTAAAAATGAAAAGCTCCTGTGTATATGAGGGAATGAGGAAGGCACACATATGCACTATGAGGGATAGACACTCAAGCAAAGCTCAAGAAAGGTTACAAGTGTAGGTCAGGGATGTAGAACACTTGCCCAGCCTGTACACAACTATGAAATCCACAACCAACACTGAAAATAAGAAAATAGGAAATGAAAAAGGCCTGCGTGTACAACAGACCTGTCCACAGTTAGCCGGAGATGGAAAAAGGACACCTAGGCCATAACCCTGTCTGTTGAAATATTTGCTACTGCTAGATTTGGGGAGAGGGAAAGTTATTGTCTTCACTTGTATGCCCACTGATGACAACACCAGACTCCAGGGGTAACACAAATATCCTTAGTTAAATGACATATATCACAAAAAAATGTTCTGGGCCTGAGAGAAAGGACTGATGGGGAGATAGAAAGACTGAGTGGTATGGGCAAGTGATATGGCAAACCATAAATCAGTGGTTCTCAACCTATACGACATGACCCCTTTGGGGTTGAACAAGCCTTTAACAGAGGTCACCTAAGACCATCAGAAAATACAAATATTTTACATTATAATTCATTGTCATAGCAAAATTACACTTAGGAAATAGCAATAAAAATAATTTTTATGATCGGGGGTCACCACAATATGAGTTTATAGGGTGGAAGCATTAGGAAGGTTGAGGTCCAATGCAATAGATGAAAAAAGAGAGATAGAAAAGAAAAAAGTGGGGGCTCTAAAAGACTTTAAAGTCTAACATCTGTCCCCATGCAAATAGTAAGCAAAAGCTAAGCCTGAGTCGGAAACAGTGCAGATAAGTACTGAAGAAGCACTCCAGCACAAAACCAACCCACTCATCCTGAAAACATCTGGATTTTTCCCCTTCCCTTAATATTTGGCTTCTTTTTTTCCCTCTTCCTTTTATCTTTGATTGGTTCTGAGCATTTAAGGTAATTTTAAAAATGCCACCTGACTATAAATATGCTAAAATACAAACTTTAGGGATCCGTGTGACTAAGAATAGAAACTTTACAAAGGTTTGTATTTAAAAAATAGTATAGTAATGCCACCAAACTAATAGCAGCAGGCACAATAATAGAGGAAACAAGATCAAACTCTGGTTAAGGTGCGTATTCCAGTTTCTAAAACTACCATGCTAATGTTCAAAACAACCAGGTTTTTAAAAATGCAAGGAATGTGAAGATTCGATTATGCGCGTCTCATCTACAGAAAAAAAAAAAACCCTCAGTTCCTTAAGATGCCCTGCCATTGGAATTATCACACAAAGACTTTATATGAGTTGTTAAATATTCAAAACCAGGACTGGGGATGGCTCAGTGGTTGAATACTTACTGCTTTCTAGACAACACAAGTTCAATTCCTTGAGCCCATGTTAGTCAGCTTGCAACTGCCATCAGCTTTGGGGCATATGATTCCCTCCTCTGCCCTCCACACATGACATATATACATACACATAAACAAACATGGGAAAAACAAATTTAAAAAAAACATATTCAAGCTGGGCAGTGGTGGTACACGCCTTTAATCTCAGCACTCAGGAAGCAGAGGCAGGTGGATTTCTGAGTTTGAGGCCAGCCTGGTCTACAGAGTGAGTTCCAGGACAGCCAGGGATACAGAGAAACCCTGTCTTGAAAAACCAAAAAATATATATTCAAAAGCCTAAAGGAAACATGGGCAAAAGCTAAAAGAAATAAAACAAAAACAAAAACAAAACAATGTCTCAACAGCTACAGAGTATTACTAAAAGATAATGATTTAAAATATATCAATATGAAAAATCAAATTTTACTAAATGAGTTCAGCAGTTGACTGAGCAAGCAAACTAAAGAGTCAGCAAGTTTCCAGACAGAGGAGGAGTCAAAAGAAAGAAGAATCAAGAAAAGTGGAGACGCTGAGGTCTATCAAGCACTCAAGATGTTAAGTATATGCATGTGTGTGCATAGAGACATTCCCAAGAGGAGAGGTGAGACAGGGAAAGAAGAAATGTTAGGGGAAAAAGTAACCAAAACTTTACAAAATAGTTGCAAAACATAGAACAACATAGCCAAGATGTATCACAAAATCCAGGCCTAATAAACCCAGGGAAGACACAAAAGAGCCAAACTGTCAAAAAGACTAGAACAAAAAGAGAATCTCAAGTGAAACAAGAAATTTTAACAGGAGGAATCTTCAATATAATAACCTGCAATTTATTTGCAGCGTCCTGGGGGCAATATTTAAGGGTTTTTTTTAAAAAAAAATATGACATTAAATGCCATGTTTAAGTATTTGAAAGGGAAACTACATAGGCAAAAACTCTACATCCAGAAAACTATATTGTAAAAGATGATGGAACAATTAAGACCCAGATAGAAGCAACCAACAGCCATTTAATTGGACTTAAGGCCTCCTCAGTAGGAGAAAACTCATGTCCGGTACTGCAATCCTAGGGGGGCCATCTCTGCCTGGTGAGTGAGGCCCTGAACCCTTAAGGAGAACCTACTACTGCCACTTGTCTAAACTAGCAAATTTCTAGTTGCCTATAAGATAGGTATGCTTTATATCTACTATCCTTATAGAAGTATATACCTTATAAGTATATACTTATACCTACAGATAAGTGTAGGTCTCACTCATCCTCCTCATCAAAGAAGCTTCTTTTTGCAGCCTATGGAGAACACAGAAATTCTCAAGCAGCCAAAATGCAGAGAATAATTGACTATGAAATACCCAACCTCCAACAGGTACATCTTCAAACTAACCCCTATACCTAAGACTCGGGACATATCGCAGAATAGGGGGTGGAAGAATAATAATAAGAGCCAGATGACCAGGACATCTGCTGTGATATAAAAGCTTCTATATGTGACCAGGAAGCTACACCCCTACAGCTTCAATAATATTGTCACCTAAACAACAACTGAACAATGACAGCATCAGTTAACGTGCCAGTGTGGATGGGGGAAAATCTCACAAGGCCCTACCCTTATGAAGAGCTATAGGTAATGGATGGCCACTGAGAAGAAAAGCCAGTTTTCTCCATACACAAGTCCCTTCTAATTTCAAGTGCTCAGCATTAAAAAAAAATACATATAAGCAACACTAAATGTACTCAGCATGTTGTGTATATAACAATAATTAAAGGATAGGTCATGAATTTTTGAGGGAGGGGAAATAGACATGGGAAGGAACTAGTGGAGTAAGAGGGAGGGGTAGAAATTATGTAAAGACAGTACTCATGTATGAAGTTCTAAAACAAAATTGAAAGGGGCTGGAGAGACAGCTCGGTGATTAGGAGTGCTTCTAGGTTGTTTCTAGCATCCACACGATGGTTAACGACCATCAGCATTCTAACACTGATAACAGAGCTACTTATGAGGTCCCATGCATAACTGGAGAGCTGACGTTAATTGATGGTTTCTGGAAAAGGGAGAGTCCCTTTCTTCAGGGATATAGCTATAATGGTGGGAGACTCAAACTTCAGTGAATGTCCCTAATTTATGCAAGAGATAAACAGGACTGATTGGAATCAGTGGATTAAAAGGACCCGAAGTTAGAAGAGGGTGAAGAGGGACCTGGGAGGAGGAAGTGGGAGGAGCGATGAGTGTGGATGATTTAAATACATCGCATCCACGTATGAAACTCCCAAAGAATGTTTAAACTAGTAGATCTCCATGTGGTTTTTTTCTTTGAGTTTGTTTATGTAGTGGATTACGTTGATGGATTTCCGTATATTGAACCATCCCTGCATCCCTGGGATGAAGCCAACTTGGTCATGGTGAATGATCGTTTTGATGTGTTCTTGGATTCGGTTGGCAAGTATTTTGTTTAGTATTTTTGCATCGATATTCATAAGAGAAATTGGACTGTAGTTCTCTTTCTTAGTTGGATCTTTGTGTGGTTTTGGTATCAGGGTAATTGTGGCTTCATAGAATGAGTTGGGTAGTGTTCCTTCTGTTTCTATTTTGTGGAATAATTTGAAGAGTATCGGTATCAGGACTTCTTTGAAGGTCTGATAGAATTCTGCACTAAAACCGTCTGGTCCTGTGCTCTTTTTGGTTGGAAGACTGTCTATGACCCCTTCTATTTCTTTGGGGGTTATGGGTCTGTTTAGACGATCTATTTGATCCTGGTTTAATTTTGGTATTTGGTAACTGTCGAGGAAATTGTCCATTTCCTCCAGATTCTCCAGTTGTGTTGAGTATAGGTTTTTGTAGTAGGATCTGATGATTTTTTGAATTTCCTCAGTTTCTGTTGTTATATCTCCCTTTTCATTTCTAATTTTGTTAATTTGAATACTGTCTCTGTGCCCTTTAGTAAGTCTGGCTAGGGGTTTATCTATCTTGTTGATCTTCTCAAAGAACCAGCTCCTGGTTTTGTTGATTCTTTGTATGGTTCTCTTTGTTTCAACTTGATTGATTTCAGCCCTGAGTTTGATGATTTCCTGTCTTCTACTCCTCCTGGGTGAAATTGCTTCTTTTTGTTCCAGAGCTTTCAAGTGCGCCATTAAGTTGCTGGTATATGCTCTCTCCTGTTTCTTTTTGGAGACACTCAGGGCTATGAGTTTTCCTCTAAGCACTGCTTTCATTGTGTCCCATAGATTTGGGTATGTTGTGCCTTCATTTTCATTAAGTTCTAAGAATTCTTTGATTTCTTTCTTTATTTCTTCCTGGACTAAGGTCATCTCATTGGATGCTGAAAAAGCATTTGACAAAATTCAGCATCCTTTCATGCTAAAGGTCCTAGAAAGAACAGGAATTCAAGGCCCATATCTAAACATAGTAAAAGCAATATACAGCAGACCAGTAGCCAACATCAAGGTAAACGGAGAAAAACTCGAAGCAATCCCTCTAAAATCAGGGACTAGACAAGGCTGTCCCCTCTCGCCATATCTCTTCAATATAGTACTTGAGGTACTAGCTAGAGCAATTCGACAACAGAGGGAAGTCAAAGGGATACAAATCGGAAAGGAAGAAGTCAAACTATCACTATTTGCAGATGATATGATAGTTTACTTAAGTGACCCAAAAACCTCCACCAGAGAACTCCTGCAACTGATAAACAACTTCAGCAAAGTGGCTGGCTATAAAATCAACTCAAGTAAATCAGTAGCCTTCCTATATGCGAAGGATAAGCAGGCCGAGAAAGAAATTAGGGAAATGACACCCTTCACAATAGCCACAAATGATATAAAGTATCTTGGAGTGATGCTAACCAAACATGTGAAAGATTTATACGACAAAAACTTCAGGTCTCTGAAGAGGGAAATTGAAGAAGACATCAGAAAATGGGAAAATCTTCCATGCTCGTGGGTTGGCAGGACTAATATAGTCAAAATGGCAATCTTGCCCAAAGCAATATACAGATTCAATGCAATTCCCATCAAAATCCCAACTCAGTTCTTCATAGAGCTAGAAAGAGCAATTCTCAAATTCATCTGGAATAACAAAAAACCCAGGATAGCTAAAACTATCATCAACAGCAAAAGAACTTCTGGGGGAATCAATATCCCGGACCTCAAGCAATATTACAGAGCAGTGGTATTAAAAACTGCATGGTATTGGTTCAGTGACAGGGAAGCGGATCAATGGAATAGGATCGAAGACCCAGAATTGAACCCACACATCTATGGCCAATTGATCTTCGACAAAGGAGCTGAAAACATCCAGTGGAAAAAAGATAGCCTTTTCAACAGATGGTGCTGGCTCAACTGGAGGTCAACATGCAGAAGAATGAGAATTGATCCACTCTTATCTCCTTGCACTAAGCTCAACTCCAAGTGGATCAAAGACCTCCACATAAAACCAGACACACTAAAACTAATAGAAAAGAAACTGGGGAAGACCCTTGAGGACATTGGCTCAGGGGAAAAATTCCTGAACAGAACACCAATTGCTTATACTCTAAGAGCAAGAATAGACAAATGGGACCTCATAAAACTACAAAGTTTCTGTAAGGCAAAAGACACTGTCAAAAGGATAAATCGGCAACCAACAAATTGGGAAAAAATCTTCACCAAACCCACATCCGACAGAGGGCTAATCTCCAATGTATACAAAGAACTCAAGAGGTTAGACCCCAGAAAACCAAATAACCCTATCCAAAAATGGGGTACAGAGCTAAACAGAGTCTTTTCACCTGAAGAAATTCGGATGGCTGAGAAACACCTTAAAAAATGTTCAACATCACTAGTCATTAGGGAAATGCAAATTAAAACAACCCTGAGATTTCACCTCACACCAGTCAGAATGGCTAAGATTAAAAACTCAGAAGACATCAGGTGTTGGCGAGGATGTGGAGAAAGAGGAACACTCCTCCACTGCTGGTGGGAATGCAAGCTGGTACAACCACTCTGGAAATCACTATGGCGGTTCCTCAGAAAACTGGGCGTGATACTTCCGGAGGACCCAGCCATACCACTCCTGGGAATATACCCAGAAGATTCACCAGCATGCAATAAGGATACATGCTCCACTATGTTCATAGCAGCTTTATATATAATAGCCAGAAGCTGGAAAGAACCCAGATGTCCCTCAACAGAGGAATGGATACAAAAAATGTGGTATATATACACAATGGAGTACTATACAGCCATTAGAAACAATGAATTCATGAAATTCTTAGAGAAATGGATGGAGCTGGAGAATGTCATACTAAGTGAGGTGACCCAGTCTCAAAAGAATACCCATGGTATACAGTCACTGATAAGTGGATATTAGCCTAGAAGCTTGGAACACCAAAGACACAAATCACATATCAAGTGATGTCTCACAAGAAGAAAGGAGTGGACACTGGTGCTAGAATGGACCAAAACATCATTGGGGGAGAGTACAAGAACAGTAAAGTGGGAGGGGGTGGATGCGGGAGCAGGGGGAGGGAAAAGGACATGTGGGACCTTTGGGGGTGGGGAACCAGAAAAAGGGAAATGAATTGTAAATATAGAATATATACAATAAAAAAATCAAAAAAAACCTAGTAGATCTCAAAATAAAATCTTTATCTGATTTTTGTAAATGACAAAAAGAAAACTAAATAGCTATTTCTTAAAGAAGATACATAAATATTTACTAATCATATAAGAAGATGATTAAGACCACATCTTGAGAGAAATGCAAATTAAAACCATAGAATTCAAATCCAAACAAACAAACAAAAATAACTACTGGAAAGTTGGCTTAGCACTTAAGAGTTCTTGTTGCTCTTATAAATGGCCCAAGTCTGATTTCCAGCACCCAAGGGATAGCTCACAACGATCTGTATCTCCAGTCTGTATCTCCAGTCCTAGAGTACCCAGGTAAAACAATGGAAACTGGGTGCCTTAGTCTGTCTTTAGTTGCTGTTGTTCTTACAAAACACACAAGAGCAAGTAAATGATAAAGAATAGGGATATATTTGGCCAACACCTCTGGAAGCTAGGAAATCCCAAGGTTATGACCTACTCAGTAATTACCGAGAACTTTCCTGCTGCATGCTAGCACGGCATGACAGCAGCAGTGATGCAGCAGCAGTGAGACACAGCAAACAAGTTAGCTCAAGTATCTCTGCCTCTCTAAAAAATCACAAATGCCCCAGTGTTACAAATTCATAGAAGTCCAATTACCTGCCAAAGTCCCACTTCCAAATATAATTAATATATGATTTGAGGTAATACGTTTTAGTATATGAACTTTTCAAACAATAAGAACTGAGATGGAAAGTATTCCATCCAAATGAAGGAACTGAAATCTACCCCAGGAGCCAAGCATGGAAGCTACACTCTGGAAGCAACCAGAGAAAAAGCCTGAAGCTTCAGACGATTTTTCTTATTCTGCTCCCAAAATGCTTTTAGTTTGTACTGCTTAATACTTACATGGTTGACCAAATGTTGCAAGATCAATCTATACTGGCTTAACAGCTACTGATAGAAATCAGAAGACATACCAAAAAAGCAGCCTTCAAAACTCTGCACTGAGCTAAAGAGATGGTTCAGTAGTTAAGAGTACTGGTTGTTCACTTCCCAGAACTCCACACAGTGGCTTACATCTACAACTAATCCCATAGTATCCAATGCCTCTTCTGATATGCAGACAAATACTCATCTATATAAACAAATAAATCTTTTTAAAAACTGGCGTTAAAAACTCTAATTGTCGGGCTGGAGAGATGGCTCAGCGGTTAAGAGCACTGATTGCTCTTCCAGAGGTCCTGAGTTCAATTCCCAGCAACCACATGGTGGCTCACAACCATCTGTAATGGGATCTTATGCCCTCTTCTGGTGTGTCTGAAGACAACTGCAGTGTACTCATACACAAAATGAATGAATAAATACATACATACATACATACAGACAGACAGACAGACAGATAGTATATAAATATAAATATATATTTTA